>OZ037996.1:5207700-5287700 GCA_964035705.1 Porites rus | reverse complement strand
ACAAATTTTAGTTTAATTTGCAAATTGTGGGCGAATGACAAACATGCACTATCCCTAATAGCAGAGCTTTGTTTTTAACGCAAAACAGCCTGACTTCTATCACTTTGAAAAAAATAAACAGCGTCATTTTAAAGCTTTTGGAAGAAAAGTGCCATCGAAGTTGTTTTTATTTCGGACATATTAAAGAAATTTTGCTTGAATCGACGCGAAAATTTTAGCCGAACTGAAAGATTTGAAAAAGGTTTGCTGCCTTTAAAACGACTGCAGCAAAATTTTCTTAAAAAGGCCGTAGATGGTTTCTAGGGTATACAATTCGTTTTTACAAAGAACGTGCAATAACAAATATTGTCTACTGCAAAAAGCCGTAAAATTAATAAATCTTGAAATAGGAATAACTAACAACAAGTTCATTAAGAAACGCTAAGAGAAAAGAATTTCAATTAATATTTTTTTGATAAGAAGTAGTGCTTTGACAATTTCGATAATAACGCAAGTTCGACCATTGGCAAAACTCCTGTAGTTCAAACTAATTTGGCTTGGTCGCCATGATGATCGTCAATGATTTTCAGGAGATCTTACTTTAAGCTGATTCTTAAATTGAATCGTAATACAGAGACGAGCTAATGATTTTTTCATGTTAGTTATGACACGTCTTTTATTTCATTTGCTAAATGAAAATATCTTAACATTCAGAGGGCGCTTTTCAATAATAAACTTTGATTTTTTATCATCAAAGGAATCGACGATGTCATTCGTTTCAATTTGAGGTCTTAAACCACGGTCACGTTTCGTGTGACTGAAATAAAAGGAAACAACGTGTGCAAATAAGGAGCTTACTTTTGGGGCCCAAATACAAATATATTGTAGTCAAGAAGACATGAGAGAGAATCCGACCAAATTGTGTGAGAGTTGGATAGTCAGGCCTAGCGGAATAAACAAAAAGTCGTGACATTTACATGTCAAGGAGACGACAGTTCTTTTTATTTTATTGAAAGAAACAAAATCATGACTGTTTTAAGGCTTGGATGATCTTTTCTTTACAAGAGGTTTTCAGTGGTGAGTGCCGTCATTCGTGATAGTTAAGCCACAACGCTTGGTCTTTCGAGTTTTATGAAAAATTAATAAACGAGTCGGTGTAAATCATTTTAGGCTCTTTTGCTTATAATTTGCATGACATGTAAAATAAACTAGGTAAATTTTCTCGAAAACTGAACCACGTTTGAAAATAAGTAGCCACATTTCGCCGCATGTTTACATTTAGGTTTCTTCACCAAAAACGTCGACTCTCACCTAAAAAATACTTTCGCGGCATCGAGAAAAGGCCAGTAGATTTCTTATGGGCATTCAAAACGTATGGCTTTGTATTTTCATCCATTTAGAAATAGAGAAGTCTTTTTAAAATGACATTAAATAGTGAAAATTTAGACTTGGAACCTTTCCCCTAGTGACTTTGTAAATTTAGTAAATTTATAGCCGAAAAACACCTAGGTTTTCGCTTGCTGCCACAAATATAGGAATATTATGTTTTCTAAACATTTTATTTTGTAATTGTTCACTTTTCTTGCCCATTTTCCCTCAAAGACAGCTGCTTTCCACAATTAAATTTCAAACCGTCAACAAGCCCAGGCAGTTGCGACAAAATTCGCCTCTAGCTGTCGAAGAAGCCGAATTTTTTTCGTTCCAAACGTTAGAAAACAAACGGTAGCTTGTTTGTTGTCGAAGAAAAAACCGCAGCTTTACTCGCGACAGAAAATTACAGAACTGAACGACAAGTTACCGAAATTTGCATGGACTGTTCAAAGCACCGGAACTAAGCTTGTATGATAAATTTCCTACGTGGCGGAAATCTCCTTGTGCAAAATGATTGCGCTTGCCTTATATGGGGAATTTAATAACAATAGAAGCTCAGAACTTTATGTTGCTTGTTTTGGCGAACTAATGTTTTAACGCTGAAGCCCTGCATCCGTACTCGTCGCTCTTTCTTCAGCGCGCGCTCTCAAGCTTGGCGCTTCGTAGATTTTTCCCGCGCTTTACGGCTGACTGGTCCTCGCGCGTTACCAATTAACCGTGTTTATGTACGTTTTCGTAACAATGGTCTGTGGCATATTCCGAATTTGCCTATACAATATCCTCTAATCAAGCCATTCATTCTTTGCTCTTCAATAATATTACGAGGTCTGACGTCACAAGCTTATCAGGTAACGATTGTCGACAAAACTACCCGGCAAACCTCCGGTGCAAGAGAAAAAAAGAATGTTGTCACATTTGGCCATCACAAACAACTAAGGCCCGCGCCGACCGCAAGCAGTAAAAGCTTCGGTCTCTGCTCCCTCCTCAAATGGGGGTTTTCTTTTTAAACTTCCTGAGGGCGCTGAAAGGCCCAACTAAAAACCTCGTTTTACGAACAACCCTGTTCTTGGTCTACTTACTTTTTGGCGCCGCCGTGTTTCAAACGATCGAATCAGGTGCAGAGCACAAGGAAATACATCATTTTGACAAAGTACAGCAAGACATGAAACAGAAGTACAATATTTCCGATGAAGAAATGAATCATCTCTTTGAAGAAATTTCGAAGGCCATCGACGATGGGTATTTTGACGTGGGCTATGACCGGTGGAGTTTTGCGGGATCGCTGTTCTTCACTGGGACGGTAGTTACTACCATTGGTGAGTAGAGAAATGACCGAATATTGTACCGCTTAAAATATACATATCATTGTTTGCCTTAGCGATGCGTTTAAATTATCTTGTTGCCTTTTGACCCAGGAAATATAGTCCGTTGTTATATCGTAAGTTTACAAAGTCGGTACTAGTTTGCGGTGTACCATTAAAATGCCGAAGAAACCTACGTAGAGCTCTCACAATTCTGGTTCTGGTCTTAACACTCTGTTACAACGCTAGTGTGTGTACATTTGCGTACGGCTTTCCGCTTTGTGGGAAGCAAAACTGTTCGACCGATCAGCCCGCAGCAGTGGTTAATTTTAGTTGCATGTTTGCTTTTCGATTTCTCGTTGCTTGAAAACGAAATCTTCCCTTTATCATGGAGAAACGAAAAAATAAATGTTCTAATCGTGATTTACTGCTGTCAAAGTTTGGTCATTATCGACCAAAGCTCGTGAGATCGAAACTTTAGTTTGCCTTTTGGTTGATATAAACTTTTAAATTTTCAAACACTTTACGACATTAAACCACTCTCTTCGGGCTATTTAAGTACCGATCAAAAGTCCTACCTCCTTTTGTCGGGAATTAAAAAAATGACTTGGATCAAAATGTTGCGTCGAATATGAATATTCAAAAATTTGTTTCCGACATTGATCGGATGTTAGCAGTTTGTTTTGTTTTGTGGGATTGTTCACTCATTCGAGAAGTTCATTGGCTCCTACTTAGAAATGGATCATTCCACTGATTCGAAAATTGTAATTTCCAATTTTTCCAAACGAAATAGTATACGCCTCACTTTTTTTCTGAGAATTAATTTCGCTACGAAGCGAAATGTTCTTAACTCAAGCTGTGGTTCTGCTATATTATGCAAAATAGTGATCAAAAGATTATGAACTTAGAGCGGACAAGACGACAAAAAACAATAGAAGCGTACAGGTTCATTTATTTCTCTCACTGCTTGAAAAAAATCCAATTTTATCCAAGTGAAAGCAAAATATCTAGTTTCTCTCCTTTCGATCGCGCTAGAGAACAGTACTCGCTGCTCAATTAGAAAGGATATCATTAAATGCCTATTTTCAGGCGTGTAAATAAAAAATTGAGCTTTCCCATTCAAAATGTGAATCTGTCATTTCTGTCGAAATAGAAATTACCGGCGAATGAATATTTTATTCTGCCCACGAAACTATTGCGCCGATCAAAGACTGTGGTGGTCTTAGAAATTTTCCAACCTTTGGTTAAGTCGATCACTGAAAAATAAGGTTCTCATTTTTTCTTGGATGTAATATCGTTTCCGTCAGAAAGGATTGTATATTTATTTTAAAAGCAGCTGCTTGTTGTTGCAGTAGAAAGGGTCTTAGCTTCTTTATGGGCAGGAGTGATTAAAAAGCTCCGTAAAACTTGGCGCAGTCGAACAATATGACCAAAAGCAAGAGTGGTTCGATGTAAAAAAAAAAAGAATTAAATTAATAAAACCGTTGAACAATTTTATAACACGTGCAACTTGAAAGGCAAATCAAGATATGAATGTCATTCGAGATTTTATCCAAAAGCAGATTGTTCTTTCTCTCAAATGGACAGAGGAGCAAATGTTATTGGTGAAATATCCGTCTGGGGCAAGTTTCTTTATTTTATGACTGCTGGGCCATATTTCCACAGAAATCTGATTCGTTTACATAAATACAAACCCATATCTTCTATTTTCAAATTACCTTAATTTGGTAAAGAAAAGAAAAACATTCGTCTTCGAAGGAAAATAATCAAACCAAAAAGTGTGCTTGAGAACCAATTTGTTACAAGGCCATAGCTACTTCCGATCAAATAAATCTGAATATTTCTCTATCAATATCATAGAGTTTTAGAACTGTTCCTGGAGAGTGTTAGATCGCACCCCTTCCCTCGATCAGCAAGTTCCTGTGATTTTTTTAAAGAATTTAATATAATACGTGTACAATATATTTCTGAATCAGTGCCGAAGTTGTTCGTTCTCTTTGCAGCATTCTATCAAGCTATGTTTATAATAAACAAAAATAAAAATAGCGAAAAATTGTTTCCTAATAGGAAAACACCTGCCTAAATCTGAGAAGTGTTTTTTAACGTCTTTTTGGCTTTCGATGAATTTATCAGGGAAGTTAGGTCGGTCAACGCACGAATGCAATGTCTCACGTTTCCTTCGTCCCCTTTTTGTAGAAACAGCGTACAAATAGAGTAAAATGCACCAATCTTTGTTCTTTTGAAACTGCTAAATTTAACGTATCAGTGATTTTTCCGCATTGTGTTGTTTGATTTCGAACTTAATTGTCTCGAAAAATCCCTAAATTTAACGTACGAGTGGATTTTCCACATTTCTACCTTTCATTAATGGACTGTGTGTCAAGTCAGTTAAGAATTTGTTTCTTCATATGTCTCACTGATTCGTGTTTAAGGGAATAAAACCAGTCTTTTAACATATTTAAAAATGGCTTTGCTTATTTCATGTTTAGAAAGATAGCAAGTCAGGATTGCTTGAAAGTTCCATTTGTCCTACACAGAAATAACTGTCGAGTTGGATTTTTCTTAACGGCGTAGAAACTGAACGAACGTATAGAATTAACACCTTTTTTATCGCTTGTGTTAGCAGGGATGCCAACTGGGTATTTTTTCGGTTGATCGTTGCTTAAATATAGTCATATTCAATCCATGAATGAAAACTGAAGTTTACACGAAGTAATCTTATCCTAAAAACACCGCATGAAACTAAATCACTGTAACAGTTATTTAGTTTATTTTTCGCGCACTATATTATACCGCTTCATGATCAGGTAATCACCACTTCTACTTTTCTGGTTTACATTCGATGTAAATCGGTTTCTTATCAGTGATTTTAGGAGACTACAGAAGTCGCCTTTAATGGAAGAAGCGAAATTCAGCATATTATTTTATTGTTTTAGAATTGTATATTTCATGACGATCTTTCGTGGAAGTATTCTTTCCGGTTTATATTACAATTACATTTAGTTATTTTGTTCTAATTTATTGAAATTAATGTTTTTTCGACAAAAATCAGAGTTTCCATCCGGCTCCCGCGGAACGCTGAAATAAGTTATTTCTAATGGTTTCGTTTTGTATATACGATGCGGGCCAAAAGAGCCTGAATAACGATCGATATTTGCTGTATAATCGATCTCAGTCAACCTGAATCGCCAAATTCTTTTGTGTTTCTACTTGAAACTTTGCCACAGAGTTCTCGCTTTTTATTTTGTTCAGGTCTTGTTGAAACCATTTTTTCGCGTTAGAGTCTGTTAAGTTCTGCTTCCTATAATATGAATCAAATTAATTTCGGTTTGAAATGACCAAAAATGCTAGGGGGAGCCTTTTAGTGTATTAAATTATCATCTTAGAATGTGGTTCTTCGTCTTTATTAACCTCAGCTGATAACATCGAACCACAATAGATTTGTCATCAGGTTTCTTTATAGAGCTTAAACCATTTAGACAACTGAATTACAATTGTCATGGTTCCAAAGAAGTGCTACAATGTATGTGTGTACAATTCACCCAGCTAGGCAAATGCTATTCTCAAGTATCATGGCTCCCTAGTGCAAATATTTGGAAATATGTGAATTCCGAGGCATAATTGAAATCAATTGGGTCTGCGGCTTTGCGAGTAAATAATTTATCGGTGTCTTTTGTACGATTGAGATGAAATATTGTTTACTCAGTTATTTCAGTCAGAGATTTCTAATACAGACACCTTTATTGTTAATGTGCCTGATTTGCATATTTCGCGCCTCGATTACGCCCTCGCACACTAACTTAAAACTTATTAACGATGCAAACTGCTAGAAAAAGAGGATTGTAATTTGTCTTGGCGCCGATGCGATGCCCACTGTGTTAAATCTTTGGACTATGTTGGCTCTTGTATTTACGCTTCCAACCGTTTGTATTCGTGCAAGCTTGAGTGTTTTATTTTCAGCTTAGAAAGGAAGGCATCTGATCAATGTCGTTACCCACGATCTCTCGCTGAAGAATGTATATTCGTTTATTCGTTTTTTTTTTATGTGTTCGGGGCCAGGATATAATAAAATCTTCCAAAAAATCGTATTTTAGAGGTAAAAATTAAAAAAGAACTAAAGGAATGTTCCATCGTTGTAATCAGAATCAGGAATGCTCTATGGTGTTTTATTATAGCATTTGATTTTTAACTCAACTAGAGGTAGCAAATCTTGTGATTTGTTCCAGGTTTTTTAACAGCTACCTTAAATCCTTAAATATTTTTATTTTGTTTTAGAACCGTGAAACAAATTTTGTCATTAACTATGTGGCCTATAACTTCGTTTAGATTATCAGCGTGAGATAATTTTTATTGCAGTTAATCCTCCGACATGTTTTTATTTTTACATAAGACGTAAATCAAGAAAGGTTTAGGTGATTACAAGCTTAGCAGGAACTAACCATCTCACGTTCGTTCAGTTTAATATATATGAGGATATAAAAGCTATCTCTCTTTAGGAGAATATACAATAGGTTTAGTCGACTAAATCCCTACCGATAGCCCATAAACGCGGCCATTATTAATAAGAATCATTCCATGGCGAGTTGATTATTAGTAGCGGGGAAGTAGAGACTTACTTACAGATCACGTACCTCCGATATAGAACTAAAAAGGAATACATGATAATAATGAGTTCAACGGCAAAACGTAAACTTCTTGCTAAGCTGATTATTGTAGTTGGGAAGTAGAGGCTTACTGGAAGATCATGTACCTTTGATATAGGACTAAAAAGGAAATACGTGATAATAACGAGTTCAAACGATTGAACGTAAGGTAAATCCCCTTTTCAAAGCAGGAGGCATTGCACTTTTTGTCAAACGTCTTGCTTATTTGATCATTGTGGTGGGAAGGTAGAAACTTAGTGAGAGATCAGGTACCTCCGACATCGGACGAAACTAAGAACAAAAACAAAACAAAACAATACAGCTGTATTTTTGTCTTGTTTCTTCAAGAAAAGGCTGTACGTCAATTTTGGGCCCGATGCGCGTAGAGGACTAATCATGCATCTTAAAATCAGAAAAAAATGAGTAGGCGTAAAAAATGAAAAATTCTCAACGCTTTTCTGTGCCCAAGGCGTGTTTTTCTTAATTATTATTTCATTATGTGGCGGCCAGGTAGTTTTTTAACCCCAAATCCATCTCAACTTGTTTTGACTGCGATGATTATTAGCTTTTAGCTTTTAAAATCAAAGGAAAAGAAATCTATGTTTATTGACCTTTTATTCCGATACATATGTTTTAAACCCGGAAAGCTTTGAACTCTTAAGAGACTCGAAGACTCTTCGAAGAGTCTTACCCTCAGCAATGGCCTTTTCATGCCAAATAAAAACAGTCTTTATTGGCTGCAATGTGATGAATTTTTATGTATTTCTGAAGTAAACTGTTCAGAAGATGGTAAATCTATAGAAAATTTTCAGTCAGAATTGGCAGTCGCAAAGTGAAACTAAATATGACTTCCAAGGCAGAGCGTCCCCCCCAAAAAAAGTGACATTTATTTAACTTTCCACATTTGTATATCATGTAGATGAACAACTTATAAGGCTTACTCTAATCAATCAACGGCCATTCTGCTAAGGGCCATGCACGAAATGTTGTTTGGCTCTTTAATACTACTAAAACCTCTGCGTATTAAACAACAGAATGTACACAACTGCCTCATCACCTAATAATGGAATTACTTTTACTCGGCTTCAGTCCACAGGTTCGCTTGGCACAAGAACCTGTAGATAGAAGTGTCAGGCCAAATACTAATAGTAGCAATACAGCAATCGTTTCACCGAGCAAATTAGCTGACGTGGAAAATCCAGTCATTTGTTTCTTGTACTATCGTATCTTATGACACTACGATGGTTTCTGTAGTCTGCAGTTTCCACTGTATTGTTGATAAAACGTCGCAAAATATAGAAAAGTAATTTTGGTGTTAAAGCATAAAAATGCGTAACGGCAGAATGTACACATCTGCCTCATATCCTAAAAATGGAATTACTTTTGCTCGGCTTCAGTCCACAAGTTCGCTTAGCACACGAACCTGTAGATAGAGGCGTCAGGGCAAATGCTAATAGCGGTTGTACAACAATCGTTTCACCGAGCAAATTAGCTGACATTGAAAATCCAGTCGTTTGTTTCTTGTATTATCGTATCTTATGGCACTGCTGTCTCGATGATTCTTGTAGTCTTAATAATAATTCTTGTAGTCTGTACTGTTAATAAAACGTCGCAAAATATAGAATTTAATTTCGGTGATATAGCACAAAAATGACAATTTATTTTTTAAGATTTCGTGCAGAACTAGAAAGGTGGGAATGGATTTTGATTCCGTCCTATCCAAAAGTTAAACTACATAATTCTAGAGAAATTAGTTCTTTTTTCTACCGGTTATGTCCTTTTTTTGCTTCTCGTTCTTTACGTGATAAACAACATACTTGTCCCTGAGTTTTCATTATAATTCAGTAAGATCGGACTCAGCAAAGAACTGGAGACACATCATGCTGCCGCTGTCAGTACATTTGTGATCTCACGGTTGGTCGTCTTTTAAAGGATAGAAAACAAAGGGTATCTTGCAACAACTCTGAGTGTGACTGGAAACCGATTAACAAAGGGACAAGTCAAGGTAGCGTTACCTGTCCTTACCTTTTCAATATCTTTTTCAATGATCTTAACATCACTTTAGGTAATCATTACGCGCTAGTTAAGTACGCTGATGATTCGACAATTATTGCTCCTGTATGGAAGAAGGTAGACTACTCCGATCAGTTAGTGTCACAGTCTTCAGATTGGACGAATACAAATGGAACGTCTTGCAATCCAAGCAAATTATGCCAAGAGTTGACGATCAAAAACAGAGGCAACCGCGATCTCTATTAACCTATTGGGATGATACCAAGTTGTAAAGAAGTAGAGATTTTAGGGGTCACCTTCCAATGCGACAGAAAATTTTCAGTGCACGTGAAGAACAAACTTATTAAAGCTAACAAATCCCTACATATCCTTAGAACGCTGCACAAAGAGGGGTACAATCAGTCAGAAATAGACCTTCTCTTTAATACAATAGTTCTACCCAATCAGTATTAATTACGCATTATCTGTCTACGCTGCGTCCGAGTCCGATCTTACACCTCAACAATGCTTCTTCGACCGCTGTTTTAAAAGGAAATATACGTCTAAGCCTGGAAGTGTTTATGATTTCTTAGAGAGGCAAGACCGTAAAATTTTCAGAAAAGTTTCTAATGGTAAAGGACATCCACTTTTATCTATTTTTCCTCGCGTTAAACCGTCCGGTTACAATCGTAGGAAAGAAACCTGTTTTAAACCTAAGATTATTAACACTAGATTCGTTTTAAAAACTCTTTTATTAACCGTTTAGATTTTAAATATGAATTAGCTATGTAATATACTAGATTTTTTAATTCTTACTTTTTCCCTTTTTGAAATTTCTTACACTTACTTATAACGAAAGATATGTATTTTTTTCTTTTGATGAATAAAGACTTTATTATTATTATTATTATCCCTGCGTGATAGGTAAAAAGGTGTCAGTGAAGATAGTTTATGTAGCAATCGGCGATCGTTGAGGCATTATTCAGGCTGCTTTTCATCTGATTACTGCGTTCCTTAAGCTCAGCACGATCCCGATGTAACCTAGCCTTAACCCCCACTCACCCCATCCTTGATATGACTTCGTTGAAGAGATGTAGTTAGAAGTAATTTAAACTTTGAAGGTAGGCCATACCATGGGGGACTACCTTTCGTGCTTTTTTCCAAAACGTTCTCCTGGTTCTTTTTTGTCTCCATCGTTGAGAAGGAAATAATTAATGTAAATGAACAATTCGAATTTCTATTACTACTGTTGTGATAGGATCGAACTGAATCTATGGTCCCAAAAGGATTTACTTGTTCAATATTTTTGCCATTACTGAAATTTTGTTAATGGACAAGTCAGATATTCGCACCTATAATTTAAAGGCCCTGTAGACTAGACAAATTCTGTCGTAACCTATCTTGAAATTTTGCTGCAACATATGTTTAACATGTTACGCGACATTTTTGTTACAAAAATGCGTTCATAAGGCTATCAAGTTCTACTTTTTGCGACGATCACCGCAGAAAACATTTTGCGACACTTGTTCATTTTAGGAGGTCTAAACTGAACAACTTCTTGTGCAACCTTTCACGTCACGGCCTTTCAAAACTACGAGACAAAGTGCATCAAAAAATGTCTAGTGTTACAGCACCTTGTAATCTGCTGGGCTACAATAGGTTGCCCAAACAGGGTGAAGATAACCCAGGGTTTAATAGTGTGAATTTTCATTTAGATATAGAAGCTTAAAAAGCAAATTCAGTTTAATTCTTTTGGTCTGCAATTTGGTGCTTCGGATGCTCTATAAAGAATAGGGAAGGTTATTCGAGAAAATGCTTTTGAACAAACGAAAAAAGAACCCGGACTAAAATTTAACCCCTGTTTAGCGCTAATCGCCCTTTCAACAAATGGGGCCTGTAGTTAATTATCGTAGCAATTTGAAAAATTTAAACACCGTCAACACACTTTTCGCAAAAGTGTAAAACGCTTTCTTCGTCCTGGGTATTTTAAGTGCCCGACACTCTACTCTTTTAGTAAGAAATTAGAAACAAACTTTACACTCATCCGAACTGTAATTTGCATGGTAATTTGGCACTCCCACAAGAAGAGAGTTATGTGCTATTCTGATTCTAATAGAGTAGAATACATATCACGCGAGGGGATGGAAATTGCTGGTTTCCATCAGATGTCACTGCGGCCATTATGGTTGACGAGAACAAAGCTTTTCTCTTCCTTTGGAAAACTAAACTTTTTTCTTGCAAATACAGTAAAAATCATATAAGAACCTAGAATATTCAAGGTCAGGCTGAATAGGTTCTTGATAGGTTCTTATTTTTCAGAGGTTGTCGTAGTGTAACCATTGGCAGAAATGTTGTACTTCTAATACATACAAATGTAATGGTCTATGGAAAACATATTTCTAGTGAAAATCCAAACAAATATAAATCAAAGGAGACATATACACAATAACTTTTGTCAAAAGTTTCTCACACAATTAAATAGAGAATTTTGGCCATCAAAAGTGGAGTGATTCTTTTGTATAAGAACCTATTTTTCTTTGCCAGGTTGAACAGGTTCTTACTATATTTCTGGGTATTTAAATGCCAAATGCTAGCCTGTAGGTTCTGAAATCACTAGATTCTTTTATCCGGGTTTTTACTGTACTGAGAAAAAAACAAGAACGATTTTCAGTTCTTAATTTTCTTCAGCTTACAATCAAAATGTATTTAACATATCAAACACCAGACGCAGTGTTTGAACACGTGTGACATACGGAGGAAAGAGTTGAAAATACAACGTGCAGCAGAGTATTTTCGACGTTTTTGTTTCGTGATAAAACATTTCTTTTCGAGTGTTTGATACAACTTGAACAAAGTAATTTGATGGCGAAATTAAGGACGGGGAAATAAGGAGTGTTTCATCAGATATTCAAATACGTCACCGCGCATAATTTCCTTTCTATCTGGGTCTTGAATTATTAGGAAGTTTTGAAAAATGAATTGTATTTAAAGTTCCGGCACATGAAGACTAAAATCATACAGATACACATGAAAATCCGCTGAGCGAGCATTGATTTAATTTTTTTTCTCGCTGGATCTTTGTTGGTGATACATTTTGTTGTAGAGTTCTAGTGATATATAGAATTAGGAAATTGTTGTGCGCAGAAATCCAAAGAAAATCGAAGTGCGATGTCAAGTTAATGATTTCGGTAATCATCTGTAATAGAAAGTAATCTCAAAGCAGGAAAATGTGATAACTTTGCAGATGAAAAATTTTAACACATAATTATCACTATCTAATGACTGTGATAATAGTTTCATGTCGGAAACATCAAGGAATCTGAATGTTCGAAAGTGTCTTTTTGTTTGAGGAGATTCAGTGTATAGATCGTTTTCAAGGAATATAATGAAAGAGTTTTATAACCCGGAAAAAAAACGGGTTGTCGAAAGAAAACCTGGCAGAAAACTTGAAAAGAGTCGTAATTGATATTTAAGTATTGCCCGAGAGTTTTTTACTTCCCGAATAAGATTCTATTTTCGCAGACCGTGAGAAAGGACTAGCTCTTGAAACTTAGTTTTGGCTATCTTTACGGTGGCAAATTATCATATCTACCCAAATGAAAGATCCAAAACTTTCTGTTTCATCTCGGCGCCGACCTAAAATCACGATTATTTCTTTTGAAACTAACCCTTTCATAAATTTATGCTCACTTAACAGAACTTCATTATTCCCTATATTGACCTTGTTTTTCGTTTTCATTTTAAAGTTAAGACACGATACTTTGGTTTTAAAAGCAAGGTACGTGACAAATGTAGTATTGCTTATTTTCAAACTTAAAGAGAGGTTTCATCACTAAGGTTTCATCAGTCCGTTCTGTTTATTGAGGTTATGTAAACGTTGAACCGAATATATTGTCGCCTGAACAACAGCATTACAGAATAATAATGATAATGATTATGATAACAAGTTATGAGTGTATATAAGTTTTCAGTGGTCATAAAATTCACTGTAAAGAAAGCTAATCAATTGCAGCTCTGAAAATTTTTGAAGAAAATCTATCGACGAATTTTGATTTTATTGCTGTTTTCCTAAAAGTAGCCTTACAAATTGCAAAAAGTGCTCAGCATTGTGTTTTACACTGGTGCATATTCTTTCCTGTCTTTCGAAATCGCGCAAGTCTACCTGCCTCAGGCGCGGATCCATACCGGTTTCCACGGTTTTACGAAAATCGGTCTGATTTTTCATAATAAATGCATTCAGTTTTTAGTAAAAAAACTTTAAACTTTCCAGGCTGAAATCTGGAAATTGGTTGGGACAGTCAGTAAATATCCTGTCTGAATGAGTCAGAAACCCAGGGAAGGGGAATTTTGGGGAGTTAAAATCCAAAAAAACAACCTGGGGGAGCATGGCCCCAGATCTCCCTATAGGAAATCGGTCAGTATTTATTCTAGATCGGCGCCTTGCCTCTAGCGGTTGGAGAATGTACAAGGGAAATTAGTTAAAAGAGTGAGGGGGAAATCTTTCCAGGAATTAGTAAATTTGCTAGGATAGTCCAGTATTCAGTTTACGGGCAAATTATAGCCTTCATGTAGAAATTCCACGATATCTCAAAATTCCTGTTACAGATTTGTGTGAAACTTTGCTCAGCAGGAGGCAAGCACCCAAAGTTTACGTAGCCCAGAGCATTTTCAGAGAAAATGCGTATAACAACTGCAGTTCGCTTAAAAGCTAAAACCATTGTCAGTGACATCATTGCCACGTGATATTCCTTCGGATCGTCAAAAAAATCATATCATAATAAAGTTCAGTCTATGTATAATCCATGTGTTATAATTGTTTTACGATAAAGACAAAGCTGTTTACGTATAAGAGGTCCAAAGGTGAAAGATATGCTTACAAAAGTACTGGGTCGAGCCACCTTAAACTTTATTTCCAGTCATGAATTGGGACATAATAGAATTAAAATTTGTAAATAATTGTAATCAAGATCTCAAAACTTCATGGTAATAACTTTCAAAATAATTAACCACAGAACGCATTTACATTTGTGACTGATGGGAAGCTGTCATGCAGCGGTCATCCTGTTATGTTATAGAGTGTTTTCACATGACGTCACGGTGGCCATATTGCATGGTGTCCCAAAACAATGAAACGCCGGCCATGTTGGTGTCCCAAACCAGTCCCCTGGGAGTTGAACTCTTTTCTTATGCAAACGCTTTCTTTTGTTCGAATGGATTTGCATATATGCTGGCCACGTGAGTGAAAACACTCTATATTTGCATTATTTGTTTCAGAATTATTAGTCCAAAAGAGTGAAGTGCCTGTAAACTAGCTGGATAAGCTACGTGCACTTTCCACTATAAACAAACCTCCCTCGCATATTCACCCCTCCTGTTCTCTCGTTGTCATATCTTGTTCTCAAGCTTTGAAGCGAAACAAACACGCTTTTTGTCTTAAGCTAAATAAGCCCAATAGAAAACGGGGGGTGGAATGACCTAACCGGCGTGACTGTTCCATTCGTCTTTGTGTTATGTAGCCTCATGTAAGTAATGCGTTCAACGTAACTGTAATTATAATTTTGTACTTTTTGGGCAGGCTATGGAAAAATGGCCCCATCGACGGTCTGGGGAAGAATATTTTGTATATTTTACGCCATATTTGGAATTCCCATCACTGGTCTAATGCTGAAATCGATTGGCGAACGAATCACAGAGACATTGGCTAACTTCTGGAAATTTGTGGACACAAAAATATGCAAACGGGAACATCCTCGTAGAATATACCTCAAGACTGTGGCGTGTATTTTCATTATGGTCGCCGGCATGATCCTTCTCCTAGCGGGTATTGGTAAAAGCTATGAAGGCTGGACATTCTTTGAAGGGGTCTATTTTGCATTTATAACCCTCAGTACGATTGGCTTTGGAGATTATGTGCCCCAACACCCATCAAAACACGAGAAAGATCATCCGGGTTACGTCATTGCTTTCACAATTCTCACATTTGTCTACTTCACCTTTGGCCTTGCTATGGTGTCCAGTGCCCTTCTAGCCATCAGCCGGTTGTTTGAAGACGAGCCACCCTGGGGCTTTATTTCTTTGGTGGGTGGAGATGACGGCGAAGACGACGAAGAGGAAAAACTTCTATCCGAGAAGCGAAAAGCGCAAGAGAAAGCCAAGCTGGCAGACAGCAGTGGTCCTTAATGACTATCTAAATTAGAAGCCTTATACTCTTAATTTTTGCGGATCTATTACGGTATATCTGTTTGTAATAATTATGTCGTCGGGGAAAGATAGATTGAATACGTTTTGGGATTTCGTCATCAGTGGTTTAGTGACGTCACATTGAGTCCGTGGAAGGATCGTGCACATTATCGACGACTGCGATATTCATCGTCCTGAGTTGACCTCCAGGAGATTTCAACGATTGAGAAACATTTTTGTTACAGGGAAAAATGGCAGACAGAAAAATGGTAGTGAGTACCCTGTGAATAAACGACCTTGAACTTGTTTGGAAGCACGGTTTGTATGCTTTGCCACTTTGTGGTAAGAACTGTGTAGAATGGGAACCATTTGACAAGCTAATTATTGCATGGTGCTGGCCAGAAGACCACGCATCTTGTGGCAGGTAGACGGACCCCTTATAAAACTGGTAAGGAGCTGCCGATCCTGTCAAACATGGATTCAAAACGTAGGTAGTTAAAATATGATTAATTAATTTGTTGTTTACTTTTTAAAGTTAGAGAGAAATGTAACACAATGTATCGTTTAATTGTTATAATTACAATAACAGTTGTAATTGATTACAATTACAAATTGTAATTATAATTATTATGTACTAATACTGAACACAATATTAGGGCCATTTATACGAGGAAAAATAAGACGCGTCTTAAATAAGACGCGAACTATACCGTTTATACGAGCATGTCTTATCTAAGACAAGAACAGCTCGTATAAATGGTTCGCGTCTTATTTCTGTTCTTGACTCGTTTTCATGTGAATGTTGCCCCTAGAAACGGCAATCCAACGTGGGGCGCCAAAAATTTACGCATGCGTACTATACGTTCGCGTCTTATGTAAGACGCGAAGGTCATTTATAGGAAGTTTTTCTCCTCTTAGCTAAGACGCGTCTTATCTAAGAACGGGTGTTAAGGGCTGTTCTAAAATAACACGCGTCTTAGCTAAGCCGCGTCTTATTTTAGACGAAATGTGCCGTTTATACGGAAAGTTCGCGTCTTATTTAAGACGCGTCTTATTTTTCCTCGTATAAATGGCCCTATTATCATATCAACTTTGTTTTATAATTAGCCTTTTGGGTGGCCATCTCCTCATGTTAGATTTTATTTTACTATAATTACAATACTGAAAGCGGAAAAAGTTTATCAAATCGGATACAGAGGGCTTTCAGATCGTTTGAGAGTGTAAGTCCCGAAATTTTTTCGGGTTAATTTGCACCTCTGCGACGATCACATCTTCATTTAAACTTAAAATTACCTACTTTATCGGAGCGGCCAATTTGGCCCCAGTTCTTCAAAAGTGGGATAGCGCTATCCACTTGGTGAATCTCTTTCCAGAGGATAATACAATTGGTTTACTTCATACTTAGGCCACTGGATAATGATTTATCAGGTGGATAGCGCTATCCAGCTTTTGAACAACTGGGGCCTCTTTTTTTGGCGGCCATTTTGAATTTTGCGGTGAGCGTGTGCGAGGTCTGGAACCCTTTAAGCTTCGGAGATTGTCTCTTATAACGTGGAAGGACTTTTCACTTTATTATGGAGCATTTCCAGGCCTGTACCATTCTAAACCTCTTATTTCATTGGTCCCCTTTAATCTGCACTTCCATTGTTTTCAGGGATAGGGGCATTGTTATGTCACAATCTCTATTGTTTTCCCAGCCAATCACAAACAATCTTCAAATGGGTGCAGATCACCCATACCATTCACGTGTCCAGCAGCTGTGCAAATTTATTGGAACAAAAGAAAGTTTTAACAAAAACATACAACTCCCACAGGAATAGTTTTGTACACCAGCATGGCGGCTGTTCATTGATTTGGACACAAATTTTGCGAACGCGACGTCCTGTGAAAACGCTCTGTATTCGAATTGGACCTTCTGACAGTTTTCTGCGGAACTACCGATTGTTCCAGGCCCAAAAGAATTCTAGTTCCAGACTTCCCACCAGCCGTGCTCAAAATTCAAGACGGCCGCTAAGGAAAAGACAATTCACTATTTTCACTGAGACCATAATGCACCTCGCCACACCCCGCCCCAATTTCCGTAACCATTGTCTTCAATTTGTGTTTGGACGGCTGTAATACCTACGAAAATTGCAAACCATGGTTATGTAAAATTTTGGTGGTTGAACGGGGTGCATTTTAGTTTATGTGAAAATAGTGAATGTCCGCATTAATAATTAAAGTAATGTGTATTCACTTATTATCATCTAATCAAATGTGAGGGCCTTCTGTGATTTGAAGCGGGGTATCGGCTGATACCCTACTTGGTAACACTTCACAGATTAGTTGGTTCCTAGAAGTTTACGACAAAATAATTCAGTATGTTGTAATGGACCCTTTGCAGAATACGGCAAACGACGCGCAGAGGGGCAAGAAAAACAAAGAAATAGGCCTTTTGCACGATGACGTTATTTTACTACTACGACCAGAATCCTTTTCGTTTTTCCTTGTATATTTTAATTTGGTAATCCCAGCGAGGTTTCGATAACAAAAGCCCTAATTTGCCCAAGAAAGCGAAGTCCTGAAGAATTCCGGTCGTAGTACTAAAATGACGTCATCATGCAAATGGTCCCACTGCGATCTTTGCTATCCCGCAAGGTGTTTTTTGTACCATGTGACCGTTGTCTGCAAAGGGCCCATTTGGGTGTATGCCAAGTATTTAGCATAAGTGAAATTTTAATACCATAATACTCGGAGTAGTTCCCAGTCCCCTATGGTATGAAATAGGGCAATGTGTGACCAACAGTCTTTTACCATGGTCCACGTTTCGCAAAATAAGTTTTGCCAGTCAAAGCACTTTCGTTGGAACCTTTTGTTAGTGATTATTTAGTCTACGCGAAGTTCGATCGAACATGTATAAATAATTAGATGTGTTACGTTTCTCTCTTCACTACTGACTGACGAAGGCCCATGTATAAATCATACTGTGTTAGTAGAGGAGACTGTTTATGAAATCCACCAAAAATAAGAGATAAAAAGAAAATAGTGCTGCCCTTTATATTGGGAGCTATCTGACCGTGCACAATCTTGTATTATTTTTTCTTTGTGACTGAAGAAATGAATGAAACTTTTCCATTCGTCAGTTTTTCAAAAAGATAGAGAAGCTATGGCTGGTGTATAATGTATTAAAATTTCGCCCTGCTGACCGTAGAACCTCCGGAAGCTGCTCAGTGGTTGGAGCATCCAATCTACAACTCGGAGGGTCGTGAGTTCGAATCTGACCACTGGATCTCCAATCTTTTTTCTGAGCTTTCTGATGCTTGATTTACCTTTCAAAATTGAATGTTGTGCACGGTTAAGTCCAGAAAAGCTAACAAAAACATACAACAAAGAAGTCTGACGGACTTCATACCCATTGCACCCTATTAACTAAACATAGACTGATGGCGTCTGGTGGATTTCAACATTATGCTAACATAACGGCAAGAACAAGGGAAAGTAATTTGTTTTGGCTTTTTCTCATATAGTTATGGCGTCACCGTGTTCTCGTTGACGTCATTTTCGTGTGCTTGCGTTGCTAGAGAGAGCGAGGCTAAAGAAAAAAATAGATGATATCTATGGATATAGAGATAACTGAAAATACTTACAAGCCAATTACCGTGATTGATCGAGCAATACATTTATTTTTGTAACAAGTATGTAAACATATTGATGTCTGTCTAAATCTGTTAGCCAAATTTAACATTGCGTTTAATGTTTTGATATTTTACATCTCTCGCAAGAATCTTTAGATGACATATATCTGTTAAATAGTTATATTAGTAATTTTACTTTTCTTCCACACAAGACAACTTTGTGTCACTCTTTATGGGCTCATTTCTGGACCAAAGATAGGCCCAGTCTTTCTTCATGAACAGTTATTTCTGAAATACTTTGATTTACATAACTTTGCTTTGTTTAATGATAGAAAAATCCCGGCAGCCACTCTCTTGACCAATAAGGAGTAATCTTTGTTATTAAGTAACAAGAATTTTCGGTTTAATTGAAATTATTACTTAGGGGTAAAATCAAAATTCTGGTTGCTGCATAAGCCTAAAGTGTCATTCTAAAACCTGGGCCGAGTTGCAAAAAGCGACTTGATTAAGAGGGTTTGCAACCGTTCCCAGTATTCAGAAGGGTTTTTTACGCTCGTTTATTTACCCTCGGCCAAGTTATTCGTGATAACGTGCAAAAAATTCATGCGGCACAAAGAGAATAAATGCTGCATAATGCAACTTGTTCCTGATCCTTGAGAAATTCAGATGCCACTCTTAAATCGTGCAAATTTTCAGACCACAACGGTCTTCACCATAGTTATTACTTATAGAAGAGAATACTCCATGGTTTTATATTGAGAGAGACCAGGCCATAGGGTAAATATCTGATTCGCCCAAGCTACAGTGTTTTCTTGAATGAACTCCTGCGGACGGGTGGCACTGAGTTGAAGAAAGAAGCTCAGAAATGTGTGATCAGAACGACGGTATTAGTTACCATCTCGGCCCCAACGCGCGAAAACATCATTTTTTTTTACTGGGAAATGACCCAGAGGTTTATAGATTTGAGAAAGCACAGTAGATCGAAATTTCAGTGACAAACCTTGGTGATAGAAAATAATGTTTCTCCTTACGTGGTAGGGAAGTGAGTTCCAATTATTCAAGGTAGATAACTTAAAATATCGGACGTAGTGATTGTGACTCTGGAAGCCACAGTATAGCCTCGGGAAAGGCTAAATAACGTTTGTCCTTCATAGTAAACTTTAGATAGGGAATGGGGAAATTTTACCTTGCGATATCGATTAGTTCTCAGAGTATAAAAATGTATTTACACGTTATATCTATTCCTGGTGTTCTGGTTGCAATGTCAGACTTGGATTGAGTGAATGTTTCAGTAAATATTACCACAACTTTTTAGGGAGTTTTGATTGCACTTATACTAGTACTAGGTCGATGGAAAGTGTGCCAAGCTAGTTTAACATGAGAAAGAAACATTAAATTTCAAGTCCAAAAGTGTTCCGAGCTAAAACTAGCCAGAAGATTGTATCAATTTTGTGAGAGTAATTTTCAACTGATAATTAAAAATTCTGGAAACAGGAGCGTAGTGTTAGTTTCGTTTCTGTGTTGACATTACAACCATTACACATGAAATAACTGATAAAAAAAATTGTGAAACCTCAAAACTTTTTCAAACGACAACTTTTTTGCTTAACTTATTTATTTAAATTCTGTTCTTCGTCTTAAGATGGAATTGTTTCGTCATTAACTTACGCCGTCAGAGATGGTGGTCCCATGACTGCTGCATAAAATAGGTTAGTCAATAGGCCAGTTCCAAGATGACTCGAACCTCTTTTTCTAAACGAGGGCGAGGGCGAAGTCTTTAAAATGAAAATATTTTTTTTGTTTCCGCTAAAAGAAAACCTATTTTAACGTGAAGAGTTTTGCAATTGGCCTCGTTTTGGAACTTGTAAACGGACTATTCTATTGGACCAGCGGCCTGATCATGTGATTTTACTATAAACTTCTAGAGTCCTTTGGGATTATAATTTCCTCCGCAAATGACAACGATTGCCACAGAAACCTCTCGGCTTGCAAAACATAATGATTTAATTTAATAGGGAAAACGGATTCTGGTAGTTATTGTAAATGAAAAGGCCATCATACTAAGAGCTAAGCATTTTTTCTGTCAAAAATGAAAATGTCGTTCAGTTGTTTTCTTGAAGCCACTTTTGTATTTTTAATTTGACAAATCATTTTTTTTGCTTTTTACCATTATATTTTTATTACGTTTGGTCATGATTGTCGTTAGATAGAGGTAAAATGTAAAAAGAATATCAATGATAACAGACTCAAAGCCAATATTTTAACACTTGGTGGTTTAACTTTATTTTCAAACATAAATACAGTAATGTGGAAAGAAAAAACTGGAGACGATGTGAATGCTGAAAGCGTTGAATAAAAGAACGAGTAAAGAACATGGTTTACTTTTACTGTCTTCTAAGACTCTTTAAAGGCAACCACTGCACGACTGTTTTCTTTTGGAAACCCACTGTTCGAAGGAGCAAATATTGCCTAGAAAATTAGAAAGCTAGGGCTCGAGAAAGGCTACAAATTTCTGGGTAACTGTTCTACTCGACAAAGATTTTCGGGGCTTTTCTGCTTACTTACCCATCATTTTTCGGACTGGTTGTGTTTCATATTTTATTACCAAGATATTGCGATTACTGTTAAAAACGGTCCCCTAAACATTTCGGTGTAAAGACAAAACGTCCCCCAGAATCATTCCAATGAAAGTACGGCTTCTTCATCCTCTTGAACTTTCGAACGGATCCATCAGGGTAGCCAACAGTTTCGGATGAGACGAAAAATCCAGTACCTAAAACTTTCGAGACGACTGAAGTTCCCCTGAGACATCCGAACATATAAATAGTAAAATAGTAAAAAAAATGTAGTTTATTTCGAGACTCCCCTCCTCCCACCAAACGCCTATTTACCGGGTCTGGATCCATGGAAGGCTGTAACACTACCTTCGTGGAGAATGACTTAACGAAAAGCCTATTAAAAGAATAGTGAATAAAACACACCTAAGCAGCGGCGGGATCATACAATTAAATGCTGGTATCCTGGCTACAAATTCGTTCAACTCTTGCTCTTACAGTCACTTTTAAGTAACATGAAAGTTTCCACGATTTTAGAAATGCAACCCAAGCAATAACTGCCAGCACGCCACGAACATAGGAGAGAATGATCGGAGCCGCGTAACACCTGCCTCGGTGGGTGCTTGCCAGTCTTTTGGTGGGAGAACATTTTCCTTGAATGATATCTCTCCGACAAAGTTACCAGGAGGAGTATACCGAATCACTATGACAAACCGGCCATCTTGCCTGGTGGCAGAAGCCGCGCCTATTTGCTTCGTCGTTTTCCACACAATCTGAGAAAAAGCATGATATTAAAATAAGATATATATATCGTCGTCTTGTGTGAACATTACTAAAATAGTTTTATTTTTCTTGTTTGTGTTTGCGTATTTTTCTACCCATCACTAACGACCAAATTTTTACTAACTGTTTTCCCTCCGCTACCACCCCAACCCCATGTTTTTTTTTTCATCCACCAGCACCACCCCATTTCTTTTTTCTCTTCACAACTACAACAATCACTGCAATTCTATTGTTTCCTGTCTTGCGCGAAAAAGGGGAAGCCGGTCCTTTCTGTACTTGACTCACGTGGCAAGGAGGCCATGTCGATAAACAAATAGGCGTACGGGCCCGGGGACAAGGGGGGGCTGCAGCCCCCCAAAATTTGGGCAACTCAGATTTTTTGGGGAGCAAGAGAAAATTTGGGCAAAGCCAGGTTTTAAAGACGTTTCTCTGTTTTTTTATTATTATTATTTTGAAGAGATGAATATGTTCTATTTTAATCTGAAAAAAATCCTGAAGTAGCCGCAATAATCCAGTTACATTCTCGAGACATTGGTTGCCTAGGCACGTGATGAGTTTCTGGTTATTAGGGAAGGGTATCACGTGTTGATTTACATATTTACAGTTTTTTATTGTTGAGCACTGTACTGCACTACACTAACTGGAATGGACTCTTTCCAGTCGTGAATTGATTAGAATAAACTTCCGCATATCTTTCTAGAATCATCTCCGCTCGTAGAACAGTGTATGGCAGATAGCATCAGCAATAGGACCGAAAATGAAGAAGCGGCTGACTAGTTCTCAGTTCGATAACGGCCAAACATCAAGATTTTCCTTTTTTACCACATTTCTAAGGATAAAAACTTCATCCCAAAATATCCCGATAACAATCTCACAGTTTCCGTTTTAACTTCAAGAACATGGAGGCGACTATTTCAGAAAAAAGCTTCCGTGAACGATTTTGTAACAACAGTTCCCAGTGCCGAGAAATGTTGCTGCAAGTAAAATAGGCAATGGCGTCATTTCTTTGCTATGACAAATCCCATGTCATTGCATTGCTGATCATGACAAATTTTTATCTTTATCTAATAAAACTGTGGTGGCAATCTTTCCACATGTTTGTCTATGGACTCTATGGCGACGTAGTTATGTTCAGAATTGGGAGCTATTGACCCTGAAAATCTGTTACAGTATCGAGCAACCTTCATATGCCCGTACGGCCTATGTTGCTGCATCGTATGGCCCTCGTTTCTTTTCCATTGTACGTTTCATAAAAATTTGGGCGACTTGCGAGAATTTTTTTGGGCAAATAGTTTACCGCCCCCCCTGGCAAAAAATTTCCCTTACGCCTATGGATAAACAAAACATGCACAATTTCCATGAAAGAAGGCAGGGCGGGCAGTTGGGACTAAGAGCTGTTGACTAGATGTTTATAGCCATTTTCTAGCTAGCTTTTAACAAACAGTAAATAAGATAACTCCTTTCATATGTTAGTCGTATGTATTATTTGGTAAAATCATTTACGTGAACAGCAGTTATGCACACTCCTTTGATCAACATTGGGCTACATTTTTTCCGAACCACATGTTGTAAGCTTGGACTTGATCCTCACTTCAAATGTTTGAGTTTTGCGCTGCCACAGTTGACGCAAAAGGTTATTTTGCGTCATTTTCGAGACCACACTAGAAGTTTTTGCGCTTTGTCAAAAACAATTTAAATTCAGGAACACTATCTTCTCTTTCCGAAAATGATTGTACTGCAGTCTTAACTCACCTGTGTAAAATGTCCTGTTTCCAACGAAAATCCAGGTTTGTTGAAATCATAATCTTTAATCTCATTGTAGAAAGCTTGTGTAGCTGCAGTACATGGCTCATTGGGGACAGCTGTTGACATGTAAAGGTTTTCTCCTTCATTAGGTATGTTAGTCGCATGCTCAAATAGGTTGTTGTCTGCTAAGTAACTGGCCCAGACCGCCGCATTCCTGGCAAGGGTTTCATTCCACACCACTGTTGCAACCTGTATATGTCGCGGAAACAAAAGTAACAATCTCCATGATTATTGTTTTATTTGAAACTATTCAAACAACTTTATGAAACTTACATCGGACTGATCCATATCTGACTTTGTCGGCGTTTGTTTTCTACATTCTTTTGTGTTTCGAGTTGAGGCGTCCGACCCGTAGTTTGGTGTGATCGCCAATATTCTCACCTAATGGTTATCGGTACACAAACGACGGGGGCAGGCGTTTCAGAAAAGCGTCAAATGCAGTAAAGGTTTCGCGAGAGCGCACGTCTCCTCGCGTCGCTTATCCCCGTCAAAGCGCATCTAAATTTAGGATTTCTTCTTCTGATGATTTGTTTCGAGTTACCCGGTTCTCCCGCGGCCAAATGGAAGAGAGATCCTCATTTTTTAGAGTGAGACAGAGTGCGATCTGGGTACGAAATTAGTTTCTGCTGGGCAAATTAGAACCGGTGAACTACCGTTGACAGGAGGAACGGTGTAGTTCAAAAGCCGGATAATGATATGGAACCCAGGATGTCATCATTATCGTCTCGAATACAGACAAAATCAATCTTAAGTCTGTAGGATGTCGTTTGACCTTAAACAAGCACGAGTTAGAAAACGATTTCGATTTGTACAATAATCAAGTTAAATGATGCATACCTGTTAGCATCTTTTGTTATCAGGCAATAAATTTTGCAATTTGTTTTCCATAATAAATGGCAAAACCACCGTTAATTTGCTCCGGGTAATATGTATTTTTCGTAGAGTAAGTCTTTACGACTTTTACTTACCTGATGTTGCTGACGGTAGTCGTTGTGCCATTTCAAGCACTGATCTTTAAACGAGAGAGTGGTTTCTGAAAAAGAAAATATCAAGAAAGAATTGCTATTAAAGAGGCAACATCATGGGGATTACAGTCGAACCTTTGCTAACGGCCATGAGATTTTGTTCCACCTACTAACCAATGCACTTGCTGTTTTTGTCACTTTATTGTCTCAAACGAAAAAAATACCTTTTGAGAAAGCTCTAACAGTTATATCCCCCCGAAATCTAGAAAATTCATTTTTGCTTGGATCCATTGACACCTCAGTTTTATTAATTTAGCACATGAACTCGAGTAGATCATAGAGTGGCCTGAAATGCCAGAGCACGATCTAATAGTAGTGGTCGTACGTTTTACAGCTGCATCGGCAATAACTGTAGTTGCTTGATATTCGTAAGATTGTCGACTGCAAAATCAGAAATTTGGCGGTAATAAAGCAACAGCCAGTCTTTTTGCCGTTGACTGGACAGTCTGTGTCAATGTATGATTACAATTAAAAACAAGTCTTGTCGTTTCCGTCTAAAACCATCAGTCAGATAAAGTGTTTTGCTCAGGCTGAGAGACTTACGCACTACTAAAATATACATGAGGCTTTATTGAAGAAGAAATCAAACCTAACATGATTCCCTTTTTTAATAACATCACGTGTAGACAGTTTCGTTCCTAATCAAGCCTTCAACATGAATCCGTCACCAGATTTTTTAATATTAGGAACCTCTCAACACTTGAAGTGTGAAAAACGAGAGAAGGATGAGAGAACTTTGTGGTTCTAAATAAATATAAGCACCGCATAAAGCTTTTTCACTAACCTGCCACTGCGTTTTGATAGAAAGATACAAATGTGATGCAGAAATGAAGAGCGAACTGATACAGCTGCATTTGTGGATGGTTAAAGGCGTTTTAGACGACCCTAACTCTTTGAAAGAAAATCATAATTTTTCAACACTTTGAAACCGTGTTTCCAAAACAATTAAGTGATGAATGACTAACAAAGGAGCTGCGTAATGTGTTGCACATGTATGGTAATGTACGGTAATATGTTTTGACAGTGGATCGATGTTTTTTTCCCCCCCATGATATTTAGTCATGCCGTGAATAACATTCTCCAAACTGATCTTTATGTTTATCATCAACTAAGGAACGTATGTTGGAAAACCACATTTGTCCAAGAAGTAGAAGATGTCTTCAAATTGCACACAATAGTTTAGGTAAAAACGAGGTCGTTCATTGTAAAAAATCACATTGTACAAAAAAAGACGACTTCAGAGCTAAGAACAAACCAAAAAAAATGAAATTTTTATCAGTTACCTGCTGGTACCTGATGAATATTTAAACGTTCTTTGGTCTAAAGGACCTATTATGTGTAAAAACCAAGAGATGGGAATTTGTTAATTCTTGAAGCATTGTTCGATCCCACGCCTATGAGTTCAATTTTATTTCCTTCCTGATTATTTAAAAGTTATTAAAACATATTTCAAAATGTTATCACTCCCTGTTAGACGAGTTGTGAAATCAGTTTACAAGTCGATTAGTTTCAATCAAAACGTTTTGAATTGAAATAATTTCAATTTTTGCTGTGTGTAAGCTCAGATTTTCCGTTGTGGCTGAAGTTTCCGAAGGGAAACCTATAGTTATGTTCGTTCTGCGTCTTCAAAAAGAGTCGAACTATTTTCTGAAGCCAGCAACATATTTAGGACATGCATGAAACAGGATTTTTTTTACAACAACAACCACAAGTCACAAAAACAACAACAACAGAATGTCGGTTGTCCTACTGGAGCGAACTGGGATATTTTACAAACTCAGGCACGATAGCAGTCCTCATGTATTTGTCATCTTTTAAAGAGCCTATGTCACGAGGATATTCCTTTTTTTAGTACAATTACCGATCCACAAAATTCTCCAGAAGAGACACGAAGACGATATCAAACGTATTTCATCAGGGAGCAGTAACCACAATTTTTTCTGGTGCTTTTTATCGGCATGGTATTAAAACTTGAAAAAGTTCGCCCAGTTGTTTCAAGTTTCTATCCATGTCGGCCATCCTTGCCATCCGTATAGTCTTAAATATCAAAACTGGACCGTTATTCTTGGAATTTAGTTAATACTAAGACACGTTTTAGCCATGTAGATAGATAGTAAATAGCGCGACTAAAGCTCCTTTAAAAAGTTATAAAACCCAGGGAATTAAGTAATGAGGTTTGCGGGAGATGCTAGGAAGGACAAGGAGCTACTAGAGACAAGGAGGGACAATTCCCGCTTTTCCTTAATCCGATGCATTCTCGCCAGTCTCAACTGATTGAAAAAGCGCAGCTGTAGAAATATATGGGGAGAAAAAATGAACGGTACTTCGAATAGCCGTAAAGGAGAAAAGAACACATTAACTTGAAAGAAAATAAAATAGTACATTTATTTCCCAGGCAACGACTTAGCCCGCTTCATTATAGTTAAGATTTTGTACCACTATCTTCCGCACCCTACAGTTGATCATGAAATAGTTATTTTTTCAGAAATGAGAAGGAGCAACGATCCTTCTTTTGCCTTTTAGGCGAGGTTAATTTGTTGAATGAAATTTACTTCATGCACAGCAAAAGATATAACGGACAGTTTCTTAAAAGAAAACAAACAATCATGACAACCGGTTCGTGGCGCGTTTGAAATATAAATGGAAAGAACATGAAACTAATGAGCCTGATTCTCTTTCCTTTTTCTTCCTTTTCGTGTTACAACCATTACAAACCTGATCAACCAGTAACCCAGTAACATTTAATGACAGTTAACTGAGGAGAAAATCGTGTTTATTTGTACTTATAAAAGTTTTTAAAGCGTGAACTGGCTTCCGACTCCAGAATTGCCACCGTCTTGGCTTAAAGGGACAAAAACTTGATTCGTCACATAGCGCACAGCTTTTAACAGGCAGATTTAGCAAAGAAAACCAGAATGCAAAAGCGTAAAGAAAGGACTGAATCCAACTCCCGGTGCTCAATTTGCCTCTCTTCTATTGGTCAATCTAGTTTTTAGCATTCGCATGCCATCTTCACTTTCGTCACGTTGACTTCGTTACTGACTGATCTGCTAATGTTTTACACCATAACAACCTGATTTCCATAGCAACACAGGTAAGTACTGTATTGACAAATCTGGTTTTAACTGTCGGCTCAAAAAGCTCGAAAAGCAGTTAACCCGCAACCTCGTTCACCTGTACTTTTCCTTTGCTGAAGCCCACGTGATAGCACAAATTACTTTGGAGTATAAGTGTCTATTAGCTTCTCTTATTTAAGCATATTTATTACTAAGGAGGTTCTTTACTATGCAGACAGATTGTATAAACAAAGTTCCACTAGATTGAGCAGCAATGTATTGTTTTTAATGAGCAGACTTAATGGCCTTAATCCCTTTGCCCATTATCTCATCATTCCGATAGCCGGCACGATCCGAAAACTGAAAATTCAGACTGTCAAGTCTTTTATTGATTTTGTACATACAGACACCCACAAATCATCTCTTGGCTTAGATAATTGCTCTTTTTATTTTCTAGTGTTTTGTCTTCTTAGTGTGATCAAAATCAAAAAAGAGAATAAGGTTATTGCAATCTTTGAAATAGCTGAAAGACCAAAATTATTGATTACTATTGAAAAAAGGTTTAAAACGCTTTTTTGTTGAAGGCGTTAAGTCTTGTAGGATCTTGATACCGTCGTCAAAGTTAGCTTTCTCAGTCATACTTTTTCGTGAGAAAACAAAAATTTTCCAAGGTTAGTTTATAGGAAAACTGAGTTGTCTTCATTTAGTACATCAACTCTGGCAATTTTCTTTTTAATCTTGCTTTTGATAACTTAATTTTTAGACCGTTTCAAGGTAGGTAGGAGGTTATTGTGTCTTAGTAACTAATGTTAATATTAAGAGCAGAAATGCAGTCATCATAATTAGTAACTTAACAAATCTGTTTGTATACATGTACGTGCAGGTAGGTGAATTTAAGTGAGTTTATTGCCCGTGAGCCTTCCTTTTGTGAGAGTGATGGAGCGCAAACAATGTACGAAAATGGGTAAACTAAATGCTTCGAATCACATAAAAATGTGGAGCGAGTTGCAATTAGACGCATGGCTGACAGAGAACACAGTCATAAACTTTGGGCGAACAATTATAAATTTGCCAATGACCACATCCTCCTATTACTGCTTTAAACTTCGAAGTTTAAGAATCTGACAAGGTCTTCCCTAGTCTGAGATTGCGCGATATCTTACCTTACTTTCTTTGATCTTAAAGTGAACGGTAAATATGTACTCTCTTAGAAGTGGGTGTCGATCGTTGCTGCTAGTATTATTGTTTACATAACGTTTGATATGTGAAACTGTTGCTAGGGACCCAGAAGGTATGAATTGGCCAAATTGAAAAATCAAAAATTCCTTGACGTGAACCTGCGTAGTTCTCAAAGAAATAAGAAAAATGATGAAGGAAGGCTATAGGTAAGACAGTACCTGCGCTAACGTGCTGTTGACATGAAAGAAGAATGATCCACGGCGCTAACGTTGGAAACATTTGGCAGTTATACGATGAACACTTTATGAATCTCTCTCGACGACTTGAAGCACCATTGAGCGGTACTGAAACGCAACATAAGGACTATAAAGACACTACTTGCACGATTTATAAAGCTCTTCTGAGGTTTAAATCTCTCAGAGATCATGTGACTATTCATTAGTCATTGGGGTTTGCAAAGTACAAATTGTCATGTAAATCATCACGAACAAAGTCGATCAACTTAACAACCACAGAGATAATACAGACGGAAATTTGAAAACACGTACACGAGTTAAGGTATTCCAACCTACCCAAAGCTATGAAACCAAAAAGAAATAAACAAACAAACAAACCAACACACAAAATGTTACCATAAAGTTAATGGGTTCAAAGCGGTCTTTTATTTTCCTTCAATGTCTGCCAGGTGATGCGAGGGGAAACTGCACTGAAAGAACGCTCGCTCACCCCAATCCCTCTTTTTACCACACACACCTTCCTTGGAAAAAGAACCCATCAAAATAACAACTACGAGAATTAAGATACTGCTTGCAGTCGTCTAGTACTGGATAGTCGAAAGTAAGTGAATGAAAGTATCCCCGTTTCATATGATCTAAGCCTATGCGAGATGAGCCTTTTGAGATATCCTTACTAGCCCGAGTCTGTTTTAAATCAAGGCGAAGTGTGAAAAAACTTATTACAATGAGTTTTTATTCCCATAAATATTTTCAAAAAATATATGTTTTGCACTTGGCATTAACTTGACAGTGAGAGTTTTTGGAACTTGGAAATTCCCTTCCTAGTTTATGTCCACAAGTGCGTTCATCCGAAGGCTGTGCGCGAAATGGGCGCGATAAGAGGGCACCCAAGCGAACGCTGTAAGCGCGACTCACGGTCAGTTTAAAACCTATTTTGACCACAAAAACCAATGGGGCCGTTTGTTCCTTTACATGAATTTGTCGATTACTATGTTGAAAATTAAATATTTATGTACGTTCTTAATAAATTTCTGATGCTGGATTAATCCGATGAAATTTAGCAGGCTGAACAAATCACCTGGTAAGACAAGACTTGGAATATTCATCTACCCAAATTCATCTAATCAGCACGTATTTTTTTCCTAGTCCCAGACCAAGTGGCATTGTTAATGAAGAGAAAATTAACAGTTTAGTTTCAAATCTTGGCACAACCAGTTCATGCAACTGAAACAACATGACCCTGTTCGACGACTGCCGACCCTAGCAAAATGCGATGTCATCAAAGAACTCAGACAAATCAGTAACTGATTGGCTGATTCTTATTGACGTTTACTAAATTTCTCTTAAACAGACATATATAGAATCACGTCTATGGCGAATGGTCTCTTTTCATTGTCGTTTACTGTTCATTACATCTACTCGAAATTATAAAGCTTCATCCCCAACAATTATTTTGACAGTTTTTATCTGCTCATTTTCTAATTTGAGACACTAAAAATCGTCCTGGCTACCGTTTTTCATAAACGCTGTTCTAAATCTCTCTCTATTCACACAGACGGAAGAAATATTATCGTACGTTTACGTGTGGTTAGACTCGATTTTTCTCGAGCTAGCAATCCCTGCAGAGCTTTGTTTCATAAAAGCTTCAGTTGCTTTGAGCCTTTTTTTCTGTGGTCAACAAGGCCTTTAACGTCAGGTAAAATAAAAAAATGCGAGATTACTTTCTACTGAGATTAATTTCCTATGGAAAAACACTATGGACAATTCAAAAGTTCAAACGTAGGAGCTGTGACAACGACCAAGATGTTTAACAAAAGTTTTCCGGGTCTCACAATAAAACAACCAGCCATTTAGTAAGAGAAGTTAGTTACGCTACCACGATAAGACGCTTTTCAAGTGATGAACACCGCGGTAAACAAAAAAACACTACCACAAATGAACCAATAGCGGTGCACCAGAGACAAGCTGTTTCTCCCAGTGTGTTCGTCTATGGCCTGGGCCGTCGAACTTTTCATGAGACGAACCAAACTCTTAATCATTTAGATCGACCTAAAGTATTAACTAAGTTAAGATCACCTGTTGGACCAGACGTCGAACTCAGGACGTGTCGAACCAATCAAATAAATCAGACCAAAAAGCAATTTTAGCCGCACGAGGCTAAATATACATTATCATACAAATTTTTAATTTATTAGTTTAGTTCGTCGCATGTGAAGGTCGACGTTTGTCCCGGAGACGATCGTCAGACGTTCTATCCGTCTGAAGCAGACGGAGAGAACGTGTTGGACGACCAAACTCATTCAGACGAACTTAACTGAGCCAGACGTCGAACTTTTCATGAACTTAATTCACTAAGTTTGATTCGCCTCATGAAAAGTTCCACGTTTGGCCTAGGCCTATGATTACTGTTGTTATACGAGAAACATATAAAGACAAAAAGTCTGCTTATCAGCATAGTTTTTATTACTTTTTTTATTTACAGGTGTGTGAAACAAAAAAAAACATTCTTCTAACAATTGTTATATGTATTTAGGAAGCAATTCTTGCAGTGGTCCGCTGATTTCTAAACGAAAAAAAAAGAATGTTATTAAACTGTACAATCTCAAGATAATATAGCTGACGGCTTCTTTTCTTCCCGTTTTTCTCTCTTTTTCTCATTTCAAAAGGGGGGGGGGGGGGGAGGGTTCCCCTATACATTTCCTTAAGAAGTAAAGGGGAAAAGTTGTTTAAGTATCAATCGAACTCATCTATAGTGTTTAGGTAACGCGTGTGATTGGTTGAAAATCTGCTTTACCCAATCAGAAGCACTACACAGATCTGAGTAGTGACGCGTCATCAGTATGGAATTTCTGCGGTCGTCCTCAGACATCATTTCGCGCGGAAACCAGCGGTGGCGTCACGAAACGTCGGCTAATGTCTAGTTTGTATTTCCCCCCTCTTCTTACTTTAGCGTGGTGACGGGTCTGACTCCTGCAGAGTTTCTACTAGCCAGTCCTTCGCTTCGAAGTTTAGCTGCTTTTTCACGAGTTTCTTCAAGTTCTCTCCATCTCATCTTTTCAAGAGCCGCCTGAAATAAAATCACCGCCATTGTTAAAAGCGCAAAGATAAAACACAGACGAAGATTAACAAAGATAAACACTGCAACGATAATGCAGAAAGTTAAAAGATAATTAAGTAAGCAGTGAAAAGGAATTCTTAAAGTTCATGACGAGGTAACCGTGGGTCCCGTCTCACAGCACTTTCACTTTGTCTTATCAGGATCTTGTGGGACGTAAAAGAACCCACACCACTGTTCGAAAAGAGTAAGGGACGTAGACCCTGGTGGTGCGGCCAACCTTCACACATCATTCACATCATGGAGTGGGTGGGTGGGTACAGTAAGTTCATAGATGTACTGATAGCGGCTGCCAGCGGCGACTTTGTATGCTGACGTCCGAGCTTACTACATTAAGGCAATTGTCTGGGGTACGACAAGTGTTAGTATACAAGTGGGCAATTAGCCACCAACCTTTTCTGTTTGCAAAGTTTTTTGTCGCCTGGCAGAACTCTTTTTGGGCAGCACGGCCAGCTTCTCAGTTTCCTTTTTACGTTCTATAAAAAAACAAAACAAAACAAAATAAAACAAAACAAAACAAAACAAAACAACAAAATAAATGACATAGATCAGTAAATTTTATAACATGTTAATAAAATCTGTTAGCAACAGGAGACATTCTCAATTAAGATCTCCTCAAGCCCCATTCACACACCAAAGCTTAAACATGTTTAAAAGTTGTTTAGTTAAACACGGTTAAATTTGTGTTTTTCATAAAAGCTGTTTACTGTACTTTTATTGATGGCAAGTTTAGAGCCATTTTTTAACATGTTAAAGTTCACTTGAATTCTGTGTAAAAGCCTGTGTACTAGTTTTCCGTTAGTCTTTTTCATTTTTAAACCCTACTTTAATTAAACATGTTTAGTTGGTGTGAATGGTGTGATAGTTTAAATAGTCAATAATAGTTTCAACACAATGTTAATCAAACAAAGTACAATAAATACATATGCGTCATTGTTCAAGCTTGTTTGGTCAAGATGGCTGTATATTGGCCAAGTTCATTTTTGTGTTTTTATTGACCGACACGAGGCCAAGGTCAATAAAAGCGCAAAAACGAACAAGGCCAATATCCAGCCATCTTGACCAAACAAGCCTGGTCAATAAGTGATTTATTGTATGGCCAAAAAGAGAACTTTTTCTAACGGGACCAACGCTGGAAATCCCGAGCGGGCCCGCTTGAGTAGCCAATCAGAACGCCGGATTCGCTTTATCTTGCCCGCTCGCGGATTCAGCGATAAAACAAATCTCTTGATCAGTGCTCAGAGGTAACCTACCTGCTTTCTTGGCCTCCAGTTTTTCTTGTAATTCTTGCAGTTTTGGATCTTTCATTTCAGTTTTCACTGGGCGCCTCTTTTGTTCAAGCCTATCAAACACAAATGGTTATGCCCCGTTTTTCTCTTCTTTCACTATCTAAGGCTACACAGTACACTACACAATACCAGCCGGACAGCTTTTTGATTCAACATGAAAAGCTACTGGGTATAGTATGAACGGCAACGGCACAGAACTGGAACAGGTAGTTCACTCACATCACACCGGCGCGGTTGGCCGAGAGGGTCTGGTGCACTTAATCCCAGTTCTCACCTCTGAATATTTTCTTCCGTCTCAGTGGGTACTAGTCTTAGCTCCTACTCATTTACTTCCGCTACGGTCCGAATACCTGCTCTCACTAAGACGAAAAGAGCAGAAACCTATCCGATATGTGACGATCCACTTTCAAGATTGGCGCGGCCGGCAGCGTCGCCTCGTTTAAGAAATCGCGCCGAAGTAACCGTTCTAATGGGTGAACACAAGCCATATCCGGTACGGTTTTATTATCTCCGTGAGACCTATCCGGTATGGTGTGAACATAGCCTAAACATGCGTATTTTAGCCGATTGTTATCTTGACGTTGTCGTTGCCGTCGCCATTTTCGTTGCTTAAGCTCGCGAATATAGGTACTTACTGGACGGCTGCCTCTTTTCCTTTCTGAGCTCGATGTTTAGCGATGGTTTCTAGAGTGTCCATAAGATGCTGGTCTTTCTCCTGTTGAGAATTCCAAAGACAAATTAAACAAAGGCACAAACACCAGACAATGTCGGTCAGCGGCCAGCCCCACGCATGAGTCTGTAACGCGGGGTGGTCTTGCGGTTTTGCAGGGGTAGTGTTGTTTTGCAGCTCGATCAATTTTCAATAGCTTAACCCGTTCACTTAAAGGGTCTGTGACGTCAAGGCTGTCTAGTTCATTTCGCGATTTTCGTATGACCTTGAAAAATGGTTTCGGTAGGTGTTCGTTATTTGTTTTATCGGCCAAAGGATGAAAAGATCAAAACATGGACTCTTCGTTTTCCCGCCAAAGAAAACCTTAATATGGAGAAGGCATTGTTCGATTGGACAATCGTGTTGCAGTATGATGTCAAAGCGAAGTATCGAATGATTTCTTGAAAGTTCTCGGGCATGAATCATTTTCACCCGTTCGCTTATCCAGCCAAAAGCCACGCGCGTTTGTATCCGTTCGATAAACCAATCAAATCGCTCTATTGCCGATTACGCTTTCTTATGCGCTAAGGAAATTAAGGTTAAAGAAGAAATTAATTGTAATTGATAAAATCACAGCTTCTTGTCCACCAAAATTACTTCCCAAGCATTACATCAAACGTTACAAACAAATTAAAATGAGCTTTGCGAAACTGTTAGGATAACAAGTTTTCAAAACCCCACGATTTCGATCTGTTTTAATGTTCTTTAAGGTTGTCCATCCGTGACCACTTTTGAATTTGCTTTTTTCTTTACACCTTCTTTTAATGTTTTCATCGATTATTTTTATGTTTCACTCAGTTCAGTGGCAGTTCTTGCTGTTGGAATTTTGATAAATGTCGTGACGCAGCTCTTTTAACGCCTTCACTACTTACCACTTTGGATTTGAGAATGCTATCTCTCTTATCCTCTTCTTCTTCCTTTTCTACGATTTTAAGTAAAGCCAGTCTCTCCCGCAACTAAAAAACAAGGTTGAAGCAAACTTCTCAGCAATATTTTGGAAAAACTTCGACTTATGGGTGAAAACATGCTGACGCCCAAACAACAAAAAAACAAACAAGTAAACAAGCTAAGCTTTTTCATGGCAGGAAACCTTAGTAACTGTACTGTTCTTGATCTTCCACAGTGGTAAGAAAATGAGAGAATTTCGGAGAAAAATAGCAAGAGCACAAAGCCAAACGTCATAACCAACTGCTAAAAAAGCGTCTAGCGTTAAAATAAAGAGTTTGACTGGGCTGAACGCCAGACGTAAAATTCCACGGCTAACGTTAAAATAAATGCGTTTGTCCTCAGACTGCTGACTGGTAGTCTACTATCCGGTGGTATTCCTGAAACTACTAGTTTAATGAAAGGCACTTTTTAACAAAAGTTTTTTCACAGAAAAATGACTAACTTAATTGACTACTTTCTAATTTCTTACGGCCTCACCTCTGCGACGGACATTTCACTAAGAAGACCAGCTCCTGAACTTTCCGTGAGATCTACATGCTATTTGAACAAAAATAAAAAGCGTTACTTCACGAAAAACTATAGCAACGGTACAACAGTTTTCTGTAGGGGATACAAGCCATTGCTGGAAAAGAGCATGTGAGTAAATGAGTTATGGGTGATTAACATTTAATTTCTCCATACAATGTCGCAGCCTTGTCAATCATAAAGTTAATGCCGGAAAATAAAGGCAATGAACGCCGAGTCAAAAAGGTCTTGTTGCGGTCAATTAAAAAAAAAAAAGGTGAAACACTAGATTGAACATTACAGTTTAGCAGACGAACTGATTTAGAGTTAATGACTTAGGGATTAATATGCAAATAATAAGAAAGGTACCTTAAACCTGATTACAGGCACACTTTCTATGGCTCGTATCTTGGCGATCAACGCCACTCGTTGCCTCATTTCTTCCTCAGCCTACAAAATACAAACTCCTCAATCAAAAATGTTACACAGTTAAATACTGAAAAGCAGTCGAAAGAAATTGTGTTTTTAATTTTTATCATTCTCCGCTGATTTACTCCTGACCCCCTCGCTGTATAAACTGAACGTTCCATGAGTCATTGAGATGACGAAGCTTTTTAATCTCTTTGGCAATCACAGGTTTATGACTGGGCCTTAGCTGACAGCGTTTATTCAGTACCCGTCTAGGGAGGTTAGCTTTTGATAAGAATCTAGATGTTACAGCCCCTATCTCCTCGCTTGTAAAACTCCTTCTCTTGGTTGAGAAAAATTACGCTGAATTTACTATCAGTCCTTTCTGTTTTTTTTTTAATAGGTCTTTTTTTAGAAAAGTCTAGCAACATCTACCGCATCTTTTAATCCGCAGAAAGGAAAGGTAAAATTCGGTAAAAAAGTTAACGTTACCTCTTCCAACGCTTTCCGCATCAGTTCTTGGCTTTCCTTGCTGACTTCTTGAACTAGAAGAAAAAAAAGACAAAAAAATTCAGTAACGCCAGTGAAAATATGTAACAGTTAAAGCAACAAAACCAAGCCAAACTGGACGATGAAGAAATGCGAGTAGACTGTGAGTAAGTAGCAACTTGAAGTGATCAGAATTGGTGTAAACCATCAATAAAACAAGGCACTACAACATCTGTTCGTCCATGTAATGTGATCAAGAAGTCCAATAAAATATCATACGAAAACCTTGTAGACCGATGCAAGAATGCAACGAAAAACTCCTTACCAAGTTTTTGCTTGTATTCTTGAAGTTTTCTTCGAGCTTCTTTAGTATTTTCATGCTCCATCATAGTTTGCTCAACAAGTTTTCTACAATGGAAAAAAAATTAAACTATTGACCGCACGGCCTGAGACACGGCGAGTTAAAACTGACGCCTTGATGATACAAGTGAAAGATTTCAGTTAAATTAGTACAGACAGCACAAACCTCATTTCTTCTCCTTCTTTTGACTTTTTCTCCAGATGCTTCTGCATCATCTCTTTGGTCTGTGAACAAAATCATTATTAAACTTTAACCCTCTCATTCTTGTGAAGTGGTTCTATCTTTTAAATCTGTGTACAAAATCCAAAGGTGTGACCATTCAAATGAAACCTCTTCAGCAGTACTTTCACAAGGTACTATTTATTTAGTATGTAGTTCTAACTTTTGAGTCTGTGGATGAAATCCTCTCAAATGAAACTTCTTTAGCAGTACTTTCGAATGGTATTTGTTTAGTATGTAGTTCAAACTATAAGGTCTGATGATGAAATCCTATGGTCAGGTGACCATTCAAATGAAAGCTCTTTGGTCGTACGTTCACAGGGTGTCAGCTGTTTTTCAGCATTTTACCAAATGAAATTTGGAAAATTTGTTGAATTTTGACTTTGGCCCCTTTTGAGAGCGAAAGCAAAGATCGCGTAGTGTTTAGAGCACTCCGGCGCTTCCCATCAACGTTTTCAGGGTTGGAATCCCTGGAAATTAAAGGAGAATTCAAAAGCTTGTACGATGGCTACTTGTTCATGGTTTTGCTAGCTTTGAAAATAATTTGGGGAGAGGGTTTCTCCGCCTAAATCCCCACTTTTAGTCATTTTCTCCTTACCTCTTCTTTCATTTCCATAACTCGTTGTTGATTTTCCTTGATCATGGTTTGTCTGGCTAATATCGCTTCTTCATAGCTCAATTTTCCCTCCTTAAGAAAAAAAAAAAGAGAAGACAGATTACAATGGAAAACCAAAGAGAGCATGGTTCAGTTATGACCATGCAAACAGTCTTGGAAACAAAATCTATAAACTTGTTGCAATTACTTACTAATCTTCGTCTCTCGATTTCTGCCAGCTTTTCGTCCAGGTCTTTCTGCATTGAAAGAACAACAACGGCAACAAAATAAACACGAGTGAAATGTAAATGAATAAGTAAACAAGGATACAAAGACAGCGTCTTCCTAAGTGTATTTTAACTCCCATTTTTCCGCATAAAAACACACATACAATCAGCTCGAGGAATCGCTATTCGGGTGTTTAAGTAATGACGATGACGACGGTGGCGAAAATGTCTGTTAAATAGTGAATTTATGTTGTTTCAAGATTTACCGCTGTCGTTCTATGCCGTTTAATTAGTCAATTGTTGGGAAATTTTTATCTGTATTTGTATCTGTGTTCACTTCCTGAACAAAACGCAAGATTAGGCAGTTTCACTTCGTGATCGTGCAGCAATGGCAAAGAGATGTACAAAAAAGCGTGATGCACGTGCAAAGTTTCCTCGTTGTCTACAATATATATTTTTAACACTTAAATACCTTTCTTGTTGTTTCTTGCCATTTTAAGAACTCGGAGGCATCTCTTCCTCCCTTTTCATACTCCAACAGTCTGCAAGAAAAAAAAAATGTTGGGATGAAATGCGTGGAAATACACACAACAAAGCAAACAACAAAAAAAAAGTTAAATTGAAGAGAAAAGCTTACTTTTTTAATTCCTCTTCTTCCTTCTTTTGAAACAGTGCTCCTTCTCTCATGATTGTAGCGGCATTTAACTTGATTGGAATGTTTCCGCCCTGAGAAAAAAGGGGAATGATTTCTTACCGTCATAGTCAAAGATAACAATTTTACAAATGAGATGAGCGGTCGGAAGAAAAGAAAGAAAACTTCTGACTAGTGCTTAAGTTCTCGATATCGCAATCCGGCTTATGTCATCAAAAGTAGAGTAAAACTAAATCTTACTGCGATGTTCTGTTGTTGAAAGCTGAGCCTTCAGCTCGGATTAGTTTACCCTCCGTTTCGTTGCTGCTTACAGTGTAGTGCCAGGAGAAGTGAGGCCTTAAAAATTTTAGGTCATGCAATGGCATTTAACAAGCGATTTCCCCCAAATTAAAGGCAAAATAATGTCTCCAATGGTCCTTGCTTTAGTTTACCCTCCGTTTCGTTGCTGCTTACAGTGTATGTGTTTAGATATACTCTCATCAAAACAGTGGTATTACTGGTAACTACAATATAGAGTGAACGAAAATCAGTGATATCTCACCGTAGTTGAAGGCATTTCCTGTGCTTTCGCTTTATTAAACTGTAACCTACAAAGAAAGATAGAAACACTAGTCGGAAAGATCTACCATACACCTGTATAAGGCGCTCACGCACTGGACAATCGCTTGTCCAAAAAGATCACACGACAAAGTTCAAGTTGAAATAAAAAAGGATTATTCAGGTATCCTATCATACCCTGCGCAAAATTTGCGAACGATTTGGTCGAAATCTTTCGCTTCTACAGTAAAAACACATGTATTTTTGCTCTGAGCCCATATATTCCATAAGTGATTATTACTGTATTTACTCGATTAAACGCCGCCTTCGAATAAACGTCGCACACATTCAGACGAATGCGGCGTTCATTCGAGGATTATAACAAGAAACTCAATGCAACTTGGTTACCTGCACCTTTAGACAATTACGACTCTCTCTCAGCAAAAAAGCGAGACATGGGAACTCTAACATTAACTTAAATATCCTTCTGTTTTTAGGCCGTAATGAGAGGCAGCTATATTCGCTGGCTTTTCTGTATAAAGTGTATTTACATATGTACAAATGACTTATCGTAATTACTGTCAGTTACTTAAGAGATGTGATTTCGAAATAAACGCCGCCTTTGATGAAACTCCGCATAGAAAACGCTGAGGGATATAGCAAATACATGTAACAAGAAACGCAGTTGTGGATAGTGTTTGCCTAAACGTTTTCAACCTACCCAACATACTTTTTTCGCATTCTTTACAAAAGACCAGCTAGCTTTAGTTACTTACTTGGAGTTTTCTTCATCTATAATTCTTCTCATTCTTCTTTTAGCTTTGTCTGATTTCTCAGCGCTGGCACAAGCTGGTTGGCGAGCAGATGACCTGATCAGTTCCTCCTGCGGTCAACAGAAAAATAATAGGTGCAAAAATGAAACATTTGAGCCTTGAGTATAATGCCCTCCAAAGTCTGTCCAAAAGCTGATTTGATAGTTTCTGTTTCGTTAGTTAATTTTAACAGCCAATAAAGAGACGCCTGTTCTCTGCTGTCCCTCTTAAAAAGCCTATTTCAGAGCTTGACCCGTTCCAGACATTCAAGGACCGTGCAAAGAAAAGTGACCAGGAAATTACAGTCAACCCTCGCCTTTCGAACACCCAGCTATAACGGACACCCCGATAACACGGACAGCAGCTAATTCCCAGGCAAAAATAATTTACAGACGTTTGACTGAAATAAACTTCTCGTTATTGCGGACTCTCGCTAACGAAGACACTAACTCAAGGTCCCTCCAGTGTCCGCTATGAAGGGAGTTGACTGTACAGCAAGGTGGTTCCGCTTTTTTCCTTCCGCTCTCCACTTCGCTCCGCTATTCACTATCTGAACGCCTGGAACAGGCCATTCACAGCCCAAACAAACAAGGATCATCCAGGACCCCCCTTGGGCTTGAACCTTGTATTCTGCTTTAGAGATCAGAAAATTCTTAATCTAACCGGCAATAACGGATTTACTTTCGTATTAGGCGGGAACTCATATTTTTACAAAGTTTTTAAAAAATTTTACTTAAATACCGATAAATGCATTTTCTCGCTAAAAAGTCGTTTCTTTTTTCGCCATTTCGCCATTTATTAGAATACATTATGTAATTTAATAAATTTGTTTCTTTAACTTTCACTGTTAAAGTTTTTTGCTAAAAATATTTTTACTTGTTCTAATAAAGTTTTTTGAATACTTTGCAAACATCTGATGACCCGTATTAGGCAATTTTGGATACCCATTCAGGACTAATAGTCGACTTGCTTTACGGTGGACATTGTAGCGACCTTGAGTTAGTATTCTCTTATTAGAGTCCGTAATAGCTGCAGTTTACTTAGGTCAAACGTCTGTAAATGATAAGCATTAGGACAACCGGGTCTCTGAGCTTTTGAATCTTTCTACTTTTTCCTGACCACGGTAACCCCGTTTGCAATTTCAGATGATTGGTCCAAAATTACTCTTTCATAAACGTTTATAATTTTTTGACAAAACGAATGGTGATCACTTCGCAGATTAAGAGAAACAACCTTTCATTTCCGTTTCATCAGTCTTACCTCTGCTCTACGTCTATTTTCTTCCCGGATTTTAGCAATGACGTCTTCTTCAACTGGTGCTCGGTATGTGCTTTGAGGAACCTATTTTTGCCACAAACAAAATAGAAGTAAGTTTTAGTAGAAAAAGTGTCTCTGAAATAACCCACGTGAGATTAAATAGCTTAATTAAGTTTAATTTTGAAAATTAAACCGATAATAAGAGTCTTGTCGGGCGGGGGTGACTCCATTGTGAAAGGGGCAGTGATATTGAGCAGAAAATTGGAATTCTCATGAGTCCAAGCTGGGCATGACTCAAGCTTTATTTGACCCCTAAAAGATTAAGTTCAAACAGAAGCCAAATAAGTTTTACTGAACAGTAACTTTAATTGCGATAAGGACGTTGTCAATGATTGCTTTCTTCACTTTTGCCTATCTTTTTTACAATTTTTGCTTGCTAACACGTACACAGCAGCCTCTTAGCAATACCTAAATTGGGTGAAATCACACACATTCCATCTTCAGCAAACTACATGTAATTTATATAATCTGCAATTTTCACCCCTTACTTAATGAACTAATCAGCATTCCATTGGAGTTCTCCTCCACAACCAGGAAAAACTCGACCTACTTAACCTTAATTCTTGACTTCTTTGTGTATACAATATCATTGATACTTTGGGTTCTGACCCAATGTTTCTCCCTAGGGAGGGGTGCTGTGTCATGTCCCAACTAATGACCAAAAATTACTGCAGTAATGATGTACAATGTATTTTACTACTTACTGGCTTTAGCTTCTTTAATTTTGGTATCTGAAAAAGAGGAAACTAATTTTGGTAAATTATAGACATGACGAAAAATTGACAGATGTGGGGAAAGTTTAGAAGGGGAGATGGGTAGGGTTGCCCCCTTCCACTGGGGGCAAGTGGCCTCTAGTGGAAAAGTTTCGGGGCTGTAAAAATGTATTTCAGTTTGCAGTACTTGAACCTCTCTACAATGGCCACCTTGTGGACAGCAGAAAGTGGCCATTGTAGAGAGGTGGCCATTGTAGAGATGTTGAAACAAGAGTGAGAGTATGGACTGTCTGCCATTGTGGAGAGGTGGCCATTAGTGAAACATCAACTGTATTATTGCGAGTAACCAGGGAAAGAAATTTAGCCTCAAGGATGACTCATGTTGGCTCTGTTTAGATCGTATGTTTGTTTTAAGAGCAAAGCTTATTATATAGTCTGAAATCTGTCTCTTTGCAACACCCCCCCCCCTCCTGCTCTGGCAGCAAGGTGAGAGAGACATCTGAATTTACAGCATTATAATGCTGTCCTGTGTTGTCACAGACTTTCGCAAAAATGGTAAGTCAACACTGATTGGTGTAGAATACAAACCATTGTTACCTGTAGCTTAAACTATGGAAGCTTAAACTACGGAAAATTGTCCAAATCAGTCAAGATAATTGTTTTGGTGCTGACAAAGTCCATTTTGAAAAGCACACTCATGTCACTCATGGCCCCCAACTAGATATTTATGCATAATTGCATAAATTATTCTGTCACGTCACGCGATGGCATTATTAATAATGTTGGGTCATTCAGTCATCTCTCTCACCTCGCCACCCATTGGGGAAGGGAGGGTGGGGGGAAGAGACAAATGACATTTCAGACTATTCATTATCTCACTTAAAAAAATATTTTCTGTTTAACAGCAAGTGACACTTCCATGTTGACTAGATGGTAATGTCCCCTTAATAATTTACCAATATTGGTATAGTCAGACAGAGCAGTAGGGAGGATGCAATCAAAGAGCAGCCTGTTAAGGAGTATAGCTGGTCACTCACAGACTGTGTGTCAGGCTTTGAACAAGATTTGTTTATGACATGCTCACCTTTTCAGGCATAGGAACACTCCTTGGTCTGGGCTTTGTTAAGTTAAAAGGTTTAGGCTCTGAAACAGATGACATGATTGGGTTATGTTATTAATAAATTTTAGAAATCAGATATAAAATGTCTGAGTGTTTAACTCATACTTAACTGATGGGTCAAGAATTAAATTCTTGACCCATAAGCTTCATTTCAAACACTAACCTGTTGCTGGTTTTGGTCTGCGTGGCTTCTGCTTGTTTGCTAATTTATCTCCTAATTCAGCCACCAGATCAAGCAACTCAGGCATCCACCTAAATAATGAAGTTAAAATTCCTATAATCACCAAACATGTTTATACAAATTTTGACTGCAAAATTAGACTGACAATCATTGTCCAAAGACAGTAACTTTGTCAACATTCTTGTTTGTTAATTCATACTAGTCTGACCTTCTTGAATCTCTCACTCACCTCAACAATGGAGATATCAGAGTTGTTTGGACATAGCTGTGTTCATAGTGTTTACACCACTACCAAAATAATAATTATAATAAAAAATTGAATGATATTAAACTTAAAAACCATAATATTATTTATTGTAAAAAATTTGATAAGCCATGAAGGGATACATGAAAAAAATCCTAAGTGATTTCTCATCATGCATGGAATAATCTACTTCGAAAAATTTATAACAAAGTGTATTTGCCTGTGAAATAGAAGGAAAATTTAACCTTACATTAAGACTCAGTTGGGGACTCATTTCCCCACTCCCCTTTAAATGATAGGGAGCTTAAGCGAGCATGACAGCAATGGCAGTGAAAAAGTCACTTGAAAAATTAATACAACATGGACCAACACCAATGAAGTTTGCAACACCCCTGCATGTATTTACATGCAGAAGTGTTGCAAACTTCATCACTGCTAGTCCACGTTGTTTAATTTGTCAAATCTTGCCAAATTTTTCTGGAGATAAATCCCGAAGGACTGTATCAAAGTGCAATCTTGAAAAGAAAAGAAAATTTAAGATGTGTTTACGTCCTCCAAAAAGCATGAAATTAGGCATTTTCACAAGTAAAAAACAGACTTAATTCATTTGCTGTCCAACAGGCCTTTTATTTTTCATATGAATTTCTACTAGTAACTAGAGGAGAATTCCATGAAATTTATTTATTAGATGTGACCATCTCTCCAGCTTTGCAATGTTTAAATAGGTTTATAAATATGGTAATAACATGTACGTACAGAATTAAATAAACAACTATTTAATATTATTATTAGTATTATTTTTACCTCATTTTTCATCCAAGTTTTGATGTTCTCTTCATTGAAAAAAAATGAAAAAAACTGGGTAACAAAAATAAGAAAATATTTATGAAATTAGTAAGTTGTACTGCATGAATTAAGAATTACTATACACGTTTCTACTTCAGACATTGTAGTACATAAGGCAAAAAAAAAAGTTATTTTTTTCTGTATTAGAAAAGGCAACAAATACTAAAACGACTCACTCGATGCATCTTGTTTGCTTCATGGCTCAAGACAAATTTTCTGAAATGTGCAATCCCTAATTCATCAATTCTGTACAGTGCCAAGTATGCCAATACTGAAACAAAAGATGTGAGTGAGATTTTAACTGTATTATTCTAGTTAAATATGATAAATTTGTGATAAAATATTTTTTCAACGCCTGTAGTGTAGTTTCCATAGTGCTACATGTAAGTGTGGCCGCAGCCAAATAATGTCTAGGCATTTTTTTTAAAACAACTTTTTCAATAAGTATTTGATATGAATACTTTCAATATATATAAAAGTACTGTCCTAACCTGTGTAAACATTTCTTTCGGAACGAAGCGAAGTCTTTCCTACCTCGGCATAAAATGCATCTACAACAACCTAAATGAAAATCACATCAAAACACAAATATAAAAGGTGTGGTTACTTACAACCAAGTTAAAACTGCCCAAACTTTAAAATACTACACCAAAAAATGACAAATCAATTCAAAGTAGACAGACTGCAAATTATAGTAGTTGCTAAAAATATATCTATGTGTCCCAACTGTTCATCAGTAGGATGCCTAAAATGCATGCAATTCCACAATTGGTTTCGGCTCCATTAAATCCTATACCAATATTATTGCAGAACATTTTAGGCATGGTGGCTTGATTCTTGGGTTGCATGATCAGTTCCAACATCTCAGTTGAGGTTTTGTTGACCAGGTGACTGATAACATCCAAATTGAAAATATGAAAATTTCGACATATTCTCATCCCTTGTGATTTCTCTATGGATTGTTAACGCCAGGTCTTATGTATGACCAACTGTATTTAATATAGAAATTATAGTACTTCTTTTCAAAGCTTGTAGAAAATGATTTACTTACAGCAATTATACATGTATAAGCGGGTACATGTACCATTCAGAAACAACTTTTTAAAATTTTTCATAGTATAAAACTATAATAATTCATACAGACCTTCATAATGCTGTTGTACTGCACACATCCTGAGAAAACCTCTGTTATGAATGATTCGTCGCTTTCTTCAAGCCCCTAATTTAAAAATTGTATATAAGATTTAAATTCTAATTGTGTTTTTTTCCTGTAAACTTCTTTCCTCTAATGGTACCACTAAATTAAAAGGAGATAATTTTACTTACTTGCTTAGTCGCTAAACAAGAATTCAGATGTTCCAAAACGCCATGAATCCTTGGGTTAAAAGAGTCTAATATCTCGACACAGCAGCTTAACAAATGTCTATGGTTCATGTTGATTAATTTGTATACACTTTCTGCGAAAAAACCCGATCAAAACTTTTCTTTCCTTCTTCGTCGTTCAACGTTGCAGTAATGCAAAGGATCGTTCACCAGTCTAAGTGCACTGAACAAAAAAAACCACTGATTCACAGGTAGAGATGCCCACTGGTGGACGCCATGTTGTTTGTGTAAAAATGTTTTACCAAGCAACAGACTCGTGCCAGTCTCCGTCAGCCGCGAAGGTTTGAGACAGCGGTTCAACTTTGACAGGGAATTCGTGGGTCATATATGTTGATTAATGCGTCCTCACCGCAGTTTACAACATCAAACGAAAAAAAGTGTGCACTAACGTCACATTCCACTAGATTACTTTGAACATGGATTGTGTTTTTCCTTGAAGCATAAAAACATAACAGAAGACAAAGGTGCCATTTTTAAGACACTTAGAACATTTTTGACCTGTTATTGTGAGCTGGGTTATTAAAAAGAAAGAAAATCGCAACCCAAATTCAAACCAGGACCTCGCTCATTAATCCAGGGAATATATTACACCTGTCACGACTAAAGGCTTGGCTACCAATGGTGGTATCGGCCGGATAAGGGGGTAGTACTTGGTGTAAGACTGCCCAAAATGTCCCGGGCCATCGCCCATACTGTTAGTGCTGTAGTAGCTGTGCTCTAGTAGATGCAGTAATACCTGTGGTAGCTGTTGTAAGACTGCCCAAAATGTCCCGGTGGCCCGGGACATTTTGGGCAGTCTTACACCAAGTACTACCCGGATAAGGGGAAGGGGGAACAAGCGTCAGCTGCAGTTGGTACTTTCTGACCTAAACCAGTCATAGCCAGCATAGGAGAAGTTTACCTCTTCCAGACCTTGCACCAGCTGACCGCAAAATTCTAAACAAAGTTGTCTTTTTGCCCTCATTTAAATAGCCTGAGACAACAGCCGAAATTTCACGACGCCATTCCCCGCGAAATGACGTCTGAGAAACGAACGCAGAAATTCCATACTGGTAACGTGTCTGTCACTACCCAGAACTTCTGGGTAGTACTTCTGACTGGTCGTGCCGCGAGGGTAATTTGCTTCGGCCAATCAAAAGCACTACCCAGATCTGGGTAGTGACACGTCATGAGAAAATCATCAGTATGGAATTTCCCCAGTCGTTCCACAGACGTCCTTTCGCGAGGAAACCAGAGGTGGCGTCGCGAAATATCGGCTGTTTTGTCGAGCTCTCTTATTAATTGCCATCGTAAAATTCCGATTTGCTTGGTTACATTATTAACTCTGAAGATCAGTACAGGGGTCATAGTGCAACGCGTTGTTTATTTTAGTTATTTTAAAAATGTTATAAACCTGTTCTCCGCAAACTTTCGTGATTTCTGCAAAGTGATTCCTTTTGTCTCCCGCAGACGTTCAAAGGGGTTTTCGTTTCAGGAGAATCAGACGAGTGATGGGGTAGGTGATCTTTCTTGGCTGTTTTTCTCACGACTCACTTTGCGCGGCGGAAATCCAAAAAACCTCTCAAGAGAGTGGCTTGAATGCTTTGGCCGAGAGGGAAAAAAGGAAAAGCTCTTCTCCTGCCAAAGGAAGGGCAATTCGCCACGCGGCTCAAAAAACAATCCAGCGATATAAAGTATGTCCAAATTTCCCACGAACTGATTGGTTGGATGGTTTTGAATCTTACACAGTAATATCACAGTCACACTTAACGTTAGATCCCAATTATTATTTTAATGATTCCTACGCGGCTAACTACATATTTACAAGTTTTGTTAGGTTTATTGTGTTCTCTACAAGTGACCACATAGCAAATAAAACTTACCTAAACAGAACGTCTCTAAGTGCCCACTGGTAGTAGCTTACTAACGCTCTTTTACGAGCCCTCAAAGTTATCCCCCGACTTATCACCACACGGATAAAACAACAACTTCTTATTCTGACGACCATATTCATTCGGATCAGAAGTAAAGAAAGAACACAAGAAAGAAATCTCAACTATTTACATGGACCTTTGGTGGTCACAAAAATGGGCTTTCACTGTGTACGCCGACTATTTCAATTAACGCTGTGGGATTTACAGGCCCCTATGTCCAGCCTCAGTATGTCGCAAGGTCATGTGGGTCGCTCTGCTTCTTTGTAATCGGTCATTACTTTGTGGTCGTCGGTACTATAGAATGGTAAAAGACATCACAAACGTTTAACCTTGTGATTTTATGACGAAGGAATTGCTTCACGCAAGAGTTTGGTACAATGTAATCAAATTACCTGTAGAGCAATGCGGTCTCGTTGCATAGGCTATCCGACCTTCAACTGAAATAGCTGTATGTACAAAACATAACGATACACAATATTCGAAATTACATTCGAAAAAGAAAACAGCCATTGTCAATGCTGTATTCCAACAAAGCTTCAGCTACCTTCCGCCATCTGACGCCCAACGGAAAAGCGATATAATGATAACGAACAAAACAACTTTTTTTCCTTTCCATCGAGTTAAACTGATGGGGGAGTCCCTGCACTGATATTTTCTCCCACTCATGCTCCTAATGAGCGGTCTTTATTCTCAATGAAAAAAGTCTTCGACAATCTCCGTGGCTGAAGAACACTTCCGCGCTTGTCTTAGGAATCTCCTAAGCTTCGTCTCTGTGTCTTTGTCTTTGGCGGCGTATTTCTTCTTCTTTAACATTTTGTCGGCGAGATAGTGAAGCCAGAGGACATTGGAGTGTGGTTCAAATGTTTCCCACTCATTTCTGTTGATCAAGAAATCAGTGTCATGTTGAAAACGTTTCAATTCGAGATAGGTTTAACCATGGACCCCTGGTTTAACTCTGTTTCAAAGATATGACACTTACTGGTTTGTCTTTTTCATCAATCGATATACGTCGAACTGGTAATCTCCTTTGCCAGTAAAGAGTGATTTATCCTCGGCCAAGTTGCAAAATACAGTTACGCCATCTAGTGCGAGGAAAACATAACAACAAGCAGGTTAAATACTTGACCATGCTTTACTCTATGAGCACAAAGATTTCCCTTTCCGCATAAAAGATTATTGAAGTAGAACCTGATAGTTTCTACTTTCAGAAATAATTTTTTTTAGCAGATACACCTGCGGTGAAGATGATATTGAGGGGATACCCTGCATTAAGGGACACCTACCACGAGCCTGAAATCCGTGCATTCTTTTCCTTCCATATTTTCGGTAAAACGAACTTGTTTTGAGCGGATACTGGCCAGGGAGTGTCCTGTAGGTGTCTTCATTGTATAAGAAACCTTTAGATTCTAAGGCTTGGACGACCACGAGAGCGAGATGAGGAATAATTGTTTAAGTAAAATCCAACTAGTTGGTCAAAACTACAGACCAAACAACTTTAGCTAAGAAAATGCGATTAAGCCGCCATTGTTTTGGTTTTCAAAGCCGGCGCTTTTCGCTACTAGTGGGCCATAACATATAGCCTAGTAGTAGCTCAACCAATCAGAACGCAGCATTGATAATAGTCCACTAGTTGGATTTTACTAAAAAATATTAGAAGTTTTATAATTTTGTGTTTGGGAGAGGGCTTGCACTCTTTCAATAAAAATAACAGTGTTGACTTTTCGGTGTGTCTATTTTTTTTGAAAATAAGCGAAAATATCGTTCTCGTGGTCGTACTGTTCTCTATTATATTCCAAAAGTCTGAGTAACAACCACCTAATTACACGACTTTTTCGTATTCGTTAGCGTATTTTGTCTGAATGAAGATTAGGTTTTCTAGACTTATTTAAAGGTCCGAAGGCCTCAGTTTTAGGTTTAACATGAGACGCGTTTTATTACCCTTCTTAAGCCTTGAAAGAGTGAAATCTATCAAGCTAACACGGACGCCATGTGAAGGAACTGTTTTTCTTTCCCCAAGCAAGCAGCTCTCGATAAACTCGTCCTCAGTCCTACTGATCAGCACATTGCCCCAGTGAAGATCACGATGTTCAAATTCAAGCGCGTTCTCGGCCACAGCTAGACCGAGCGCGGTTTGGTGTAGAACACTCCAAGCTTCTGTCATGGAGCCAAACTCAAAGCCTTCCAGGTCTCTTCCGCCATTGGAGAATTCAAACACGATGAAATATTGGTCTTTTGGAAAGATAGCTGGGTAGAAAATGGAAGTGAATTGAGCGGTTAAAAGAAAAAAACTGTGGTAAAATACAATAAAAACCCGCGAGTAAGAACCTGCTAAGCTAAAATTTGCCAGTTAGGCCCCCTCTACGGCTATTTCGAGAAACGTTGTCGGAAAAAGTGCACGCGACAACTCCGAAGGCATTGTGGGTAGTTTTAAGTTCACTACGAAAGGCCGTGGAAATGTGTTTGCGAGTGCTAAAGGAAAGCAACAAAATTAGGTTCGACAGGTACAGTCGTCAGAAACAGTCGTCAGACAGTCGTCAGAAACAGTGTTTTGATCATATCCCATATTACCTTTCGGGATTGTCGCATGCACATTTTTCCGACAACCTTTCTCGAAATAGCTGTATACAAGAACCTGTTTAGCCTAGAATTTGAAACAGGTTCTTTCTTTCTAAAATCTATAAAAAATTCTGTACACTTGGGCAAATAAGATAAGTCAATATTTAGTTTCCTTTTTGGAGACAGAGTGCCTATTTACTGCAACTGCAATGGTAATGGTATACAGGTTTTTCTAACCTGAGATCAGGCGTGTTTTTTTTTTTTTGCTTCTTTGGCAGATTACAGTCGCAGGCTAAGGTTTTACCAAAGGAATGAGCTGTATACTTCTAAATACTCTCCGTATTTTTTTCTTCGGAAAATAAAAACCTATTTAAGAACCTAAACAGCCCTAATTTTTTCTAGTTTCGTTTGGTTTGTAAGAACCTGTTTAGGCTAGCTTGGGAAAATGCAGGTTCTTTGTCGCAGATAAAGCAGAAAACTTATTCAACAAACAAGAAAGTAAGAAACATGAAACAAACTAACGAACAGTGTAAAAGTGTGACGTTTTTACCGAAATTCACTTATTATTGTGCAACAAGTTGCTAAGGGTTTACTGCATGCGTTGCCGTTGCAAGGCAAGTTTGGCACTCTAGCTCAATATCAACCTGGTCTATCGTTCTCTGAATTGTTTTCTTCATTCCATTTGTCCCATTCTGAAATAAGATGCTTCGGGTATTTATCACGGCAACACGTGACACTGAAAAGAAAGGAAAACTAGTGAGTTTCACTTCCGTTTTTGGAACAATTTGAAGGCTCGAAAGAAACTGATCATACAACTTTACTTGAAAATCTCACCCAGCTGGAGATAAAGCAACAGAAACGCCGCTAACTATGAACTTTTTTCACTATATAATCTCAGTTACCCCCTCATTAAAGCTAAAGCAAGGACCGTGAAATGGTTCGTCCTTCTTTCCTAAGAGCCACGCGCGGCGAGCGAAAAAGTAAGATTACGTAAATTTAACTGTTAAAAGGAAGAGAGATTGGGTGGGCTTCCCGTTCCGCCCTCGTTCCTTTCACGTGCTTTAATGATCTACTGTGACTCAAATAAAAGAGACTGCGCGCAGTCTATCATATCAACCACAGCCTAATTCACTTTGACAACGGCTTGGACGTACAAAACACAAGCTCAAGCACTAGCATATGAATCAATTTTTTTTGTACTAGCAATCACGTTGGAGTTAGCCCTTTTCCTCTCCATTAGATTAAAAGGCTGGTTGCAGTTTTGTGCCTGGGCCTTTTTTTGATGGGTGAGTCTGTGCCCGAACTTGCCATTTATTCTTCATCGAAGGTGGAAAATAATAAAATATTCTTGATGATTGCGGCTGGTCACCCAACCAGATTTGGAGGGTGTACGCACGGGAAGAAAACTTAGAGAGGGGGTTCTGAGGGCATACTCCAGAAAATTTTTCAATTTAGGGTCGCGGAAATGCCATTTCCTGCCTTTTTGCAGGTCATTTTCAGCAAATAAACACGAAGGAAAATGCACCTGAGGGGCAATTAAGGAAACATGTTTTCGCTTTTCACCCCACTATAACGTTTATTGCCTTCCTGGCAAAGGCAACCCGTTGTTGTCCCGCCCAAATGGGTTAACTCCCTATTCGCCTCGAGAAGGGCGAGATTTTGCGAGACAAGTATTTCTAGTTAGTTGCACCTACGAACAGAAATATGTTTAATTTCTCCAACCTGTGAACTGTTATGAAACTTCCAGTTATGTTGTCGACTGATTGATCCTGTTCAAACGCAAACAAACAAAGGTTAAATACTAAACAATGGCTACGAAGGGGATTGCAATGCACAAAGTGATAGGAACTGTCGGGGTAGGGGTGGAAAATTATCTTTCCCCAAACCCCCTTCACCGAAAAAACTCACCTGTACCTGTTCATTTGGATCTCCAAGTAAGCTCAGCTCCCTGGCAAAATTTAAACATAATATTAAAAAATGTTGCATTTTGTATCACTGTTGCAGAAACATAATGATAATTTTGAAATATCAGATGGAAAGAGGACTTACTTGGAAATCACAATTTCAGGTAGGATTTCCTCAAAAGACTTTTGGGGTTCATCGTTCACTGGAAAATCTCCCTCCACTGGAATGATCTAAGATTGATATACAAAAGGAGCAAGATGTTCTTATAGAAAAGTTTGACAGATTCAGCCTTAGTTCATGTCAGCAGTACAGCAGCTGTAGGTAAGTAGTCACTTGCAATAGAGATTGCAACATTTTCACTGCTGATTGATATTCTTCTTCAGGCAATGAGGGCAAATGGCTATAAGACACCTCATGATGCTAGCTGCTCTGAATGGTTGGTGAATGAACAGACTCAAAATTGCAACTTACAACACTGACATATTTAAAATTAACGTCAATAATAGTAAATTAATTAAAAATTTATAAAAAAATGTACATTTTCTATGCGAATATGAGAAAAAGTGCATGACAATTCTGTAATTGTTAAAAAGCAAATAAAAGCTCAAATGTACATAGTAATTTAAGCTAAAAATATAAATAAAACACTTGATACTACGTAATACGGTCAAAAACATTACCACAGGTCGAAAGCAAGTCTAAAAAGATAGGTTTTATATGTAAGTAAAGATCTGAAAAGTTACACATGAAATTCATTGATTATTTTTTATAATGACTATAATAAAACACAAAAAATATAAAGTCTGTTGTTAAGGAAGCTACAAATGCTACTACCTTAAGTGCAATGGGCTCTCCATTTTCACACTGTGCTTTAAAAACTTCACCATAAACTCCCTCTCCAATCTTAACACAACTCTCCAGCAAACTGCGAAAAGAATTAGCCAATTTCAGCACTCTCAAAATAAGCCAGAAGCTGTGTTATCTACAGTGGAACCCCAATAGAATGTTGATGTTCCTCATAGAGAATAATTAATCAATTAACCCATTCGCTCCTGGAGATTTTGCTGAAAAACGCGTTTTGAAGCAAGTCAAGTGGTTTTCTGGTCACTGTCGTGCTATAAAGAGCTAAAACTTACCACAAACCGGTTTACAGGTCATACACTTCGCGGCCTTCTGATCCAGATGCAAAATATCAGCTCGCGAAGTTCCGGCATGCGCAGAAAGCAAAATTTCGAGATAGTTTTTGGGTTTAAAAGTGACACAGCAGTCTTGACTTTTACTTTTCATTTTGGTGGGAAGAGTTTTTAGGAAAGCTTTTAGGATCTTAGGAATAGGTGAAAGGAAAGGTAGGTGAGCAATGGAACAAGATTTTCATAGAGATTTTCAGGTCAACGTCACGTGGTTTTTTGCTTCTTTCTCCGGTGTCATTGACTGAATTGTGCTCATTCTGGTATGGTTTGAAAGATCTCTTCACTCTGCACAAGTTAGCAAAGAAAGTTTAATTGTCCTTGACCGTTAAAACTGATGACGTCACAAAGGGTAGAAAGGACCTGGATCTGCATGGGCGGTTACGGGCGGTTCAGGGGCGAATGGGTTAAATACAGTGAAACCTGTATTAAGCGAACACCGTATTAAGCGGACACCCTCTATTAAGTGGACAGTAGCCGAAGTCCCCAAATTTATTTCCCTTATTTACTTTCAATGAAACCTTTATTAAGCGGACACCTCTATTAAGTGGACACGGACACCTAAGAAGTACCTGGAATAGTCATTTCTATTGTTACCAACCTGTGTTAAACGGACACTTTTAATCAAATTCCACCACCCAACATGCCAGACACTGGAAATGCGAAAGATTGCCTCAAATTTCCACCCACAACTTTTTCGATTTTTGCATTAAAAAACGTGACTTGATGAATTGGTCCAATTTAATAAGAAATTAAATCAACCGTATATCGTCAAAGTTTCTCTGAGTATTCTCTTAACATTTCCACTGTTCATTTAAATGGCATTTGACACCTCATATGACGTTATCTATCGAAACCTGTATTAGGCGGACACTACAGCATTCCCCGAGGGTGTCCGCTTAATACAGGTTTCACTGTAATTAATTACTATTTTTAGTTGTAACAAGCCACTCATTTGGTGTCCACTGTAAAAACATTATGCCTTGAAAACTAACAAATTTAGGTTTCCAGTCAGATTAAAGTTTATTGGGCCGGGATAAATGATTGATAAATTTCATTCAATGCATGCTAGTTGTAGAGTGGATAATAAAAAAATTCTAATAAATACATGCAACTGTACCTGGAGTCAAGAAAATCTGCAAATTTAACTGGTGCTTCTTGATCACATTCAGCCAATACTTTGTCAAAAGCACTCAATTGATCAACAGTCACATGGCCACTTTGGTCCTTCTTAGCGGGAGTCAATGCTTCCTTTATTTCATTAATAAGTAATAAGATATAATGATGGTCACAGTTGTATTATTAACAACAAAGCAAATATTACAAATTTACCTGAACAAAAAAAGGGGGGAGGGGGGGGGGGGGGCTTTAATAGTGGAATTCAAACCCATGGCCTTTGCTTTAGTGCGACAGTACTTTACCAACTGTTCTATAATAAAGACCCACACATTGGGCACAGACCAGTTTGTTGGGTTCATCTCAAGTGATAAGAGTGTTAAACCAACTGCCACAGAACATGGATCAGATCAGCTCAGGTCAGCGACTCTATAGACCCAGTCCATGTCAGTGAGTGACTACAATTTGAAGTTCATCTGATCAGCTCCCATTTAGGTTTTGCTGATCCCTGTAGTGTTGCTGATGGTGCAATCACCATCCATATTTATTAATATTCAATAAAAATATACCCTTCAATTACACTATTAGAAAAAATCTGAATTGTTCAAAGACCACAGTGAGTCCTGCTAGAGTAATTATTATACTCGTATTTTAGTCAGAGATCTAAATAGAATTTAACATAACAGCCGTCTGCATTATGGGCGAGGACATAGCCTATAAAAGTGAAAACAATGCCCATACTACAATACTGATGCAGTAGCCTCCAAAAAACCTTTGAATCAAAAAACACCGATCAAACTAGCCAAGTCATATGCAGCAAAATTGGCCTCTCCATATGAAATACTCAATACAAAAAAGGCAACTAAGTGTTATACTCTTTATTTACAAGAAGGCAGTTCTCTATGATTTAAAGATACCAAATGACATTGCAGGCTGTTACTCCTGTTCTTATTACCATCAAACTCTGGCCAAAGCTTTAATAAGTTAACCCATGGTTTAAATTGCGAGCCAGCTTTTCTTCTTTTGTGCAATTAATTTTAAATAGAGCTTTCTGAAACCAAAAGCAGATTGGATGTTATTGCACAGCATGCTATCCCAAATGTAATGATTTAGTGTAAATAATGTTTTGTCCATCAAAATTAATATTATTTAATTCAAGTGAATTGCTTACCACAAATGAAAGCTGACACTTCTCTGTTTTTCTTCTCTTTTTCAAAGGCGTAATCCTCAGTTTCTCAAGAGAAACCACCAACTCTGAAGAGAAATGTCCACTAGCACTTCTCCCTGAAGATTGCAAATGCTCTGTATTTTGATCTGTGTTAGATGGTGTATGAACACTGTTCTTGTTTATCTCTGGTTTATCTTTGGATGTTGCAGACAAACGTTTCTTCCACTGAATTGGAGTTATTCTGAGTGGCTTTAACACAACTTTACCATCCAAAAACTTGACCTTGTTGTTATTTGACTTACTTGGGCGTCTAATAATTACCTCAAGAGAACTGTTTTCACATAAAGGTGTCGAAGTGACATAAGGTTGATGTCTATCAAATCCCGAGGTATTACTTTTTGAGGCACTACCGTCCCTACTTTCAAAACCATTAGAACCAATGTCCATGGGACTTGTGTTAGAATTATATAACACATTACTAACATCAAAGATGTTACCAGGGAAACTGTTGCTTGAACTGTTGCATTTAAAATGTGTAAAAGAATTTTTGTGGTGTGATCTGCAGTCAGGTGATATGCTACCTTCTTTACTGTCTTGAACACAGATAACCTCTCCTAAAATTTGACAACTGCTATCTTCGTTGCTTTCCAAAGTGTCATTTGCAAGAATGTCACTTTTTATAGTATCATTAACTAGAATGGAACTTTGTTCACTGAGGCCTTCATCCAGCTGTCTTGATGGACTGTTTTCTTTGTCTGAATTATCAGCATTGGAATTCCGGGCTAAAGATCGAGTGAATAAACCATTTTGTGCATTTCTTGGTTTTTGTTGGTAAATTGTAGCCCTTTTTGCAGTTTTTCCCCTAAAGAATAAAAACAAAAAATGTCAAGAAATGATATGACGATGCATACCTACAACTAATTGGTCAAAAATTACTCGGCAGACTAGTCCACGATTCTCGCCAAAGAAGTGGGGACAACTTATCATTGCGATGATAAGCTTAGTTCTAGATAGAATAAAAAGGGATTTCGAGATATTTAAGATATAATCTTACCATAAAGTTGTCTTTGGCCTTGAAAAATTTGAAGACGCAGATTCGATTTTGGAGGGGAAAGCGTGTTGCTCTCGATTTTCAAACGGCGAATAAACTGCTTCTTCGGGCGACAGCCAGGTTTGCGCCTTGACAGTTCGATATTTGTGCCTTCCATACGTCTTAATAAGAGCAGGCTTCTTTGACATTTGAAATTTGGGGCGATATATTCGTCTTTAAAAACTACAAAAGCTTCTCATTTCGAAGGGAACATCAACTTTGAACAAAACGAATTTCGAATTTTCCGCTCATTTGCATTGTGCAACAGTCGCCCTAGTCCTTCTCGTCCAGGTATGCGCCTTGTGCGTCCCAAGATGAAATCCAAAACAATATGGTTATCCAAAGTTTTGAGAGGGTAAACAAGGAACAATATGGTCTAGGTGAAAATGGTGAATGCTAGAAGCTTACGGGATTTTTGTCACAGCTCCCATAATTTTTCTCTTTTCTTTATTGGTGGGGGAGGGGGGGGAGACATTATACACAGATATCATAGAGATATATGGAGGGCACGAACACAGGCTAGGTCGGGCCTTGCTTTCACTATTCATACACTCTCATTGAACAAATATATCCCGAAAAACAAAATGTGAATTAACTTTTGGCCTTTATAGGCGGTATGCGTTGCAGGCGTTTGGGGATTCCTGCCCGTCCCTTTAACTGACCCTGTCCCAGTGAGACACAGTTAATTGCCCTCTATTGACCACGATCACCCCATCCCCCACAATTTTGTGGGGGAGGGGTGCACTTGTTGACAGAAATGTCTCATGATCGTATTGTTAGATTTTTGCAAATGGAAGTTATGTGGTTCGTCTTGATTGCAGCTGTTAACCTTATTTCAAACGGCAAAGGCAAGTGATATTCTTATTTAAAATATTCAATTTCACACTGCTGCTTAAAATTAAAATGTGCTAAATTGTATACTCGATCATGCTAAAACTATATACGCAGCAGTTGTGACAGTTGTAGATTACGTAAGTCGTCTGAGTGAACAGACAAAATAATACTCGATACATTTTTCTTGTTATTCAGAGGTAAGTTTAAAGCATCTACAACGTATAGCCACAAGCCCAATTAGTCTACGACTCCGTTCTTGCCAGTTAGGGAGTGTTCATCTTGATTTATCCTTTGGGAGAGGGGGCAGAACCGTTCGAGGTGCCTCCTTGGGAGGGTCTTTAAAATAGTTAATGGGGGTGGGGGGTCATGAAATGAAATACCGTCAAACAGCCTTTTCATATGAAGCAGAATGACCAGGGGTAAAATCCTAAATACAGTCGACTCCCGATAACTAGAACCTTCAAGGGAAATCGAAAAAGGTTCGAGTTATCGGGAGTTCGAAGAAAATAACCGAGAGTAACGTAAAAAACAGTTTTTTACTGCACAGTGAAGATTTTGATCACATTTAATCGCAGAAATGTCAAGTGAAAATTAAAAGATACTTCTAGATAATAAATCAGAACGTAACGTATCAAAACATAGCCTAAATAGAGCATGCGTTTTACTGTTTTAAGAAGAAAAGCTGCCTCACACGTTAGCCTAGGCCTGTGACAATCAACATCAGCCTCCACTAGTAAACTATACTCCTACAACACGTCAATAGGAAATCCAAAATTCAATGTTTCGGACGCCCGTAGACGGCTTTTTTCCCGACTTTTTAAGGGCTCAAAACATGGTTCGAGTTATCGAGGGTAAAATTATATAGAAAATGAGCTGAGGGGAAACGAAAATTGGTTCGAGTTAGCGGGAGTTCGAGTTATCGAGGGTAAAATTACAGTGAATGTATGACGGAAATCTAGGGGAAATCTATTTTGGTTCGAGTTAGGAAGAGGTTCGAGTTAGCGAGGGTTCGAGTTATCGGGAGTCGACTGTATCAAACTTTTAATAAACCCAATAACAATAACAACAACAATAATAACAATAATAATAATAATTTTAATAGTAATAATAATAATAATGTATTTTACAACACTTCAGCATTTGAGGGCTAGAATCAAAGGTAAAGAACTACGTTACCATGCACAGACACTGTTATATAGATGTGCTTATGAGCTGAAGGAACACTAACTTGACTGTCTGAGCTTCATAGATTTCATTTTCCTTGAAGGTTGAAGCCTGCTGCTTATAGCCGAGTGAACTGAAAACTTGTGTACTTAATAGCATTAATAGTAGCGTTACAATGAAGTCACACGATACACTAGCTTAGCGTTAGTAACGTAGGCGCCGGTTTTTTTTGGGGGGGGAGGGGGATGGGGGGGGGGGGGGTTTGAGCCACACAAGAAAGGACTTTACCAAGGAATTCGATTCCGGTCATTCAGACCACAAGTGACGACATGACTGCAATCGAATGACCCGATTTTGTTCCTACGCAAAAAGGGCTTTCCCGGCTATCCCACACATATAGTGAACCACGATGCAGTGACGAAGATTTCGATCGTTTAAACCTTGTTACTGTTTCCTAATATGGAAATAGTCGGGGGACACTTTTCCGATATCTTTCACGTGACTATTTATAATCAGTAGTCTGCAACTGTGGTTTCTCCCGAAACTTCCGGTGAATGACCACTTAACTCGCACCACTCAACAAGATTACCTCAATTTCCTTCTCTATATATGTGCCAATATTGTTGATTGCTGCAAACACTGTGAATCAGCGATATTAGGCTACTAAAAAATATCTGATAAAGCCACAGAAAACGCTAATTTCTCGGAGAGACTCGTTGATACACGATGCAGAGCTTCTTAATTTTGTTCTTATCCGTGCTGAGTGTATTAACATTTACAAAGGGTAAGTTGAAATAATTAAGAAATGTATTCACCTAAAAACTAGGCAAGCATGCAGATTGCAAAATTGATAACAGTTTATGTTCGATTTTCTCGGTTCTTGATATTCGGGTAAATATTGAAAATAATAATTTATAATGAGCCGAAAGGTAGATGTATATCATGCATGGAAAGATATCTGGAATGACAACAAAGGGGAAGAAGAGAACAAGTACCAACATGCAAATCACAATGACAAATAATAAATAAATTGAATAATCATTTATAGTTTTATTGTGTGCTGAACGTTTTGCCATTTGACTGACCATTTGCCAGTTAGATTAACTAAACAACCAAGGTTTGCTGTTTTATATTTGTTCACAAGCTTGTCTAATTGTGTAATGTTCTTTTATTTCTAAGTGGACGCCGCTCTTCCATTTAAAGAACAGTGTGTTAAGTGGCACAACGAATTCCGCGCTAAACACCAGGTAATCAAGAGAATATATTTAGAAACACCATTGTTTTCGCTGAAAAGTTTTTGAATGAAGGTGTAGTTTGAATCATGGTCAACCAAATAAATGTCATTTTAAGTGAGCCACTTACTCGATTTCACTTTAAATTTCTAGCCTGTTCGAGGAGTTCAGACAGTCTATTCTTCGCCAACTCTCTATACGCACTATTAATCATATGGAAAAGGCTTTCAGTCAAAGTGTCGATAAAATGCTTAGCCAACCACGATCAAATCTCAAACTTTTGTTCTAGGTTGGTCAAGTCACGTGGAATGATGACCTTGCCAAAGGCGCGGAAGACTGGGCCAAGTACTTAGCAGCTAACAATTTGTTTCAACATGCACCGAATCTTAACGTAGGAGAAAATCTCTACTGGTCTTCACAGAAACCAGAAGAGCCTTGCACCAAGGCTACGAAAGCTTTCTACGGAGAAGTTAAATATTATGACTATGATAAGCCGGGATTTTCTCGCAAAACGGGACATTTCACCCAGGTAAGCTTTTGAGACCCGATTATAGGTCAGTATCGTCTTTTGTTTTACGTATTCATGTGATATATGGGACTTACGGGCACTGACTTGTGAACCCGGCTTATAATGTCACGGCTCAATAAAGATCTTCAACCAAGTGTACGGGGAAGGTATTAAAATTTGATTTCAATATCATTTTTGACAAAATCGAAAAATGAGGTTACAAAAACACAGCGCATAAAATATACACATGGCTATTATGATAAACTTTCAATTTTTGACCAAACGGGGTTCAGAGGGATTAACCTTTTGGCTATGTCATGATACGTATAAAATTGTTCGTAGTTTATTTCGTGTGCCGCTGATTTTTTTAATTTTCACAGTTCTATCAGTTTATTTTTGCCATTCTGTTATAACGACAACAAGTGAAGCAAGCTCTCCGGAGCGCTCTGGTGGTGGGGCGGGAAAAGGAAGGAGAGCTAGCTTGCAATGTTCTACGTCTCTGTAACTTGAATTCCACCTCCAGTTCCCCTGTGTCTTCTTCTCGACTAAGCTGTCTGATTTCCTCCAAATCAGGGCGAAGAAGAAACGAGCGCGAACGTAACTTACGTTACGTTAACGTTACGTTTGACTAACAATAAAAAACAGGTACCAAGGGTAATAACGTCATTACTAGTGTCATCTCAGCCAAGCAGCATTTTGCATCGACTTTTCCGATGCAGATGTTCAAATTCCAGAGCTAACGAGACGTAATTGCAAGCAATTTTTCCCGCCCCGCCGCCAGAGCCTCCCGGAGAGCTTGCTTGCAGGCTAAGTGAGACAGAGAGATCTATCAAATCATAAAACATCATTATGCACATGACTGGAAAGAATGATGTACTATTCGTGATGTCATGAAGTCTGAGTTCTCAAGAGGAGTCAAGCCCATGGAAGCTCGCCCACATTTCCGGCTTAGTTTAAGCTCTGATCACTTGGTCACTTCTAGCCTGTGAACAGGCTCTCGGTTCTTTTTGGGGAAAAGGCCTGTTCACAGGCTAGGTCACTTCTGATTTGGCAAAACAATCCACTTTAAAGGGGTTATTTTACGAGGATATTACTGTTTTAGGTCATTACCTAGTGCCATGATACCCATAAACAAAATGCTCCTGCAGAGTTATGAAGTAGATATCAAACAAAAGTTACCAGGAGCATTAACAATAATAATTATGGTTAATAAATTAATATAAATTAAATTAATACAAATTAATTAAAGTTAATTAAGTTTCAATCCATGTGCATCCTTGCGATCTGTAGTAAGAGACGACAGGAAACAGTTTCAATGCCTAGATATCGTCTGAAATAACAACTCTGGACCATTATTTTTGGACTGTTTGGAAGTCAACTGCAGATGCGTAGACACCTCTTAGCTTATTAAAAGGATAGCAAATGGCGCGGCTTAACCTTTCTTAAAAGGGCAAGCAAAAATGCTAAAAAAAGGTGTACAAAAATTGCTCAAAAAAGTAATGTAATGTAAGTTGTGAAATGCTAACCAGCCTTTACTTATCAGAAGCTTCTGTTCTAACGCTTTTACCGAAGGACAAGCCCACGTGTCTTTCCACACTCGACTGTGTAAACAATGCAAAAGTTTTAGAAAACGATTTTTGCTCAAAATAGGAAATAACGATCGTTCAAATATTGCCTCAAATACGAAAAGGTGCCTAAGGGTGTTCGAAATGCATACAAAATGATGCTCCAAAGTCGAAAAAGTGCTCAAACGTTGCCACGCGCAATGGGGAAAGGCCTATTTTGATTAAACAAAAACCACTCGATTCATAATTCTTTACTTAATAATTCTATTTTAGATCGTGTGGAAAAATACAAAACAGATAGGAGCGGCACAAGCAACACGAAGAGATGGATCTTTTGTATTAGTTATCCGGTACTCCCCCCCTGGAAACTTCGCCGGCGAGAAGGCATTCAGGGCTAATGTTCTTCCAGTCAGGGAGGGTAATCCCACTAGTTCTCCTGGTGCTACTGGTGCTCCTCCTACTGCTCGTGGGGGAGGTCCTTGTAGCAAGAACTTTCACCTTGGTTTCAAAGCTCTGGTGGGTATTACATTGGCAGCCATGACGTTATGGATTTGAAATTAGCGAGTTGGAGAAAGAGGATGATAAAAGCCCATGCTTGTGATGAAGAGGAATAAATATCAGAAAATAATTCCAGCAGGTTTTGATTCAGTGAAGCACACCATACGAATGTACTCTCAAAACACATTTGAGATTAACGGACAGTTGAAAGTCGTGAAAGAGGAAAGAGTGAAAAAATGTAAATAAATTTAAACCACATATTTTTTTACCGTTTGTTGAGTTAATTTACAGAGAAAAACTTACTTCACTTAAATTTGGGTGAAAGCAATAAAAAATTAAAAGTTGTCAAAGTTTTTTACTTTGTCTGTGTTGCTGTTAACTACAACTGCGCGAATCCTCTTCGACTTTCGTAATGCATAAAATAAACCTATGTTCTCACTAAGCCAGATTACGTTTGCACCGGCACTAAAATCATACCCGATAGGACTTCTCATCACACACAAGAACGGTTGTGGCGGCGTGATTTTTGTGACGGAGCGAAGCTAAGCCGCGACGATCTTGAAAGTAGAAAGTCATATCGGAGAGGTTTTGTGCCATACTTTGTAGCAGTGTGAACACTTATTCTGCCCGTCGTGGAAGTAAATAAGTTGTAGCGAGGAGTGGAACCCACTGTGACGTAGGTAAATGATTCAAGAGTGAATACTGGAATAGCCCACGTTCGATATCTTAAAATTCTGACATGATTCCGAGGCTTTCTGGTCATTTTTCTATACTTGATTTGGTTTTCTTTGTGCTCAAGTCTCTTCCGGGAATTGCAAGACAATGGAGTCTTGAAAAATTTGCAATTTTGTCCCTACAGCATCGGAGCAATGTTAGAATTCTAATATATCGAAATGGGTTACTTAGGCACTGGCACGTTGCTTGATGCGTGTGAACCAGTTGTACCGCCTCGAGCCGCTGCTGTTCCTACTACACTGGGCAGCTTTTTGTGGTGCGAACATAGTCTTAATCTCATAAATGTTATATTTTGGAACGTAATTCATATCAGTTTAATAAGGGCTTGGCCCGACCCCGTTTACTCGTACTTTCTCGCTACCATCCAACCCCAAGGGAAAAACGTAATTCATATCAGTGTAATAAGCGTACTGTCCCCCACCCCCGTTTACTAGTGCTTTCTCCCTACCCTCCACCCCCCCCCCAGCGAAAACCTAATTCATATCAGTTTAATAAGTGTACTGTCCCCCATCCCGGTTTACTAGTGCTTTCTCCCTACCCACCACCCCCCCCCCCAGCGAAAACATAATTCATATCAGTTTAATAAGGGTACTGTCCCCCATCCCCGTTTACTAGTGCTTTCTCCCTACCCACCACCCCCCCCAGCGAAAACGTAATTCATATCAGTTTAATAAGTGTACTGTCCCCCATCCCCGTTTACTAGTGCTTTCTCCCTACCCACCACCCCCCCCCCCCAGCGAAAACATAATTCATATCAGTTTAATAAGGGTACTATCCCTCTCGCCGTTTACCCGTGCTTTTTCCTTACCCACCACCCCCCAGGGAAAAACGTAGTTCATATCAGTTTTAATAATAAGGGTACTATCCCCCTCCCCGTTTATCTGTGCTTTCTCGCTTTCTTTTCACCTTACCCATGAGCCCTAGGTAAAAAGCCATCAAATGGTAAAACTCCGAAAAACAATTGTATAGCACCATTCTTACATAAGTGGTAAACTTTTGGGCATCCTTTCTTAAAAGTCGCTGAAATATTTCCGTGTGGAGTCTCGAAAGGACATTCCAGCTTGTACTGAATTCATCCATTTATTATTTCTGTACCAGCTTTCAAAGAAAATTAATAAAAGCAGCATTGGACAGTGAATTATTTTCAAATGATGTGACCATACATTAAGCGTTTTTTAAACTGCTTGACTGATGCAGTCAGAATATCACTCGAATGGTTTTCGTGTCAACTTCTAATGCGTGCTTTAAGTTAGCTGAGTACTATAAATTACTGATTTTTGCTTAATACTAATGAAGATTACTGAACGTATTTATTTAGTTTGTTTTCTTGTCCTACTGTAATTGCCCATTCATCTTCGAAAAGATGACGACCTGGTCCTACAGTCTTCTTTCTTCTCCATCGACCTCATATCTGTTTCTTTCTGCAGAGCTGCGTAAAGATTCAAGATTCTGCCTTCTCCACTTGATTCTTCTGTTCTGAAACCAAACTTTTACCTGCGTTTCATTGAGGCCTAGATCAGCGGCGAGATAGAACCTTTGCGTGCCCACTATGTATTGCTGCCGATCAAACTCCTTTTCTAGTCGCTCTAGCTGATCTGCTGTGAAGATTGTGCGGTTGCGCTTCGGTTTGCAGCCAGCTTCGATCTTCCAGTCTCTCTGTACCCTCAAGCAGCTTTCTGAAAAAAAAAGGCGAAATCAATAGCTTGCTACCTTTGTAGTCATGCAGTATGCGTTATTTTACTATTTTTCTATCACTGTCTCCCAGTCACAGTTGAGTAAAAATTAAAGACTTAATTAAAGCTTAAAAACATTGACGCGGGAAGTGAAAGATAAATTTAAACGTATTATATATATATTGCGCTTGGTCTTCTAAAAGTTAAAAAACATGGTCAACGTTTAACGTAGTGATGTAAGATGGGTCAGCCGCGATTTGCGACTTTTAGAACAAGCAATCTGAAAAAGAGTTATGATGGTTGAACAGAATATTGAGTGGAAATCATCCTAGCGCTGTTACAAGGGATCGACGTTTGACAAAACATTTGAAAAAATCGTCCACTGAAAAGATCAAGAACTAGCAATGTAAAACATGCAGTATAAAGCCTTTAAAAGAGAGAAAGGGACCCTGGCACTTGGAAACAAAGTGAGTTAAGAAATGTATTGTACCATCTGAAGAGATGCGTGCTCAAAGAATTTCGCAACCTCCCACAAACTGCGCTTCCCAGCGCGGGCCGGTATGATTCTTCCTTGATTGACTGATATACTTACCAGCCTTATATGAGGTACGCAACGGACCTTCCGCGTTAATACTATTATGGTGGGAAATTTCACAAGACTGCGTTTGGCCTTTTTGCGTGGTGGGGAAAATGAAGCGGTAACCACCTTCTCGGTAAGCACTGAACCTTAGCGGATGAGGAACTTGGTCAACTGAGTTTGCTCTGTCCGGTAAAAAGGCTTCATTCTCTGGAATCAAAGAGGGATACAAACTTCTATATTCTTGAAGTTTGTGTGGCTGATTTTGATAACATTCTTTGGTACAGCAGGGGAGGAAAATATAGCCGTGATGATAACGCTCTGATTCTTTGAAGTCCATTTCTTTAGTTTCTTCACTAGCTGCCGTCCTTAAATCCAACTTAAGACCAACTAGGATTTTATTAAAAAAATCAAAGATCGACGCGATAAATATGTCGTAATTACACATTAATGGGGGAAATAAAAAAGCAATTACGCATCGTTATGACCTGTCGGCAGAAGTACCATGGGCTATAAAATCGAAAATATGACTCTGTTAGATACGCGATCAGATAATTTAGGTCTGTAATTATAACACAACTTCAGATGTCTTACAGATTTAAACCTGCATCTGCCTTATTGCTGACGTAATTACCCGCTTGTTACACAAAAGATTTCTGACAACTAGAAAGGCATTAGTCACTGAAATGAAGCTATTTCTAAAAAGGGGTTTTGTTTCAAGTAATCGATCGTCTTTTTGTTATTAAAAGCTCCTTTCTTTCTGGGTCCATTTGACGATTTGTCTCCACAGGAACAAATTATATAAATTATATATTAGTTAGTTTCATTTTCTCATGTTTTCACAGTTTAACAGGTAAACAATAATTAAGTTGATGTTATACCTGCGCTAAGAGGTTTTCAGGCACATTAAGTATAGCCTTAAGCAAGCAATTTACGTTTAAAGCCCTTTGGAGAACAATGATTGCCTCTTTAGGAAACCATCTTAAGAATATAACAACATCTGTACTTTTAAAAACTGGAAGAAACTTTGTAAGTTTATTTTTTTCGTCTTTAGCTAATACACAGGCGTTTTTCAAAGTAGGGGGGAATTAAGACGTTTAGTTGGTTATTATTCGAAGTGATAAAAGACTGATAATTTTCCATCCTGTTTTCGCTGATATCCGTTGTCTCCTGTAAACAAATCTTGCAAGCAATTCCGCACGTTCACACGATTTCTTTCTATTCCTTAAATTGTACAGTTCAACACGGTACACCTGTTACACAAAATGACTCTTCGTCCGAAAAAACCTTTTATATCCGTAACGCTTCTTCTTTGTTTCTTTTATCTTATGGGACATTTTTACCACAAATGGCAGACATGGATTCATAATATTTATTATTTTTATTATTTCTCCGAAATTAAATTGTTTTAACATATTTGTTTCAATCTGTTTTAACATATTTTGATTTTCCTCTGTTTTTCAAGGCGTATAATAAAAAGTCTAGAGACCCTGCCTTGCTAAGAAACATTGACGGTTTTAAATTCAAGAAATTTCAAAACTTTGTTTTCATTATTAAAACGCTGTCTAAGTAAGAACAGATTGACTGATGAGATGGCTAGATCAAAGCTTATTTGATAGGTCTGATCGAATGACTGAATGATCCAGTTTACCCTTTCCACTAATCCACAGCTTTCAAACCCAATTTTTAGTATTTATTTTCCAAATAAAAGCAAGTAAAATAAGTATTTATTTTTGTATTTTGTAATATTTCTTAACGTGATGAGTGGAATCAGATTGAAACCGCGAAACTGAAGGGTCTGAAGAAGTGAAATAAAATGCAATCAACACTTGAAACTTTAGAGGCCTTCTTCTTTTATCTACTCAATTAAATATGGCTTAACCAGGCCCCAGTTTTTTAAAAAGTGGATAGCGCTATTCACTGAGTATATCCCTCTGGGGTGGATAACATATAGATTAGTTTCTCTACTTCTCTCATCCACTGGACAGATTTATCCGCGGTGGAGAGCGCTATCCAGCTTTTGAACAACTGGGCCCTACTGGTTTTTTTCATTTGAGTCATGCAGTTATCCTGCGAAGAGGACTGAACCGGGAGAGAAAGAAACAGGTTTGCAGCAGTGGATAATACGGAAACGTTTTGTAGGTTATATGAAATCCTTTGTTGTTTGAAGGTATCAGCGAGACGTAACTGTTTTCCCCAGAGGAGTTTTGATATGGTTTACGAATCGTAGAGGTACTCTCCATGAAATTATCAAAAATATGCTCCATTTCATGGCGTTGACGACCGTTTTTTAATAAACTCAATGCTGTATACAACATGGCCTTGAATCAAAGGGTGACCACTCCTGAGAACCCGTGTTCTCTGCAGACTTCATGCAGTTCAGTTCAGTTCAGTTCATTTTTATTTAGCCAAAATATAAAACAATACAGGAATACCTATAGGAATTGCAAGTTGGCAAGGGAGTCCAGAAGAAACCAGAAGGCTTATAAAGCCTGGGCTCCCCAGTCACAAAGAAATAAGTAAAATGAAATTCGAGGAGTGATACGTTAAAAATAGGAAATAAACAAAGACTGAGTTAAGTTATGAATTCAGTAACAAGATAGAAAAAAGTTTTCAACTCTGGATTGAAACGAATATAAGGATAAGGCATCGCGAATGTAAGACTGATTCCGTGGAATTCGTTAACTGTCAGGACCTATCTATAATTATTAAAAAACTGTATTTATTATAAACTCGAATATACAAGCACAGAAAACATCGAATGCTCTCGACCACAGTGACCGCTGTTACAACATATAAATAACCTGGAGGTATATAAAGAAAGAAATAATGGATGGCTTTCTAACTTCAGTTTACTCTTGATTGTAACAATAATAATTAAATGTATTAGTGTCGTTATTTGACCTGATAGACTTGTAAAGAGGCGAAAGGGGTTTAAACTCAACGGAAACGAATAAATAGAATTCAGACCTATACGTAATAAAGATCAGAAATTTCACGAGCAGGACTACCTCTGCCAATAATAAAATAAAACCTTAGTTTTCGTGATACAATCTTTTTTAAAGTTGAGAAAGCGGCCTCAAGCAAGGCAAGTTATTAATTATAAATTGAGATTTTTTGGTTAATAAAACGAAGAAGCCAAGACAGTGGAAAGAAGGCTTAATGTTTGCGTACAGTATAATGGAAAAAAATGTTCACATTTTCATCGTCGAGTATCGAATTACATTCATAAAATGGACAAGTTTTGCTTTTAATCCACGACTCCTTAATTTACAAATGTAATGGTCATCATGGGTTATGTATTAATTAACTACATAACCTAACCACCGTAATTAACAGAATGTGTTAAACGTGTGGAATCACTTTTGCGAAAACCGGAGCTATTACATCCCTAAATAACATCAGCTGTAAGTACTACTCTTTTGTGTGTCTGACAAATCATTCTTTCTACTGAATTTAAAGTGATTAAAAGTAATTTTGCTATTCAGATTTTCATAGTTAATTGAGTGGAATGGTTATGAAACCCGTCAGACTCCTTTGTTATATGTTTTTGTGGACCTGAAAGTGCACAACATTCAAAAGAATTCCTATCATTTTGATTGTATTGACCAATAAAAAACGTTGCATTAATTTATTCTGTAACAATTTGCCAACAGAAAACAAAGGATTGTGCACTTTCACGGTGCTTTGAACATAAACTGCAGCACTGTTGTTTTCATCATTGATGTTTGCCGCTTTTCATAACCAGTCTCCTCTAATAACTATGGATTTTTGACAAATAACTAGAAGCACCGTAGTCTATTCATAATTAATCGAATCTTTCAAAGACAAATTCTCGACTTAATAGGGGGTGCATTATGATTATTACGAACTACAGGTACTATATGTAGCAGAAGAAGGTTTTGTTGCGATAATGACGGGAAATTTCTTTCTTTTATACCTTCTCCTTTTACTGCAAAAGGTGTGTATCACTTTAATGCAGTTAGTTCGTTTCTTTACCGGATTAAGATAACTTTCTTTTTTTTTTTGCTATTTAGGAATATTTTATCAGAGCTTCTGAAGCTGCAGGTATGTAGGAAATCTGCTTTATTGTTACTACGTTTTCGGGCAAGAGACGGCCCAGTTTCATTCTTTGTTTAATGTAAACATGAGTTCTGACTCATATATAGTCTAACAATGGTGGGGTTAACCAAACGACAAACCATTGATCTTAATTTAAAAACAGCTACGACTTGTCAAGCTATATTCGAGGATTAGCACTGTAACCCAACAAAAGGTGTTTTTCTTTTATATGCAGCTGAATTTAGCGAATTCAAACACTATAACCGTTATTTTAACACTTTTTAAAGGAAATTGCGAGTAGCCTTTCACGTATAGCTAAATATTATTTTAGTAAAAATATATTTTAGGAAGGGAATATCACCCACTGCATAAAGATCCTTTCGCATTTTGGACTGACCTGATAAATCATACCCCCTAACGAAATTGTTTCAACGAAAGGCAAATTCAAAATATGTTTAATCGGATCGAGGGGACGTTTTACAAATAAACTGTTTCCAGTTGCTAACCTACGTAATTTCGATGATGTTCTGGGTGTCGCCTTGCTTTGACGTTAGAAAATTAAGATCTTTGGTGACTAGAATATTTCTTAGTCGCGCGTTTTTACCATAATTATGTCTGAGACATTGCGGGGTTGTTGCCAGTTTGTGGGTGCCTTCCCCACGCCGAACTAGTCGAAACAACTTACTAGACTGAAATACATTCAAACCTTCATGGCGACCACCTCCCATAAGTCAGGACCACAAATCCAGAGCACTAAAAATTTTCCCGAGCCAAAGCTTAATTGTTTAAATCCTTTCATAAACGACCACGTCCCGTGAGAGGTTCGACTGTAAACATTATTAAACCAACTCACCGTATTTCTCAATCAATTACGCCCCTGGTGTTTAATTAAAACTTGTCTTGTGAACCGGGCGCTTGTTTCAATCTGCAGTTTGTTCTGGCCTCCTGTTTCTGGAGAAAAACTTTTTTGGTCATTTTTCTTGACAAACGTGTATCTTGTCTTTACACCCTAAGTCAGTACTACAAATAAACGTCTGAGGGGTTTCGTCACAAAATTCCCGTCAAGATCCGGTGTTTATTCGAAGACCGGCGTTTAATCGAGAAAATACGGTAATAAACGGAAATACTGAAAAAAAGGATCATGTTTCAAGACAAATTCGCTTTGACGAGACAGATATCTTTTAAGATTTGTTTTCATTATTTTTAAGACGAATGCAACACTCCTCTTGGCATGAAAGACAAGACCATTCCAGATTCGGATCTTACTGCCTCCTCGGAGCATCCTGGCTGGGACCATGGTCCTCTTCTCGCCAGGCTAAACGTAGTGAGGTCGGACTATTACCAGTACATGGGCGCTTGGACTGCTCATTACAGTATCGTAGGGGAATGGATTCAGGTATCGGTACTGCTTATAAAGTGAAACGGTACTCAATTACGAGAAGCTCTTTTTAGTGTACTTGATATTTGCATGACAGTTATTGAGGTAATGTAGAAAATAATAGAGTACTAAAGTGATGACGTCATAAAAATGAAATTTCTGAAATTATGGGATTTGTCAAGTTATTCTGAAAGAACAATGTCCAAGAGGCCTACTTGCCAAAAATGAGCATTTCGGGGCAAGTTGTCTCTGGGATAGTAGCCCAGTTATACTCAGAAAGCTCCATAAAAACCCTTCTAATTTTTTTTTGGGTCGACCCCAAAAAAATTTAGAAGGGTTTGTATGGAGTTTTCTAAGCATAACTGGGCTACGATCTCAGAGACAATTTGCCCCGAAATGCTCATTTTTGGCAAGTAGGCCTCTTGGACATTGTTCTTTCAGAATATCCTGACAAATCCCATAATTTCAGAAATTTCATTTTTATGACGTCACACTTTAGTACTCTATTGTCTGAGTTTTAACTGTCGAACAAAGAACCAAATAGAAGGGCGAGCGTTGTTTACTCCTCAAAATGACACATAGAGATATTGGCCAAAACAGGGCCTAAAGCAGAGCCGTTCCTGTTTTGACCAATGTCTGTGTGTCATTTTGAGGAGGAATAGGAGTAAAACAACAACGATCGCCCTTCTATTTGGTTCCGATACGTTGACGATACATTCACTTAGTTCGACAGCAAAAACGCAGCAAATCACTTTCTACAAAGCTCTTTTTAAGTTCATATTTTTTCCCTACACCCAAGCATCAACTGGTAGGAGCTGTAAATTTGTGTAAATAGCAGACGGAATGTAATCCTTCTTTCAGTTTTTTCTCTTGAAAAATGAGCATGAGCGACTTTCACGGTTGCAAGCCCTTTAGTGATTTTCTTTTCAAGGTCCAACCTGAATTAAGCGAATTTATTATAAAGAAACTTTTGGGTTTTTTGTTCTTATTTTTTACCCTTTGTCTGAAGAGCGAAGATTTCCATTTCTAAACAAGAGCAGCCTCTTATTTCTGATAGATTAATTTACGAAAGATCACCAAGGTGACAGCGATCGCCACACAAGGAAGACAGGGCAGCGATCAATGGGTGACGTCATACACCATTTGCCACGGTCAAAAACTAGATGGGTTCTGCCAGCCACTTAATGAGGTAACTAAAATGATTAAAAGTTAACACCCTTTAATCGGTTTTGCAATCTGCCTGCCTAGTTTTACCGCGGACCATTACTTAATACAAAATCTGACCTTTTTATCATGGGTAAATGAAGTAAACTATGCTTATTAGACAGAGAATGTATGAATGAATAATGAATTATAATTCAGAGGCATTGAAGATTCATAAAATTTACATATGCTCAGCGTTAAATTTAAGTAATTAGGGAAATGCAGGAAATTCATTGGTACTAATCCTAATGCCCCCCCACTACATTCTTCAGTTTTCGAACTTCCCAAAAAGATCTTGATATATTTTAGCTTTCCCATCTTCCTTTTCTCTCACCCCGGTCCATCCTTTGGAATTGCCACTTCCATATCTTGACAACTCTTGTCTCTCTTGTTAATGATCACTAAATCTAGTCTTGGCCTCAATTTCATGGTCTTGTGGGATACTGAAGTCCCACAAATGTTTATAATCGTCATTTTCACTGAGCACAATTTCTGGGACATGGTCATACCACCCGTTCATTTCTCTCAAACCCACATCCCAATGGATGGCTCTAGCCACATTGTCATGTCTCCTCTTGTATTCTTTTTGTGCCAGTGTCATACATGAACTTACAATATGGCTGCTGATGATGATTCACTATTTCAATAAACAGGAGTAATCAAGCCTCGGAGATATTTTTAGAAGCGCACTATTTCAAATTCAAACAGAGACTTGGTGATAACATTTAATTGTTTGAATCTTACTAGGTATTCGAGGGAAACGCTGACCGAAACACTATTGTTTCTAGAACTTTCACGAGGCCTATCTTCGCTCGATTTCTAAGAGTGTTTCCTTTAACATGGTATGGACACAATTCTATGCGGCTTGAGCTTTATGGTTGTAGGCAAGGTAAGGCACTTACTGGCTGTCCCTTTACTGTGTTGTATAAATGCCTTTTTCAATAATATTTTAAGCGTTGTGTTTCTTCTTGGTTGACTTAATTTGGTGGCCAGATCAAAGTAGCTGAAATTTCCTAAGTTACACCATACTGCTACTTTAAGTAGAGAGTTTCCTATCAGCAAGCTTAGATTTGCACATGCCACAAAAAGACTTGAAAATTCAGCAGAGTTTGCCTCAAGGAAAACCCTAAAGACTGACTCAGTCTTGTAAAAATTGAAGTTACTATGCCAGTGCGCAGAAACGTGTCCCATCCCAGGAGAAGTAAGAAGGAAAACGACCCTGAAATTGCGGAAAGTCGATCGGACCTTTGTTTTCTGGCACTCAAGTTTTAAAAGAAAGAAGCTATGACACGATTTTTCGGTAGAACTTCAATTAAGAAACGGTCCAGATAAGAACGATAGCAACAACGGCAACGAACATGTTGGAATGCAAAAAAGGTGCTAACTTTTCCATTGTCTGTACTTACTTCTGATTGGCTTAAACAGCAAAAGTTAACAAAACTTCATAAAGCAGTACATATATTCATCCTTACTTTCCAACCATCTTCCTTATAACAAAATCTGGTCTCAGTTTGAATAACAAGGAAATCCTATGTGGGGAACATGTAAAATTGTAAACTTTTCTTGGCTATTGTTTTCAACTCTTGTGATTGGTCAAAATCTTTTAACACGAAAAAACACCCGAACAAAGTGGAGTGTAAATGCATTTTATTGAGTAAACGGCCTTCATGTAGGTTTATGCATTCTCTGTGTAAAAATGAGAACATTCCTATGTGGGGAAAACACCGTTGCCACATAACAAAAGAAATTGCTATCCACCTTAGCCGGATCATTACTTAAAACCCTAAAATCGCTTTCAAATCAAAGAAACCATAAAAAAATGGCTTAGTTTTATTTCTAGTTGTATTCTACCAATATCATAAGAGTATGATGGTGGGTGTGGATTGCGCTTGAAGAAAAATTAGGCCTAGTTTTTCAAGCTAAATTTAAGTGTTGTCAATAAGTGAAAAAAAAAACAGAACATGCTTTGTTTCTATTTTTATAAAATCCTTGGATATTTTCCTATTCCAAAGCCATTGATTATGGTATGTCCCCCACCTCGGAGAACGAATTGGTGTTTTACTACTCATATACTGCTCTTTATTTTAGAATCAAATTTTGTGCATCACTGTGAGGGTACTTTTACATAATTTTCCTATCTATAAAATATGCTTGGATAATTTTCCCAGTAATAGCCCTTTAACAGTCCCTTTTCGCGGGAAAAATCTTTACATCTGCCCTCTCAGTACACTTGTTGTGTCACTAGGCCTGCATGGGCACCTTGCCATGCGAGGTGAACACCGGTCTCGCACTTCGCGCGAAATGTCGCGTTCGCCTTGTGGCTTGGCTCATAAAGCGCCTGTTGTGCAGACTACGTAACCTATTAAAACATGTAAAAAGAACGTGACGAAAACAAAAGATTCCTCGAATGTTTTTATGAATTGTATGCTGGAAATAAATCGACCCTATAGAGCATTTCACAGGCGTGCTTGCAAAGTAAGTGTGTACATCGTAACGTTAGTCTTAAGCACTGTGTACCTCATATTTTGAGTGGCCAGTTATCCTCTCAAAAACGTGTTTAATATTTATGTCTACTATAAATTTTGTCAATTGCCCCTGGTTACTTTGATTGTTTTCACTACGTGCTGTTGGTTGTAGCGCCCACTGCTTTTTGGCATCTCACAATACACTGCTACTTCATTTCATTGTCTTTTGTAATTTAAGGTTTCACGCCAGCTGTTGGCCCTTTGTGCATGGATAGCCTCGGGATGGAAACTAACAAAATTCCAGATTCTGATATTACGGCTTCTTCATGGCGTTCTACATATAAGCCAGCTTTTGCAAGGTTTGCTATTTGCAAATTTCTTTGGAATTTAATTTGTTTGTTTCATAAAAGCGGCGCGGGATGTTACCTCATCAACCCAGAACAAAACTGCAGCGTGTGTTGAATTAAAATCACGCTGGAATTGAAATAGTAAGCTGTATTGGTTTTGATTCTTGCTTTAATATTTATTGCTAGCGGAGGCAGCGTGACCGAGCGGTTAGAGCGCTGTTAATATTCAGAGGCCCCGAGTTCAAATTAAGTTAGTAGTAGTAGTAGTAGTTGTAAAATTTAGTTAGTAGTAGTTTAGTAGTTTAATCAGCGGCACGTGCTTGTCAAAAAACCATTCATATTAAATGCATTTGCGAGGGCACGCACCTAACACCGATGTCAAAGTTGTTTAAACGTGACCAAAAGCAAAATTTACGTTGAATGAAAGAAAAAAGAGCGCATCAGAACCAAATCCAATATCATCCAGTAACTTCCATGATACGAAGTGATAAGGGATAACTGGGGGTGTAGATTGCAGATTTTGGTCTTACTTGGCATTCTGATGGGATGTTAAGGATGGAAAGCCAATAATTGCGAGGGAGCGAAATGCGAGCCTGCAGACTATTCTTGGTCAGCGGCACTTAATAAACTGCACAGCGAGGTTCTTCCAAAATACGTCCACATTCTTGGGATGTCCGTGTTCTGCGTACTAACATGCATGGTATGTGGCCGCAAAGGCCCTGGTGAATGCAAATGCAAGTGATGCAATGAGCATGGAGTTCTAAAGTGATGACGTCATAAAAATTAAATTTGTGAAATTATAGATTCAATTTTTGAAGCAAAAACCAGCTTAGAAAAAAGAAGGAATGGATCCTAATAACGGGTCTGATCAGCAATAAGTGAAATTGTAAAACAAAAGAAGCAAGGCTGATTTTACAGCCGTGGCCGTGCCTTCCGACATATTGATAAAACTATATTTATATATCCCGACTGTACTGAATCAGCCTTGCATTTTTTTTAAAAATTAATTTATTTAATTTTTAAAGCAAGGACCAGCTTACAAAAAAGAAGGACGTACCGGGTCCTAATAAAGGATCTGATCAGCAATAAGTGAAAATTATATTAAACAAAAGAAGCACAGTTGATTTTACAGTCGGGAATATATATATATATATCTTTTTTGCAAATATTTCGGAAGGCACGACCTTCCTTCTTCAGGATCTTATATATATGTAATACCCTGAAGAAGGAAGGCCGTGCCTTCGGAAATATTGTATATATTCCTGACTGTAAAACCAGCCTTACTTCTTTTGTGAAATTATAGGATTTGTCAGGACATTCTGAAAGAACAACGTCCAAGAGGCCTACTTGGCAAACACTAACATTTTGGGGCAAATTGTCCCGGAGATATCAGCCAAGTTATGCTCTGATGACTCCATACAAATCCTTTTTGATTTGACTAGGGCCATCACGTTCTGACCCGACTCAAATTTAGAAGGATTTGTATGGAGTCATCAGGGCAGAAAGAGGTTAATATCTCAGAGACAATTTGCCCCACAATGCTAGTTTTTGGCAAGTAGGCCCGTTGGATGTTGTTCTTTCGGAATATCCTTACAAATCTCATGAGTTTACAAATTTAATTTTTATGACGTCACACTTCAGAACTCTATTGTTCGATTCGCAAACGCACGTAATTCAGGTATACTCTGACACGTACTTTACTACTAAATGCGAGACTTTTGGATTCGCCTTGCCCGTCAGAAATCTATTTACCTGGGAATATCGGAAAGTAGAGCATGACCTCAGTTTAGTGCGGAACTAGTCTTCGTTAAGATACGGGTGTTAGCCCCGTGTTAGCAAAGTCTAGAGATCCATGTAAATTAAGTTAATCAGATCAGGTTACACTACAGTGCATGGTTTTTATATTTTTATACGTTTCCCAGCATGCTACGTCGCTTGTCATCTGAAAGCTTCAATAAGCTTTGAATTCAACTGGTGAACTAAGCTTTTGCATTGTTTTCTATTGCATCTCAACGGCCTTTGGTTATTGAACACGGATTGAATTAAAAGACTTCGTGCTGTCATATCACTGTATACATTTCAGGTTGTGGAGTTGTTATGTCACGCATTACTGTTTTCATTGCATCTTTCTCCCTGCGAATACAGCCCTCTCTCCTCGTTCCTCACCATTCGCAGGCTAATTGTGTCTAAGCAAATGTGAATAACCTCTTTGAATTAAAAATGAGTCTTGTTTACTGTGTTGTTCAATTTAGTTTCCACGTTCATGACCCGCCGTGATTCTTTTTGTTGACACTGAAACTAAAAGGGCTTTCTCTGATTCACGTACACAATTATGAAAGCGGTTTTCATCAATTACGTCTTTAAGGTAAACGAACATGTTCGCCAGCACTTCACAACTGTAGTATTTCTAACGGGCCACCGAGGCCATATAGTCTGGTAAACACGAGCACTACTTAGCTCACCGCTACAGTACGAAACACAACTCCGTCAAGTCACTTGACCCCAGACTTTCCGCGGTAGGGAGGTCCCGGATGTACTCTACACTAACGGTCGGTTACTACTAGTTTAACTCATATGAGTATGTATATTCAACTTGTACTTAAAGAGATATATATATATATATCCGTTGTTTAGGTTACACAGTCATACGTTCTGGGCTGCTGGAAGTAACGACGTATTCCAGTGGATTCAGGTAAAATTCGGACAAAGAGTTATTATCAGAGCTGTGTCTACACAAGGACGACACACAAGTCATAACCAGTGGGTGAAGAGCTACTCTGTGAATTATTCCTCAGATGGATTGTCTTTCAGGCGGTATCAAACTAATAAGCACTCAACGGTTAGTATCTTTCAAACATTTTACCATGTTTTAATTATGAGCGGCTTCCAGCTTTTTTCCTTTTCGCAAGAAGGCATTGATCATAAAGTCTTAGGTATCTTTTTACCAGGATTGCCCTTACAACTGGGTGAGTAGAAGTTTGTAGCCTGAGAAAAAAAGCAGCCGACATTTGGCGACACCGCCATTGGTTTACCCTAGAAATGAAGTCTGGGAAACGAGCGCAGAAATTCCATACTGATGACGCGCGTCAAGACTCGGATCTGGGTAGTGCCTCTGACTGGATGAAGCAAATTTTCAGCCAAAGAATTACCGAGATCTTGGTAGTGACGCGTCATCAGTGGTATGGAATTTTTTCTCCGTCTACTCAGACGTCGTTTCACAGGGACACCAGAGGCGGGTGTCGCGAAATGCCGGCTGTTTTCTTAGACTAAGAAGTTTCTAGAAAAACAGTATTGTCCAGGTGAAGGCTAGATAGTTACCATTTTACCTTTTCAGACCTTTTTAACAAAGGTGCCTTCGTAAAGCAAGCAAACTACCGTTGAGGAAATGTAGAAAGATCCGTTTTATTTGATTAAATAATGGTTCAATTGCATCTCTCGGTATCGTGCTCAAAAACGCGAATTTAAAGTAACTCTCAACCCAAAATTTGTCGGAAATTGTCAAAATTTAAGTGTCGCGAAATATGAGAACCATCTAATTCTAATTCTAATCGTATAATCTGCAAATTGAAGAAGAGCTGATCTACATTAGAAGATTTTAAATAAGACTCTTGAGTGGTCGCCTACGAGAGCTTAAAAACTAAAGAAAATTCCAGTTGGGTAATCCCAGATCCCGGTCGCTTACGAAAACTTATCATTATTACAAATAAGTCCCCGTTCAAATGAGGTTTCACCAAGGTGGTCGTAACTAGACCTTCGACTGTAATTCTTCACATCATAGCTACTTCTACGGAATTTTTTTAGATATTGGTTGGCAATACAGATAGAGGGACCGTGGTTACCAACCTACTCAATCCACCAATCACCGCCCTCCATATCCGTTTACTTCCTGTCACGTGGAACAATCACATTTCGATGAGAATGGACTTCTATGGCTGCATTCCAGGTAAAATAAAAGATGAGAAACGTTAGATAGGTCAGCTGAAACATGTATCTGTGGTAATCACAAATGCCGTCAAAAACGGAGAACAAAATAATTATGTTCAGCGAACCGTAAACGCCTTGTTCTCAAAACGTTATGACGTCTGCTGATGTAAAACTGAACAAAGAAAGCATACGAATTATGTAATTTCTGACGAATGAGAGACCTTGAAACCAAAAGAGGATAATGTTAAAAAGAGGGAAACGCCCAGTCTAGCCCTTGGGATACGTAAATATTTCTTGATGGGAAAAATTTGACAGCCTGGTTTAGAGGCGCACGAGCGTTTGTGGGATTCGTCAGTCGTTGTGATCGCTTTCGTTTTGTTTTGCAAAGTGTCCTCTTCGATAGTTTATATTGTTAGAAATTCAGAACTGTATGTTTTTGAAGAAGCAGCTTTCTTATGTCAATTAGGCTTCCCTTTGAAATTAGTTTCATTCTTAATTAGTCTCTGAGTAT
>OZ037996.1:5167700-5202700 GCA_964035705.1 Porites rus | reverse complement strand
AAAGAGAAGCGACGATCGGAAATACAGCAAACACCCGCATATAAAAACAAATGGATTAAGAACTGATCAGGCTGAAATTTGGCCCATAAGGTACCATATACATGTATATAAGAACCAGTTCAGCCTGATAAATAAAACATGTTCTTATATATTAAGGGAGAGGGTGTCGGAACAGATTTGATTGGCTGACAAGTCAATGATGGCCCGGTTGAGTTAGCATGACTGTAAGAAATATTTAAAAAATGTTAAAACTAATGTTGCATTTCTACCTGTTAATGTTAACTAGTTTACTACCTGACAGATTTTTATTTTGTTTATTGATTTACTGATTTGTTTACTTAGTTACTTATTTGTTTATAAAAAAGTGTAGTATTTATGTGTAGTATTTCTGAAACAAAATTAAAGTATAAGGTTGTTGTTGAGTTGCTATAATTTTGTCTCTTCCCAACTCGTTCCCTGACACTGGCCTCTCCTGTTCGCTCGAGTACTTTTCGTAATCTATCCTTTATTACTTTAATTTTCAGACCTTAGTTTCCTTTGCTCCAAGTTGGATCTCACTGATGACAAAACTGAAAACCAGTGGAAACGTTGGAGCGTGTTTCCCATAAATTATGGCCAGTCATTTAACGAAGAACGGTGGTTAAAGGCCGATCGAGGCTCTGCAATGCTCACGTCTTGCGTACGACCAGAGTGGTGTGGTACCCAGGCTTCTGGCTGGTTGAATGGAATGAGTCCTTCAAGAGAGTCTGGGATCACTTCTGCGCAAGCTTGTTTCAACTTCCGTGAAAACTGCTGCTTTTATTCATTACCAATACAAGTAAAGAAATGCTCGGACTTCTTTGTGTACAAGCTAAAGGAAATTCATCCACCCTTTCCAGCACAGTACTGCTTCACAAAAGACACACCAGGTAAGTATAAATCAGCAATACAAAACGACGTGGTCGCCATGTCAATGCATAGTTTTTAAAGTTGATAGAACATTAGTTTGAGTCGAAGTACTACTTTCTTTTTTTTCTTACTGTTGCTTCAGCAGATTTTGTCGACACCCTGAGTAACGTCGCGTACATTTCTAAAAAGATTGTCAGCGCTACTATTAACTCGTACATGATTGCAGCAGAGGACTCCGTTGAAAGTTCCCTGCAGTGTATGCAACTGTGTACAAGCTCCGTTAAAGGAGAACAGTGTTTGTCGTTTGACTACAACAACGTTAACCAAACATGTCAGTTGTATAACAAAACGACGCATGGAAATGTTATGAAAAAGGTACAAGCATCAGATGTTTACCGCTATGAAAGATCCGCGCGCGTCCCGATAAGGTTGCCATAGTGAAAAGTGACTTTTGGAGATTCAATGTTTCTTTTGTGTGAATTTTACTGACATACGCTCTGGCTTGATGACCTGGGTAATCAAGAATCACTATTCATTCAAGAAACACATGCTCGATTGCATGGTTATTGATTGAGTGTCACGTCCATCTGTAGTCACACAATGCTCCCCTCCCACACGCTGAAGTACGTTTCTCTCAAGAACAGCAGTGATTGAAACAGCTCCAGACTCTGTTGTATTGATCGTCTAGTCCAGTAATTTCATTAACTGCTTCACTACCAGAGTGAATAATGGATTCATTTCTCGGCTGACAGTCGAAGGTTCGATTCCCGGGGCCGGACCATTACTTAGGGTCTTAAAACAACTAAGAAATGAAGGTACTTACTTTGCCCAACGGCTTAATAACCTTCGCTTGGAATTTTTTGGATTACCACGTAAAATGACGGTCCCGTCTCCACTAGGAGACCCAAAGATAGTGCCCTCAATTAGTACTTTCGTAATTTAAAAATACATTTACATTCAAAGTGAAGTGCATTTCTTTTTTTTTTTAGGAGACCCAAAGATAGTGCCCTCAATTAGTACTTTCGTAATTTAAAAATACATTTACACTCAAAGTAAAGTGCGTTTTTTAAGTTTTTTATTACATAATTAATAACAAGTTTCAACACTTTAGTTAATGAAAATGGACAAATAACACTCGACAATAAATTACACGGGAAAGCAAATGCCACAAATGATTGCACACATGAGCTAAGCAAGCCAAAAAGGTACAAATGTTTTACCCAATTAGTGGCGAAACCCTAGATATATGGACAATCAGTAGAGGCCTTATGAAGTGAAGTGAAAATGACATTCCTCGCCAAGAAAGTCATGATCAAAAGGAACACTATTTTCTCAACGAGAATTAATATTTATCAGTTTCCAGCAAGATCGAGAGGCAAATCGAGCGTCTCCGGGCTCTGCAATTCGAACGTTTTGTTTCGTATGCATTATTTTCTGCGCGGAGCAAATCAATATGTTAGTGGCCGATAAATGTCATAAATGCTGTAGTTTTCCTTGGCCTAAGTAATCCCGCTGACCAAAAACCTAGAGGATTCTGAGTGAGGGTTGCATCTCACGTGACAACCCACAAAACATAGGCTTCAAATGTGAAACGTAGCAATAAGCTGTTCTGACTATTAACTATGGGCTCAAAGAGACTGGGTTACCGCTACGGAAAGACTTCTCAATGGCTTCAACTACATGGCATGAGCGAAGCACATCATCTTTAGAAACACTTAACATCTCCTTCTTTTTTATTGTATTAATAAAATGGTGCATCTCTAGATTATACGATTCAGCATATCTCTGAGGAAATGATTCCTTTAATGGAGGCTCGGAGCATCCCCTAGAGTTAAAGAGATGAGATGAAAAGGCCGACACATTGTCGCTACTAAGCATACCACCTGAACCAAATACTTCAACGCGTTGGTCATAGCCATACACCGCATGACGCGACATATCGATCTGACCAATAGCACCGCTGGGAAATTTCATGACCACACCCAAGGTATCAACATCATTGAGGGCTCCTATTTCTGAATTGAAGGCATGCGCCACACAGTAAACTGAAAGGGGAGCCTCCCCCATGATCCAACAGATTAGATCGACGTCATGTATGCAGGAGTCGTAAAACATCCCTCCTGAAATCTTTATGTATTCTGCGGAAGGAGGGTGACCGTCGCGACTTGTGGTCTTGATTATGTGAACTTTACCAATGTCGCCCTTTCTCACGCTGTTGGCCACGGAGGCGATCGTCGGATCGAATCGTCGGTTAAAAGCACAAAACAATGGAATGTTACGGTTTTCTGCATCTTGGTAACAGCGCTCTGAAAATGAATGAGAGAACAGGTGAGATGTAAGGGGGCGAAGCAAGTCTCTTGCAGACCACACCATTTTTTCTGATACTGTGCGGAAATACTAACCTATAGCTTCCATGGTAGTAGCAATTGGTTTCTCACAAAGCACAGCTTTTCCAGCCTTCAAACAGCTTACAATCAGTTTTTCATGAAGATGTGTTGGAGTGGTTATCACTGCGGCATTAACACTTGGGTCACTCAAGGCAGTCTCCATATCGGACGGAGGTACAACTTTGGTGTCCAACAGATTCGATTCCACGAACTCCTTGGCTTTGTCTTCGTCAATATCCACAATGTACTTCAACCTCACTTGAGGGTTTCTTATTATATTATTGGCATGGATCATGCCCGCGCGTCCAAGGCCGAACACTGTGAAGCCGATATGTGATCCTTGACTCATGGCAACTACAAGCGGAAAAGCATTAAAATAAGCACTTTGTTAGTGACTTTGCTTGGCAAGGAGATTTAAAACATTTTTTTATGTCATTCTGAACGGCCTTTTCACTTTTTTTCTCTACATTAAGATAGCAACCTTTGAAAACTACAAGACTAGCCTACTACGCAGGCCTTCTTTTGGCTTGTCACGCAATCCTCCGTGACAACGAACGCGTGACGAAGCCCTAAGAACACTCCCATGAGAGAAAAAGCAAAACAAGTTGCGTAATTCACACGCATAGAATTTGAAGCACGCGCTAGATTTCGTCAATAAGTTAAGCTTATCATGATTAACTGACATTATCTTACCGGTCAAACCGGTCAATTTGGAATAATAGGGACTTTAAGCAACGACTACGGAAGGACCGGAAGTGTTTTTTTCCCGCCACGCGTCAATGTCTCAAGTACCACGACAGTTACAGCGGTCAAAACGTCGCTTTTCAATAAAAAGTCAATTCACATCCCCTTAAACTTTTTCGCGATAATTACAAGTCGCTTATTTTGTCAAATGTAGGCAAACCCATAGAGGAAAAAAGTTCGTCTTCGTTTGTTTAAGTCCTCAATAAAACGTGAAATTAGGCATTTTGACGTCGTGGTCGTGCAGTGATAGCCGCAAAGAAATGTTGATGAAAGAATAAGATGGACATGCAAGGTTGTTGATTAGCTAACTAAACTTATTGTCTGGCCGTACTAAGCTTCCTGAATACGTAGAAGATCATCAGGATCATGGCTGGCCGTAGTTTCTCGTACGTTAAGTATTTAGTACGTTGTATTTTACGTGCTTAGAATGCTAGTCTATATTTGAAACAGAATCGCAAGATAAACGCATTTTATCCTTTTTTGGTCATCCTCGGAACTTTCTGAAGGCTCATTTTTCGATTACAAGCCCCAAATTTCGGTGTCAAGCACGACACCCAAGTGAAAATTACAGCCAACTCACCAAGTGGTGTGAATACAAGCAAGCCCTGAATTTGCCCATGCATCGCCCTTTTTTTAATTTACGAATGTTTTTCTTAACATTTCCCTAGTGCCGTGGGGGGTCATTGCACGGCTTCAACCTCAGGAGAGTTCGCCAACATTTGACAAAGTAAGCGAGTTGGAATAATCACGATAAGTAATAGTAACAGGACTGAATGGAGTCCAATTCGGTTTGTAATCATACGAGTGATTAACAAAATCGGACGACCGCGTAGCGGGAGTCCGATTTGTTTAATCACGAGTATGATTACAGACCGAATTGGACGACACGAAGTTCTGTTACCAATTAATCATAACTTTAACAAAATTTGTGATATAATAGGCTATTTTTAAAATCAAAACAAGAGAAATTCGAAATTTTGTTTTGCTAGCAGTGAAAAAAAAAAGGCATTTAAGCGCGCGCGTGATGGCGCGTACTGTCCAATTACTTAGGCATGACGCGTACTGTCCTATTAAACTGTCCAATTAAGGCTGAAATCAGGGCAGTTGATAGCCAATCAGATTTGACAATTTTGTTTTAGTTATGATTAAGAATAAAAGAACGCAAATACACTTTTAAACGACGTTATCTTAAACTCCCTGACTTGAGGCATTGACTGGTAGCGAAAAAAAAATTACTTCCGGTCACCGTGCTTAAAGTCCCTAATATTCCGATTCTGGTCGAATTTTACTTCGTAAAAACTGCCCTTTACTATACCGCCAGGAGGATAACGCGATACCGTTCAAAGTTTTCCTAAGCACTCGCGCGACACTCTCGACCCTCGCGTATCAGTAATTCCGATATTGGAAGGAAATTTTGATTGGTTCTCCATAAAAACTTCGCTGGAACCGCCCTATACCTCTATACACTTCAGAGTTATATACTTCTGTTTTTAGATAAAGGAAAATTTCCAAAAAAACAAAAAACAAAATAACAACAAAAACACAAATTTACCATCGGCTATATGACATGAGAGATGAAGCGTGACCTGTTGCGTTTAGTGCTGCGTTCCTTTCACGTGTAGAGCAGGGGTCCAAAGATGCAAAATATGGTATGCATCAGTTCGTAAAAAGAAGACGAAAAGGAGGTCCAGTAGTCTCCACCCCGCGGAAACAGACGTATTTCCGGTCGTCGCTTCTCTCCAACCGAAAAGTTCTTTGTTGATGAGTTATAGTTTATTGGTTTTTAGTCAAAAGAAATCGGAAAAAAAGGCAAAGGTATTTCTATGAACATGTATGTTTAGGGCCTGTGTACAAGGAGGTGGGAGACCCCAGATAGGTGAGGTAACCCGCTTAGGTGGGATAAAATTAATAACCCTCCTTTACAACCCCGCCATCCCGGGGTGCACTTTTTAAAGATTATTGAATGGTCGCTAAGCAAGTAAACAAGAAAAATGCTGGCAAACCACTAGCCTGCGAACCGCAGACGTTTCTCCTCGCTCATCGTCGCGAAACGTCCCTTAACGGCGATGAGCGAGGAGAAACGTCTGCCGTTCGCAGGCTAGCAAACCACGTGTTTTGGCGATTAATACTCTTCTACACTCGCTTGCTGCTCTTGCTTCAACCTTCAGTGCTGTGGCTCTCTAATTCTATTGTTACCTTTAGTAATGCCAAACTACCGCCAAAATTAATTTTGCGCGAATTTGATGTATCCCGAATCCTATCCCGGCTGGGCGGGTTACCCCACCTTGAAACGTTTACATGGCAAAATATGATCCTGGCTGAGAGGGTAACCCGGTCTGGCAGACCGGGCTACCCGCCTTGGCGGGTCACTCCACCTATCATGTAAACGTGATCAAATTAAAATGAGAGATTATATGGACAGCCGAGCCTAAGCGGGTTACCTCACCTACCTGAGGTCCCCCTCCTCCATGTAAATAGGCCCTTAGACGCAAGTTTTATGAACATTGTAATTTCTTTTATGCTTAGTGACTTAAGACTAGGGTCTTTTGTCAGTAGAACTAAATATTAGAATGCCAGTTTTTTCCCTCTCGTCACGCAACGCTCAACGGGCGGTGAAATAGTCACGAAACGGTCACTTGTGGCCAAAATGAAGAACAACTGGTACTTTTTTTATGGTAATTCTATTATGATATTTGAGAGCTAAAACTTAAAAGGAAGATTCCTGCAATAGTTTGAGACACTGAACCATTTCTTTAAAACAGAACCTGCTGTAAAATGTGGCCAACGAGTAAACTCAAACTCTGAAGCAAACCTTTGATTTGTGGGATGGATTATTTCTAGAAAGGCGTACTACACTTGCCCCAACACAGCAAAAAATTCGGACGGGTAAAAACGTGTTGTCAGAGTGAAAAAGAATTGAAATCATATGCTCCCTCTAGATAGCTATTTGTTTATTTCAGCCGATTGAAAAAAACCAGAATAAGAAAAGAAACAATCAGCCGAACTTACGGGGGCAAAGGCCGCGTACTTCACATGAACCGATCAGGGAAAAGACAGCCTTCAGTCAGCCGTTTAACTAAAGAGCGAACCTCGTAATTTGGGTCGACCTGAACGGTTCGTAAAATTTGAATTTAGAAAGTTGAAGACCCGGGGCTCACTCGTCACCATTTCGCTACACAAACGGTAAGCTAACTATAAATTTCTGATCACTTAAATTTATGCGTTATTCTAGTCGGTACACCAGGGGAAATAGCCTGAGAAAACAGCCGACATTTTCCCACTGGATTCCCCACGGAATAAACCACTGGTAGTGTCGCGAAATGTGGGCTGTTTTCTTAGGCTACAGGGAAAACGAAATAGAACATCACTTACTTTGCAATGGCTACCAGTCAGAGAGTGAAATGCCCTTGATTGATCCAGAAGAGAGTGCGAAGTACCCCTGTCAGTCTAAACAAATTAATTTTTCGTTGTCACGGAGAGACTGTATTTCAAAGTAACTACATATATAAACGGGTTAAAGGAGAATTCAGATCACACTGAACTTACCGCGTGTAGTGTCAAACGTCTATTGAATCAACCACCATGTGGTGTGACAATTATGCTAATGAATCTACAATCGACGGTTGAATGCGTGGCATTTCGTCCCCATGATGTGCATCATAAGTTTGAAACAAAAAGCAAAGATAACATGACATTTGAATCTTCAAAGATCACTCAAGGTCAGCTGATGTGTTAAGCCTCTGCCTGCAATAGCACAGCCGGCATTTGAAGGGAATAGGCCGCCACTTACTTGCATGAAATAACTTGGAACTGGTATATATTGAAACTGCGGGTTAGCCATTTGTACTCCGCGAACGGCAGGAACGCGTGACGAACCTCTAAGAACGTCTGCGTGGGAGGCTATGTTTAACAGTCAAGGAACGGACGGGGGCGAAGTACAAAAAAATTGTTCGCGCAAGGGAAAATTAAATGAAAAAAATTCATGCACGCCAATTAAGGTGGCTCCGTAATTAATACAAGAGCATTTTGCTGTGACAAATTTTCGGTCATAACTTTTTGGTTTTTATTGCGATGGCTGCGAAACTTTGCAAAAAACAACAGATATCATTCGGCAATAATACGAAATATTCCGATTTCATTACTGGTAAATATTTCTTGAGAAATTAGTGCTTAAAAGAACCCTACTGTTCAAAGAAAATCGCGTCTAGTAAAAAAATTTGCTGATATTTTTTAGTGAAATTTCTGGTATCGGCTTTAATTGATATAATAAATATGCCAGAGAAATTTCAGAAAAATCGTTGGAGCAGAAGTCCGTAACTAAAAGTCGCTCAAAATTCAGCTGTGAAATTGTTTTGGAATTTCAAAAATAAATTACTATCAGGTAGAAGGAGCCACCAGTTTGAATTTTTGGGACAAGTAAATTCAGCGTTTGCTAATTCTTAAAACAAAAGGCGATTGCCTATCGTGCTATTCTTTGAAAGGTACTTTTTAGTTTTAGAAGCACTATAAATTGCTCCCAACCTTGGTCTGAAGTAGAATGACTTGTTCTTCGACAGTTTTAAAATATCCCTTGGCAGTTTTGGCTCAAACTCCCGCTGCATACATTTTGATTTATTGCAATGCATTTTCAACGACTTTTACTGCTGTTCGTTGCTTCCAAATCAGGAAAAAAGTATTCAGATTGGACGCTACCTCGTATCAGGGCTCAGAAACAACTGTCCAGCACCTTTGTTTATGACTATAAAATGAGCACGAGCGGCAGTTCTGCGAGGAATTCGCACCTCACCCAGGGGGGACGAACGAAAATGATGACCATGACTGTAAACCGACTAACATCACAGTGCAAAATAAAATTATCCCAAAAATACTGCCCGTGAATAAATTTACAACTCTGAAATTTTTGTCACTCCTTCCATCAATGAATGGGTATTTTTTTCTTGATTATTATGTTTTGCTCTGCAATACATGTTTATACGGATCGGTTCACATACATGGGCATCATTGTCATTCGTCCCCCCTGGCTGAGGTGCGAATTCCTCGCAGAGCTGCCGCTCGTGCTCATTTTCTGGTCATACACAAAGGTGCTGGACAGTTCTATCTGAGCTTCAATACAAGGTAGCTCACAATCCCAATACCTTTTTCCCGAATTGGAAACAACGTACAGCAGGAAAAGCCGTTGAGGATGCATTGCAATACATCAAAATGTATGTAGCAGGAATTTGAACCAAAACTGCCAAGGGATATTTTAAAAATGTCGAGGAACAAGTCATTCGACGTCAGAGCAAAGTTTGGAGCAATTTATAGTGCTTCAAAAACTGAAAAGTACCTTTTAAAGAAAAGCACGATAGGCAATCGGCTTCTGTTTTCAGAATTAGCAAACACTGAATTTACTTGTCCCGAAAATTGAAATTGGTGTCTCCTTCTTCCTGATAGTAATTTATTTTTGAAATTCCAAAACAATTTCACAGCTGAATTTTCAGTGACTTTTAGTTACGGACTTCTGCTCCAACGATTTTTCTGAAATTCCTCTGGCATATTTATTATATCAATTAAAGCCGATACCAGAAATTTCAGTAAAAAATATCAGCAAAATTTTTTACTAGACGAAATTTTCTTTGAACAGTAGGGTCCTTTTAAGCGCTAATGTCTCAAGAAATATTTACCAGCAATGAAATCGGAATATTTCGTATTATTGCCGAATGATATCTGTTGTTTTTTGCAAAGTTTCGCCGCCATCGCGTTGAAATCGAAAAAGTTATGACGGAAAATTTGTCACAGCTAAATGCTCTTGTATTAATTACGGAGCCACCTTAACCCCCCAAAATATTCAAGCTACGGCCTAAATAAATTCATACAAGAAATCTGATAACGAAGAAAAATTCCTGCGACTCGAATTTTATCCACCCCTCCCCCGATTAGTTTTCTAATGGTCCGTCCCTAAACCGGGAAAACCGTGAACACCAGTTATTGTGTTGCCAGAAAAAAGCCAATCAGGCTCAAATTTAATAGTCTGTGGTTTTGTGGCCAGTTCGCGAGTCTTGAGTTTTGCTGTGATGGGGGGGGGGGGGGGGGAGGGTGGAGTTACATTGGTACATATATACGTAGACAAGTTGAATGTACGTTCTATTGGGGGTGTAAATTATAAGACCCCGGTTTGCTCCATTTCAAACCAGGCAACCCCCGGGCTTTTGAACTTTTTAAGACACCGCCTGTTCAAATTCCCGTTACACTGGTCCAATTTTGTGGTCAAATGTACCACTATAGTGCTGGATTTGACTCCCGGGGGGGGGGGGGTACTGCCATATATGGGCTATATAGGTATGTGCCGCTGTGAAGGGTATGGTTTTCAGGCAGTTTACTCTAGGATAGGGTATATAAATCAGAGCGTTTGGGTCTAGAATAGGGTATCATATTTCAGGAAACTGATCAGTTGGTTGAAGATTTTATCTGGACCAAGGAAACAGCTACTCTATGCTAGGATAGGGGGATTGGGGGAGTTTACTCTAGTATAGGATAGCAAAATTCAGCTGAACTAGCTCTAGTATAGGTTAAGGGTTCCAGGGTCCCAGCGGCACATCCCCACCCAGAAATTCCTAAAGTACCCCCCCGGGATTTGACTGTCAAACGCCCCTCCCAAAGAAGAAAATGCTTTACAGCTTGTACAACAAAGAGAAGCAAGGCTGATTTCACAGCGAGAATATATATGTCTGAATTTATAGAAAGGTACCTACAGAAATTTCAATTGCGTTTTAACATTTTGACCCTTGAGGTGAATAAAAAGCGGTTGAAAGTCGCTAGTTAGGGCTTCAAACGGACAAATAAATCGCTGGCAACACACGAAAAGTTACTCTTGGCAAAAGCGACAGATTTGTAACGAAATGAACAACATTTAAAAGCATAGAAATAATGACCTTTTACTCTCTCAAACTATGAGGCTCCTAGCGAGATGCCCGACTGAAACAGACCTAGAATCCGCCCTTCTTGACCCCACAATCGGTTGTCTAAGACACAACTACTTTAACTAAACACTCACAAAGCGTTTTTATGCTTCATGATGCTTGTACACAATATTCTTATAACACGAGCGCCACGACATGCCTGAAATCTGTCTGTCAACAACTTCAGGAAATCACACAATTAACCAAGTTCGCGGCACTGATAAAACTATCCACAACCACCCAGGCACAATGTTTCCACACAGCATATTTAACAGCATATTTATTTTTTTCTTCTGCAGTTTGTTAAGGGGATTTTTTGTACTAAAAAGATCATTAAAAAAAAAAAAAAAAAAAAAAAAAAAAAAACAATGCAAAAAAACAAAAAACAAACAAACAGATAAAGAATGGTCAAGTATAGCCTGCGAGCAAGCTCTCCTATTTGGGCGAGCCTCGCGAGAACGCCGCTCGCTCGCGCGTTCTCGCGAGACTCGCTTCGCTCGCCCAAATAGGAGAGCTTGCTCGCAGGCTAGGTCAAGTACCGAATAAGCCTCAAATGAGACTGTTACTAAAAAATCCTGGAGGTACCTTTTTGCAAATCCAGGCAGATATATATTTTTGTGTCACCAATATTTCGAAAGTAAACTCTGCATTTAGAGTATGGCTTAATTGATGGTGAATGTTCTGGACGTCTGAAAGTAAAAATAATCTTCTTCGTAACCACTAGGGCCGCGCCGGAATCACGCAATGCTTACTGAGTGACTCTGTCCCCAGTGAAGGAGACAACTATGGGGATGCTTTGCGTGACGACACAGAAACGGCTGCATGCGAGGGAAAGAATGACACTTCCAATTCGAATTCCCGCCCCCCCTCCCCCCCAACCAGGCAAAGGCCGAATTCTCCACCCCCGGGATCAAGTGCTGGTCAGCTACCCGAAATTTCAGCAAAGGCAAGAAAGCGGGCTGGAAGCCTACTTGTCGGCTTCTGTGTTTACTTCAGTCATTGCATAACAAAGACAACAACAACAACAGCAACAACCAAACAAGCCTTATTTGCACAACTATTTATAAAGAATTGCAGTAAAATTGCAAAACCACCTAAATTTAATTGGTAGTCAGTTACAATCATTGCTTACTTTTAACCGCCATATGCAGTGCATGTGAAGGACTACTCATTGTAACTCAGTCAAGAGAAGAGAATGATTCTCTATTGGTTTGAAAATGCTTATACAAGAGTCATTTATCACATATGTCTCTCAAGTTTGAAGTACAGCTCGGGGAATCACAGCTAGTCCAACACTGGCTTACATGTAATCGCTACGTGGAAACCTTTTCACAGACTTCGAACGTGACAAAACAGAACCGATTTATCAGCTTTTAGCAGGAGCCAGCTCCTGCGTTTAGTGATAATTTCAGTGAATTTCTCAGTTAACTCACTTACTCATCTATTCAATTCGTTGGAATATAAATCTTAATTAAATTAGATGACCGCAATTATTAATAATTTACTTACTCTTCAACCTCGTTCCCAGGGTTCTCTCCTACCCGCTCTCTCTCTCGCTCCGTAGGGCGGGTAGGAGAAAACCCTGGGAACGAGCTTGCTTACTCTTATCCTCTACTCGGCTATTATAACGCACTCTATTCAGAAGAAATTTTAGGGGTACCTTTTCAAGTGCCACAGCAGAGCCCATCACCCCGGTGCGTCTACTCCAGCTTATACGCGAGGGCCCGGTCAATGCCTGTTCAATTTAAAGCTAGGCTATTTATAGATTCCTGTTGGCCATAAACTCTCGATTAGTAGTCAGTAGACGCTCCGAGACTATGGAGACCTGCCAAAATTAATTTCTATGTACAGTGATAATAGAAACAACAATTTCCAATATACAATCTACAATTGGTATAGGGGCAATGTAAAACGTAGCAATTAGCTATTCTGACTATTAACTACAGGCTCAAAGAGACTGGGCTACCGGTACGGAAAGACTTCTCAATAGCATCAACTATATGCCATGATCGAAGCACATCATCTTTAGAAATACTTAACATTTCCTTCTTTTTTATCGCATTAATTAAATGCTCCACCTCTAAAACATAAGCCTCGGCGTATCTCTGGGGAAACGAATCCTTTAATGGAGGTTCGGAATACCCGCTCGAGTTAAAATGACGAGAGGAAAAAGCTGACACATTGTCGCTACTAACCATACCATCTGAACCAAATACTTCAACACGTTGATCGTAGCCATACACCGCATGGCGCGACAAATCGATCTGGCCAATGGCACCACTTGGAAATTTCATGACCACAGCCACAGTATCAACATCATTGAGGGCTCCTATTTCCGAGTGAAAGGCGTGTGCCACACAGTACACTGAAAGGGGAGCCTCCCCCATGATCCAGCAGATCACATCAACATCATGAACGCAGCAGTCGTGGAACATCCCTCCTGAAATCTTTAGGAAATCTATTGGAGGCATGGGGGAGTCGCGACTTGTGGTCTTGATTATATGAACTTTACCAATGTCGCCGTTCCTCACTTTGTTGGCCACTGAAGCGATGGTGGGATCGAATCGTCGATTAAAGGCACACAACAATGGAATGTTCCGGCTTTCTGCATCTAGGTAACAACGCTCTAAAAATAAATGACAGAAAAGTTGAGAGGATGGAGGTGAAAAGGTGTAGATCACACCTTTGGATACGGGGGGGAAGGGTGGGGGTTAACTCCCTATAATGGCCTAAGAGGGGACCTAAGGGGGTACTTTTTTCATACTTCAGCTATTTGAAAGGGCAGGGATTTCACAAGTTGTAGTACAGTGTATAGAAAGCGTGGGTAAATCTGTCATTTCGGTCTGCTAAAAGGCACTCAGGCTAGCAGATGCATTTTATGACTTTGAAAAAGTCCAGAAAACGCTCTGATTTTACGATTTATTCATACTTGAAAGACAGTGAATTTTCAGCCCCTGAGCACTTAAAGAGATGCAAAGTTCGTAAAGTTATCTGAATATGGCAAATATTTGTCAATAGTAGGTAATGGACGACAGGGGTACCCGTTTTCTGCCAAAAATGGTCCATAAAAGCGTGAGGGGTTGAACCGCTCGGAGCGGAGTCTCGCCCTTTATAAAACTTTGTTGAGTACCCCCGCGGTCTGATAGCAAACGAAAATACAAACCTATGGCTTCCATGGTAGTAGCAACTGGTTTCTCACAAAGGACAGCTTTTCCCGCCTTTAAGGAGCTGACAACGAGGTCTTCGTGAAGATGGGTTGGAGTGGTAATTACAGCGGCGGTAACACTTGGATCATTTAACACAGTCTCCACCTCGGATGGCGGAACAACTTTGGTTTCCAACAGATTCGATTCCACGAACTCCTTGGCTTTGTTTTCGTCAATATCCACAATGTACTTCAACCTCGCTTGCGGGTTTCTTATTATATTATTAGCATGGATCATGCCCGCGCGTCCAAGTCCGAACAATGCAAAGCCGATATGTACTTTCCCGTTCATGGCAACTGAAAAGGAAAAAGCACTTTGTTAATGATTATTAATAATAACAATAAATAAAGTAATAGGTGAAATTAGAACTGCGGCTAACGGAGCAAGGGGTAGGGTGGTGTGGATGGAAGCGTCCGTCAAGCCATCCGTCTCACTAACTTAGCCATACCACTGGTTCTTTCAGCGAGTTTTGACACGGACCGTGGTTTGCTTAAAGGAAAATAAAAGACACTGTAGAAACCAGGCGACGCTTCTCTAGCATAAGGATTACTAGAGCCACTTTCAATTTGATAATTTAGTGGGAAATACTCCAGTTACAGCTAACGAGGAAAGTTACGAGCGGATCTAGATCAAGAGCGCCGATGACTTCTGCCATTCTTGATTATCAGAGATATATTTATTGGACGAATTTACAATGACAACTCAGATTTGGACTGGCTGGTGAATTGGGCAATATGGCGGAGTGTTACATTGAACTGAAGACAGGTACCCTTAGCTCAGATGGAGATGAGACAGGGGAAGTAATTGAAGACCCAATAGTGGTAAACTTTTGGACAAAGAATTCAATGACGACGGAAATCATTCTCAAGCCTGGCACTATCGATAAGTGGTAGAAGTTCATCATCAAGGTGAATGATAAGCAGACTCTCGCTAGCAGGATCCAAAGCTGAAAGATATATAGCAACCTGAGCATTTTCTTGTCGTTGATAACTCAAACTTATGCTACGCCAAAAGTGACAAAATATCAAAGATTCAACTTTATAATTCAAATCCACCAATTCACTATCAAGATCGATAAAATTAACATCAATTTGCTTTTTGAATGTGTCAAGATTGTAGAGTTTAATTTCAACTCGCTCGTGTTCCATGTCATGTATCAAGAGACACGTTTTCGAAAACAAGATGCATGTTTTTTTAATCAAGAAGGGAGACGACAATTTTTGATCAGTTTTGTTTCCGAGGGGGACTGAAACCGAAAAATCTGCCATGCTTTATGGACTGCTCCATGAAGAATCTCGCCCATTCCCGCCTTGCCGCGTTAGACATGGAGGAGGAATCGAAGAACTTGTCAGAAGAATCATTCGAGCAGCACAAGGAGTTAACACATCTCGAACACATCTCAGGCGTGTCAACAACTGACGAAGAACTGAGGCGGCGATTTAAGAACAAGATAGGCTCGATCAGAAAGAAAGCGGAACAGGCTCTCGTAGAAGCGCTTGTGAAATATCACCACAGGCGCGCAGAACGATTAACTAACAAGCTTCGTAAACTCTAACAGTATAAATCTCGCAGGAATACTGTAAGGAACAATATAGGAATACCAAGCAGACGTCTCACCAGAAAACGCAATCACCGGCTAGAAAGAAAACTGTCTACAAAGATGACAATGTAAATTGAAGACCAAGATTAGCGAAGTCGATGTGTGTGCGAATAAACAAAGTGAATCTTACTCTTGTCTCTTATCAGACTCCTTAGAAGTAAGGGAAAAGGGGAAAGCAAACCGCCGAGATAACAAAGCGGCCAAAAACCGCAAAAGAAAAGAGCGGAGAAAAATCAAACACAAAAAGCGCTTTTTTAACGCCATTGAATCACGCAAGTTTAAGTTTAAGTTTAAGTTTAATAATTCTTTTTACCAATGTACAAAATAAAAATATATATACATATATAAAAGTCCAATAGGTAAAGGAAAGCAATAGGGGGAAACTGAATTCCCATATAAAAACTGCCCTCAAAACTGACCTGTCAAATAAACAACTGACAGATCAGAGCAAATTACTCTAATATCGCGTGTTCTAAAGTTTATCCCTACACCCGAAACAAAAGAAAATCTTATCAGGCGTCAGCTTCTCGCGGATTTCAATCAATTTGCGAGACGAATGCGACTACAATATATTTTTCACGGAGAAGGAAACGAACCTCATCCTTTCCACGTGAAGTGGGACTGGGAACCACCAGTCCAGCTATCTGTAGCTCTGGAGACCTTCCTAGAGTAGGTAAAATTAGAGCTCGCAAGTACTGAATTTGACAAGCCAAAAGATAAATATATCTACGGGAGAGCGCCAAGCTCTCAAAGAGTTATCGATCAACAAAAGCAGTAAAGAAATCTGATAAAGGTAAACACCACCGTATTGATGAGCAGACAGGTCAAACTAAACGAAGGTCAGGTTATGCTTGATGATTTAAATAACTACCGACCTCTAGACAAACCAATGGTTAAAACTACAACCAAAAAAGGTCAACAACTTATTAAAACACTGCTCTCAGAAGGCCACATTGATAAAACGACGGCTAAATGGCTCTCCCTTACGCCCAATCCTCCGCGAATCCCCGTGTTTTACACACTTAATAAAATCCACAAACCGACACCTGTCGGAAGATCTTTTATATCAGGGTGTTCCGGGCCTACAGAACGGATCTCCTTGACGTTTGAACACACTTCAAGCCTACAGAAACATTCCAATACACGAATTTGTATTCGTGTCACCCACCAGGCGTCACAAAAGGCTTTATCAAAGGAGAAGCTTTAAGGCTTCTAAGAACAATTCCTCTGAAATCACTTTTGAAGAGAACATAAGGAATTTTTCAACACGCCTAAAGAATAGAGATTACCCAGCTACAACTGTACAAAAACATCTCTCAGAGGTCATTTTCGCAGACAGAAAGAAAGCGCTAGAACAGAGAAACAAAAATGTACGTAAGAAAATACTACCCTTCGTAACGCAATACCAGCCTGCGTTGCCCAACCTCAAGAACATACTCATGGGGAAATGGCACCTTATACAGAACCAACCATATCTCAGAAACATCTTTAAGGAACCTCCCCTCATTTCATATCGCAAAGGAAAATCCCTAAAAGACACTCAAGTAAGAGCTAAACTATAAAGGCTTCAAGACCAATCTATTTGCGAACTGCAGGAGTCGTGTAGGCCCCTCAACACTTTCAAACCTTGAATTCCAACCTGTCTGCTTGGTTTCAGTCCCTCTCGGAAACAAAACTGATCAAAAATTGTCGTCTCCCTTCTTGATTTAAAAGACATGCATCTTGATTTAGAAAACGTGTCTCTTGATATATGACATGAAACACGTGGGAATTGAAATTAAATTCTACAATCTTGACACATTCAAAAAGCAAATTGATGTTAATTTTATTGATCTTGATAGTAATTTGGTGGATTTGAATTATAAAGTTGCATCTTTGATATTTTGTCACTTTTGGCGTAGCATACAAACTCCAAAGCGAAGTATCGACCTGAACGAAAGAACGGCGCGCATATTGTGCGCAGTGGTTAAATAGCACCTTTCACTTATTTGTTTTCAAGCGCTCGATAATGCAGCAGTGGAATCCCCTTTACTTGTCTCCAGCAACTTAACACGAAGATCTGCAAATTGGTTGAAGTGCATTTTCTGTACCATTGTGGACCCACTGCGGATTGTCGGAGGCATCGTATTCGTTTGCTGCAGTATCAGCCTCTTCGAAACAAAAGCAAGACGCGTAGGTTACAACGATCCAATTGGGTGATGTGAAAATTTGAGACTTCAGATTAACAAGCGAGTACACACTCTTGATAAGTGTTGTGGAATATGATGATGATACTGATGATGATGACGATTACACTTACAAGTGTTGCGTGAGGCGGAACGTGACCGAGCTGACAGGAAGCGGTATAGCGTTACGAAAGCTGAGAAGATCAAAATTGGCTATCGTTTGCACAATATTTACAAGTAGGCAAGCATGACCGACCGTCTAAGAAGGATTTGTTCACGGTAGTCCCGAGTTCAAATCCTCGACCACGTTTACAAAAAGCCAACTGGTTTTCCTACGTCCAGATGGGATTCTTAACATTTCAATTTTTTTGATCAGTCACAAATTTGGCCAGCTCCACTAACCTAGAAGGTAAGACACGAGCCAAGCCTGCCTGGGCGTGTGGAGACTCCGATGTCACGATATTTATATTAAGTGACGGGGATGTTAGTCGTCTCGCTCAGCGAGGGTTAGGCTCGATTTTCACCGCTCTCTCGCGTCAATAGTCTGTGTACAGGGGCAATCGGGTCCTTTCTTGTTCCTAAATGGGGGAGGGAGCGGTAGTACGTGGTGGAACGGTTCGGGGTTAGAATCAGGCTGCTTGGTAACCAAGCCCAGTCCAAGATGGCGGTTTGTTGACAAACCTAACCCGTGCATTCAAGTGTTTTGACTAAGGGATTTTGGCAATAGAGAGCTGAATATACAAATATTAACAAAACGTTCACGTCAGTGAGTTCAGTACGTAGACCTTTGCCAGGTTCAGGACATCATGGAAACAGAAACAAGACTCAATTTTCCTCACAGACATCAAGGACTGTGTTACTACCCTCAGAGCAGGAAAATATTCAGTTAAATTATCATAATACAGTGCAAGCTCTCGTAAGCGGACACCTTGTCCGTAACTGGAGCAGGCCGCTTACGGAAATTGTTCTCCTATGCGGCCACTAGCTAGAGGTGTACTGGTTAGATGGCCGCTTAAGGTACGATAAAACGGGCAACAAGAACGTGCAACTTGTTTTGCGACACTGCTGCCAAACGAATGGGCCATGTTACAGTTATGGATGGAAAGGACGCTGGAGTTGACCCTGTTTTGAAACAAATCTTTCTGCTTTATTATGTAAATCAAGTTATTCTTATGCTAACTAATATTTTTCAAGGACAATTTCCATAAGAAGCAAAGGAGGTCTGCATCAAAACAAGGTCAACCTCGGCCTCACATTCACTCGAATTAGCTAGGGTACTAAGTCCACAACTGTAAAATGGTCTATTGAATAGCGATGTTAAATGTTTTACCACATCACTCAAATCAGGTTGTAAAAAGGTTTTAACATTGGAGGTTAAATGCACAACATAACTTTTCAACTTGTTTTGCTGCAATGTTGCAAAACAAGTTGCACGTTTTTGTTGCCTGTTTGACCGTAGCTTTTTAGGAGCTTGCCCAGCAACATATAAATATTGACAGCACTTGCCTCCCACCAGTGTGGTCCGGGTTCAAATCCCGGCATCGATGCCGTATGTGGGTGGATTTGTTGTTTTTAATAGTTTTCTCCTTTGCTCTGAGAGGTTTTTTCTCTGGCTACCCTGGTTTTCCCCTCTCCTCAAAAATCAACCTTTCCAAATTCCAATTCCATTTGAGAATGCATGAACTGCTTTAAACTAGTTCTCAAGAAATCTTAAGTGCTTCATGAATTTATCATTTTCTTTTTTTAGAAAAATTGCAGAAAAAAAACCGGGGGGTGGGGGTGGGGGGGGGGGGGGTAGGGATAGGTTATGTGCCAGTCCCAAATAAGGGGTATGGTTTTTATGAGGGTCTCACTCCTAATCGGGTATCATTTTTGCCCTTGTTGGCATTGTGCTCACAGTTGATCCTCAGATAGGGTGCCTAAAAAATTTTTACCCGCTAAAATTGAAGCTCATAAATGCCCTGCCATGCCAGACAGAAATCATTGTGAAGGTGTTGTAAGTAGAGCGATGCACTGATGAGTGGGTCTGTTAAGACAGCTTCCGCTTTACTTACAGAAAGTACTTATTTATATCACTTATTCCTTCCAGAAAGATTATCATGTCGTGGACGTCAAGACTGGCCTACAACTGAATAAATACAGTGATGACAAAGAATTATCTACACATCAAGACTGATACATTATGTAAGATATTTAAGATCACCTTAATGGCATCACAACATCACATAGCCACACTCCCTGATCTGGGGATTAATTTGTAGACTTCATTTGGAGTTTGTAGCTGTACAGGAGATCCATATCAGTTGAAGCAGCATTTGTATGAAGTTTGTCTTAATACTTACGTTCTAACATTCAAGAGCAAAATCCAGAATTTTGGTTTCCTGGCAATGGGCATTCCTGACTGTTAAATATCATAAACAGGACATTTGAACACATGAATGTGAAAACATTTCTAATCTGACTTTCAAAATCGCCAACAAAAAAGGACAGTTATAATTGATGACTAATGATTGGTAATACTACATTTCATGTTGAAGACTTGGTGGCATAGTCTGATTGTTGCACTTTGATAATACAAAATGTCTACATCACAGTATAAACAAAATAGTATCCAACTAAAAATACATACTTTAAGAAAGTGTCTTTTATGTACTAAAAGTATGCATTAGATTTTGTATTTCTATTTATATTATTACCTGTATTAGTGTAATGTTTATATGTTTAGTGTGTTTTTGTGCATTGTTGCTCAGGGCTCCCATTGATAACAGACAGCTTTTTGCATCTAAAGGGCCTACCCTGAGCGGTATAAATTATCATGGTATTCATAAGGCTGCCAAGAATGTATACTTTACATAGACATCATGGCTTTGATGTATATAGCAAACCAGTGCACTAAGCTTCACCACTCTTGTTGCAATGGCAAGTTGGCAAAAATTTTTGGCAACTGAAATTGTAATGAAGTTGAGCAGTTATGTGCCAAACCGTAGTATTGGTGAGTATTAATAGTCTTTCTAAAGGTAAAGTGAGATCATGATCTGCATAAATTATGCTTCACTTTCTAAATATAATTCACCTCTGATCTCACCATGACGGTCTGGGAATTAATTGTTTTAAGGCAACAAACATTTGTCTAGTGATCATTTTATAATGTTACCAAAAGGCAACACTGAACAATATTGATTTTAGAGCACTACAAAGTACACATCTCTACCTTGATACATACAATGTTATACATCATGGCTACATCATGCTCCAGACATAGACACAACCTATATAATAAGTAAAGGTAAATTGTGCATGATATACATTTGATACATACTAAACCTTTACATGTGAACATTGTAGTACAGAAGAGCCTCTGCCTGGTATACTTTAAATGTGTACTTAAAGTTATATCATTTTTACTTTGACTAATTTGTGTGTGATATTAAGGTCCCCCAAACTGGTTTCCAAAGGGTTGGAAAACAATTTCTCTGGCTGTGTTTGACCCAACAAAGATACAGCATTAAGTGTATAATAATCTATTAAAAATGATGCTTAGCATTGAACAAGAGAAGGGCATTCTTACACAAATAGGAAAATGTTTTGCATTTTGTTGTCATCCTATGACTTTATTTCAGCCTCAATTTAATAGCTAGTATTACAGATTCACTCTGACTTATCTCCTTATATAATCTCCTTAATTTAATAGCTAGTATTACAGATTTACTCTCACTAATCTCCTTTCCCTTTTTCTTCCTTTTGTTTTCTTGCCTAGGTATTGAAAGCAAAGTTGTTGCTGCTGCTGCTCTTCTTGGTACTTGTTAGTTTCATAGTCTAATAAAACCGCAGCTTTCATTAAAATAATAATTACTTGAAAAAGTGCTTTCTAATATGGAGAGGCACATATTAGAAGAAACCTTTTTAACTGCTATTTATGTTGGAAAGATCATAAGCTTAAGAAACGAGAATACTCAAAAAAGAAGAAATGCAGTTATTTCCAAAACCTTGACAACTTGGTTATTTTTTTGTGTAGTGGTCGAACCATTCAGGGAGGACGACAGTCATTTAAGTGGAACGGCCTCAGTCTTCTTCACGCCAATCAATTCTAACCAGAAAATAGGTTAGTTTGTGCATTAAGGAGAACCCTGGCAGCTGTAACTTGAAAGTTACCTCAGTGAGCCAAAATAGCTGAAGAGAAAAGCTGGGTGCAAGGAAGCAAATGTTGAAAAAATAATATTGGCAAAACAATTACAGATGAAGCCAACAGCAGCTTATGTAGGAGTTTGTATAACACAACTTAGATTCTTGGAAAGAAAATTATCTGTAGGTTTGTGTTGCAAACAATAATATTGTTTTATAAATTTACTGTTCCACATATGTAGGAATAAAAAAAATACTCTGCTCTTGCAGATAAAATAAATTTTTTTTTTCATTGGTTGTTCAGCAAGCCTGTGGCTGTTTTTTCACACCCTGTAATAATATTTGCTAATTACAGTTGTTAAGAGCAGAGGCCAGATTTTTATTTGGCAATATTCACAATAATCACGATAGACTTGAATCATTCAGGTATAAAAATAATATTCAAATTATCACTGTCAATCTATCTAAATGCAAACATGAAATGATAAAAAAATTATGGGTCAAAGGCAATTCATAAAACTATGACTTTTTTTAAAACCATGAATATACTCCTTATATACTATTATTTTAGACCTGTTTTTAATCTTGTCACTTTTTACTGGCATCATGGTGACATCGAAGCACTGTGTAAAACTTTCTTTTTACTAATTTTTATAAGTCTTATGTGCAAAACAAAATTTAATTCGATTTGTAGATATGTTTTGACCATCAAAATATTTTTAATTATGTACTGGCATTTTTTTTAATTACAAATGTATTTATTTTGGACATAAAAGTTTAGGCAAACCTATCTCAGGAGCAACAGCAGAAGTGACAATTTTAAGTTCAATTTATTTCATTTTTATCATTACTGTATTTTTAAAAAGTATGCTGAGTTGAGTAAATCATCATCTTTTCTTGTCTTGAAGAGTTGGTAAAGTGTAATCTTTTTAATATTTAGTTGCAAAGGAGGAACAGCTTGTCCTCATCAAAACGTTATAATTTCTGTTAAGTTAATTACCATTCAAAAAGAAACTAGATAATAATGTTATTGTTAATTATTAACAACAATAGTCAATCAATTGCCTCAGGCAAGTTGCCTGGACTAGTTCCACACTTTGTCCCCAAACATCTTGATCTTTCAAAGCTGAGTTTAGCTCATCTATGCATCCCAACATCTTGAGTAAGTTGATGGCACAACATACCATCTCACACAATCCAGGCGTGGTGAATACAAGTGATGATCAGGAATAGAAGTTGGTCTTATCTTTTGGTGTCTGCGATCAGCGATCAGCCTCATCCGTGGATCACATGCTGGTTAAATCATAAATGGCAAGAAATCGACGTCTACTGCTTTCTCAGGCTCATACCGGGTAACTCCGACCGATTGTTGAAATAAACTTACCAAAATATTCCTGGAAGAATCCATGGTGGAAACCGGTAAAGCAAGAATCAGACTAATAAAATCGAAAAAAGAAAACTTGTTTAACTTGTTTAAGCGTATTACTCAAAATCAAATGTTCACACTTGCATGATCCTTTAAACATGAAGATTCTTTGTAACTGAGCTCTGGCGGCCGAAAAAACTGTGGTAAAGACCCATGAAATTTCCAAGTATCAAAGAAATTTCAAAGCTGTAGAATAACATAATTATATTCTTTATTAAAGAGTACCTTGAATCCTCTATTAAGTTTCCCCTCTCAAATGACCCCCCCTCTTCAAAAAGCCCCCTTCCCCCTTTCTCAGAGGAAGAAAGTTATTAAGCTCTGCCTTCCCCTCCCTCCTTATTTTTTCACAACCAAAGTTTATAAATGATAGACAGTGTTAATTTTGTTAATCATGGCTGTAACACTTCAGTTGGCTTCAATGTTGTGGACTAAACCTTAATAGTTTCTTCTGGAGCTGGAAGTCTGGAACGGCTAGCTTGCTTCAGCTTGTCACTTTTAGTTCTATTTCTTTTGATATTTATATCAAAAATGTTCTGGATGTTTGTTTGTTGCCTGGTTCGGGACAGGAAATGAGTGCAAACTGTAACTCTGGTCTGTTTCTTTCTCTGTTTTTGCTACTGGTAATGCATTTCACTAAATTAAATACCCCCCACCCCCTTCTTAAAATGAGCTCTCCCTCTCTATTAAGCCCTTCTATCCCACAACGCTTGATAGAGGATTTAGTTTACGGTACTTGCTATCTGCTTACTTAAACTCTTTCGAACGATTTCTAGCTATTTCCCGTTCTTGATTGTGATACTATCATTAAGGTTTGTAAATATTATTTCTCAGTAGTAATAAATAGTTTTACTAACTACCCGATTAGATAAACTAGAGCTCTGGTGTTGCTTAATTGCCATCGATGAAAATGCTTGTGAACTTGACCTCCTTATAAAACTGCATGTAACGGCTGTCAAATCTTGGTATGGCGAGTTTGTTTGCATATTTGGAAGGACGTATTATTCTTTTTTATTCCCAATTTTACCTTATATTCAAAACCATCAGGCGTTCGATCGTCGTTCGGCGTTTTGCAAATACCTCTGAAATTTTCTCACGGCGTGGCAAAGAAGACCTTGCAACAAGGAATATATAAAATACCGTAGAACGTATTTAACTTACTTTGTGTAGGCTGATTGACAGAAGAAAGCGCCCTCAAACGTCGCAAGTACTATCGAACTAAGAACTTGTTCGTTACCAATTATCCTGTCGGTTTAACTGCTTAATTTTTCGTCGTTTTGGAAAGAGTGTATTCCGTGTTCTTTAAACAGTTTGAAACGAGCTAGGATCTGTACTGAAAATATTTAGGTGCGTCACATGACGCAAGTAAAGGAAACGAACAATAAATATACGCTTGTTCGTCGTAGAACCGGTTGATAAAAACCGGATTTACCTGCGATCACGCTGATTCTTTTTTTGTCGCGATATGGTGTGATCGCAGGCTAAAACCTGATAAACCAGAACAACTTTTTACGCCCTTCATGATCAATATTCAAAACTGAAAATAAAACAGTTGACGGCGCTGCGCTCGTTTTTAAATACTTTTAAAGGGGACCCAAGTTCTATAGAAAAACATCAGCAACTGCGAACCAAATAATTTATAAGCGAGAAAATTTCTGACGCAAGACACACGATAAAGAACGAACGAAATACAGTGGAAATTCTTCAATATGAAAAGATCCACGATTAAGAACGTGCGGGTATTGAGGGGCCGTTCGGTATATTTCTGCTTTGTAACCAATTTTGTACGGTATAGAGGGGTCGGCATTCCTTAAAAGATTTCTGGTTTTGAAACAATGTACGGTGGATTCGATTCAAGAGAGCATAAACGGTGATGAGATGAGCTTTGCCATTATTTCTTCTCATATATAAAGGTGATGGCAACGAAGGTTTTTTTTGCACAACATGGCATTCCAGAGTTTGAACATTACGTTGTAACAATTCGGAACAATATCTTCGCAACTCTATTAGGCTGAAAATCGTTATTTGTAACTCGTATCGCGTAAATCACATTTTGCATGTTAAATTCGTCATTTTGTCACGTATTTTGAAAATTTGTTTATATTAATTGTTCTCTGTAGAGCACGACCCAGAAGTATTACAAAACGAAAGCCGTTTGATTCACCTGTTCGTACGGGAACAGAACGCTCAAACATTGAATAAAAGTAGCTAACCTCGCTTAACTGTTATGTTCCCTTGCTGGCTGTGTGATTTTTGTAACCAATCCAGTCCCTAACACAAGATCACAGCCGGCGGAAGTACAGTTTTCTAGCGGCCATCTTGGTTTTATTTTTGGGGGCGTTGGGTAGGCGTATACCAAAAATGATGACGTAAATATCCCCACCCCTGCCCGCTTGGTTGATTTTGTACTCCTCCCTAGTTTACACTCGGTATCAAGACGCCCGAGCATTTCTGCTTTCACAAGTGATGTTATAAAATTCTCAACTTAAAGTTTTAAAGAATCAAACCCCCTTGGCTTCTGGCCACTTTAAGGTGTTTTGCAAATGCCCATTTTATGTTTTGACGCATTGCGCCACAGACGAAACTAAACTCTTGATTTACTCTGGGATTACATTACGTCTACGACACAGGGTTCCTAGAGAAAACATGCATCGAGAGATGGAACGTGACCTACCTTGCATTGGCTGATTCAGATTGAAGAGTGATATGAAGAATTGAAGCTCGTCCTAATGTCGCAAGATTCTGTCTGCATTTCGGTATATGACGCAGATGGCGCAAATATGAATAGGTGAATAACAGCACTTGTTCAACCTAGTGTAGACCGGATTAACCCGCTATTGGACGTTTTTTTCTTATGTCAGGGGCGGATCCAGGTATTTTTCTCAGCGGGGGGTGGGGGTGCTTAGTTGTCGCCATAGGGCAGGTGTTACTAAAGGAACCCATTCACCCACACAATCTGTTTATGAATTAAAAACTGTAAGTATTGAAAACTTAGGCCCGGTTCAGACGCCGAACTTTTCATGAGCCGAACCTTATACATTGAATTAAGTCAGATGAAAAGTTCGGCGTCTGAATCAATTAAGAACGACGGTCTGTTTCAATTTGGAACAGCTCTGTCAAGAGAACCAAGGAGCTTGAAGACGAAATTATGCTGACCCTTCAACTCCGAAAGACGCATTTTATGTGGGGGACTCTATCGCCTTCTTTCGTCAAATACGTACTACTGTTGATGAACGAATTGAAAAGAGCAATGAATCCGCATACTTGAGAAACAAAGAAATTCATATCATACGGGACTTCAACATCGATTGGTTAAAGACAGCAGCATACAATTCCACTGAGCTGCGCCCATTCCCTTCCCCCCCCCCCCCCCCCAACGGGCTACTGTGGGGCATATGTCCGACTCTTCAGTCACGGGGTGGGGCATTTGCAAAATTTGCGCTGCCTGTGGGCCGGGCTTTAGTAAGTAAGTAATAACTTTATTTAACCACGGAATCCTTATCACTAAAAAGTGGTCTTCTTTTAAAGAGCCGTGCACATTAAACTAAGACTTAAAAATAACAAACATTATTGAAAAAGTCCTATAATAAATGCTTACTAAGAACATCTTAATGTACAATAGCGGAAAAAAAAACAATTTAAGGTAGTGGCCTGCTTAGCCTCGACAGGCTGTTCCATGTTACTGCGCCCCTATAACGGAAACTTTTCTTTAGGGCCTCAGTGTTCGGTCGCGGAATAAACAGGTTATGTCGGGCACCTCGAAGATTATGCCTGTGAATGGTATTAATGCTGGCGAATTTATCAGACAGGTATTCGGGTACAAGGTTATTTACAGTTTTAAACATTAAAGATTTCAGTTGCTTAGCACGTCTGTCTGCGAGGCTATCCCATTTAAGGGCATGAATAATCGGGGCAGAGCTGGCATCCCAGCTAGACCCTGTAATTATGCGTGCAGCCCTGTTTTGAAGCTTCTCCAGTTTTTGGCTGAGACCTAGAGACAACCCTGGGGCTATCCTCGAGCTTTTGGCACACACTACTGGCAGTTTCCTATCTGAATGTAACTACACGGAGGATATTACTGAAAAAAAAAAAGGCAGATTAGCTCATCTGTCAAGGACAGGGGATTGTAAAGGCAAGTATGCATGCATTTCTTCACTGCTTATCAAGCCAGAAATACATGGCGAAACTCGGGAGCTATCGACGTGAATCATCGTTTTTCAGTTAGTGAATCAAATTTCTGTTGATATTATTTGAAGAACATCCTTTCATATTTATAACCTGTTCATGACATATAACTTTACAGCGCTCTATTAATTTCAATAATTTTATATCAATACTAAAACCATGAACTGGTGCATGTCGTCGCGGCGTGAATTAGAATCCTAGCGCCAGTTACAAAGGAAGATGTTACTTGAAACAAAAAATTGCACATTAAAATGTTCAAAACGGCACTATTCGACTGTGCAATCAATGAAAAATGTTTCAGTGTTGACGGAGGACCGGGCATTTGCCCTCTTTTTTCGTCCCCACCCCGGGGGATTTGACAGCTCAAGAGTCCCCACCCCCGGGAATTTGCCATTCAAGGCAAAAGAAAAAATGCTTATGACCGAGGATCAGCCTGGAGGGTAATGGACACAGCCGGAATTGACTGATGCATAATCACCACCCGCTCTCCAAAACACTCCTGAAGTCTATTCAGCTCGTACAGCTCGTAGAAACAATGACCAGACCCCAGGGAGGGGGGTACTTTAGGAATTTCTGGGTGGGGATGTGCCGCTGGGATCCTGGAACCCTTAACCTATACCAGAGCTAGTTCAGCAGAATTTTGCTTGCCTATACTAGAGTAAACTCCCCAAATCTACCTATCCTAGAGTAGCTATTTTCCAGAAACTACTGAGGTCACTAGCATAGTCTAGCCAAAACAAAACCTTATACCACAATCCCTAGTCTAGATAAAATCTTCAACCAACTGGTCAGTTTCCTGAAAAATGATACCCTATTCTAGAGTAACTGCTTGAAAACCATACCCTTCACAGCGGCACATACCTATATAGCCCATATATGGCAGTACCCCCCCTCCCGGGACCAGACCAGCTAGTGGTGCCTGCCTGGACCACGTTTATAGCTTACACCGTCGGGAAGTTTTTCCTATATCGTTGCCAGTTGGTTTAGCAGATCACCTCCCGATGTTTATTTGCCGTTAATATACCAAGAAACCTAGAAAATCGGATTACATCAAGATAAGATATAGAGACATAAAGAACGTGCCTAATGAGATCATGGATTCACTAAATGCTATCCCGTGGGAGACTTTCTTTGCTTAGTGACGGCATTAACACAATTCTCTCCGCTTTCGAAACAAAGATAAATGCAGTTCTGGATCAACACATTCGTTTCAAATTAAAAAGGAAAACGAGTCAAACGAGAAAACCAGACTCCCTGGATGAAAACAAACATAAAACTGAACAGCCATCGAATCAAAGAACGTTCGGACAAACTTGTAACGACTGTTCGTTTCCTCCTAAATTCACTTAAAACGAATGTTCGTTTCCTTCTAAATTCATTGAAAACACTTTTTAGGCTACCCAGAGCACTTTTAGATATCTACAAATGCATTCTAAGCGCGGCGCTATAAAATTTGTATCTGTTCGGTCATCCTAGGGCAACCTGAGTCTTTTCGAAATTACAAATGCTTCATAATATTATTCTTCCGAAAATTTTAGATCAAAGTTTTTTAGTTGATTCCTCTCTCCATCGCATTTTCGAATCCGAAAATTTTAGGTTTTCTTTTTCTACAAAAAATAGCCTAACCTGGAGAATGAATTGCGAAAAATTAAACTTTAGAAAATCGTAGGGAATTTAGATAAGGTTCGAAAATATTGCATGAATGGAACGGTCATCTAGAAATTTTTAGCCGTGCTCAAGTAATAGAAAATCCAAGGCAATATTTGCTTCTCCGAACAGATATTTTGTAGAATAAGACGTTGGGTGCCCCTACTAAAATTGCCAGGAAGTCTAATCCTCAAAAAGAAACTACTTTTCTCAAACTCATTAATAATTCACCACGTTATAAGCCAACCAGAGCGCCCCATTCGGGTCAGGTGGATGACTTTGAAACTCAATGAAACACCAGTTGAAAATCACCAGTGTTTCTTCACGTTTTCATCACTAGTGATAAAATTGTTCTTGATCTGCATAATCATAGATTACTCAAACACAGCTTAACATAAATCATTAATTTTTAATATCAAACAATGGCCAGGAAAGACATTTCAAATTACAAACTGACTGGCTCTTTTTCTTTTTGTTTCGCTGAAACCAACGCCAACTCGAGTCCCATCCTTCATTTCTGCGTCCAATATTCGTCTAAAGATAGCAAATCTAATGAGGAAAAGAGAAAAGTTCGATGCAATTTTCTTACGCTTTAAAATATCAAACAGCCCCCCTCTTCAATAACGCCAGTTCATGCACCTTTTGTCTGAAGAGTCAGAAAAGAGATTGAACTCGATGGCTGAGTTCTTTTCCACCAAGAATCGGCGAATGCTGCAGACAATCTGGTACAACGTTTTCGGAGGGTATGGATCTTTGGAACACTTTGCCACCTCTTGAACAAATTTGGATAACCAATAGTTGAGCGTCAATGCGTCCATCTCTGTTATGGGCCGAGTAAGCGGCTGAACTTTGTCCAATCCATACTCTTCAAAAACTCCACCAACTTCAACTATTGGGAACTTTACACTTCGCGCTCGTTGCCAATCCTCAAGAATGCCTAATACCCCGCACTTATTTTTATATCTGGTAGAATTCGGTACTGCTCTCTCTACGCAAAGTTCTTCTTCCTCGATTGTTTTCGGGAAGCGAAACCTTCCTTCGGCCATGACAAAAACAATATGTAAATCACTTCAAGTCAGCTGTCAAGTTCATAACGCTTTTGGAATACAAATTTGGCGGTGCGACGCGAAACCCAGTATTGGATAATTTATAAAAACAAAAGCTCACAAATACAATGAATGCCGACTGAATACAACAAATCACCCATACAAGGCATTTTAAAGGAAAATGGGAAAAAGACAACACTGCATAATTTTGTATTGTATCTACAAAAACTCGTGCTTCGGGTTTCGTAAGGTTTCCAAACGCTAGAAAACAATAAAACCACTGGGTCGCGAATGTTTTCTCGCGTTTGGAAACCTGATGAAACCCTGGCACCCTGGCCTGGCGCTCGTTCCTGAAATAGTACTTGTGAATCAATCGACAACAACAAGGGAAACCCGAAAGCAAGGAAGGTACAGTGAAGGTATCTGGAGCCGCCTCTCAAAACATTAAACGGAACGCAAAAGCAGGTGAATAAAATGGCTGAACTGGAAACGGAAAATGGAGTTATCACCGATCCTGTGCAAATCGCTGAAACTCTCAACGACATGTTTGTTAACGTTGCTTCTCAAACTCATTAATAATTCATTAAGAAAATACAAAGGAAATTAATGTTTAATGAGTGTTTGGAAATCGGATGAAACACTGCTGAGTATTTGCATCCTTAATTTCTCCTTCAAAAATGATTTTGTTTGAGAAGAAATATCAAACATTCGACACAGTGTTTCATCACCAGATGAAACACCTCGAAGTTCGTCAAAAATACTCCGCTGCGCGTCGTATTTTCAACTCTCTTCTCGGTGTTTCATCTGGTGATGAAACACTGCATCTCATGTTTGATATATTACATCTCGCCTGAACATAAATAACACTGAACTTGGTAGATTTAGCTAGATTTGGTACTCCTCCCCAGTTTACACTAGCTATCTTTCAAGATGCCCGAGCATTTCCGCCTTGACAAGTGATGTTATGAAATAGGCCATTTTACAGTTATGGATGGAAGCGAGGCTGAGGGTGAGCTTGTTTTGGTACAAACCTTCCTGCTTTATTATGTAAATCAAGTTATTCTTATGCTTACTAGTATTTTCAACAACAATTTCCATAACAAAGCAAAGAAGGTTTGTATCAAAACAAGGTCACCCTCACCCTCGCTTCCATCCATAACTGTAAAATGGCCTATTCTCAACTTAAAGTTTTATATATTTAAACCCCTTCGGCCTCTGTTCACATTAAGGCGTTTTGCAAATTGCCCACTGACGCATTGCGCCACAGACGAAACAATGAAACTCTGGTTAACTCCGGGATTAGGTTACGTCTACGAGGAAAACCATGCATCAAAAGATGGAACGTGACTTACCTTGATCGGCTGATTCAGATTGAAAAGTGAAATGAGGAATTGAAGCGCGTTCCAATGTCGCAAGATTTTGTCCGCAATTCGGTATGTGACGGTTATGTCACAAATAATATGAGTAGGCGCATAACAGCCAGTTGTTTAACCTAGACCGGATTAACCTGTTATTGGACGTCAGGGGCGGATCCAGGTATTTTTCTCAGCGGGGGGTGAGGGTGCTTAGTTGTCGCCATAGGGGAGGGGAGGTGTTACCACAAGAACCTACTCACCACACAATCTGTTTATGTATCAAAAAACCGTAAGTATAGTTGACTCCCGATAATTCGAACCTTTGAGGGAAATAGAAAAAGTTTGAGTTATCGGGAGTTCGAGTTATCGAGGATAAAATTATATGGAAAATGAAAATAACTTCTAGTTACCGGGAGTCGACTGTACTTGACTTACCAGTTTTACCGTTTGCTCGATCTGTAACGAGACATCTCGCCAATAATGTGTAGGGATCGATGTTAAAAATATAAGTTATCACCTGATACCAAGTAGAAAAACAGTAAACTGATGCTTACGGCAAGAAGACAATTCAAATGGTAAAGTGCGTTTGCCCGATATTTCGGTTTGCAACAAAAAAACCTCATCATGACAGCATCAACTCCCCGGGATCAACTCCGGCTATGCTTATACAGATTTTCTTGGTACAGAAATATGAATAGTATATATGCTTTGTCGTTCAAAAGTGATATTCAATTTTGTATTCTCCTTGAGGATGCGGATGGATCAAGGATAGTTATCCGCCGGGGAGTCAAAGAAATAATTAGCCTGATCACCGAATCGAATCGCACGCAGACGGCGAGTAAGGCACGGCAATCCTGAAACCTCGACAGTTGATCCTTCTTTTCTTCTTTGGTGTCAATGAACGAATTTTGAATGTGTTTGCTATATTATACTTACGCAAGTGGGCAAGGTTTATTCAGAGATTCCTTCTTGAATTTGGTTGAGAGATTTCGTAAACGAACGTGCCGGGTGAGAAGTGATTTTAATAATACGATTCGCCCTCCTTTGTTAGTACTATCTTTTGTTAATACTAATTGGTTGCAGTGGTTAAACAAAGGGATACATTCCGTAAGCCTTCATTGACTTTTACTCGACCAAACAAAATCTTTTCCAGAAAATAAAGTTTCGCCTGGAGGACACTGTTTTTACTAATATACTATGTTTTCAAGATCTTACTTTATTTCAGCTGGCTTTCGTTTTAGTGACAAAAACCCCGTCCATCGAAATCCCCTGAACAAGTCATTTAGTTATACTTCATTAAGTATAATCGACAATGACTGCCCCTTTTTTTTTGAGGCTGGTTGTCAAGCAAACACTTTTTGTTGGATAATCCATGTCATTATTTGCGCTAATTAGTTCCTTCTGCAAACTGCCAGAAGACTTTAAAGTCAATGTATTGAATTGGGACCGAATGGGTCAGTGACCACTCCAGAAATACCATAACATACCATAATGCTTATTAATGTCAAGGACAAAGACAAACCGGAGGACAGACAGGGAGCAGTATACAAGATCAACTGCTGCGACTGCCAGGCTTCTTACATTGGTGAAACCGGCAGAAACCTAAGCACGCGACCACAGGTAACCCAGGCTCTGTGATAGTACCACAGTACGGTTCCAGTAAAATTACAGTGTTTGTATGGGGTAAAAATACCATCCTAAAATTTCGAGGAAATACTAAATAAAGATCAATGAAACTTACTCTTCAGTTAATTGTTGTTGTCCTTATTGCTCTAACGAAGTTTCGTGATAATTTGCAGTAATTTGTTCAAATTCACTCTATCTACAATAATAATATACAAGGTAGGAAACACGATGTGCCATTTTCGCCGACATGCTCTCATTCAACACAACTTTTTCCACGAAATTCGAACTCCAACGGAAAATAAACATGCCAGGATCGTAGAAATAGGATAGCAGCAGATATAGAAACCAATGAAGCTTTCCCAGATAGAGAAACGAATCCCACAGACTTTGACAAACTCGAAGAATATAATCCAAACACACCGAGAATACGCTCGCCGAAGCAGCCGGGCCAGATCAACGCGCGGCCAAGAAAATGAAGCCTGGGCACTGTACAAAAAAATTCCATCCCGGGGGTCCTGGGGTGACCTTTCTAGGGACCGATACGTCATTTGCCCAAAGCCACCCTCCCCTGCTGGAAAAATACTTGATAGAAGGCAATTGTTCTTCCTAGCCAATCACCATTTGCCAGAGCAAACCCCGCACACGCGCCTGAATTTAAATGGCTAAAAAAAAGTAATATAATCAGGAGAGTCTGCGGAGTTACAAGGCGTCCCATTTCTTTTATTAAAGGAATGCAAATAACAGTAATGAAACTAATGAAATAACAACCGAAATGCTTACAAGGCGGGCTAAAAACAAGGTTGAACAAAAGGTAGATGATGACTGAGATACTGTTGCTGTGAACTCTCGAGCGAAACTATTGTAAATAAACAGTGAAGCTTACAAACTAATGTCAAAAATTATACAGAAAATTGTGACAGAATATGAATTGCGATAACTGAGACGAATGTGAAAGGCACGTGCACTAGTAAACAAAGAACTAGCGCGATTAACATATTTAGCGATTAATGCGGCAGTAACACGCCGACTTCTTGTCAATACAAGTGAACGCTCTTTCGGTTAAATATGTGAATCATCGTGATACACCTCTCTTTGAATTTGGTCCTGTTGTACAAATGCCTCGGTAAGAGCCAAAATTCACTTATATCTTTTGCTCGTTTTAAGTTTTCATCGTCCTTCTTTGTTCTTTCCTTTGCCCTTATAACCTTGCCCTATTGATGTTTGATAAACTTTCTGAGGACCAGCGCCAGGAGCTGAATATCGTTCGAGAGGAAAATAATCTCTTTATAACAGGCCATAGTGATTGGCTGGGAAGAACAATTGCCTTCTATTAAGTATTTTTCCAGCAGGGGAGGGTGGCTTTGGGCAAATGATTTATCGGTCCCTAGAAAGGTCACCCCAGGACCCCCGGGATGGAATTTTTTTGTACAGTGCCCAGGCTTCATTTTCTTGGCCGCGCGTTGATCTGGCCCGGCTGGTTCGGCGAGCGTATTCTCGGTGTGTTTGGATTATATTCTTCGAGTTTGTCAAAGTCTGTGGGATTCGTTTCTCTATCTGGGAAAGCTTCATTGGTTTCTATATCTGCTGCTATCCTATTTCTACGATCCTGGCATGTTTATTTTCCGTTGGAGTTCGAATTTCGTGGAAAAAGTTGTGTTGAATGAGAGC
>OZ037996.1:5161083-5167500 GCA_964035705.1 Porites rus | reverse complement strand
TGCGACTGCCAGGCTTCTTACATTGGTGAAACCGGCAGAAACCTAAGAGGGTCCCAATGGGGTGGTGGCTTTTACGGTTATCGGCTAAAATTTTGGCTCTTTTACGGCTATCGGTTAATTTTTTTCAGTTACGGTTAACGAAAAAGTTAAAAATTACTTCTTTTGTTTCAAAAAGTTAAATATTAATTAACCCGTATTTTTTTATATCTTTAAATCAAAAGAAAGGTCTTCGGATCATCTCGGGATGAAATAAGCTATTCTTTTTTAAAATTTTAACATTTTATATATCAAAAGGTTGAATGCTTTTTATAAAGTATTCCACTTCTAATACATTATTTTACCCATAGAAGTGTCAATAGTCAATTTAAAAATAATCTTCGTGAAAAAGCAAAAGCAGACACGCAAACACACAACTCAAGGCCGTGGCGCGACATTCATTATAACAGAAATGGCCGTTTTCACACTAGAGAAGGATTATTCGTGTGTGACGGGTTATCCGTTTGTTGATTCGCGTCAGATAGGTAATACGTCTTAATCTGAAAATGGAATAGTTTTAATTTTGAATAAACAATCCACCTGACTTTTGAAGACGGGATTATCCGCTCCAGATAGCCTGTGTACAGCCGCCTCCTCCCACGCAGAAAAATCGGAGAAGGGGTGTCTGTGGGGAGGGCGCGACTGTACACAGGCTAGTCTCAGACGGATGATCAATTTCTAGCTCTAGTGTGTGCCTAGGTCTTGGTTAACACCTAAAAGGCGCTTTGCCTAACGTGTGTACGGAGTCACACTAGCCGGGAAGTAAAAAAGACAACCATAAGTAAGTTTAGCACCTTCCTTAAAAGTAGCAAATCTAGGTAAGAATTTCTTTCACGGTTAACTCTTTTTTACCCTATTTACGGCTAACGGTTAAAATTTTTCAATTTTTACGGCTATCGACTAAATTTTTGGCCGTTTTACGCCTATCGGTTAACCCCATTGAGACCCTCACCTAAGCACGCGACTGACCGAACACAAACGCGCGATGAGGAATGGTGACGTCAACAATCACATTGCTGAGCACTTGACTGGGACCCTGCGACATGTATAACGTATTCTACAGACTACTATCAACGTCTTACTTTAGAAAGCTGGTTTACTAACTTAGAACAAACGCCACTGAATCGTAGCCAACAGTTACCAGCGCCGTACAACCGACTTATTCGGACCGTAGATCAAGCGAAACTAACTACGAGAGAACAACTGGAGAACTGATAATTTGACTAACAATAGACGACTGTTTACCTGTGACAATAGACGGATCGAAACGCACCAATCACTGATTACGAGTCTTCGTAGCCAATAACATCACGGCTTAACTGACCGACCACCAATAACATCGCGATATAATTGACCAATAAGATCAATAACCAGAGTATAATACTATCAACTGACGTGATACAACCGGCACTTTGACTCTGAAGATGACTACCGCACAGGTTGTCAGCTGTTGTCGAAACGTCAGTCACTGTCAACAACAACAGTCCTATTCAGGACTACGTTCACCCGGACGATCAAACCCAACCTTTTGAAATGACTCCTGGGTTCAAACCTTTCACAATAATGCTTATTGTTTGTCAACCCAAAATTTTGCATAAGCATTGTTTTTAGTTTATCTTGGGGCCATTTTAACTCCCAAGAGAAACTGAAGACAATGCTTATGCAAAATTTTTGTGTTACAAACAAAGCGTATTATGGTATGTTATGGCATTTTCCGGAGTGGTCAATTGTTAAACTATTCCTACAAGTCTTTAAAACGACAACTTATTGTAATGAATGAAAGTTGACCAGTTGTACTTTTTGAAGAGTACCGTATTTATTCGATCAGCCGCCCTGAGCGCTTTTGGTCTTTGAAAATGGGCGCTTATTCAAGGTGGGCGCTTATTAAATTTTCAACATTTTCAGCAAGTATGGTATGTTTATTTTGCAACAAAACAATAAATGGTATTAACAAAACGCGAAGAGGCAAGGTTTCTGTAAAATACTCCGAAGAAAACTCCGCGTTTTGGGGGAAGTTTCTTATTAGTACTTTTTCAATTTTGGGGGGGTGGGAGGGGGAAAGGAGGTGGACGCTTATTTGAGTTTCAGTGGGAGTGGGTTCTTTGTTATTTTTATATATCTCTCAGTGATTATTTTGTTTTGACTGGACACTAACTAGAGGTATGTGAATTTTGGAGTTAAGCTAATTTTCTGATTACGCCACAACCTCGCGACTCCCCCAAATGGAGAGCTTGCTCGCAGGCTCAAAACGCATAAAATGCACACAAAACGAAAAAATCAATATGGACACAACTTTATTTACTTCCATAAAAACACCCTCATAATTTTCCTGTTTTACATATTTACATGCAGCTCTTTATCAAAAGTTCATGTACAACTGTCAAGTTCGTGAAAAAGTTCGATGAATGATTGGTATGGTAAAAGCAAAAAGGCGCAAAGAAACGACAACTTTGGACACAGCGAAAACAGGTAATAGAAAGGTGGCTTTTAAACTCAATAATCATTCTCGTTGAGCGAACGGTAAGGGGAAATCAATGCAAAGGACGTTTGAATTACATCTGACCTGTACATCGGTCGCAGATCACTATCCACCAAATCCATAAGCCATTCTGTAACTTGTATAAAATTTGTCTTACAAGCATCGGTACGCCGATTTTGTAAAACACTTTCGAAGTCGTTTTCTTTTCTTTTTTTATCTCGGCTCTGCCAAGGCACCCGTTGTTTCGATACTAAATGAAATATTATGTGGAGAAGTTTTACAAGAATTAAAACTCAGGCCACACGCGGCAATTCAAGGAATGAGCAATTGTGCTCAAAAAAGAATGGGAAACTATAGCGTAAGGATGTACGAAGAAAAAAATTAGAGCAATGAATTTATAAATAACTTAGCAAACCCGAAAAAAGAGAGAAAAAGGGAGGAAAGCGTCCTTTTCTTTACAATAGTTCTCAACTACTTATAACAAACCAAGGAATTAGAACAGAATACCTTCTCTCTTCGCAGTTTACAAAGATTTCTTTTCGACAGGAAAGGGGGGGGGGGGGGGGGGGACCGCGATGAAACTACGATTTTTGAAAATAATCATGATTTTTGTAGCGAAGAAAAAAAGCTCCCCTTTAGGTTTCTCGCTCTTTGTCTCTTTTCTTGCTTCAGTAAAAGCATCGACAAGAAATCCTACGATGAAAAATAAATACAAGCAACCTGAAACGTGCCAACATGGTTCGTAGGAGAAGTCTCAAATATAACCATACGTCATTTCATCTTGGAGCCGGGCGACCACATCGAGATCAAAAGAGCCAGCCTGTTAAGGAAAAAAAAATTACAAGATACAATACAGCCTACTATTTCAACTGAAAAGAGGTGATAAAGCCAGACGTGAACCTGAATTGTTAGTGCGGACTTCTAAGACCATTTACAAAAGGTTAATACACGCATTTGAAAACTTTGAGCCCGCTGCAATATTTCGCCAGTTAGTTTATTCTGTTAACGAGTAACATGGCTTTATCCTCTCTTGCCTTTGAATATTCAGCGACGGAGATTTTTCCTACATCACTAAACTCAGCCAACCTTACAAAGCAAACGAAAAAGTAAAGGTTATCGTCACAGGACCTTTATAAGGACAACGAGCTTTGGTTTATGATGGTGACACAACTGGCCCTAAAGTCTATTCACAATTTTAGACCATTTTAGATTCCGGTAGTTTCTTTCTAGGCGTTGCCACATCAAGAAATGTACTCTAACAGATTCAAATGCTGAATGCTTCCAACAAACTACGTTCGTCTGTCGCTTACCAATAGAGACCTTTAGATTCTAGGACGAGTAGGACTACGAGTACGAGATTTAATTTCACGTTTTTTCGCACATCCTCAAAAACATATATACCCCGGAAGGCTTCATCGTACTTTTTTTTTTACAACGATAGTTGGCACTGTTGTTTTTATTGAAAGAGGTTTAAGCCGGCCTTTTCCGATCCCAAAATGATAAAACTTCCAACATTTGATAAATTGTTTCCGCATACTACGACATTCTCTCGCTAAAACTCGTAGAAGAATGACGACGGCTGTCACGTTTTCCCGCCAAAATAACGCTGGTTCAGGCACTACTTGGTATTGAGAAAATCTCGAACTCGTCTTAGAATCTAAAGGTCTCCACTAATACTAATAAGTTTTAGAACATGATTTTTTGTGACATTGCCATACGTACAAAGATATATAGGTATACATACCCTTGAGTACCAATATCTCGCCTGTTCTCTGTCTTGTTCAACTCCTAACCCATGATGCAGACAGCGACCGTACACAAAGCATCCTAAAGCGATCCCTTTAGCTACATACTGTGGAAGACAGTCCGTCTCAAGGGCAAGGCCTTCAACGTCATCTTGCTCCCCAACACTAGATGCATTGAACAGAACACAGAGCAAATTAAACAATACCCCGTTAGGGCCCTTAAGATGCAAGGAAGGCGGCGGCAGCGAAAACGTCGCTTATACAGTGAATTCGCGTTTTCATCGCATTAGTGTCACTGTGGACAGTCTAAAACGCATCAAAACGGTAGTGTGGACGCGAATCCATCGATGCGTTTTCGATGACAACGAAAACGCATACCTTTGAAAATGCATTAGGGACTTGTCAGAAATTAGCAGGGGGGAGGGGGGGTCACAACTTTTTGAGACTGCAGAAAATTGGAGGGGTCATGAAAAATGGGCCATTAAAAGGGGGAGGGTCATGCAAATATGTGTCCGTGATCATGTAGAGGTTCAACCACAGAAGAAAAAAGAGGTTCTTTATTTTGTAAAAAAAACCTGGGAGAAATAGGAGATCTAGAGTCGAGTAATCAGCTGTCAGAATCAGAGTCGGACTCTTAATGCTGTCATCTAAAATGTATGTATATGGCATTACAAAGAACAGATTAGAAATATATTTTGAGCTCTCATACTTGTATTGACTCGCCCTAGTGTATTGCAAGAACTAGATTTTATCATTTATACAAGAGGGGGAGGGTCATGATATTTTAGGCCAAGGTCAAGGAGAGGGTTAGCAAATTTCACTCCCATTGCAGGGATGGGTCACCTCATTTCCGAACCCAAATTTAAAATTCCCACCCCCCTCCCCCCCTGCTAATTTCTGACAAGCCCCTTAGTATGGACAGGGCCTGAGACAAAACAACAACTCTGCACGCGCATCACGCTTTTTGTACATTTCTTTACCGTCACTGCACGGTTACGACGTGAAAACGACGAGACTTTCTTTCCACTTTTTTAAAACTTTGATTTTGTTCTTAGGAATAAAATTCCAGAAGAGTTCGCTTGCAGTTGACAAAGTAAGCGAGTTGGAATAATCGCGATAGAGATTGAAAGAACGCGCAGTTACTTTTTAAGTGACGTTTTCGCTGCCCTCGCCGACGTGGTATCTTAAACTCTCTACTTATCAAGTCTCAAAATTCAGGAACAAGATAATCACTAAAACAAATCGCAGACAATACTGAGCTCTGTATAAGGTAGAGAATGGAATTGCTTGATACCTACGATGTGTTTGGATGACTGGAAAAACCAAAAGGATAGTCTTCAGTTCATTCACCATTTTATTCAAAAATTTTACTGTTCCGCAAAAACGATATTGTGACGTGAGGGTTTTGTAGCTATAGTTTATCTTGCGTTTGCTGATAAAAACATTAAAACCAAAATAGCCCTAGCGGTCTTGTAGAGAGCCGTTACTAGTACATGTTGTTAACTGTTGAGGCGTTAACTCTTCTAAACGCTCATAACTGTAATGTGCGTTGAGGTTGGTTCACTGGATACGTGTGGACGGTAGGCAGAACTGGCGAAAAAATCTCCGCTTTCAAACAGGAACGGATACGGGTGGACGGAGCCTAGTTCTCTTTTCTTAAACAACAGGGTATGGGCGACATGAACGATTTCTGTCTTTAACAGGGTCGGGGTCTGAAGGGCTTAGCGGCACACCTATACCAAACTGCCCTTGATTGCCCCCCCCCCCCCCCCCCTCCATTACAGTTCTTTTTATACTAGTTCAGTACCTTTTGGCTACATCAGCAGCCTTGTTTAAGAGTTTCCTTCTGAAATAAAGGACAGCTAAGTTGCCTTGAGCATAAACATTTCCCCGGGCTGCAGCCTCTTTGAGACACTTAAATGCAGCTTGGCGGTCAGGCCGAACACCAATGCCATACTCAAACATAACACCCAAAGCACCTACAACAAGATAGAATAAGATCACAGTGGACAACACAATTAAACAGAGGCTTTTGAACCATAATTCCGTAAAAATCCGTAAAATTCCGAAAATAAGCCCCTCCAAATATAAGCCCTTCAAACTCATAACGCAAAAAACCCTCCGTTAGATCGCCCCTCCAAATATAAGTCATCCGGG
>OZ037996.1:5091083-5158583 GCA_964035705.1 Porites rus | reverse complement strand
TGCATAGCCTGATATAGACACCCAAGGTGTTGAGGGAATTCTCAACAGTTATGCAAACCCTCAACTAGGTCTCAGGTTTGCATAACTGTCTCAAATTCTCCCAACCTCTCTCATGTTTATATCAGGCTATGCAAACAAAGAAAACGTTTTCTATTGCTTAAATGGCTTTATATAAGGGAGTAACACCCAGCCCTCCTGGTACAAACCTTGTCTAAGTCAAAGGAATCCTCTCCTGGTCGTGAGTAAAACAGACCAAGGACTGTCTGCGCCCTGATGCTGCCATTGGGATCCCCATCTTGAGCAGCTGCCAAGAACCATCTCTCTGCTTCTTCATCTGACTGTTTGACTCCAAACCCTTCATAATAAGCTCTGCCAACATTATACTGGGCAAAGGGAATTAGATGAGTAGCATCAGGATTGGTAGATTCTGCAACCTCTTTGAGCAACTGAAATCCCTTCTCCTATTACAGAAAGAAAATAAAGGGATTAAAATGAACTCCAAGTAAAACGTCAGCGAGTTCATTCAAAATTATTTGAGAGCATTTACATTATTTGTCACCCATGATATTAAAAGGTAATCAAATGCATACTTGTGAATTAAGGAAATGATAATAAATTCCCTACTTCCTCATATCACCAACATATTCAGCCTCAATTGGCAGTCCAAACATAGACAGGTGTCTGAGATAGGGTAGCAATAGAATTGTTTTAATCCTAACCCAGACAAACTATTGATACCATTCCTTTTGGCTAGGTAATACCAAAACTGATCTCCTTCAATTTTAAAACCTATCTTAGACTGATCTACTTGAAAAGACCCAAACTTTCACATTGTTGGCGGTATCTGATAGAATGTAGTTTTTAATAAAGTTAGCCGAGAGTCATCTCGAGCAACCCTCCAGAATTCATGTCGCCCAAAGCTGCTGACCTACATTGTTATGCAGTCACTGTCTTTTTACGCTCACCTCTACAGCATTTAGTTGCACAAGTTAATTTAAAAAACAACAAATACACATTGTAAAGTGCTTTCTCGGCTTAGTGGCTATTTATTCGCGCTAATAATAAACTTTGGGGTTCAGGCGACATAACTTCATCGAGGTGACTTTTCAGTGGGCGACTTGCCCAGTTACCAATAAAGGACATGATCAAAAATTCACTCTATTGTGTGAGAATAAAGTAAACTCAAGTCCTGTTTCCTTGATGTACACAAGCTCACCGGATATGATTTTGTTCCGATGCCATCATAATACATCACTCCAAGTTGATATTTAGCTTGAAGATCTTTGCCTTTGATTCTTTCAAATGCGATCAAAGCTTTATCATAAATTTCCCGCTCAAAATAGAACTGTCCGAGTTGAAACTTAGCAAGGTTATCTCCGCCACTTGCACGCTTAATCAAAATTTCTTCTAGAAGTTCTTCTGACATTTCACCTTCATCGTCTTCCTCTACGGCACCCATAGAAAACGGTCTCAAGTTAGGAAGCTTCTCCGCGCTTAATTTTCTATCGGTGAACGGTTGAACAGGACACGAAAAAGGTCGCCTTTCAAACGTTTCTTCGTCCGCCATCTTGAACTGAAGTTGAGCAATCGACGTTACCATAGTAACGAATAGCAAAACTAACGTTTTACCTGGGAGGCCCTGCTGTAGCTGGCGAAAACGGGGGAGTAGGAGGAAAAGCCTGCAAGGGGAAAAGAAAGGGTGCGCACCATTTTCATACTGGCAAAATACAAATTGTTTATCTCCCAAAATTTGCATAAGAAATGCTTTCAGTTTATTCAGGGTATTACAATTACAGACATTTCAGTCATCCCAAGTGAAAACAGTGAAAGTTAGCGACTGTGTGCAGCAGTCCCCCTACCGGGAGGGTAGAGAGAGTCCCTCTCAGAGTCTTTGAGGGGCAGCTGTTCACAGGTTACCCAATGGGGCAATGCGTGAGAAAAATGAGATGAACGCACTCAGTGCTGGCACTCTGCTGACTCTGGTTTCGTTAGACTTTTCCCTTGGCCTGCTAGCGACGTACCGGCCTTAGTCAGTGCATACAATACGTACCCGAAAGAAAGTGATGAAGATAAATAAAAAGACAAAATAGGAGAAACAAAGATAAGGAAAAGAAAGTAAACAAGGGAAAAGTAAAAAAACCGTTGTTCAGGTCACGGTATATTGACCTATACTTACTTTCTGTTCCTTTGATAAAGTCATACAAGTAATATTGCAATACAGCGGCTAACTTGGAGACAATCACCTTGAATAATACATGAGAGGTTCTCACTAGTATACACCAGATTTGCGACCAAAAAAAAAAAAAGCAAGGTAGCCTTACAAGTTTTTTCACTTAGGGAACCGGTCCGCATGGAATTTCTTTGAAAACAGCTGCCAAAATGCATTCTGGGATCGACTGGTTACCAACATGGCGGCGGATTTGAAGTTGCAAGGTCAGAAGACAAGTGGGGATTCCACGACTAACGGTGGCGGTGATTTGTGTAATATTCCTTGTTTAAGGCTACCAAAGCCGTTAGGATATGGAATCGTCGCTTTAACATCGTTAACCTGTTATATGAACAGCTTGGACTATGATTTGGTTCACGATGATGTTTTTGCAATCAAGGAGAACTCAGACGTTCGTCCCGACACCTCACTTTATAATTTATTTATGAATGACTTCTGGGGCAAGCCGATGTGGAGTAACACAAGCCACAAGTCTTATCGACCACTTTGTGCGCTAACTTTTCGAATGAACTACATGATCCATGGGTTAAATCCTTTTGGCTACCATGCAGTGAATATCATTTTGCATTGTATGGTTTCGTTGCTGTACACCTTTATGTGCGATGTGGTGGCTTTCAAATCAAGTGTTTTAGCACTTTTTGCTGGACTCCTCTTCACTACACATCCTGTTCACACAGAAGCTGTTAGTAAAAGGCTTTCTATTTTGTTGATTCCGCTATATAATCAGTCACCTTAGGCCCCATTCATCGTCGAACTTTTCATGTACTAAACTTAAAACTTACTTGGCTCGACCCAAATGATACAAGTTTGACATTTGATTCAAGCATTTAACTTTATTAGACGGCAAAATTCATGTCACCATGTACAATGATCTACACCTGCTTACCAGTCAAAATAAATTGTGTGGTTCCAAAAATAATCCATACCTCCCCCATGGAAGGGATTTTTCCTTAGACCCCCCCCCCCAACCGCTCTGGAAATTCTAGTCAAGCTTCATACATTTGCTTAAATCTTTGGGCTTTTGAGGACTCCCCACCCCCAAGGAATTTCCAATCCTTTCAGTGGGGGGAGTATGGATATTTTCTGGAACTACACATTAGAGTAATTTATGCATTAGATTTGGCATTTGAAAAGCATGGCGATTGAAAGTCACTCCGAAGTCAAAATTCCCATGTGAGTCACTTGAACTTAATTCATGGGTCGAGCCAAATTACTCATGTGGGACTTAATTGATTCAAAAGTCAATCTTTTCATGTAGTAACTACTTAATTGAAGGGATTAGGTTAGGCGTGTAAAAAGTTTGACGATTGAACTGGGCCTTACTTCAGTACTGATTATCGTATGATGGGCAAGTTATGACGGTCAAGATGATGGCAGCTGGGTTTCTTATATAGATTTACCAGTTGTTTTCACTGAAAATTGTTTAACTGCATATCAAAATCATACGCAAAAATGTCTTTCACATCAGTTCGGAAAATTTGCAAAAAAACTTGGTTGCTTCTGAAAGAGCTGCCCTCAGTTGTTCAAAGGGTGGATAGTGTAATCTTTTCCTTAACACTTATCCACTGGTTAGTGATTCATCCAGTGGATTTATAATGCTATCCAACGTTTCAACAACAGGCCCCTGTTGGTTTGTTTACCCCTAGTACATAACATCAAACTTAACAAGCTTTAGACTGAGAGGTCCATTCCTATGGTACCAATTGAAAGAGATATGAAGCAGACTGAAGTAGACTACTGTATAGACTGGTGGCCCTGGGCTGTTACAGGGTGCAAAGAAAGTCAGTTTTACAGCTTGGCAGCCATTCATGCAAGCCGTAGCTAGCATCTACTACAAGCCCAAGAGACATTTTGACTGGCCCAAAAAATGTTTTTTTACGAGCAAGATTGATTACAGTTCTTCTGTAATTTGAATTTCCCAAAAAACGTCACTTACCGTTAAGTTTGGCACAGAATTCACTATCCCGATCACAAAATCCAATAGCCTCGAGCTATCAAACATGACTTTCTTTGCATGCTGTGTTAGTGTTGCCGTAATGAAAGTATTGCTTAGGGGCTTTTTATGTTATTGAGCCATAACAGTGAAACGATTTTGTCAACTGTATAGTCTTTATTGCTATCAAAATTTTCCTTGCCCATTAATTTATTTAGAATTGGTGCATCTCAGGGCCATGAAAGTCAATTTTAGCTGCATCCACAAAACAAGATTCTGGTACCTTTGAAAGGTGTTAAATCAAAATCATCATTTTCACTGGAAAGTACCCCAGGGCTTTAGTCTCTGATGGCAGTTAAATCCTTGCTATACACTAGTGTGCTTCTGATGCATTATTTTATTATTTCTTAGGTGACAGGTGTTGTGGGACGTGCTGATGTATTGGCATGCTTGCTGTTTCTACTTTCATTCATTGCTTTTGTAAGGTACTGCTTTTAATCCATATATCTACCATCTCCTCAAAACGTTTTACTTCAAATTCCAAAAATGAGAGCCTCTTCACTTCATCAAGTAGACTGTCACTAAACAGCAGATTAAAAATTTTAAAAACCCACCCTTAATAGCCTCTCTAGACAACTGTAAGAACAGAGCTCGTGATTCAGAAATTGAAATATGAGAGATTTATTTGTGAATATTTTCCAAAATAATATAGGGACCGTGGATTCAGTTTCAGTGTATGCATTTACAATTGTGCTAGTGGAATTGCCTAATTGTTATTATTATAATTTTATGCTTGCAATGGGTAAATGCTTTTGCTGTCTATTATTAGACTTATGCTCGAAAAAATTTTTCCATCCCTAACTAGGTCACTAGCAATGTTATATGGAATCCCATTTTTTGGAACACTGCAATTTTTCTTTATTTTTCCATTGTGATTGGCAGATCAACACGAAACAGGAGCCATTGCTGCAACATGTACACATTTCTTTGTGTGATGTTTGGTTCGATGGCAATGCTTGTAAAAGAACATGGTATAACTGTATTTGGTGTCTGCGTCATCTATGATTGTCTTGTAATCCATAAGAGGTTCATATGGAGGTGAGAATCTAAGGTACCATTCTTATTTAGTTAACTATGGGCTCGTCTAAAGAACAGCTTTGTAGCATACTAACCATGGGCTCTCTAATGCTAAGAATAATTCTTCTGAGTTTTTGGTGTACAGTAATAAAAAATCCTATGTTTAATTTGTTGTACAGCCAAATCCTCTGGGAAACAAAGCCAATACTGAATAGTCCACATTACAAGGGTGCCCATATTATAGAGGTGGGGATTGTTTGAAGTTTGGTATGTTTGGGACCCCAAGGACAGAACTGTCTCAAATAAAGAGTTGTGCAAAATAGGAGTTGGTCTTAGTATTTATTAATAGGATAGAAAGTCACAAAGCTTTTTTCCCTTTTCTGTACTCGCAGGTTTATAACCAGTAGAGGAGAGTTACCCGTTGAGAGTGAAACAGTAAAACCTCTTATGTTTAGGACGATAATTCTCTCAACCACAGTGAGTATGGTTTATTTGCTTAAGCTTTAATTTATGACATCTGTGACTCATGCATGGTTGCCTTTTACACAACTTGTAGCAAACATGTTCGCCTTCCTGTACCCTTTATAGAGAGAAACGGTGTATCTTAAGGTTACTACTACTACTACCACTACTACTACTAATAATAATAATTTTAATAATAACAATAATAATAATAATAATAATAATAATAATAAAAATAATAATAAAAATATCTCTAATTTTCTCGTTGGGTTCACGCGATGTTTTACAAAAAGAGAGCGAGCTGCTTGGGGAGAATTGTGGGGCAAGCACCTGGAGCTTGAGCCACACATGAAGGAAAAAAAAACAAATGATAGCCTGGTTCAGATTTGAATCTGGACTATCATCAGATCCAAACTTTCTAATTCGTTATCACTTTCACTACCTCACCTCCCAAATGAGTGAATCATGCACACACTGTTACATTCAATACTGATATATGCTGTTTCATCAATCCTTCCCACAGGTCGTCGCTCTAATGATTTTTAGGGTATGGATGCTTGGAGGTCATCTCCCATACTTCACCAAACAAGACAACCCTGCATCGTTCTCAGACTCTCTAGCCACTCGTATAATGACCTACTGGTATCTAATTGCCTTTAACTCTTGGCTGCTTCTCTCACCAAGTGTCTTGAGTTACGATTGGCAAATGGGTAGCATACCACTTGTGGAATCACTTTGGGACTCTCGTAACTTAGCAACGCTGATGTTTATTGTGATAGCTGTACTTTTGGTTTACTCTTCGGTGGTGTCCAACAAAACTGACGTGAGTGTAGAAGACTGACCCTCCTCCCCTGGGACCCCTCCCTTTGCAGTTCTCATTGTGCAAACTTCCTATAGTGAGACATATTCTGTCTACTGCTTAAAAAAGGGAAAACTGACTGAATAAAAGGGTCATTATTGTGAAATGCAGGAAAGATGTCAGATACCACGTAACGTCCCTTGCCACCTAGTAACTCCACGACAATATGCGTGGCGCCCAAAAATACGGCCGGTAATCGTAATAACTGATACGTATTTTTTATTTGGTTTGTATTAACCCAAAAAGAAGCCCTGTCAACCATAAAATCCCCATTCAAGGTGTCTGCCTATTGTAGCGTAAATTGCTCATTTGTGGGTCGTGGGCAAATATTAGTGGGAGATTATCTAACGCGTGCGACTGTTATTTGCAGATCTGTGGAATTCTTGAATTCTAAACCATATCAATTACCTATTTATCGCCGTTTCAGATTGCCTTCCCCGGTGGCTCCCACTTCTTCGTGTTTTTGCAAAGATCCGTTTATTTTTTCTTTATGAAGCTCCATTTTACCTGAGATATTTGTCCGGGTTATGGAAGTGCCGTATTGTAACGTGTAAAACGTTTATATCCTAGGGACCATTTCCATAGTTTGAAAATGTCTGTTAAATTAACCTTTCCACTCGTGATTGATGAAGTCTTGTGGGGATTCTAACTTTTGAGTCTGCTAAGGAAATCTGAGGGTGTGACCATCCATATGGAACCTCTTTTCGAGTACTTTCACATCGGGCTATTTTTTTTTCTTCAGCACTTAATAAAATAAAATTTGGAAATTTTGTCGAATACTGACTTGAAACAATTTTAGGAGTTTAAGGGTTAAGAGACATTTCTTCCCTTATTGTGAGAATTTTACTCACGTTAAATCCACTCTTTCTGACGGTTTCTTTTACAGCCTAAAGAACAGGAGATTCTCTTGCTGTCCCTGGCCTTGTTGGTCGTTCCTTTTCTTCCAGCATCAAACCTTTTCTTTAGAGTAGGATTTGTGGTTGCTGAAAGAATTTTGTATGTACCAAGGTAAAAATCGACTTAATTTTATGGCTTCTTTATATTATTATTTGACATAGACTTACATGAAAGAAAACACTGCTTTTTTTTTTCTCAACGGCATTTCTCAATTTTTGCCGACACTATCTGTTACAAAAGGAAAAAGCGAGTCCTCCCTTCCCTACTCCCCCAATATAATGTTGTTCTCCTGTTCAAACAAGTCACCATTGGTTAGGGATTGAGGTGGGGTTGGGGGGGGGGGGGGGGTTGTAGGTTGTTTTGTTACCCGATCCATGGTCCATCGACGACAGTCTAAGCATAGTCTAAGCATTTGTGTCGCTGATCTTGTCTTTTCAAACTTATTACTAATTCACAAGCCGTGACTTTCTGACATGTCTGGATAACTGCAGGACAAGTGCACCACTTGCAGTGACTACTTTTATTGATTTTCTGGAAACAATGCCCCTAACGCTTATAACAACAGGAGGTGCTGGTTACAGGAACCTTAGCCATTGTCGTCAAATCGCTATGTTTGAGAAAATAATCCTATAATCGAAGCATTGTTTTATCGCAATTTTAAACACCTTGAAGTTCGCCAACTCTCGTTCCGTATTTGATATGTTATGGAACACTCTTTCTTATTGATGTAATACTTAAATACGTGTTTGATTGAATGCTGCCATGGAGTCTTTCATTTATTTTTGTAGCATGGGGTTCTGCCTACTGATTGTTTGCGGGCTTAATAGACTGGCCTCGTTTGCAAGAAGTGACAGAACAATTTTTAACACGGATAAAACGAACAATGGTCAACGAACGAGAGCTTCGACATTTTCAGAAGCGTCATCAACGACAAAGCTACTGCAAAAGACCTTACTACTAGTATTTTTCATGCTGACTGGACTTTTTTGTTGGAAAGTTTTTGTCCGTAACCGAGTGTGGAGAAACAGAGAGTCCTTATTTAGGTGAATATTAATGTTTTTTCTTGAATACTTCAGTTGGTATAAATAGTGATTTTGTAATTGCTTTGACTTTGCATTAAAACTTCAACTAACCTTTATTTATAGATCCGGGGTTGAAACCCTTCCTCACAATGCCAAAGCTCACTATAACTACGCTAATTTTTTAAAGGACGTTGGAAGGAGTAAGGAAGCTATACACCACTACGAAACAGCGCTAAGGTGAGTCTTTTTTCATGAATGCCGTATCACTGGTGGTACTTTGAACTGAAAATCTTCGTAGGAGCGGTTTTTGCTTAAAATGCTGTTAGAACATGCTTTTGAAATTAGTACTAGATTTCGCTTAAGTCGACTTAAAAGAGATCGATAGTCAGGGGACTCCACTAAAACAGACTTCAAGAAGTCTAAGGTAACAGTTCGTCCCGTCGTTTTGGAAGAAACAAAAAAGAAAAATCTTGAGTTGGTACAGAATGTACAGTAGGTAAATGCCAACGTGACGATATCGCTGCCTTATAAAGTCAAGTATTTCTAAAAGAACCGTGTTTTTCTTTTTGGTGTGTAGGGTTAATATACTACATGGTATGCTTTGTTTTCCCTATTCAGATCACTTGATGTTCTCAGGGCCTGTTTACATGAGATGAGCTAGCCCAGTTAGCCGGGCTAGCCCGCTTAACCGGGATGGCTCGGCTTTCCGTTGTGTTTATATGATTGGGGTAGTTTGGTGGTGACACCTATTCGCGCGTAAATACGCCATCTCAAAGTTGCTTCTCACAGAAATGATATTGTCTATTTCATCTTTAGGTTGGCCCCTGATCATGTTAGCACTCATAACAATCTCGGTACACTCTTGGAAAACAATGAGGTATGGCCAAGAAATTTTCAAACTCTTTTCTTGCTCAAAGACAAAAAATTGAACCCCCGTCCAGATTCGAACTCAGAACCTCGTTGGGTCGGGCTCTCTATCCTCCAAGCTACAGAGGGACTCGTATGCAGCTGAGCAAGGCCATTTATTGAATTTTTTTTAGAAACCTTCTTGCATACTTAGTATTACGACCATAAGTGTTGAATCAGGTTCCTTCTGTAGGTACCGAGGCACAGATTACGTACAACAAAAGACCCAAAGGAACCAAACAATAAAGCCCCCAGGAGAACTCTATGGTTTGGTTCCTTTGTTTCTTTTATGATGACGGTACCTGCAGAAATACCTAACCGTTGCCACAATTTTGAGCCGATTTTTAAATATATCGAGTAGTAAAATCTCAATCGGAACTCCGTACAGTACGGAGGAAGGCCCTCATCATTGCACACCGCTGGGGATGCGAGAAGCGATGAGAAGAGGTTGTATTCGCTGGCTATAACTTATAGATAGTTATCACAACTTACAGTTGTTTCGCCTATAACTGAAGAAAATAATGACTGAACGATGAACGACTATTCCGGTTATATGTCTTAATTCGCCTTCAGAAAGCCATGGAGCATTTCTATCAAGCCATAAGGCACGATCCTTACCATGCAAACTCCTACTTCAATCTTGGAACACGTTTAGCGTGAGTACCTCATAATTAACTTCAGATAGATCCTAGAGATGAACTTTTTTTTTGTAAAGGCGTACTAGTACATTAATATGGGCTTATCAACAGTACAGATATACACCTCTGTCTGTTTACAGATCTACATATAATAGGAACAATAACAGTACTGTTATTTTGTAGAGGCGACTCTAATAACTTATACACAGCAAAAAATGACTTCAGAGTGAATACCCTTTTGTCTAAGACAGAATTAGAACTCCAAATTCGCCGCCAATTTTTTGCAGCTAAGATTTGGCAAATGTCTATATGACTGAAACATTGTTCTAGTCGTTACAGTTGTGGAAAAATAGTATCCTGTTCTTTTTCTTGTCAGGGCTTTGAAGCGTTTACCTGAAGCTGAAACAATGTTGAAAAAGGCACTCGGGTGAGTACACACTGAACTAGACTCTTCCGCTCTCCTAAATTGTGATCTTAACAACAAGATGAAACGGTTAAATTTTATTTGGGACGCGGGGAGACGGTTGGGGCGACTCGCACTGGCCTGTACAAGACACTTTACGCCTCCACTCTTTTTTATGGTACTTCTTAGTTATTTATTTACAAGGATGTATCAAACCTGATTTTTGAAAAACTACCTACCGAAAATTGCAGCCATTTGACTGAAAAGAGGTCAAAAAGGCAAGTTTCTTGCATCCGATAAACCCGAAAATCACTCTACGAAGGGAAAAGAAGAGGAAATTTGAGAGAGATAGCAGAAATAAATGAAGAAAATCAGTGGTTGCAAACTTAGTTTTTATATTGGCTACTTTAGATTTTGAACGAAAAACACTGGTTGACGGAAGAGGTCTATTTTGGCAGTTACATGTTCAAAAATTCTGCTGCACATCTTTATTTATTTGTTTGTTTGTTTCATCTGTCGTGTAGTGTACTTCTTCGCTCGTGTGATCCCAGTAAAATTAAAAAAACAAACAAACAACTAAAAACAAAAAAACAGAGAAACACCTAATTGTACTTAAATACTTTCATCCTAAATCTTAAATCTGCAAACCAAACAGGATATAAAAATTTCCTCTATCCGATGTCTGTGTTGCATACTCTTAGAAAGTAACTCGAAGTAACCTTATCTTCGCCAAGATAGACTCATATCAGTTTTCTTCTCATCAGATTAAATCCAATTTATCTGGATGCGGTTATGAATATCGCTGGTGTTCTCAGCGATCAAGGGAAACTGGTTGAAGCTGAGGGGTTTTACAAAAAAGCGTTGACTTTAGAACCACAAAACGCTGATGCGCACAACAATTATGGCGTTTTCCTGGGTAAAATGGGTCAGATAACAAAAGCCTTGGAGAAATACAAAACTGCATTAAAACTGAACCCAAGTCACTCAGTAGCTTTGGTTAACATGGCTCGACAATTGCGTGCCTCCGGGAACATTCGTGATGCGGAAAAAACTTATAAAAGGTTTGTGTATATATTACTACAAACTCCCGATCTAAGTCACTTAGTGGCTCTGGTGAATTGTTCACGATTTAGATGCCAAAAACAAAATGAGTTAATAAACCAAACATCAGTGCGCTCTATTTATGACTTTCCAGAGTAAGGAAATTCAGTTCAAGTGAATCAGGGTTGTATTTGACACAGGAAGCCTGTTTCATTCACCTTTATCTACGAGTTCGCCTCTAATGTAGAATCACATCTTCCTATAAACTCGTAGTTAGGGGGCTGAGGTTTGACTCGCCTTCGGCGAACTGTATTTCCAGTATGTTTTATCCTACAATTGTTCGCCTAAATGATCCTGACAACTTTGTTAGCTACAAGGGATATTCAAAAATGAGGCCATGAGCCGTAAAGCTCAACCTCGATAGCCCGTACAGGAAAGCTGGCTTCATAGGCTTTCCAAGAAATAATGACTAAGACGCTTTAGTGACACTGTCTTTTTCTATTTTTTAAGACTTCAATGGGTAATTTATTTGTTTATTTTCACCATAGGGCTTTATCAATAAAAAGAGAGCCAGGTACTTTACAGCTTCTTGGTGTTTTATATTACCACAATAATCAATTGAAGGAAGCCGAGGCGACCTGGAAAGAAGCGCTGCAACTGGCGCCATCAAATGTCGAGACTCTGTCAAACTACGTGAGTGCTTTTTCCTTTTCTTTTGTTCTCGTCGCGCAGCAAAATTTTTGAAAGGGATTATTTCTTAAGGGAAAACAATTGTGCGTTGTTTGAGAGTGAAACAAAAGAAATGATTAACCTCCGTAAAGAGATTGAAAAACTGACTTTTTAACGGCTAGCCCTTTGTTAGAGCGAATCCGATTCGCCTACTTGTCACCGGAAAAGTTTGTGATTGCCGATAAAACAGAGTAGGCGTAGATTATTTGTCGCCTGGATTTTAGGTGTCTAGCCTTAGTCTAATTGAAAATGATGATTGTAGCTAATAAAAATGGCCGGAGCTAGCATGCAGAGCCACTGGAAACAGGTCTAATCTTCCTAAGTCTTATGTATAAGTGTGTGATGTGTGTTAACTAGTATAGTAGGGACCGGTCAGGCCCCTTTCTTGCGCATTTATTTATGAGAAGAAGAGGTCATCGGCGTTAATGTATTCCTGCGCAAATAAATGAGATTCCTGCATAAAAATGGGCCTAACCAGTCCTGTGTTTCACAATGGTGTGTTGTCACCCATTATCCATCCGGCTTGAATCCCCATGCCTTCCGTTTGGTGTTTTTTGTCTTTTGTGGCTTCGTTTCTGCCAACGTTTGACTTCTGTTATTTCTATTTCCAGGCCATTCTTCTCAGTCGAACAAACCGGCTCAGCGAGGCCGTGAATATTCTGAAGGGACTGGTGCGAGATGATCCCCAGAACCTTGCACATTATAAAACACTGGCCGGAATGTATGCTCAAAAGGGACAAGTAAAAGATGTGAGGTGTTTAGCCTTTTAAAGGACTGTTTTGTTTTCCATTTTTATTTGTTATTTTTCGCGTTTCCTGATTGCCGTTAATCTGTTATTTCCTGCTTGGGACTGATTTGAAGAGTAGATGGTGTGGAGTGTGACAAGTCTTCGTCTATAAAGGTGATGTTACACGAGACTATTCGCAACGACTATTTTTAGCGCAACACAGCGTTGCATCATTGTAGCGACATTGTTTCGAATAGTTATAACGTTGTTCCAATATTGCGACGCTGTGTTGCATTAAAAATCGTCGTTGCGAATCGTCCCGTGTAACATCACCATATTTTTTTAGTTTCTTTATTGTTTTTGTTGCAGTCACTACAAGTTATTAACAACGCCCTTGAACTTCATGGTGGTGACGCAGACCTTTATTTTCATCAAGGCAATTTTCATAAAGATTTGAAGAATATGCAAGAGGCCCAAAAGGTTTGTTTTTTTTTAATTGTCCTTTTGATCCACACCATCTACCCCCTTTCTCCCCCCCCCCCCCCTTTATTTCTCTTCTTTGTCGATAATATGACAGCCTCATCTTTTTTGAGCTTCTTATCTTGCTCCCCTCTTCCATTCTTCCTTATTCAGATTGTCCTGCTCCTTCTCTCTTCCAGTATTTTATTTTCCCACTCCTCCGCCACTTCCATACTTGTTTGTAACAAAAAAAGTAAGTAATGACCATTTTTGTTGCCATACAGAGCTTCATGTTGGCTCTTCAATTAGACCCGGAACACTTCAGTGCTCATTTAAACCTTGGAGTCATCTTTCATCTTGAGGTAGGTTACGACAAGAGATTATGACATGATATATTTAATCTGTTTAGAGTTGCCCAGAATTCCTTCATCTTTGCCAAATCATTTGGCGACACTTGCTCAGGCGAAGAGACATGATCACTGTTAAGCAGTCACATTGTTTATTAAATCTTGTCATGTTAGATCTATAATTAGAGAGCTTTAGATCCTGAGACGAGGACGACTACGAGTACGAGATTTTTTTAGTACTAACTAGTGCTCTTGCGTGAACCAATGTCATATATTTTGGCGGGAAAACGTAATAGCCGTCATCATTCTACTACGAGTTTTAGCGAGAATGTCGTGGTGGCGGGAACATGTTGTCAAATTTTAGAAGTTTTATCATTTTGCTATCGGGAGAGGGCTTAACCTCCTTCAGTATAAATAACATTACTAACTGTTTTGGAGAAAAAAAGTAAAATGAATCTTTCCGGGGTATTTTTTTTTTTGAGTACACGTGCAAACGTTTTAAGTTAAATCTCGTACTCGTTATCGTCCCCAAATCTAAAGCTCTCTAATGACGGAACAGTCAACTCTCTCGACGAAGAACTCTTTGGGACCGGTACTAAGTGTCCGTCTAAGAGAGATGTCCGTCTGATAGAGAGTCAAATAAAGGGAGTGAGGAAAGGCAGGAACCAACTCTACGTGTCCGTTTTACCGCGATGTCGGTCTCATTAAGATGTTCGTTAATAGAGAGTCGATTGTATTACTCAATGACAAATGTTAGTAAATACCAGAGAGGAAACTTTAATTTTGCGCTTTACTTTTTACAGGGCAATTATGCAAAAGCACGCTTTCATTATGAAACTGCTGCTAAGTTGAATCCAAACGACAACACTTTGAAACAAAATCTGGCAAAGCTACAGCGCCTTGAGAAAAGAAGTCATAAGTAAATTGAAACAAAACAAGAATATATTCACCCTGAAGGCGACCCACCAAAGAGGAAATGTCAAGGAAAGCAACTTGTGTTAAGAGGTTACTATATGAAGAGAATATTTACCGAAGGCATAGGTTTGTTAAAATTATGAGCGAGTTCTTTATCTTAAATTCAAGTGAAACATCTAAGAAGGACCGCTTTAAAAAGATGTCACGTAGATTTTCTAAGGATATTAATTAAGGCCCCTATGATAGCGAAGAAAAGTGACGATTTTATAGATTGTTGGTACTCATCTAAATTTAATTATTTACCGATTGTAATTGTACATACTTTATTTTATTATTTCAATTTTTTTCTGTAAATAATAAGATAGCAGGTCCACATCGCCCTATGGCTGCCTAAATTAACCTTCTCTAACAAATAAAAATGTACGTGTAAGTCCCACTTCAATTTGCGTGAAAAATCCTTACCTTAAGCGTCACTGACTCGGTTGGTTTTAATAAAAGGATCGATCGATTGAATTATGCGTGGGATTTTAGCCAATCAGAAACGGAGAAATTTTTTGAATGAATAATAACTCCCTGTGGCAAATGCGCGATTGGGTTTGTAAGGTTTACTTTTCAGGTAACACAAGTATTAAGCATCGTGTGGTATAGACCGTTTAAACGAAACCTCGTCAGTAGTACTTTCTCGTGGTATATTTGGTACAGATTTTGATTTCACCAAAGCTACACTAAAACGGGCAACAAAAAACGTGCAATTTGTTTTGCAAAATTGCTGCAGAACGGATTGAAAAGCGATGTTGCGCGTTTTACCATCCACCTTCGAACCTGTCCTACAACAAATAAGGTTTCCAGTGTGGTAAAACGCGCAACATCGCCATTCAAGTCCTTTTGCAGCAAAGTCGCAAAACAAGTTGCTCGTTTCACCCTACCTTAAGATGTTAAAGGGTTCTACTAGCGAAGTTACAACAACGATAAGCAGACTTTGTAAATAAATAAAATTTATTTTAATGAAAAATGGATAGGCGTTTTAGTCGAATCGAGCTTGTGCCCGTGCAAGGAATAAAGTTATCGAGAGTTGGAATGAGAAGTTGAGTCTTTTTTGCTTTATCGAATATTTAGTTAGATTGTTGGTGGCAGGGTACCCACTCTCCCTTCTTCCACACCCAACCCCCTGCCGGTTTAAACGCACCAAACCACCTAGGAAGAAGGTCACCTTTCGTTGACGATTTTCTTAGGGTTCTTAAGAATGTCTAATATTTATTCTAATATCTCGTGAAAGGAAAGTGTTTAGTGTTTCTAGGCTGTCGTAATAATTACTTACCCTTAAAAAATTATATTGTTTTCTCTCTGAATTGTATCGATGATTTCAGCCTGAGAAGGCCGGTATACATATTTAGTGCAGTAATCGAAGTTTGTGAGGAAAAGGACGGCGGTCCTTTTTGGTAGCAGGGAAATTATCAAGGGTAATCCTAAACGAGCTAAAACGCGCAATATTGCGGTGGGGTGACTGCACTGCAACATTTAAAAAAATGCAGGTCAATCTTCACTGAATATTGCAGCCTCCTTGCAGCAATAATGTAGTTAGCTAGTTCACATAACTTTGATAATGTCAATACAGTAATTTTTGTAAAATTTTCAATGCTATTGTAGTACATTGATTGTAGATCAACACTTCAAGAAAGGTTTCTGATATAAATCAATGGCCAAAACTGATATAAATGAATAGGCCACAATAGAAGTGCTATCTTAAGGGGTGCATTAAAAAACGGAAACATTTTTAAATTTTATTTCTACTAGATTTCAATTACTGAACTCCTTACAATGGTGTCAGCTTTCTTAATTACAGGAAATGACAATCATTCTGTTAGTAGTAATTACAACTGACTGATTATAATTCATTCTGCTTTTCTTTAAATACTTTTTTCGCGGGTTTTTTCTTTTCGCTTCCACTAGTTCAACCTTTTCGTCTTTGGGTCATTCCCTTCAAGATTGCAGTGGCTTTTTGTTCCCACTCAATTCGCCTGAATCTTTGCGTCTCTGAAGAATACGAAATGCAAGGAAACCATCTTTAGTAGTTTCAAACTACTCGTAATAAAGCAAAGTTTTATATTCAATTATCTTCAACAACAGCAGCATTCTCTGACCCCTGGCTCTGCGTTATGAAAATAGAAGATTTTTCTTCCAAGAAATCCTCCATGCAGCTCAGTACGTTTACCGCAACGAAAGCCAAGCTATGTCTTCCTCTCGAATCAGCAAAACGAATGACGCAATGGTCAGCATTTTACTTTACACACTCAACATCTTATTATCCTGTTCCATCATCACCAATCCGAATGCAAGATTTTCCCAATATGAAGCAACAAAATCATCCATACACGCATCCAAATGATCAAGACCTGATACGAAAATGGGCAAATCACCGTGGCAAATGCGTTAGAAAACGCACAGTTAGAGGCAAGAAACCACTAAGTTCAAGGCTGGAACCCTTCCCCTGAACATGTATGAGACTGCTGTCCATGGAGGAGAGCGATTGGATTTTGCGCAAAATGAAGACAGTAAAGTGCCACAAGAAGATGAAAGAAAAGGTGGATATTTGGAATTTCTCAAGCAGACCAGCTCTCTCAATACCATGACGACTCCTCTGATGATAATGATTCTGTATCAGAAGAAGATGGTGCCGAGCCTCAACTTCTAAACAAAGAACTCGGTTTCCTTTCCACAGCACCAAGAACCAGAAGCGGGAAAATGGTGAGGACATCGAACAAAGCAGTTCTTTGGTAATAGTTCATAACCAAAGTAAGAAAAACTGAGTGTCTAAAAACGTTGTTTTTCTCGTGAAACGTGAAATGCCGAATTTATTGTCCGTGAAATGTGAAACGGCCAATTTATTTTCCACGAAACGTGATCAATACCCTCCCCCCCCCTTTACCACCCTCTAAGAACTGTCACCTGTGAATGGAGCGGGCAGTGTTTCCAAGTTTGTTTTTTTGTGTATTTGTTTAGGTAGATAGGTGTCGACAATTAGTTTACACTACGTGTAAGCTAGGCATTTGACACGTTAATTAGGTCTTTATTATTATTTATAATTATTCGTAAAAACTATACATCGGTTCTACAACTGTTCTATCGTCTGTCACGCTCTTCAATATAATTGTGTACCGGACCATAAACGACTTTGCGATTTGAATTTTTCTGTGTTTGGTGCTTCCCTTCCAATCTCTTTGTTACCTTGAAACTTCGCTGCGGTCGTTAGTTTCGTCTTCAAGATATAAAGTTGACATTATTGCAATCTTCTCTTCTTTTAAAGTAAGTAAAAGGCTTAATAAGGCTTAAAAAGGCTTAATGAATCATACTTAGACGAAAGAAATATTTCTTAAGCCCTATTCACATGTAGTAACAACTTTGTTGCATGCGAATAGAAGTGTTTACGACTGAATCATTGTTGTCCTAAGACTTCTGCGTACATACGGCTTGACATTACTGCAATCTTTCCAACTTTAGTTTGTCAAATTACTTAGTCGCCAGTAGTATTTGGCTACAGTACTGACAGTAGTAAGAGTAACAATTAATGCATGCGAATGGAACTGAATGGAAGTGATTACAATGGACACGCAACCTCCGCCGTCACGAAATTTTGTCAATCAAACCTATTCACTCTCACTCAGGGTCAGTGGTTGAAATATTTTATCCCGCATTTTAGGTTATTTCGCACGCGATAAGTATTAAAAAGTCGTGCCCAGTAAATCTTCCTTCATACTCCGTCTAACAAATTCGTTTTAAACTGAATCGTGCGAAATAGTTCATGCATGGCATTGTTGTTGCAGTTGCATGGTTATTCTAAGTGAGTGGGTATTTATTATCAAGTCAACACGACAGTTCGTTGAGCAGGGTTTTTTTCCAAAACAAGGATTCTTTGCAAAGCAGTTACACGGTTTAGAATTTAGCTGAGCAAAACAAACCACGATGTTTTCATTTCGTTGTGGTGGTTGTTGTTATGTTGTTGCTAAGTCAAGAGCGCTGTGTGTGTTGACAGTACTTTGTTCGTGAGGAGTTAGCGTCCAATTTTCCTCCTTTATCGAAAAGAAATAAGTCGCGAATGCCTTGAGATTTTATTTGAACTTGATAGATAACGTTTTTATAGGGTGAAAATTTATTACGTACTCACTTTCAAAGCAAATGCAAAAACTCTTCACCCGCTTGATCTAGTCCTAATCAATTCGGGTGCATTTCGTTAATTACTAATGACACAAATACATTAGACCATAGTCGAGAAATGTTTTTTACCTACAATCGCAATAAAAACTTTAAGTTCTTCGCAAGTCCACTTGTTACAAAGCCATACGCGTTCAATCTCAAACCAAAAGTTTATTTAAAAAATCTCTTAAACGCAGAACTTCATGCGAACAGCTTAGTTTATTTAAGATATATATTTTTAAATAGGTTAAATCTTTTTCTTAATTTTAATTTTTTAAAGCTTTTTATACATTTGTAAACTGTGTTTAACTTTTTAATACACGACCACATCAGGTCCGCTGTAATTTTATCGTGTTTTGATATTTTAATGTTGTTGTTGTTGTTTGTTTTCCCCACAATTCAAGTTTTCGAAGTATTCCTTGTAATTGACATTTTGCTGGCTTTCTTCACACGAAATATTAATTAAATCTCACTGAACAAACAGCCTCCACTTCAATCTCCCACGATGAAATCGTTGAGGTCTCCAAAGTAAGGCCTTGACCAGCGATTAAGTGGTAATCCGCAGTTGGTAGAGATCATGTGTGGATACCAGTGTTGACAAAGAAAATTGTTTTTTTTGTTTGTTTGTTTTCGCAGCAATTATGGCTGATTACTTTTTGAGTTTGAACGTTGCGTCATCTAAGCAACTAGTCGACAAAGCAAGGGGCGTTTTTCACAGGTGAGACTGGTCATTGAATCAGCGACAACAAGCCGTGCTAACATTGCTTTCCTCTTTTCTTCTATTGCTGCAGCCATTGTCTCTATGTGCTCCTCGAACCAGTCTGCGGATTTTCAATTCTTATTGTCAAAAGTGGTCATGGCTGCACTATACACACTCAAGACGACGTAAGCATGAAAGCGAGGCCTAAGGGCCACATCGCAATAAAATTGTGTGAAGAGGTAGTCAAGCGCCCCCTACAACTACGACAAAAAATAGTTCTTACAAATGCTGCGCTGCTGCGCTTTGTAATAATCGTTCCGATAATAGGAGAGACTTGACGTTTCATGTATTTCCCAAGGATCCTTGCCGAAGGTTTGTTTCTCAACTGTCCACTTTCCCACGTATGTTATGACCATGACTCCAGGAATATCCTTTGGGGTTAAATTTTGATCTCTTAATCACAAATTGTTCTTGTTTTCGCCGCCCTATTTACTTTTTTTTAAGTTTGCGAGAAATCTGGTGGCCCTTAGGCCCCGCTTTCATGCTTACGTCGTAAGGTTGCTGCTAGTGGAATGCGAGAATATGTCGTACTGTCGAAAGTCATAGTCTTCGCCAATTGAGATGAAGACTCACAACCATTAGACGGCTGCTTTCAGTGTTGTTTAGACGCCGATCGGTGAAGCGGAAGTGTCATTTCCAGTGCGCAAAGCCTGGATGAACTGTTCCCCACGCAGCAGATACCCCTCTCAACGTCGCTGAAATGGACCAATGAAAAGGCAGAAGCCAATACACATGGTTCCAACGCCGCCTCAGGAGTTGGCAGAAAGTTGCTTAGTACATCAGCGAGCCACCTTACTTGAGGTTTTCTTCCGAAGCCTAGCGTGAGAGCCGGTATAGTCACACGGCAGTGGAGGTTTGAAATCAGGGTTTTCCTTTCCGTGGACGGACTGCTGACAGCTACTCTCCTTTCTCCCCTTCTCCTGCCAGTTTATACTGAACCGGTTTTTGCCACGTGAAAGCCAGGAGCTGGACTTGGTGGCTGTCAGGAATTGAATTTTTAACGTACGTCATCTGGTGTCTGGGCATTTATATTAAGTGAGAGCTCATCCTTTGAACCCACCATGACAAATCAAGCAATATTTCATTAATTTGCCGGCATGCAATAGGTATAACCCTACTTTATCTACTAACAATATTTTTCATTATTTTTTAGTCGTGGCATCACTACCTGGATGTGCACAGACATTGATGGCGGCGATTCGTTTCGTGAGGAAATTTTGGCAAATGTCCGAGATGCAAAAGTGTTCTTGATCTTTGTCAACGAAAAGTGGGCCAAATCACAGGAATGCGCTTTTGAGTTTAACTATGCGATGGTAAGACACTTGGTAAATATTACATATGGGAAAAAAGCAAAACTTTTGTACTGAGTAGAGGGATCTATAATCAGACGCTGCCCACAAAAATGAGGTTCTACTTTATTTAAAGCTTTCGCCTTCGTTTTTACAAGAACTAAGGCTCCTCCGTCGCTGCTTTCGATTTCTCAAAACGTTACCGGCCGTCCACACTAAGCAATGGAAAACGCATACATAGCGAACGTTTTCGTTGTAAGGCTATTTTCAGACTAATGCATTTTCCAGCGGTGCGCTTTTAAAAATCTAATTCATATAGAGTATCGACCCAGTAGCTATTACGCCGTCAGAGTTTTCGAAAACGTTCCGTTTTTGACGATAGACCATATACCCCTGTTATCAAAGACCCTAACTTGGAGATCGTTTTTCCCAGCCTCTGTTCTTGACCGTTTATGTGTGGACCATGGCGTGTGGCGTGCAGCTAAAACGAGTAAAAATGTATTCCATTTTTCTAACGAAAACGATTTAGCTAACTTTAGCCAACGATGCAATCGACTGTAAAGTGATCTGTTGCTTAGGAAATCGCTTCTGCTTATAACTTAATAACACCGTCGTTGTCGTATTTGATAAAAGCTTCCATTACAAATTGGATGACGTGTTTAAAATTGTAAAGAAATTTCCAAATTTAGCTTACTGGTTACTGGTTACAAACTTAGTAAAAAGGTGTTTTTAAAAAGCAAGACTTTGTCGCCAGAATTTCTAATCTATTTCATTTACTATTACAGCGCAAAAATCTGGTCAAGAATACTCCAAAGATCATGCCATTCGTCATTGAAATGTTTGACATGGAAAAGTATCCTCATGTGGATGCTTTACTTGCAAATTGTCAGGGAGTGTTCTTGAACTCGGTAAGGCCACGCCTTGGGGGCGTTCAAGGTTATTTATGTATTTATTTATCTATTTATTTATTTAATTAGTTACGGCCAAATGCCTTCTTTTTCACATTTTATCTCCTTTTTTATTTTGTCATAAATTATATTTACTACTTACATTACGTTATGTTACATCACATCACATCACATCGCATCGCATCATTGCATTACACATCTGCCTCGTACCCAGACGTCCCTCTTTGATGAAAATGTACGCGCAAAGGAAGGCGGGCTCGCCTCTGCCATGCGAAAAACGAAGCGCCTGAGGAGGAGGCTGGCATTACATTATAGTTCATCTCACTAGAAGGGTCACATGCTTTATCTTGGAAACGAACCTGTGACATGCAGCGATTCTACCCGGGATATTCAGCGTTACTGTGTTAGCTTTAACTAGTGCCTCGCTGTATTCAAGGCTAAGGGATATGATTGCTAGGGGTGAGTTTCTATGCTTTCCGTAGAGTTAGAGAGATACTGCGGCAAAATAGCAGGGACTGGATCTGCGGACTAGCTACTTCAATATGGACCTTACAAGGAATCAATGCATTTTTTACAATATTCCCCTCGCGCAGGAACTTTCTCCCCGCAATTAACTTTTTCCGAAACTTTCCTGCAGTGTTCCTCTGAGATTGATGCATTCAAGCAAATTATGGACAAACTACAAGGCGTTGTGCCCATGAAGGCCGCCACCGCTGCTGCAGCACTGAAGCCTGTTCCGGCTAAACTATCAGACGAAGAGTCTAAGGAAGTTTCCATTGTTAGAAAATCACTCACTACTAAGGGGGCCCAAACATTGCCATCAGGTGCAGTATCATTTGATCTTACAGGAGTCAGTCGGCTTATAAAAGAGTAATATTCTTATTCAGTAGTGTGTTGCCTCAGACGAAAATTGTAAACGGTCACAAAAAATAAGCATCGTAATTAAACAAAAATACCTACGAGCGTCGCGTCTCCTCATGGGAACTTGCTAAGATTACCAAAAGCGTACGTCTGTCGTTACCATTATGACATTGCTGGTTTGTAGGTTACGTCACGGCGGCTATGTTGGCCAAGGACAAAAGCATTTTCTCTCCTCTCGGAACTAAAACCCATTTTCAATAACCACCAACATGTCAGCTTTGCCACGTGATTGCCAATAGGTTGTGCTAGCATAATTTTTGGCATAGTTTGTCATTACATAATTTGAAGAAAAAGCACGGCTAGCACAATTTGCACTTTTATTTAATTGGCTACTTTTGCAACATAAAATTTCATTTATTGACCATGCCACTAAATTTTTTTGGGCTCGAAATCAGTGTTGCAGGCAAATCTAAGTAATGAAATCATTTTTTTTTGTCTGCTTATTGTCACATTCATGGGACATGGGTCCTAAAGGAAGTGACCCAGGACTCTTTTCACAGGACTCGACAGATGTGCATAACTAGCTCGGTTACCCAAGATAGCACCAGAGTGCTGGTTGTTAATTGTTTGAGTTTTTACAGTTGTAAGACAATGAATTATGCACTCTAAAAGTTTCAAGATGTAACTAGGGTAAATGTGTTTGCCATTTGTACTTGTTTGTTACATAGTTATTAAGGTGTTTTTACCAAATTTAAAGCAAAAAGTAGAAGCAAGTTATTTCTGCATTTTTTGCTAAAATGAGCATAATTTGCAAAAAGGAACATAATTAGTAGCATTGTTTTAGAAAAACACGAGCACTACTGGTGGTATGATTATGCTACTCTTACGAGCACATCTATCAAAGTCTAGTCGACACTGCCCAACCACTTTCTCAGATGCAGTGTTACCCCCTGTCGAGCGGTCGTGCCTTGTTGTCGCCCGTCGGAAAAGGTTCGTAATGTGGCCTCTGGGAGGGAGATGGATCACTGCACAAGTGATATGGCTGTGGACACGCGTAAAATATTGCAGAGTAAGATTGGACGATTCTCTGCGAGCTTGGGTGTATCTCTCGCTTAAAAAATGTCTGAAATAATATTGAAATTTTATACTGCTGAGAAATTCAGAGATACGGTCCTGATTAGTCTCCTTGTAAGGCTATAAAAATAACATGAGAGAAATTAAAATGATTCGCCATTCCATGATTTCCTTAGCACCCGCTGGGTGGCCCTATGACATTTTGATAATTTTTTTTGATAGGAAATTGGCAGGGTTACTTCATCGACGGAAGGGCACTTAGAGGAAAAGCCTCAGGAAGCAAATGGCTTATTAATGTCAGCATGAACTTTCAAAATAGCAACCAGTTCACAGCAAAAGGACAGGACGAAATTGGTCCCTTTACGTTTGCAAATGGGAAAATCTCAGGTAAATGTCACACAAAGCATATATAGATAAAGTTTTGACGATGAGCAGCGATCGTGGTTTATACGCCGGTTAAATGATACGTGACGTCCCAAAGCTCGTGTACCTGATTTCAACCAAGCTAACTTTGCTGATTAACCAGGGTTATTTCCCTCAAAGTTTAAGAGTTTATTTTCTGGTGTATACTCTACATTGAAGTGTCATTGTTAAAGGGGCTATGTCACCCCACACGCATGCGCGAGCCAATGAAAACAAACTTGAAAAAGACAGCCCAACTTTTTCAAGTTCTGTCGGAGATTTTGGAAGGCTGTTTTCATCTGTCTAAATCTCAGCCATCGTTCGATAGATAGCAAAGTTTTGTATTAAGAATCGTTCTATGGTGATTAGAGAATGATTTTTTGGCGTTATTTTGAAATTGTTTGCCTGTGGAATGTTTTTACGTGGATTTACTGTGACCTCTTATCAGCGGCCGTTGTAATGGCAGAGTTAATGACGGCTACTCCACAGTGAGCGATGGAATCTTTGATGGAATCTTCCCTATAGTTCACAGAACCTTTGTATTGAGTTATTTTAGAGGCTGCTGGCTCTTGGATTTTTCTTGTGCTCAAAGTATGTGGACATATAATGAAGCGGCTATCGCGTTGGCGGTGGCCGTTTTTTGTAAACGATTACAAGAGCATCAGGCCATGAGTTTCGTGACGAAACTAAACTCCTGGCGAAGGAAACATTATAAAATTCGGCTAGATTCCTTCTTGTATTTATCTGGATTCACAGCAAAGATAAACACGACCGTTTGCTCGTCCAGGTTGTTCTCAACGGACTTAGAGAGGCACGTTAGTACGAGTTAGATCCTGTAAATGTCATGTTTTTGAACTGTTTGTGTTTGAGCATATTTTTGGAAAATAGCAGAGTTTATTTTCCCTTTTTATCAACGGCCTGCTTATACTGGAGTAGTATACCAATATTGCTTGGTTCTGTTTTTCTCGACGTCGCAGTGATTCGGCACGATCGAACAATTTTGCGCGATAATGTATGTTTCCCTAAGATCAAAACAAAGACTTGATGTCTCTTGTTCTATCAGCATCTAAATTATAAAATCACTAGCTACAGACAAGTCTAATTGTTAATGATTTGAAACAGTGTTGGTCTTTATCTTCGGTCTAGCGTCTTTTGTAGTTCGTTTGTAAAATACAACTTCGATCAGCCTGTTCGATTTATTTTATTGAATAAGACAATATGTTGTTGTTGAATTTTTGTTTGCGCTCTATTTTATGAATGGCATGCGTTTTTACTTCAAAACTACAAGTAAAATTGTCGTCACAATTTTATTCCTGATCTAGCATAACCAGAGAAAAAACGTTCCGTGAATTCTATCGAAATATCCCTTATCTAAACCCATTTCGCTTGTTAACCTCTCTAAATTCGGAGCCTTGGACGTGACAGAGAAGATGGAGAAAGTCACGCGTTAAAAACAATAGAATTTTGACAGTTGAAAGTAATTTGCATAACCTCAGAGCGCACATGGAGAAAGTCACGCGTTAAAAACAATAGAATTTTGACAGTTGAAAGTAATTTGCATAATCTCGGAGCGCATGCTCTCCAGCTGACATAGCCGGCCGGTTGTTTAACCTGCCTTGTTTTATACCGAATGTTTAGTCTCTGAAGCTTATTTCATGAAATCTTTCCAACTGTTTAATAGCCATTCCTTGTCATCAATAGCGCCAACATCAAAAGTCAAAAGTCAAAACTCACGTCAAATACTTTTTAACCCTGCCCAGACGATCTAAGATCTTATCACACATGCATCTGCTGTTGAATAATAATTTAACTTGTTAGCTGTTTTTGTGTATATCTTTTCCAAATTTCCCACCAAACGTACAAGGCTGAACTGAAAGACAAACCTCTGTAAGTTTGTAACTAATGAGCGATCTTTTCTTAGCTATGAAGTCAGCAGTGATCGGAATTTTTATAGATATAAATATTGTTATGTTGCCTGAAAGGAAAAAATTTCGCGTCGATTTGATTTTTCCATACAAAAAATACCTGAGTAAAGCCAAGTTGAAGAAAATTTGCGACCGGTTCTACATTTGGTACAGTCTAAGAGCAAGAACGTTCTTCTGATTATTTAATTCGTTTCTAAAAATCATTTATCCACAAACGCCACCCCCCTCCCCTACATGATTAGTCTGCTACCTAGCCGTTTTTAGTGTCGTCACGCAACGCTCCTTCCCACTAGGAACATTGCGTGACGACACTAAAAACGGCTGTGTAGCAGACTACTACATGATTGACTCAGTCCGAAACCTTAAAGGTGCCTGAACTTCAAAAAACACCTGGCAGTCCACAGGGCGCAGAGTACTACTTTTAGGCGGTTTTGGCCTAAATACTTTCAGGACTCGGACCACCAACCAAGCTATTAAAGAAACTGGTGAAATCATGCTAGCTGTAACTAAAACCCTCTCTCTGTTCAGATGATTGCTATCGGGCGGTTACGTTAAGCCTTTGGCCTTGTCTCCTTTATCCTTACACATCAGCTGGAAGTGGACATTAATAAAGAACCGGTGACATTGTTCGAAACTCCTAGTAGGGAATGTAGGCCCCGGTGTCATGGTCAGTCTCTGACTCGTGCTGTCATTGATCTGGGTGGGCGTGGTGAGATCAAACAAGGACTGAATGCCCTGCATAGTGGGCCTTTAAATTTTGACGTCCGATCTCACCTCTCTGCATGGTTCCTCTGCAATTTAGTCACTGGCCGCTGCAAGTGAGGAATGTTGGCACCGTTTATTCTTACCGTTACAGTCAAACCAGGTCAAGCGTACCCCCCAAGAATACATTAATGAATTTATTATTCAAAAGTTGAATCCGTTGCTAGTTGTAGATTTCAGATTGATCTCTGCATTCTTGCATGTGTAATGAGCCGTGAATTCACACGCGAGGCAGTTATGAAATTTCTACCAGCTCCATTTTCCTGAAATTGATGTAAATGTCTTCTAAGAAGCTTAATCCATTCAAAGATTTCCAATCTGACCAAATACAGAGAAGTTCTCGTAAAATATTCTCTGCTCATTACGCATGCAGAAATGCCGCTTTGAATTTGACACCAGTTACGGGAACGACTAACGGATTCATTTTTCAAATAATCAATTCATTAATAGAATCTTGGGGGGTACGCTTGACTTGGTTTGACTGTAAACCGTTGTTGTCCGAAAGTCTTCCACTGTAATTGAGTTGAATTCGAATTTCGCGCGATGGTGTAGCAAACCGGAACAGTCACGGACGACAGTCGTGACATTCTAAGCGATTTGAATTGTGTGTGACTATGCCTTTTGTACTTCTTTAACAATCATTTGCACTGACCCCTTCACAGGTTCTAAAGTGCAATTCGCTAAGCAGTATGCAAGGCACCGGGTACTGTATGAAGGAGAAGTCAAAGGAGTGCAGATGATGGGACGCTGGCGACTGGAATCAAGTCCAAGTATCAAAGGAGAATGGGCCATGTGGCCTGTCGGCGGCGGTCGCTGATTTAATCTCAGCTAGGTTTATTTAACTATGGGCTATCCTATCATAAGGATCCTAATTGATACTAGCATTGTAAAACTGTAATATCACTGACACGGCTACACTGCATAAATATATCAATAAACCGCAAATATAAAAAATGCAGAAAGTATTGCTACATTTAAGACAATACTTAAAACATTTTTATTCAGGAAATATTTCCATTGATTTTTATGCTTAACATTTACTTTGTTTTAGTATTTTAAAGTGTACAATACTTGATGTATAATATGTCACATGGGCTAGAGACTTTTCTCATTTTTCTCGTTTTCTTATCATGTCTGTCTGTCTTTGGGGACAGAACTGCACTTAATAAGAACCTATATTATATTATTGTTATTATTATTTAACTGCAGACTGTGGTACGTCTGTCCTTTGTGTTAATTATAGTCAAGCAAACAAAGGCAATAAGACTGCGAAATTTTTTAGACTGTTCACAGTCCTCTCTTTTTCTGTAAGACCGTCGTGTTCGAGCGCTTTGCTATACGCGCAGCCATCTTGGTTTCAAATGTACCGCGTTTAGCCTGGGGATGAGGGTGAAAGCAAAGCGCTCGATCTTGACGGTCTTAGGGAAAAATAGAGGACTGTGAACAGTCTGGAAAAGTTTCAAGCCGTTGAAGATTTAGGTTCTGATTACCATGACCCGGGCTGGTTCGCAGTTATAAGAACTTTTTTCCCCTTCCCATCACTCTCTTTATCCCCGCTTTCCTCAATAATGGGGAGCTTAAGATCCGACGACGGCGACGGCAACGAAAACAACTTTGCACGTGCATCACGCTTTTTTATACATTTCTTTGCCGTCGTTGCACGACTACAACGTGAAAGTGCCTAATTTCACGTTTTGTGAATACAAGACAGCAACTTTTTTTTTCTTTTCCTGAACGTTGATTCAGTCCTTTAGAATCAACTCCAAAAAAATTTACCAGCATTTGACGAATTAAGCGAGATAGAATAAGCGTCAGAAAGTTTAAAGCAGCAAGCATTCACTTTTTAACGTTTTCGTAGCTATCGCCGTTGTCGGATCTTAAGCTCCCTAATATTCTGAAAAACAAAAGTGATCGCGCGCGACTTGGGACGACAGTTCCTATAAACAGAACGATTAGGCCAATAAATTGTATCCCGTAAACCTGCCTAAGTAGAGAAAAGTGGGGAAACGTTTGCGTCGAAGAAAATCCAGTCTCGCTGATTATTAGCCGTATAGCCGAACAGCAGCTAAGCCGCGTAGATATTTCTTACGGCTAATGCCGCAAATATATTACCTAACAAACTCACCAGCATTTGGTAAATCAGAGGTTTTTCATTCCCTGTTGGAACCCGAATAAATTCTTTTCATCGTTAACTTCGCCGCAGTTTTTATGACATGCGCTATTGTTTACCTACCATTTTCTTCACACCTAAATCACTGCACCACTCAATCTCGTCCCCAGAGTCTTCGTTTCCCTCTGATACTTGGTGTTGACCAAAAGGATCGCAGCCTCTGGGAACGAGATTGTACACAGATTGGAGTCATTGACTCCAACTAGTTGTCGACAGCCACAAACTATTGCTGGTACCTTCTGAGCAACAAACCGCAAACTCTGGATATCGTGGTCAATCGGCCTCTCTTAATATGACAAACTTAAAGCAAGGGGCACACATACACCAACCCACGGCTAGTACCTGACGCATGCGCACAGCCATATCACCCGGGCAGTGACATCCATGGACAGCTGTTTCGCCCTTATTGGGGCTCATAAGCATGGCATAGCTGTCGGAACTCTGCACGGACAAAGCCATGCTGATGAGCCCCAATAAGGAGGAAACAGCTGGCCATGGCTGCTACTGCCCGGGTGATATGACTGTGCGCATCCGTGAGGTACTGGCTAGGCCGTGGGTTGGTGAATGTTTGCCCCTTGCTTTAAGTTTGTCTCTCTCAATATGACGCTTGAAAAGTGGTCACGAGCGCAATTTCAAAAAGCCTGTTACAAGGAACGAAGACACAAATGTCCTGCCTGTTTTAAAAATTCCTGCACCGATAATTTTTTTACAACCCCTTCAGTTATTTCTTATGGTCCATTTCTAACTTCATAGAACTACAACTACTGGCCAAAGGTTAAATTATTATATTTCTTAAAAAGAGTACCCCGGTCCCAAAGGGTTTTTCTTGAAATTTTTCTCCGCGTGAAAGAGAGCAAGCCGCGAAGCGGCGAAAATGAGTCGCGTCTAGAGAGGATCTCATTATTCTCTATTGACCAGACGACCTGAGTAAATGGGGAAGACCTTGGATAACAATGACCTCAACCAGGTTGTGGTGTTCAGCGGTTTTAGTGAAAACAAAGCTTTGGCTGGGGTGCTCAGTCTCGCGGGCTCATAAAACCTGGTCTCGGTCATTGTTAGGCCGGATGGACCATTAGAAAAGTGATGGGGGGCGGGATGGGGCAAAAGTCAAAAAAAAATTTCCCCGGAAAATTATCAACAAAAAAATATATTCCTGCGGATTTTGGCCAAAAAAAATATGCCCAAGGAGGATCTGTGCAGGTAAGCCTGACTATTACAGGTCAACTATGAAGTGAATGACAAGTCCAAATTGGAAAACAAACGTGATATTTTTAATCTCAACATGACTGTTGAGTAAATATTGTTAAGGACTACCTTAATTGATACAGCTGTAGGCCAGACACGGAAATTGAAGATTTCAACATTTTCCATGTATTATTTACAAATCTTTACTGACCAAACAACTAGGAACCTTTTGGAATACAAGTTATCCTGTGTATTAATACATATTCACAAACCTTTTTGCAGTGAAGATATGTGCTTTCCACAGCAAGAATCAGTATTACACTGACTTTCTTTGTTGACAGTAAATTGAACAACCCAGACACTCTTCCTCTACAAAGTCTACAAAGATCCTGCGTATGCGGGGCCCAATCAGGTGAATATGTTCCATATCAACTACGAAGTGAATAACACTGAAATTGCAGGCCAACTTTTCTGGACTAGTTTGACCTTTCCTCCTAGTACTTGATATCTCAGCCAAGTCTTGATTGTGTGACATGTATTACTGCGCTTTTCACAAACATGCGAACTCTAAAGTTCAAAAGCCGCCTTCACAATTGCGTTTTTCGCTGCCGTCAATCATAATTACGATCACAAGCAACGAACCTTGAAACACAGAAACACACAAAACGGATCGAAATCCACCAATCACAAATCACAAACCTTGACCTTTTGAACCCGTTAAAGTAAAGTTTTGTTTCCTAAGAGGTCCGTTAAGATGCTTGACGGCAGCGAAAATCGCAATCGTCAGTTGGCTTTTGAACTTCAGAATTCGCATGTTTGTGAAAAGCGCAGTAAGTAACAAAGATATATTGCAACAATAGACTTTGTCTGGTTCAAAGGAATTGATGACGAGCAACAGATCTAAAAATAAACGGACCTTACATGTGACGCCGACCGCTGTCAGCAAATGGAAGGCTAGCGGGCTCCAAAATGGACTCTACTCAACTTCCGCCCCAACTATCCGCTCTTCGTTTTAGTTTCGACGATGGAACCAGAAGAGGCACCAGTACAAGATGAGCAGTACTTCGATGAACTCCCTTTCGGAGGGTACGATTTGGTGTTTGTTGATGAGCCTTCTCCTGGGCAAACTTGCTCTATCTGCCTTACCGCTATGAGGAACCCAGTGCAGACATTTTGTGGCCATCGCTTCTGCGAGGAATGCTTAGTAGGGACATTCAGGTAGCATGAATATTTTTGAGCTTGACCCATTTAAAATACGCACGTGAAACGAAGTACCCGTCCACTTAAAAAACTGCCACCGCAGTCCCGCCGTAGTCTATGATTTACATATTTTAATACAGCTGTAAACATTCAACTGCGTCCTTTCTTAGCGATAAGCAATAGAGTGAATTTGTATTACCCGTTTCTTATATGCTAATAAGGCGCACAATATTGTTGTGTTGTAACCGGCTTTTGTATTCACGAGCGATTCACGTTGGAATGTACTGCACTTTTCCAAAACAAATGGTACTTATCTGAACTAAGAACATTCTCTACGAGGCAAAAGTACTACTTTTAAATATATTTGTCTTTTTGCTGATTTTTGTGAACTTTTCACTTTACCACAGCCGGAGGAAAATTGCGGCAGCAGCGACATGCTTTCCCAGTATTTGCATATTTGTTCGGGAGAAACACGGGTGAAACTCCGGCGTCCTGAGAAGAATCAGCAACCGACATGATTAAGGATTTGTAGCAATGGGTTTAGTTTGTTGCATGCCTTCTTCACTGTTCGTCTCATTAGCTTAGCGATTTTCATTAGCATATATATAGGAAACGAGATTCACTCTAATAAAGCGAAACAAGCACACTATACAGTATACACATGTAATGTACCTCGTTCTTTAACCCGACCAAGCCAACTTTGGTTAAATAAAGCAGCCATTCTACTAAACTTATTATTCGGCGTTTTCGGGACTGCGGACGACGGTGGTAGGCTTTTGTACATTATGCTAGCATTTTTGCGAGCATTTTAGTGAGGCAAAAGAATTGAGCATTATTCGAGCATTTTAGTGGCATTTTCCCCGGAAAATTAATTTTTCCGAGAAAACAAAATAGAAATTAACTTTTTTCAGGAGCCCATGCCCCATGAGCTCCTGCTTTTTTAAACAAAATGAAGACTAAAATTCAAAATTCACAAAAAACCTAATACAGCTGTTTTTTCGCTGTATTTATGAACTTGTACACGTTGTCATTGTTACTTGCAACACTTGCACGTTTTTGTAAGTGTAAAGTTTGAAATTAATTTTAAAAAACGCTTGTATAATGAGCATTATCCGAGCATTTTAGTGACTTTTTTGGGGAGACCGAGCATTTTAGTGCGAAAAATGGAGCATTAAGGTGGAGCATTTTAGTAGGGAAGCCAAAGCATAATGTACAAAAGCCTAGACGGTGGCAGTTCGTTTAAAGGCTTTTACCTTAACCATTCTTGCTCATCTCGATTACGGTACTGCGTACCGCGGTGGCAGGCCATTTAACTGCTTGTATTTAACATTGCTCCCGTTTTTTTTAACATTGGTGTGATGCACTCAACAACGTTTTTTGTGGCTTAAGCTTGCGTCGCAGACGTAAGTGTGGCCCCGTTGTAATTTCCAGCACTGTGATCTATGACGAACTTGTCTCATAACTTCCTTTTTTCGGTTTCAATGCAAAGGCTACGAAACTTTGAGGAAACCTGCAACTATCAGTCAGCAATAATGCAAATCAATGCGATTTGACTGATGATAAATGCATTTTTTGCGATTTTTTAAGTGGACCCCTCCTATTCAAGCAAATTGCGCCTTAATTTTTTTTACCGTAAGGTCCAGTTAAAAATTTAGCTGTTTGTTTTTGTTTTCATTTTGTTTTTGTTTTTTTTTTGCCAAAATTTCTGGTATCAGGTCCGATTAGGCCTGTCCCGATTGTTCCCGGCAACATTTGGCTTTTGGAGCAACTTTCTGAGGTTCTAGTAACCTCAAGCAATTTTTTGCCTTTCTGAGCAATTTTTGAGTTTAGAGCACATATCAAGCACGGAAAATTCTATTTCTGCGAAATTCTTCAGAGGTTAAGAGAGGATTGTCTTCTCTTGAAAACATATAATTCAACCTATGAACACATAACAAAGTTTCGCAGGCCTAAAAATGTAATTGTTGCCGTATAAATAATTATTAGTACCCCCGAAATTTTCGCATAATTGCGATCGAGCATCTCTTCAAAGCAGGAGCCGATTAAAGCCGCACAAAAGATCGATGTTCAGATTTCAGAAACACCAACTGCCCCCCGAACAGAGGGTTGTCTGCCTGTGGTAAACAAGTCCAGTAAACTAGGAGAAATGTGTGATTGCTAGGGTAACCCTCCTGCTTGGGTGACCTGACTCTAAGGCGATTTCCGAAACGGCTCATTGTCGACAACCGACAACGAAAAGACAGCGGTGGATCTGCTCATTTTCTATTTTGAGAAATTCTCAACTTGAATCTGCTGTATACGTGAAGCTTAAACCCTCTAAATTTACGGTAAATTGCAAACGTCAGATTCAATTTGACAATTTCTCAACATTGAACGGAAATGAAAGCTGTGCAAATCGATTCTTTTGGATGAAACTGGCGTGAAACCCATTTTTGTTTTGTTTTGTAATGAGCAGTAAACGACAAGTCACGTGATACAAATTGACATTTGCCGTTTGCCGTATACAAGGTGATTCTAAATCTTACTTCATTTGAATGGCCGGCGCTGACTCTTCCACTTTCTATTTCAGGGAAGGTCATCATCCTGTCTGCCCACAGGATAGATATCCTATTCCCCATGAGGGAGGGGTAAGTAACTTATTTTGCTACAAACTTTTGGAAGACAGTCTGTCCCATCATACCGAGCGGCGCCTTTCCCATTTCATGTGAATTTTTTTTCAGTCAAGCATAAGTCCATTTCCGACTATAATATACTTATATCATTTACTGATGATACTAAAAACACCTGGCCCCATTTGTTCCAAAGTTGGAAAACGCTATCTACTGGATAAATCCCTATCCCGTCGGTAACGCATTTTTTTTTACTAATACTTACAAATGATTTATTCGCTGGATAGCACTATCCGACGTTTGAACAAACGGGGCCAGGATTTTTGAAAACCTGCTACGAAAAAAATTACTGAACTCCTCCCACTACTTGGTAGTTTAAAGCAATAATAAATCACTCGAAGGACGATCCAAAAGCTTTAACTAGCGTCTGGATCAAGTAAGTTCCCTAGTAGCATTTGTAGAAGGCCTAAATGTAATAAACGGTCCTAAATGTAATAACATTTTGTCCTAAATGTAATAAAGTCCTAAATGTAATAAGAATTGCCCTAAATGTAATAAACTCTTAAGCTGCCTCTTAAGTTTCACAGTGCATAAGAAAATGTACCGAATTTACGCGAATTAGCGCCGCGGCGCTTATTAGCTTTTTTCTCCAAAAATGCGGTGCTTATTTGAGAGCGGAGTTTAATACCATAGGAATACCGCTTAGTTCCGTATTTACGCGAATAAGCGCCGCGGCGCTAATTAACTCCCCCGCGCCCCAAATGCGGCGCTTATTTGAGGGCGGGGCTTATTCGAGTAATTACTGTAATTGGCAGCTTAAGAGTTTATTACATTTAGGGCAAATTCTTATTACATTTAGGACAAAATGTTATTACACTTAGGACTTTATTACATTTAGGACCGTTTATTACATTTAGGCCTTCTACAGCATTTCATTGAGTCCAAAGCGTTTGTGAGTCAGATTTTTGAATAACAAAGTACTCTGACTTCGTGGAGTTTAAACGGGTGTCGCGTAAGTCCGGAAATTTCAGCTGTGTTTGAATAAATCTTCTCTCAAGTTGAAGAAGTCCAAAAGTGTTTAGCTAAGGCCTAAATGACAACTTGTATACTAGCAAAACACTACAATTGCCTCGGGCCAAAAGTGACGGCATACCCAACAAGGAGAACTAAGCAGCTTGACTGGCTTGAAGTTACAAGGAAATTTTGAAGTGTCGAACACTTATGTTTTTGTTTTTCCTTCTTACTACAGTTTTTTCGTGACGTTGCCTGGGAGAGAGATATACTTTCCCTCCGTGTCAAATGCAAGACGAATGAAAGAGGCTGTGACTGGATGGGACAATTACGCCATTACGAGGTAGACTAGGCGTACTTTTTAAGGGCTTCTTTGGATATGTATACGACATTTGCAGTTTCCTAGCCTCCCACGTAGACGTTCTTAGGGGTGCGACCCCTAAGAATGTCTGCGTGAGAGGCTAGCAGTTTCCCAGCCTGGTCGAATAGTCCTGCTGACCGATGTCTTTGGGGATTTATAGTAACTGACCGAATCGCAAGGCCTTGCGATGGCTGCGTTTCATTCTAGACCTGGAAACTTCCGCCATTGCCTTCAGTATTATAAGTTTTCTTAGCAAACTCAAAGTTTTACTAGTCAATGAAAAAAAGTAACGATCAGTAGAGGAGGACAACAAAGAAGTAGTAGTAATAATCACAGTCTGAGATTAGAATTTTTAACTCGAGCAGTTAAAAAAAGAAAAAAAATTCAGGCTCTTTGAAATAGGTACGCCGACAGTCGTCATCATCATCATCATCATCATTATCATCATCATAATCACTGACCTGGAGTAATCGGCTCCTGCACTGACTTGTTTTTTATTCGGGTCACCCATCCAGTTCCAAACCCCGCCCGAAACGGCTTTACTTGAGTAGCGCTACTAAAAATCCGAGTTTTGTGAGGGTTGAGGCGACATTCGTATTTCTAGTTAGCTAGTTGGTTGGAAATAAAACGTATACCAGGCGTGGAATTAGGCCTGTCCCGACTGTGCTCGTCAAGAATTCTGGAAAGTTGCTCACTGGAATACTTAAAAGTTGCTAAAAAATTGCCAAAAATCCAAAACTTGCTACCGAAATCATTTTGCATATTAAAAAAACGTCAAGTGAATTTAAGGCTTTATTTTTTGTTCTTCACAATAATAACTAACCATGCTAACATCAGTCCAGAAAAATGGCTTGAAGTTAGCTTTAAAGAGATGCTCGCAATTATGCGCGAAATTTTAAGGGTACTAAATAAATTAATTATTCATACGGCAACAATTGCTTTTTTGGCTTGCGAAACATTGTTATGTGTTCAAAGGTTGATAATCGTATTTACAAGAGAATTCAAGACAATTCTTTCATAATTCTCTGAAGAAATTCGCATAAATTGAATTTTTCTATGAAATCATTGACTCTTTCGTGCTTAATGTGTGCTCTAAACTTATTTTTTGCCCAAAATTTGCTCAGAAAAGTAAAAAATTGATCGAGGTTGCTAAAACCTCAAAAGGTTGCTCCAAAAGCCAAAAGGTGCCCAAACGTTGCCGAACACAATCGGGAAAGGCCTACTTGGAATAAACCATTTTACATTTGTGAGCTTAGTACCCTTGCCTCTGAGTGAACGTGAGGCTGGGGTTTACCTTGTTTTGATACAAAACTCTTTCCTTTTGTTATGATGAAAATTATGCTAAAAAATGCTAGTGAACATTAGTTAGCATAAGAACAAAATGATTTTCATGATAAAGCAAGTAGGGTTGTATCAAAACAAGGTCAGCTCAGCCTCGTTTACACTCGTAAATGTAAATAGGACTATTCAAACATAACCATCAGGATCGAAATTATCATTCGTAAATCAGTGGCTTTTTATACTTGACGCTAATATTTGTTATATTTATATATTTTTAAATCTGATGATTGTATTTTCTTTGACTGTTTCCATTATTGTTTCTAGAGTCATTCCTACGAATGTAAGTACAAAGATGTGGTTTGTGATGATTGTAATGAAGAGATACAGAGGAGGTTTTTGGACAAACACTTGACGGAGTGCCGCGAAAGGATTGTGCAGTGTACGCTCTGTGAAAAAGAATTTGCTTTCTGGCGCTTAAAGGTGATAGCATGCCGCGATGATGTTTTAGAAAACTATAACATGAATTTTGTCGAAGCTTTCTCCCTTTTGACTACTCCAAGGGTTGCTATTTCTTTCTTTTCCTTTTTTTTAATTTCTTTTTTTTGTTTTAATGTATCACACACGGATTTCGTTGTATTTAAATATAACTTACATAGTAAATCACTACAAAAGTTACTGACTGCAAAAATCAGATGTAATTTGTCGGTTACCATACTATTGCATAGGAGGGGCACTTATTAGACATTAGAGGCGAGCGTCTATTAGATTATTTACGACGATATTTTGTAGGCGAGTGTGTATTTCAGTAGCTAGTCAAACTGTTGATAAGGGTGTCAACTGTGCAACGATAATCATTTGCAGCAAAAAAAATCTTGGCGCAAAATATGACATGGCAATTAAGAGCACTGAGTAAATGTGTAGTTTGCTGACGAATAGCAAACTGGACTTGAAGTTACTGGATCGATCTGTATTGAATCTATAGCAGAGATTACACGATAAAACAAGCGGGTATGGAAACAAGCTCAATTCCCGTGTGGGGGACGGGGGGGGGGGGAATACTCAACATGATTTTATAAGGGGAGGCTCTACCCCAAGGGCCAACACCTTTACCAGTTTTGACAGACAACGTACACTGTTCATATACCTTTTATTGAAAAATGGTACTCCGCCTTTCAGATACTAGTTTAGAAGGCTGTATCCAAGCTTTTAACTGCTTTAAATGCACCGTCTTTTAAATATGAATAAATCACTAAACAAGAAAGTTTCAGTTCTTGTCTTTTTCACTGAACAGATGTGATTTAGGGCAAAAAATAGTGTGATTCTTGATTAAATCACACTGCTTAGAGCCAATCAGATTGGCTAGGATCAACAATGATTTCAAAATGAATGTGATAAATTCTGTTAGTGTAACTGAATACGGAAAAAAAAATAACGTAGTTCATTCAATTCTTTATCGCGTCTAACTTTGAAACCGCCCCCAGAGAAGCGCCGCACTTGAGGCGTTATAGGCGCTTATTCGGGTGAACACGGTGCCTCTTTCGGGCGAAACCTCCCTAGATAGGCCATTTTAAGGAGTACCTCCCCCCCCCCCCCCCCCTCCGGGGCTCACTATCTCTTTTTTTTTTAATCGTTTGATAAAAAACCATGGCACCTTTCATGTAGCCTTCTCGAAATATCGATTCTTAATATAGAGTGTTTTCACATGACGTCACGGCGGCCATATTGGTGTCCCAAAACAATGAAACGGCGGCCATGTTGGTGTCCCAAACCATCCCTCCGGGAGTTGAACTCTTTTCTTATGCAAACGCTTTCTTTTGTTCCAATAAATTTGCATATATGCTGGCCACGTGAGTGAAAACACTCTATATATAAACATTAGAAATCTCCGTTTAATTGCTGAGCTAACTCTATTAAAATCCACAGCATCATGAAGATGAAGAGTGCACTCGTGATCCTCTCAAATTTGCTCAACGATGTAGAGTGCAGAGCGTATCCCGAGAAGAGGTATATAGAATTACAGTAACTATGTGCACGGGTGATGCATTTATTGCAGGTTTGCACGTGACTAGACTACGAGTAGTCCCCCATTTTTCCTCAGGGAGAGTAGAGCGAGCGAAACGCGAGCGCGCGTGAAAATCACCCTACGCGAGAAAAGGCGGCACGCGGCGACACGCCTATTCTCGCGTGGGGTGATTTTCACGCGCGCTCGCGTTTCGCTCGCTCTACTATCCCTGAGGAAAAATGGGGAACTACTCGTAGTCTAGCACGTGACGTCATCAAAATTCAAAGTAAAGAATTATCGATCATCCTGAGTTTTTGCTTTCATGACTGAAGTATTAGAGTAGCTAAAAAAACCGTCAGACAAATTTTCATCTCGAAATGGTTCTTCGTTTTGGAATAGAGTGCGCTTGAATTTCTAAGCTCTGTCTATGTATCCGCGGGATGGGCACCAACATGGTGTCTCCATACAAAACTCTATAACTTTGGCTCAAATATTAATTATTTCGAATATCTTGCCAAAGAAAAATTGCACAGACCTGAATCTTGGCGAGGGTCTTTGCATATTCACTTCCTTTCGTTTCTCAGATTCGGTTTTGACTTTTATTTTTGATGGCGTGACTGAGTAAGAACCAGCAATAATGAATTTCCACTAACCCAGTGACAGTTATTAAAGCGTTAGGTAAAACCTTGTAGGTGTAGATATTGTTGTGGGTTAAAATCAGGAATCTCGCAAACATTTACCAACCATGCGCCATGTTAGACAAAACAATTTCCCCGTTATTTTGCCGTGCGCCTGTTTTCAAACAAATTCTTTCCATTTTGTCGTACCTCGTTCCCGGGAAGAGAGAGGATCCTGGAAACGAGGTCGCCATTTTTCAGTGCGTCAGTGTTCAGTTATAAAACACAGATAAGGCTAAAATGTAACAGGAACAAAAGAGTGGAACACAAGCCACAGGCGAGTGTGTAACTGATATAAACTGGGTCGGGGGTTGGAGGTGGGGGTCACTCTCTTATAATAAGGACGCAGATGCTTGTCGAAAAATTAGAATTACCGTATTTCCTTGAATAAGCACTCGAGCACTTATTTAAAATTTCGGCTGAAAGGATGGCCGCTTATTAGAAGGGGGCGCTTAATCGAGAGGGCGCTTATTAAGTTCTCCTGTTGGTAATCAAGCGTACGTCAATCCCATTTCAGTACAATTTACACAGAGAGTTATCAATAAAGTGGCAATAGAAACAGCTTTTCTTTGTATCCCTCAGGCTTCTATTAAAAGAAAGTGGTGGGCGAGGGGAGGGAGGTTATTTGAGGGGGGCGCTTGTTTGATATTTTGGCCTAGGGGGTGGATGCTCATTTGGGGGAGGGCGCTTATTCGAGAAATTACGGTGAACATCTAAAGGAGACCAAGGGTTATGGGCTCCTGACCCCTGCCCCCTGAAAGAAGAGCATACTTCAACACTGAAGGAGTTATGGTTTCTTTCTGGGTGCAAACCTAAGCAAGAGAGGATGAACTCATCTTTTCTTGCCCTGGGCGATAGCTTAATGGGTTATTGGCCTGCCGTGCGGAACCCCTCCTAAGTTAGACCAAAATCCGCAATTTCTTTCCCTAAAGAAGACGATCATCCCCGTCACTCAGTTGTATGGGAACCCCCCCCCCCCCCCCCCCCCCAACTCCGTCCCCGAGGTTGACTTGAGAAACATATCGAATACCAAAAGTACCAGTTATATGAAAAACACTAGCTTGCGAGCGGCAATCGTTTCTCCTCGCTCATCGCCGCTGAGGGTCGTTTCGTGAGGAGGAACGTCTGCGACTCAGCGACAGAAATTCCATACTGATGACGTAAATCAATGTTTACATGATAAATGCGGTAGTCATGCGGTTCCAAATGCAAATTTGTTCAATTTTACGTTTCTCCTGGTCGATTTTGGCAAAGTGTTGTGTTCTTTTGCGAACGAGCTAAAGCAAAACTCAAATGCTTCTTCTAGAGAAGAATATATTCCGCAAGTATTGTCTGTTTTGTTTTAGATTCATCACGTCTTTGTCTTTTGTCTGTCATTCGTAAACAATGGCTAGAACAATATAACTACTCCGACGTCCAATCAGCGCTTATGACCGGATTCCGGACAGATTTTACGTCATCAGTACGGAATTTCTGTCGCTGAGTCGCAGAAGTTCCTCCTCGCGAAACGTCCTTCAGCGGCGATGAGCGAGGAGAAACGTCTGCCGTTCGCAGGCTGGAAAAACACGCGGTGTTGAACGAAAACGACCAATCAACGTACAATAAATCCCTTACCTACTACCGATCTCTTTCTTCTAGTGTGCGAATGAAGCGTCGACTCTGTCAGAGGCAAACTGGAGGGAAGTGCCCCGAAAATCGCGTACCACTAAGGGCGCACAAAGCTTGCCATCAGGTGAGGTCTATACTGTCTCCGGCTCGACCATTATCTATCGTCAGGGAAAAGCGGGTGGGAGGATTTTGCTCTAAATACAGGGTTATTTAGCTATCTTCCCTGACTTTTTCTGCCGGATTTGTAAGTTTCTGTCACAATTTTCGGTAAAAATTCCAATTTAAGGCACATTGTATATCATTTTTAAGCAGTCTGAATCGGTTAAAAGAAGACGAGAACACGCTTTCAATTTTTCATGTATTCTGTGATACGAGGACGTCAGGAGCAGTTTTATTTGCTCAAATTTGGAATCTGTCAAAAGATTTTGATGTTCCACTGGCCAATTCTAAGACCAGTCTTTGTCAACTCGATAACAAATTGACTCGTGTGGTTATTATTATTGTCGTCATCTGGACCAGGGTTTGGATTTACATCGCCATCATGGATGAGAAGTTTTCAACGAAGGAATTACTGAATAATAAATGTTGACATCCTATTTACTGTATACTTTACTGCAGCAGAAAAGAATCTTCTTTTGACGACCCTTAATTCAAGATACAGGCTAGGTCAATGATCCACTCACCGAGCATGCCCACAAAGCGAATTCCAGAGGCAGACATCAAATTTCTTGACCTCGTGGATTCCCTTAAATTTGGCTGGTATCCGTTCGCAATTAGGTTAAAATCTTTCGAGCGAATGTTGAGCGACTATCTTGGGAAAAAGTGAGGCTACGGTTGCGATGAATTAGTTCGTAAACATCCAGTAAGAAAAGCAAAGTAATGAGAGGCACCAAATTCGTGGCCGCCATTATGCTAGGTCTACGAGAGCTTGAAGACTGGTTTGACATTCTGTGATTAGCAGCTGGATAGCCCTTTGACTTTTTGATAATTATTTGATAGGAAACTGGCAGGGTTACTTCATCGACGGAAGGGAATTTGGACGAGAAAGAGCTTCAGGAAGCAAATGGCCCATTAATGTCATCATGACCTTTCAAAACGGCAATCAGTTCACAGGGAAAGGAAAGGACGAAATTGGCCCCTTTATTTTTACAAATGGGAAAATCTCAGGTAAATGTCACACAAAATATACTGATAAAGTGTTGCCGACAAGCAGCGATTGGTTTTACGTTAACACCACACCTTTGCTCCAAACGTTTGTACACTTTAAGCTAAGTTATCTTTGCATTAATAAGCGTTCTCCTACTAAGACCTACTTAGTTTAAAAATTTATTTCCTGATGTGTGCACTGTCATTTCTAAGAATATCAGAAGCCGGTGTGACGTATTTTGTATTTCTTTGTTTTGTTTAGCCATTTTTTAGTCACTGAGGCATATCTTTCCATCCTTGTCATCACGATCAAGTCACCAACCCCTTCTAACCAACGCTCACTTTTCACGAGTAGTTGTATGTTATGAAGAGGTTCTTTAACGGGAAAGCACCATCTAAGGAAGCATGCTTATGCCGGTAAATAAGCTAACTTGTTGGGTAGTTTTTATTGGACTCATCTTTTTGAAATTACTCGCCAAACACGGCGGACGTGGTGATAGGGAGAAATACAAACGTCTGTCAAAGTTTCATAAATATAAGTTTGCAACTGACGAGAGCAATCTTTCATCGAGAGTCAACCTGCAGTGATAGGACAGTGACGTAACGGATGCCTCAGCCGAGTTAATATATTTTCCCATACAAAAAAACTGAAACGTCGTCAGTTGTCTCTCAGTCTCCTATTAGAAGCGCGGTCAAAGGGAGCGCGAAAGCTTATGGGAAGGAGGAAAGAGGCTAGCAGTCAACTTTCTCGTAAGCGACCACCCTTGGTGCACGACAAAGTGGTTGCCTACGGGAGGTGGTCGTCTAGAGGAAAAATTAAGAAAATAAGCTCAAACTGAACTGATGAATGCAGTGATGACATAATTACCAAACAAGTTAAACTTAGGCGAACAGACAACTGCCAAAAATGTTTCACATCAAGATAGGATATCCTCTCTAGCGTACATCCAATACCGCTTGGAACTGCTGAAACTTTGTAGTCCATAACATTTTGCATCAATGTTACAATCCAACTTTTTTACTGCACAGATCGTATTACAGCCATCTTTCTCTTAAGTCAACTGCTATAATCTCTTAGCACGCTTGGTGAACGCTTTTTAAAACTTAACTTTTTTGACATTCGAGCAATCATGACTGTTCTTACAATCAAGCGTGATCCTGCCGGGTGGTTGCTCACGAGAAACAGAAAACAGAAGAGTATGTTCAATTGAAGAAACTATCAAGCTGGTTTCAGGCTAATAATCTTTCTATTAACGTAAAAAAAATCCAATTTTATTTTGTTCAACTAAACAAAACAAAATAGGCAAAAACGTGACTTACGTTTTTCAATTAATGATATTGAAATTAATCGTGTAAATGAAGTTTTGTTCTTGGGAGTTATACTTGATGAACACTTATCTTGGAAATCTCAAATACAGAACGTAGCAAGAAAAGTCTCAAAATCAATAGGCATTTTTTACAAATCAAGTTTCTGCCTTAATAAGACCTCCTTATAATGTACTCTCTATTATAGTTTAGTTTATCCTTATTCACATCACTGTGCGAGTGTTTGATTGGGGCTCAACTTATCAGTCAAATCTTAAACGTTTGATTACTCTTGAAAAACGGGTTATTAGAATAATTTCCAAGAGTCCTTTTAATGAACATGCCAATCCTATTTTTGTGAGCTTACGAATTCGAAAATTTGAAGATCTTATCAAATAAGTAAAGTTATGTATCTTTACAAAAACGGGCTTCTTCCTGATAGTTTCAATCACATGTTTTTACTTATAATATCATAGGTGACGAATTACTCCTTAATTTTGGCGCGAAATTTCAGCGTTAATTTGTAATTTCACATGTGAAATTACCAAATTGCCATGGCAACCTTCGTACGTCTCCGTTTCAAGATGGCGAGGAAGTTTTAAAATGTCGTGAATGAAGATGTCGGGGCATAAAAAGACGCTTTAGAAAACCTGAACACACGAAAGAGCACATCAAGAAGGATTCTTAGAGGTATGTTGTGGAAAAATTCTGAAAACTTAAGCCAAATTTTAGCTCTAAACGTTTGAGAGAGTGGAGTTCACGATCGATCGATACGATCCAGGATAAACAAGTCAAAAATCCTCGATTGCTAACGTAATTCGTCACCCATGATATTAATAGGTAATCAAATGGTATACTCTTGAAATTATTCCCTAACTTCACTCGTCACCATTTGATTACACATACTATTAACTGTGACGTACATTCATGTAATACTAGAGGTAAGAATTCCAACAAGTGGACCCAGGACACAACGTATACCAGGAGCTTATGTGCTCTTGCGTATACTAAAAGTGTCCGAAAGTCTTCCACTGTAATTAACTGAATTGAATTTCCCGCAACGATGAGTAGAAAAGTCACGGACTTCAGTCGCGGCATTCTAAGCGATTTTTGCGTGGTTATGTTTTATACTTCCTTTTGAACTGACCTCTTCACAGGTTCTTCAGTGCAATTTGTTAAGCAGTACGCAACGCACAAGGTATTATATAATGGAGAAGTCAAAGAAGGGAAGATGATGGGGCACTGGCGACTTGAATCAATCCAAAGCGTCAAAGGAGAATGGAAGATGTGGCCTGTCGGTAGCGGTCACTGAACAGTTCATCTCAGCTGGGTCAGTATCTTGGGCTTTTCTTTATCTTCAGGATCCTTCTACTAGTATTGTAATATACTGTAATGTCATTGGCATGGCTAACTATGTATAAATATCAATAAACTGACTGTGATACGACATTCTATGTAACCAAACTGTATGTCTCTCCTTTCTGTTAGTTATAGTCTAGCAAACGAAGGCCATAGCGTGCAAAACTTTTCAAACCGTTGAAGATTTAGCGTGCCAGCCCGCCCGGGCTCATGTCAGTCCCTTCAGTAGTTTTTGCGCGGGCAGCCTACCAAGAGGTAGACCCTTAGAAAAGTTATGAGCAGGGGATTTTCAGTTTGCATGATTACTTCAGTTTTGGCAACATGCCTGTGGATGAAATTTTTTCGGGATGAAATCCTCTGCACATCTTTTTCTATAGGTTAAACATCACTGATTACATCCTTTAAAGTCTTTTTTACATGCAAATGCATGCGGTTGGGGGCCTGCGGTTGGTCGGCGCTCGGCGGCGATTTGGCGTTCTGCAAAATACCCCTGCCAAGCTAAAATTCTATTGTCCGTTACACAGGTTTCAATTTCAATCAGTAACTGTTGTTCACTGCTGCTGCTGCTGTTGTTCACGTGTAGTTCACGTGCCATTTTCTTCACACCTAAAACCCCGACACCGCTCAATTTCGTTCCTGAGGGTCTTCGTTCCCTGATCCTTGATGCTGACCAAGAGCAGCCTCTGGGAACGAAAGTTAGTGATTTCAAGTTGTCGTAGCCACAAACTGTTGCTGGTAACAATCAATAAACAACAGAACGTAGTCGCTGAAAACGAAATTTCCAACCTTGTCGCCAGGTTTTTCTCGGATTCCCTCAATATGGCGTCTGAAAAGTGATCACGTGTTCAATTTCAAGAAGGCTTTTTGATGGCAAAATCTTAACACAAATATACAATATATTGAATTCGGAGGATACTTTATATGTTGAAACCCCCTTAAAGATAATTTAACAAAGCTGTCACAATGTTAATTCGTAATCTTTTATTATATCATTGTTATATTAACCTTCATTATTGTATCTTCTTTGATATTTTATATTAAGTCCCGTTGTGTTTTTTCTTTCTTTTCCTTATCTTCCTTCCATTTTTCTGACTTAAGTCATTTCCTCTGTCCTTTTGGCGGTGGACCGCCAACTTCTCGATTAGCTCAGCAATTTGTCGGCAGAGGATATTTAAAATATGTAATTATGCAAACTTAGAAATAAAGGAAAAGTTAAAAAAAAGACCTGTATTTACAAGATAACCGGAATTGTTTGTTTGCAGTGTAAAGAACTTGCTAACCAGATGAGAATACAGCTCAATGAGCATCAATGTCACGCTCCATGGCCTGTTTGCTTTTCGTAAACTTTATTAGTTTTGCGGCATGTTGAAAGGGATTACACACAATAAGCAATTTAACACAAGGGCCCAAGGCTATCAAACACCGAGGTATTATAAACACCGCACAATAAACTGCGTCTAATTGTTCTTAAAGGTCGCCAGGTCACGATTGAGAACCGCAATTAATAGATCAAATTGATTGAAGGGTAATTTATACCTATTTATTACACTTGAAAACAATAGGGTTAAATTTAAGCAGCATTCATATAAGAACGGCGAGTCTTATTAACCTTTTACCCCTCAAGGGAGATACCACTTACATAGAAAAGCCGCCATGAAATAACTTGTATATATTTAGTTGATGGGTCTGGTTACCGATATCCCTCCCGTGGAATAAAAAATGAATTTCCTCCTAAATTTTGTGTACCACTATGGATTTCAATGCATATTAAGAAATTTCCATACTTCAATTTGTAAACATAAGTCCCAGTGCTTACTGATACCTCTTGCAGTGTAATAAAAAGTATAACCGTTTTAGAATTAATTATCTCGGCACGAACTAAATGGAACGTTTAGACATAAAATTCGCCCACAAAGGATACAGTGTTTGGAATCAATGATTCAAATACAAGAGTTTATTTGCTTTTCTCTTTTCAAAAGAGTGCTGTTTAAATAGACTGTTTAATCTTCACCGCTTGAAAAAAAAAAGCGTGTCACCAAGATGGAGCGTGGCAAGCCAAGTCGTGTTTTTAAGTCAGCAGGCGTCCCACACACATAGGTTTTGGTTATTACGCAACGAGCAACAAGAATTTATGTTAAAACATGCAGAGCTCATCCATAACTAAACTGATAGTACACTCTCTAAGGAACAGTCCGAGTCCTTAAAATTAACGCACATTTATAGCACCCGTTATAGAACACGTGTTTAGCGCGAAAACAAAGCATTCTTTAGGAAAGCAAATGAATTTTTGTCGTTGAAGTCTGACACAATAATGATAAATAATATTAATTGTCAGATAAGCCTTTTCTTAAAAGTAAAATTCTCTGAAGAAACACGAGGTATTACTAAAGTTAGTCTGATTTAAAGGTGTGCGCACTAAGCACCTGTTGATTAAACCACAATGACGTTTTACGATGAAGCAGTCCTGGGATGTCGTAAAAAGGACCAATGTCAGGTGTTTTGGGTAATTACTGAATATCTGATATGAACTGTCCTCATGTACAGTCCTAGAAACTAGTGGAAATGTTGTGACTTTCTCTGACAATGCCCCCAGCCGGGTAGGTACAAAGACCCATCGAGGTTGGAGCGGAAAGCCTTCCCTGAAAAAAAAAACCGCCTGTGTTTACAAAAGACAACGAGTTAAGCGCAGACAGCCACAGACTATTTAATTAACGTATTCAGGGCTGGGCGAAAACTCGGCAGCTACGTTGTCAAGATTAACAAAATAAAACAAATCACTGAGGTCCATGAACAAAGAACAGTTTGCCTTTAATGTTTGCCGACAATATAATTACTTTATCAAACAAAACCAAACGATTTATCCAACGGTAGATACTAACGTCAAGGTATATTGTGAAACTTCAAGTACAAAAATACTTGAAATAACATGGCTCCGTTTATTAATAAATAAGATGTATTGACATTTGTAGCAGATTCCAATGTGTGCCAATAATATCTCGGAAAATAACTTGTTCGCTTTCGTCATAAGTCAATAAATGCTATTAGGACTGTTCAAACATCGGACAAAGAGTTTCTATTAACTATTCAAGTTTCTTACGGAGCACTTAATTACCTTATCACTATCAATTAAAATCAAAATTAAAATCAAGAAGCCAGCAATCTAGTATGATGTACAGCTACAGAGTAAAACACATGCCTTAGTAAACTCGAACTGAAAATCACACTGAAAAGTTCACTGAACTGGTTTTAAGATGTTGTATGCGTACTGTGATTGATAACAATGTTTTTACGAGTATATCAGTGGAAAATTTTTTATTCTAGCTAGAACCAGCCGTCAGCGTCTTTCAAGTCAGGTCTAGTGAGGAACAAAGCTGTGCCACGCCATTTGGACTCTAAAGACGACTGTGCTTAACTTGATAAACATGTCTCTGTTTAATATTGCTGTATATTTTTTACTTATGAAACAAATAAGGAAGTTCATTGCGTCTCCTTCGGTTCACCCGTATCACCATAAGTATTCTGTTCCCAGTACTGATTAAAGCATGCATGTCGCTTGTTGCAAAGCAACCACAAGTCGCGCCCACTCGGGTAAAACAGAGGTGACTTACCAAGCGCGTTAGAGAACACGCGAATGTAAAACTACTTCTCTGCTTTAAATCAAACTTTCATTTTGTAGATTCATGTTTAATTTAGCGATAAATCATGCACACAGCGTGATTCAAAACAAAGATTTTAACCACTGATACATCACAGCAGTGTGTGAACAAACATGAAAACAAGTAAAAAAGCTACACTGTATCTTGGAGTGTATCTAAACATGCCTCGTACACCCATACATCGAATTATGAATGTTTTTTCTTAAAAGTACTGTAAAGGCATTCTTGCAGTTTATCAAAGTGACTGATTTTGACTTCTCTTATCATAGAAAATGCTAATAATTAGTGCTCTTAAGGCAAGGTGCGCGTATTACCCTTTTCGTTTCTAACTCTCTGAGTTCTTTTACAATCAAAGATGCTCGAAACTGAACTGAGAGACCACTATACCGTTAATGACTACTTTTTTCACGTGTTCGTTTTTATCAATAATGTCACTGCAATCTAAGTTTATTAATTTCAATCCTTGCGCAAATTCCTTGAAATGATTACGTCACGTCAGCCAATGAAACTTGTAAGCCTTAATATCATGAACTACTTGGGGTACATTTGATCCCACTCGGGATTTCACTCAGTATATACGCTCGCCGAGAGAATCGAACGAAAATTTACAAAGTTAAACTGTATTGCTTTTCACTTAGGAGAGTGCCCAAAATCAATGTCCGCTGCATTAGAAACTGATCGGTTAAGTTTAAAGTTCACCGAGTTTAAATGATCCCCTGGCTTGTTCAAGGACTTCAAAATAACAATGTGTATTATATAACTATGCTATAAGATGAAAATCAGTCATCGTGCAATCACAGCATACTAGTAAGCCAGTTTTTGCTGTTCACTGACTGTAGGCCGAAATTTATGTCTTCACTCATTTCACTGACGCGCCCATAAATAAGTGACTTAAAACACCAACTTAATATCTGTGAATTAAAGTTAATTGAGCATTTATCACAAATGTAGCTCAAACAGTGCCTCCAAAATATAGACGACAAAGTGACTCTTATGAAAACTTATTTTCCGGTTGTTTTGAACAAGCGCACCAGCGCTGTCCATTCTTGAATCATTTGTTTTCTTTCATGCCCTCGTTTAACATACTGTAAAACAACTTACAAAGCTCTCATTATGGCAGCTGATATTGCTTCTCTGATATCATTTGTGAGAGGAGTTCGGCAAATGATGCCAGTATTAGTAGTTCTTGTTTGGTTGTTTCTTAGATTAAGAGTTTTACCTCAGTTTATGGGCTCGATGTTAGTACAGGGCATGCATACAACCTCTTACAAGACTTGCAACTCCTGCTTCAACGTAGGTTCAACATTTCTTGTAATTCAAGCGTTCATTTTCTATCGTATTAAGGATAATTAAAAGACTCAATCGTAAGGTATTTATTCATTCTGGTAAGTACTGCTTCAAGTTTGAGGATACGCAAAAACTACGCCGGACCCAGTACGTACTTCGGTCACTGAGTTAAACGCCCGTCAAAGTCAGGACAACCCCTCCAAGACGACACCATACATGCAGTACTCACATGAGATTTCGAGAAACATCAGAAAGACATTCAACGTTGTTTGGCCGCAGTTTTTCTTTCACCAGTAGAAAATAAACAACTCTCACTGTTCAAGAACAAACCAATGATCAGTGAGTATGTTGAACCTTGTTGAATGGCAAAGACAAATAAAAGACGTACCTCCATCAGTCTTTTTTTCCCCATGAATGTCAAATAATTTTAACAATCACTAAAACAACGCCTCCTTCGGCGCCACGTTTGCCAGCTGTTTAGACCACTAGGTGTGTGCGTCTTTGCTTCAGGCTTTCAAGATAACATCTTGACTGGTGGTTTCCGTCTTCTAGTTTTCTTTAGAATTCGGCGCTTCTTATTTAGCCACCAACGAGTCAATTCAAAAAGTATGAAGAGTGTTAGAGCAAGTTTTCTTGACCATACCACTGAGGCGTCGACTGCAAACTGAAGCAGGCACACAACAACTGTCCAAAGTTATAAACCCACAAACTGCACTCCCTGTAATCATTTCCTTTAGTTAACTAAATTTCATTGATATCTCTTTTAAATGATACTATCGCTACTATCATGTAAAAGACTTATTTTTATTCGGGGTGAATTGAACCCAGATAGCGCAAAACAAAGAACTGACAGTAAAATTGTTCACTTCGTCGACATGCGCTTTTGAGATCGACAAATTTTTCAAGGACAATCATTAAGCAAATCAAGAAATTCTATAATTACAATGTTGTGACACTAGAGAGACATCTCCATGCATATGAAGCTGAATTGGCTAACTTCGTTTAGGGTGATAATTCAGCGGGCTGAAGCTTTTCGACACACATTTTAATTCAGGTAATTTGTTCAATTGCTAGATGGGAAGACGCAATCAAACATCTGCTAAATAATATATTTAGGATCATTATATAATTTTTCTTTGGTAAACAGAAAACTATTTTTATCTTACATCAATATAAAATTGTAGGGTCCTCTGATAAAAGCAAACAATCATTAATGATAACCGAGTCTTTGGTCACATAAAACGATAGAGTGTTCATAATCAAGAACTAACAGTTCAATTTGACACGATTAGCATATCAAGAATGTCGACGAGTAGTGAATCTCGAATATTGTGGGATAAATTTAAGGAGAAGGCTTCAGAACGGACTTATTATTTGAAAACAGAAATTCCCAAAACGCCTTTTAAGAAAATGTTTTGGAAATATCGAAATGAGGCAATTCTTGGAAGTTCAAGGTCTTGCTTTGAAAACTAAGGCTATTTTGTGTAACGAGAGACCAGGTGTCCATGTAAGACTATTTTCTATAATGTAGGCTTTTCCGCTGGCTCAAACAAAGCCGACATCAGGAAATTGCTTTAAATTCAATATTTGTTGAGAATTTAAAATCTTATTGTAAAAAGAAAAAAGGAAAATTGGGGCTGATGAGTCCGTCAGTTTACTAACAACATGGCAAAATTAGAGCGTAATAAATCTACAAAGGAGGTGGTCTTTCCTTCATTCAAAGAAGCCTTTTTACCAATTAGCAAAACAGATTTTTGGCAGGATAACCAAAAGCTTTGTTTGACGAACTCATAATTTTACGAAAAGCTAAGCAAAAGTAGATTTCTTTAATGAAGGCGGACTGCGTGGTTAGATTGGTGACTGTCTGTTTTAAGTCCCAACCTTGGCAATGCAAACAAAACTAATAAAAAATCAAATATCTCTTCTCAACATACATATTTCCTATTCACAGATAACTCGATTTTAAAAAAATCAAACGAGGCAACGCTGAAAGAAACAAATGTTATTCTGTTATCTCTCACTTACAGCGAGATTGGAAATTACATTAACACACTTCTTTTCAAAGTTGCAACTTAAGTTCAGTTCCTGAGCCGAACAGAAAGAAAAGAATTTATCGCAATTTTATTGGTATTATTGACAAACTTTCTAGACTGACATTATTATACATTAGGTTTTATACAGTATTTACAGTTATAAATCTTAAACATACTATTATTATTTCCATAACTTTCTCGTTTACGCCGTGCGCCCATTGCGAAAAGAAAGCCGTATTCCTGTATACTAAACAAAACTGAAGCAGCGTTTTAAAGTAAAAGATCTATTTTAATTGACTGACCAAAACTACGCAAAAAAAACTTGCGCGAACTTGGTTCCAATCTAGGGATATATCTATTTTATGGCGACAAAATATTCGAGGAAATGGCCAGCAATTTGGCAGTTTCCGAGCTTCATTGTTCGATTGATAAATCGTTACATTTTCTATCAGGATACTAATTTTTTTTTACCTCGACAGCCGTAGGGGCTAATAGGAGAAGAAGTCCGGGACGGAAGCATAGTACAATAAGCCACAGTTGTGTGGCCGATAACCTTCAATTAAAATATTATAGCACATCATAAATAGTTACATTTTGATTCCTGTGAGGGCTTATCCACTGCAAGAAGCTTGCATCGATCTCGGCGACCAAAGAAGGAATAGCTATATGTCTTTAATTAAACTCCATTTAGATGTGTCCATAGGTTGGATGTGGTCGGATTATACAGGGTAGGGGATGTCCTGTTGCTGGGCTTGGGTAGTGTGAAAAGTGATGCATTTGAGTAGGACACTGCGATGTGCACAAAATCCCTGCGCTGTAACCTGCCAGAGAAGCTGCGTGCGGCAGAGTAGTCGGCCGTGGTGGGGCGGTCACATCGACCCCAGGATTTTGTTTCTTCCATTTAGTGCGTCGATTTTGAAACCAAATTTTCACCTGTGTTTCTGTTAGACTCAGCGATAGGGCCAAGTTAAGTCTCTCGCAAACTGATAGGTATCTAGTACTCTTAAACTTGTTTTCTAACGCGACCAGTTGTTCATACGTGAACGCAGTTCTTGCTCGTCTGGGTTTTCCCTCCTTTGAACGTTCAGAGCCGCCACGCTTTCGCTTTGATTTAGAGCTCAGTGAAGTAGATTTAGTTTCTTCATTCTCTTGAATATTTGACGATTCCTGAGCACTTTTCTCTTTTTCCAGGCAATTTTCAGTTTCTGTGCGAACATAATAAGAAGGTAAATATTTAAAAGAGCTCCTAAAATCAGAACTTTTTCCGTATTTTAGATTAACAGACATAATTCAATAAACAGGTTAATTCATGATTTAAGAGACACCGCTACGCCGCCTGGCGAAATTACATTTATCAACGGCAAATTAGTTGGTTAAACGGTGGAATCGCAGTATTTCAATGATTTTTCTTAAGACATTTTACAGCGATTTACGCGTTGCTTTAAATGGTTTTTAAGCTAAACGGCTGCGCCTATAATGCAATCTCAGAGCGAGTAACTAATAAATTAATGTAAAGAAGAAATTTACGCTTTATCTTTAATTGATTTTTAGCGTGTTGCATAGTATGATAGAATTATAGAAAAACTGTTCCATTAAAAGTAGGAAAATGTTGATACCATGCACAGTAGATTGAATTTTAACGTTAATTAAACAGCCGGGGTGATGGGACGTACGTTTAGAATTGATGAGTATTCTTACCAATCGTCTTTTGTGCTCGGTTTAATCGCGTTGAAGCCATCCATGGGTGCCACGGAGAATTATTTCTCGATTCCTCTCTGCTAAGGCTTTCAGTTTCTGAGTCGCTTCCACTTGTTCGCCTCTTTGGGTTGTTAAACTTGTGTGGATCCAAAATGTCTTTGACAGTAAATGATGTGACTACGTGTCTTGATTCTTGCAGCAATTCATCCTCTGCTCCTGAAAGTTCTTGTGTATCACCGCCATCAACGCTGGTTACACTTCCTCTACGCCTGTTGTCAATAAGAGAGTCGATAGAAAAGCGATCATTGCCTTGCATGGTGCTATCTACTGCTCAGTGTCTTAACAATGCACGGCGAAAGTGTTTTGCACCCTGTCGCTTCAAGCGCGCATTCACGGAGTTACGAAACCTTTTGCCTTATCCTATTGGGGGTGGACTAAAGTCGGTGTCTATACATAAGTTAAGTAGTGTGTGGCGGTACAATAGAAGTCACCGTCGGTAGACGAGCTTGTTTTGATTGCTGTGTGCACGCATAATTGTCATCCAAATTAACTGAATGATTTGACAGCGTCAAGTGGTGATGAGTTGTTATAGCGATTAGCACCTAATGCACACTTAAGGCAGAAAAAACCCCACTTTAAAATAATTGTTGTAGCGAAAGATAAAACCGTTCCTCCAATTTAGGCAGTTTTGATGACCATAAAACCAAAAAATAAAAAATCGAGGGAACGTATTTAAGCTCAAGGAGGGGTCGAGCGAACAAAGACTCCCATCTTGAAAAAGGCTAGCATTCATTGGTTTATGTAACGCATTGGCTGACGCACGAAAAGGCCTGCTGTGATCTTGCCGACAAAAAAATTAAATTCATCAAGGAAGTCTTTTAAAGATTTCCGTGCCAATAAATTGCTTACGAGCAAATCCTGTTCGAGTTTAATGACCGGCTATGATATGCTCTGTTTCTTCGATTTGTGAGTTTCTTCGAAAGCGACGAATTTCCGAAAATGCACCGATTTCTCCGAAAGTAATACTGAGAAACCCTAAAAAATAAATATTTTTGCTTGTTTATCATTACACACAGAATAGACTGCAACTTTTTCAGCCAAGCTGCGTTATAAATAGCCTGCTGTTAACAAAAGATAAACTGCACTCTTGCTTGGATGTTTTTGAGGTACGTCGATAGAGAAAAACAAACACATTAAACTTCTTAATTGAGATGCAATCACTGTAACAGTACCTTCTAGTAAAATTTGTTTAACAATCGTTAACAAATATACGTTGAGAAATACGCTTAAGACATTTTTAAGAACCGTAACGAGAAAAAAAAAATCCTTCGCTTCCACTAACTTTCCATTTCAAGAAACTGAGTATTTTTCTTAGAGAAAACCCCAGGCTTTGAGGGGATGTTGGTTGTGATAGGTGCGACACTAAAAGGCCGCTGTTTGTTTACTGGCGATTTTTTAACTAATTAGTACGTATCAGAACCTTATCGGTGTAATTTTCTTTGAAATGATCGTTTAGGCTTGCCATTTGCCGAACGCTTTTTCGTCCGCGATAAGGCGGTCAACGATAACAACAACGCTAATAACCGGGGCAATTAGGAACAATCCGTGAACCACAGAGGAGATAATATCTAAAAATATTCCCTTCCCCTTGTGTCACACTCTCTACAACGGGACTGTTAGTTTTTGATATTTGACGTTAATGAGCTTTCCTGTGTCGGTGCCTGTGACTCAAACCGCACAAGAATTCAATAGTTTTTTTAAACAATAACGCATTATACAATTCAAATATTATGAATGTCTTATATAAATACCGCCATTGTGGCTTTCCAGTAGGCAACTTAAAGGCCTTGCAAATCTGGATGTGTGGTTGACATAAATAGGGCGTTAAATGCTTCCTTGGGCAGACAGTTTCATTTAGTAATCTAATAGCCTTGTAAATAATTATTGAAATAGAGAAGTTGCTTTTCTGTTACACATGACACTGCAAATTGCTTTTATTAAGTTTTATACAATTTCGATTAATCCATGTGAGTAGAAACCGGTTCAGTGATTTGCATTGTTCTTCACAAAAGAGCCACTTGCAATGAAGTTATTATCCCAAGACAAGCACAGGAAATTAAATCATTAACAAAGAAAGGCTCAAAGCAAAACGCTTTGCTAGCCTCAAGGGAAATTGAACATCATTAAGAAAAAAAACCAGTAACAAAAAGCAACGTTGACCACACTATATTAACGCCAAGGGTTCACACATCGCTTAGGTTGAAAATCATGAACGAAAATGAAACAAGTCGTACAAAAAACGAATATTAATGCAAATATCCCTTGAGTTATTTGTTTATAATCATAAGAACAAGCAAGTCTTACAGGTCCAATTCACCCTGCAAATATTTGTCCATGATTATCTTTTTAATAAGTTTATGATTTGTTCACGAACCTGAACGTGCCAGCTGGAGGTTATAAAAAGTAAACAATTTCGTGTGAAATGAGAAAAGAATCAAAACAAGAGTGGTTAATTTACCCCTAAGTAACCAGAGAATATAATACGGGTGTTATTGACACATGACGAAGGAGGTATCGCAAAATAACAGGGTTTTGAATGTAGCTGAAACAACAGGTTTGGACCATGCGCGAATGTTGATTGGATACCCAAAGCAAACACACGTTCAAGGAAGACTCAAAATACCAATTATCCTATTTTATTGTAAACAAATACACTTAACAAAAAGGGTTTTCTTTACAGAGAGGATATTGTTGTAAAATGATGACAGTGTACCTTTAATTACGCTATGTGTTTTTTCACTGTTTTATTGTTTGACAGAGCACACATGGACTGCTTTGTTGTTAACAGATGGATTCACACGCCCGAGCGCATCAAAGTTTTTTAAGGCAGTCGGTTACGCTTTGCATCATATTTATTAAGGTTGGAATGTTTATTTCCTTTCCTTGTTTACGCTCAGTAGGAAATAACTAATTATTATTTTGAGCCATAACTAAAACCAATGCTGTTAGTGACACGTAAACGAAAAATAAGAGCTCACAAGGCCTCCATTCACTCTTAAGTCACAGAGTTCGCCGGTTTACTTAGTACACTGGGCTTTTTGGCAGAAAACAAGGAAAGAACTGGAAAGCTTGGTTATCATTTACACAGCTGAAAGTAAAACATTTTGCTAGCACCAGCTTTTTTTTATTTTAAAAAGACGGGTCAGCGAAATTTGGAATCCATCAGAACCACTTTTCAAAGTCGTTTAAAGGTTTAAAGGGGACACAGAAAAATACTCTTACAATGTAACAAAATTGCTATTAAAATTATATTTTGCATATGTTTCAAGTCACATTTCATCTTCAGTGTCATCTCACGAAGAAAACCAAGGAAAAATAGCTAAGACGGTTGACATATGTCTGCGAGTGCTAAAGGAAAGCAACTTAAGTATGTTCGACAGCTACAGTCGTCAGGAACAGTGTATTGATCATATCCCATATTACCTTTCGGGATTGTCGCTTGCACATTTTTTCCGACAACCTTTCTCGAAATAGCTGTATATAACAGGGCTCTGAGTGTCATAAGAACCCTCGGCTTTTTCTTGCTTTGCTTGGTGGCGTCAATGAATAACTTTTATCCTTCCTACTTGGTTTCAAAAATTTCCTTTGAGAGCTTTTCAGTCTTAGAAAGGCATGACAAAAATTCTTTTATGGAAGTGTTAAACTTTAAAGACATGGCAGCCGCGGAAGAACAAATTCAAAATATATAAACAAATGAATAAAAAACTAAATATTATAAGCCATTTCCAATTTAATCCGCACCCATCGCCAAAAGGTTTCAGAACACTGCTCAAGCAATTGTTAACAGAACGAGATTCCAACATGAGATGGCATTGGCCTCTTCTAAGATACCGTCACTTAAGGTGCATTCCAGTGTCCCACACCAGCCCAACCTTCGTCAAAGAAGTGTTAGACAATTCGACGTTTGAGGGTGGGGTAAGTGGGGTAAGTGGCTTGGCTAAATATACAGACAAACCCCATTAATAAGGATACTAAGGGGGCCATAGAAAGTGTCTACTGTCCGTAAAGCGGGGTTTGACTCTATATCCTTGGAACAAATAAATTGTTCCGTGTAGTCTTATGTTTACACCAAAATCTTAGGAAAATATTTTCAACGTAGTAGTAGGCTTAGAAAAAAAAGTACCACAACCTGCCCCCCAAACCCCCACCCCCCTCTCCTAAAAGGTCAAATAATCGGTTCCTACGAAGACGGAGCAGTAAGCCATTTCCGAGTTTCCCCGGGCCTCTGTATCAAAACGAGGTTAAGTGCTCAGCCTTTGATATGGAAATAACTTTTCATTCTCATGCAAATAAAGCTCATTTTCACAAGAAAGGTTGTGCACCTAGCCTCATTTTGAAAGTGAGGGTTTTCGGAACTCGGAAATGGCCTATTAAACAAAGGAGTTCAATGAGGTTTGTGCTGGGGCAGGGGGGGGGGGGGACCCTCTCAGCTTCTCCTAAGCTTTCAAAACGCACACCAAATATATTAATTCTCACATGTGGGTTTCAGCAAGTGTTTGTCATTAGGGCCCAGGTGAAAAGTGGTGAGACTTCACACAAGACGAACTGACTCGCACCTTTGTCAGTGTGAGTTCTTAGACAGGCGAAAATTAAAATGTGGTTTTTAGATATCTAAATGCGATGTGACAAATGGATAAAGACTGGCGGGCTCTACCATTTAGTTCATGTACAACGTACGGCTTTAGCTTAACAACAGCCAGCTAAAGATGGCACAGAAAGAATTCTGTGCTTTGGCAACTGAGAAAACGCTAGAAGAACTACACATGTAATGCAGGAACAATTTTTTTTTGTTTTGCCCTAACGATTTTCTCTTCTAACTTTCGATCCGTTCCTTTTCAAAAATACTTTAAATTAGTACAAAACAAATAGGAATTAGTAAAACTATAAGAGAGTATCGAATCTTTACAAAAAAAATATAGTAGCATTCGCAAACCTATTTTTCAGGTAGAATACTTAAACACATAAAAGCATGGGAAAATACTGCCAAAAAAGCTCAAACTATATCAATTCAGCCATTACAGCATCCTCGGTTTAGAGTACTTATAGTGCTATTCCTTATCCAAAGACTAGGGTAATGTCAAATGTGTTTACCCCATAATATGAATTACCCGAAACTGTAATTTATAGTAATTTTAGTATTAAGGTCTTGCGGGCTAGGCCTGCCTTGTGCATGGTGTTAGAATTTGTCAAGATTTTTATTTTAGGAGAGTTGACGAGTTTATGACAGAGGAGTTAGGATTTTGTAAAATTTAATTATTTTGTGGATTATTGTTAATTCGGATTAAAATAATGGTTCCTATGAGATTAAGTCATTCTTTGCCCAGAAAAACAAAAAGTCCGTTCGCTTAAATAAGCAACCACACCTAAAAAAAAATGAAACAGCTCTCTTATCCAAAAAAGCTTTTTTTTAAGTTAAATAGCGACATTAAGAGACTTAAAGAAAGTGATAAAGAACCCCAATGAATTATAAAATAAATAAATAATAATAATATTTAATAATCATTACATCCACATTTATCTCTGACGTGCGTTTATAGCTGCATAAGCCAACGTGACCTTTATCACTTCGGTTGAAGAGTTTTATACTGAGCTGTCTAACGTAAAGGAGGGTACACAAATCGTTAATTTCTGTGCAATTTGCTGGGCGGCTCAAGGAAAAAGGAGCAAATTAAGAAAAGCATGCTATTAACAATAACATTTTCCAAAAGAAAAAAGCACAAATTGCGTACACACAGATTTATAGTCTTCAACACTAACAGTTGCAATTACATACTGAACGACTAACTTCATTACATATAATGACAAGTAAACTAGGATCCATTCTTAGCTTTCGTTGATGTGGAAAGTCAGAGGGATATAAGTAAAAATTACCTGGATGTATTCTCCATGTTCTCCTTCGAAAAGAAATTTTCTAAGGTTGAAGAAGATCAATTTGTACGAGTATCAACCCTTAACGTCCTCACACACTTTGCCTCCCACAAAGTTGTGTCGTTATTTTATACCATGACAGGTATTGTCCCAAAAGCCCTCTGTCCTACTCGGATCCAACCTTTATTTCCTAGTTTTGTTTTTAGGGCTTTTTGAAAAGCCGGCCGCCAAATGGTAGTTAATATAGGCGAGTTGATAACATACTTAATAATCCATCTCATGTAGAGACTACTCTCCATCAGAAGCTTATTACATTGTCAATACAACAAAAGCTTTTCATTAGTACATCCTTATTTAGACAAATGTTCCCTTAAAGAAAACTCGATTATTCGATAGAAGTACCTTTAAGCGTGCGTTATTGTGAATTCCGGTATCTTTAATTTGATTTATCGAACACTAAGCTTCCTTTAAATGTTTTATGCAAAGCTCAAAGCCATTGATATTGACTTTTGTTTGCCTTTCAGATATTGAACGTGTTATTGTAGTTCAATAACAGGCTTCTCAAAACAAGGCGATGTTAAAGTCCTAATCATATATCCTCTTAAATGAAGCCCTCGTGTTTAATTTTCTTTCTGTTCTAATGAATCATTTACTTTTGATTACTTTCCACTCTAACTTAGAATTCTATCAACTGTAAGCCCCGCCAAACGGAAATTTTCAAAGGGCCTGCTGAAAACCTTTAAAATTACTTCTTTTATTTGAAAATTCGGGTCTGCGACATTGAATTCCTTCCCAAATAAATTAATAATATTTTCGTGGCAAGTTTAAATAATAGATGTAATAGCATAGAAATATAACTAATATGGGTTGTACCCATTGTTAAATGTGATTCTTCTGTTAGATAAGGCGATGTTTTCAGGTTGATTTCTGTGATGACTATGGTTATTTCGTCGGCTTTGTTTATTATAGTGAATCGTGACTTCTGTTAGATAATGGAGAATCCCAAAAGTTTGCTAAAAGCATTTTGCATCTGCCATTGATTCCAACCTCATGTTGTTTATCGGTCAGGTTATAAACCAATACGCCTAAAAGTTGATATCAGAGACCATTTGTTGTAGTCCGCTTTCATACAAAAATAAAACCTCCAATTACGAAGAAAAAACCTATCTTCTCAGACGAAGAAGCCAACTCAAAAGACAGATAAAATCCCAAAAGTTTACTTGGTTTACTTCATCGTTGTTTTCCCGTGGTAAAAATTCAGTCATAAAACTGTGAATCTTTCTATGTCAACAATCGGATAGATTATAAACCTAAATCTATAAAATCTTAATTGATTTCCTCTAAATCGTAGGCATTCGTATTTCTGTCACAACTTGTACTTGAAAGAACTTTATCACCTCAAACTGTGAATTGAACGATTACAAATCGATTAAAATTAAACCCATGGCCTCAGCTCGAAAGTAGAGCGGTTCTCGCTTCCGTCCATGATGATATACCTGACGTATGCTGTATCTTTAACACCAATCGTCGGTTAGTGGCGAGGAAAATAAAAATTATTGCGCAAAGTTGTACACTAAGAAAACCGGTAGAGACGAATTCTATTGCTCTTAGGCATCTGAACATTTTAGAGATAGATAACAGTGAATTTACTTAAAACGAACAATAACATATAAATTAAATCAGCAAACATTTTAACGTAAATGGATTTGTTTCGTACAGATGCGGTACATAAGTGAACTCAAATTTTACATTTCCTGGCATTTTAGAAACGCCTCCCCACATTGCCACACATTTTTTTAAAATCACATTCTGTTCCTCTGACAAAGATTTTCACCACCATACGAAAACTATTAAAATACTACTTTCGAAGTGGTCGGAATGTGAGAAAAGTTTTGAATGGTCGTGCTTGTTTGAATCATTTTTTTCCTTCTAATCATTTCGAGATCGAAGTGAGTGGACAATATTAAAATTTGAGTCAAATAGTGCAAATAATCTTGAACTATCACCAAGCTAATTTTGTGAGAATCTGTTCTTTTGCTAATTAATTAAGAGAGTTGAAATTACAATTGATTCCCCTCGTACGCGTAAAGTAAAAAAACTGATTCAGAATTGAACCATCCCCCGTATCGGTGGAAGTTAATTACTAATTAAGACTAGGTTGTTTTATCGTGTACTGTAAATACAATTTAGTTTTCTTTTGGTGAAAACGAACGTTCACGTATAATTCTCACCGGGTCAATAAAAACCCTCAGATCAGCTCTATTTTTTTTTCCCTTGTCAAAGCGTCACTTTCTCCTTCAGTTCAAATCCAACAATGAACTACAATGATTAAAAATTTTTTATGTTAGTTTTCTAACGTTCTTGACTTTTGAAAATCCATGAAAAACTAATGATGGCTAAATTCGCCCTCTGTTTGATTGATTTTTTCTGGGAAAACAAGTAATCTTTTGTAGAATAACCTATCAGACATTTTATTTCTCAGATATAGATCCAATCGGCGAGCATTCGCTCTGATTCTGTGGGTTTGGCTCTGCCCATCAAGTTGTGTCAAAAACAGGGAACTCATTTGTTTTTGTTTCGTTTTGTTTTTTCCTTTTAGCTGTCTCAATCTCTGCTCTGAGAGGAAGAACAATATTTAAAAAGAGATCTAGAGATTTTTTGTTGCCACTTCACAGCACTGTAAGTCATGTCAAAGGACCGTTGAAGAGGGCAAGGGGGCGATAGTTGAAAATACCACCAAAAATGCATTTTTACTGTTGCAATTTTCAAGCTAGGAGCTACAAAAGTTTTGCTTTTAAATGAAAATGGGCAGATACAAAATCTTATCAGCCTACGACCCCTTTCGACAAATTTAAGTAAACTAAGGCTTCTTAACGTTAAAAATTCCTTTCAGGCGTTAAGTCATTTCCCTAGCTTCTGGGCAAATTTTAATTTCCGGGATTAGCACTACCTGACTAACTTTGGCCATAACTCTGTTTTCAATATTTTTAATGTACTAGGAGTTAGTTGAATTGGCAAATGGCAGTAATAAATCGATAACTGATTCTCAATCAAGTTCATGCCTTACGGGCGTGTAGAAGTTCGAACGTCCATTTTGATTTTAATTTATCCCGGCACTCTGTCACGCACTGGTAATTTTCCTCTGAAATTCCTTTATGGTGAGTTTATTTTTCTTGGCTTTGCTTTTCTTTCATTTATCTCCCCCCAACTGAAACGTTAGCAGAAATTCACAGATAATGTTGACCATGTCTTAGAAAAGGTGGATTAATCGAGTATAAGGAATGAACATCTCCAGCCACATTCTAAGTCGTAATTAATAATTGTTCACAGAGACGAGCTGGCTGGGTATAAAGTGTAAAAGCAGACAGATTTATCATCCCTGCTGCATTGTTTAGTCGTTGAGTTTAACCGCAAAAAGGGAAAATGAACTTGGCTCGTTATAAGTAGTGATAAGACAGGCTCTACTCCGTCGTGCAGTTTGACAGGTGATGGTTATGGGCAGAGAGCGGGCAGGCAAGTTCATCGTTGGGAATACAAAATGATGATCAGTCCCACTAGCATCACACTGGGGACCGGACGAAGAATTGAAGAAGATTTCAGCTGTTAAACAGAACAACACAGGTAAATTTCTCCTTTTCGGTAACCCCTACATGATAACTAAGCAATTTGTTTACTTTGCTCGGTGCAAAACGCAATGGAGATATTCCCTTGAACTATTTCACTCCAAGGTCATCATCTTCAGGAAAAGTTGAACTTGACTGGAACTCAGTTGTCTGACTCCGCAACATTGCGGTTACTTTCAAATAAAAGAAAACCCGTGTTTTGTGGTAAATTCAAACATTTCCTTTCTGATTTTTAAAAGAATGGACACTATCAAAATGATCAGAGCAAATGATTAATCTTTGATTATAATTTTGTTTTTTTTTCTTCAGCGTGAAAATTACAACCATTTTCTACCATTAATACTGACTTCCACCAAGCGCAACGTGCAGATTTTTCTCAGTTAAAGAAAACAGTTAACTTTCTTAGATGTTACAGTCAGCGCGGTTTAACCAAGCGAATCCTAACAAATATATGAGAAAAGTATATATCTTGTTTAAAAATAGCAAACAAACTGACGTATTGCCAGAGAAATGTACAATGTTAATTATTAGCTTTCATAAGGGGTGATAATTGGTTTTGTTTTATTCGTTCTTTTCCTTAAGATCTTTCAACTGAGGATGGTTTTTGGTTTTGCATTTTGAAAACTGAAATAAGCTACTATCAAGTGGTCTCGAGCTCACAAAATCTCAAGTCTTAGCTATTTGCCATCACATGGCATCATAATCGACCATTTAAACTTTAAGTTATTGTCTTTTGCGATGAAGTAATAAAATGAAATTAGTATCCGGTTACCGCTGGAAATAACTTTAATTCCGTGACTTTTTTCTGACGTCGCAGAAGGATAGGATTTCTTGCATTTTCTTCTTGTAATACTATGATAAATAATGTTGTAGTTTAGTTCTCAGTTTTTTAATTCTTTAAATTAAACATGGTTAAAGTATGGGTGATGATTAATTTAAAATCTTTGAAAGAAACACAAGTAAACATCGTTACACCTAGAGCTGCTAATCGAATCTACTTCAATTAAAAAAAATTGTCTCATCCGAGGACTAGCCATTCAACGGAGCGGGGCTGAAGTTTTCTGAAAGCTTATCTCAATTACAAAGGAAAATTTCGGTTTACTTATCGCTTCATTTAATTTTCTGCATGAAAACCGGAACTCAAATAAATAAATGGTGAAATCAAAAAGAGTACATCCTTAAATTGCCTTGTTCAGATAAAGTTATTAGATTTCTGCTCTTTTTATTTAGGCTTCCTAGAAGGAAAACTTATGTCATCCACCGATATCCAGCAGTTTGCGCAGTCGTCAGAGGATATTAAAGGCGTTATTTCCGAGGTCGATTTCTAAATGCTTTTGTTCAGAAGAAGTTATTAAACTTATAATAAACCAAACTTTAATTCATGCTGAGATTTCTTTGAATTTATCGTCAATATTTTTGGCTTATAAAACACGTGCTTTTAAAAATTCTCTTGTAAATAAAACAGATAACAATATTTGCCATCCACATTATATTTTAATGCTGGGAATACTTCAAATTATGCGCAAATTGAAGAAACATTTACTTTCATTAAATAGGAGAACAAAATACTTATAATCGCCGGCGCTGATGATTTCAGTCCGTGATTTTCAAGCGTTTTTGCTAATGGATTGCGTTGACGGGAAGTTAGGGCGACAACTGGCAACTTTAGCCGACGTCAAGTTCAAACTGAAGAGATAGAGACAAAAGGCAACAAAGGGCATTAAAACTCAATTCCATTTATGCTCCGGAAGCCTGGAGAAACACGTCAAAACTTAGATAAATTATCACTGATGATTTTAACTTGGCTATTGTGAAAATTCAGTTTGATAAGCAGGCATTCAGCTGCAGGTCTTTCAGCAAAGCCGCATGTTGTCGATTTCTATCTATGTCGCTGCTGCCTCGAAACGTCCTCTTACTTAACCCGTAACTGGCTTTTTCTTTTGAAAAGCTCATTATGATGTACAAACGAAAGCATTATTCTAGCTAGTAATTGTAATTTCCCTACCTTGGTTAACGCGCGAAACACGTTTTAGCAATAATCTTACAAAAACAATTTTTAATTATATATTTTCCGCAATACAAAAGTGATAAAAGGCAATTTTTCTTTTAAAAGAATACGATTACAAAATTGAAAATTATAAACGGTCCTCAGACTGGCGTATTTAGTCGCGAAAGACAAATTTGCGAAAAACGTTTTTCGGTATTCTGTTCAACGCCCCTTTAAAGAGAAGACTGGAACAATTGCGCCTAACGTTTGGTGCGATTATCGTAAATTTATCCTTTTTGGAGCATACTTCAAGTGATCACAATTTGATAGCAGTGTCAGATGAAACATATAAATTTCAATAGAAATGTCTTTTGCTTGTAGTTATTCTGTGATAACCACGTCATTAAAAACTTTGATTCCCGGTCGAAAGTGGATGCGTTATCAAAGATTTAAAAAGAGGGCCACTGAACGGGCAGAACAAATACAAGAACATTGATGCTGCTAAATAATAAATGCATCATTGACTTTCTTGCGGTTCAAAATTATAAATGACAGATTTTCAGATCTTGTTGGACAAAAGTTTATACAAACTGCTTATTCCTAATGTCTTGCTTCTCATTCGATTAAGACTGAAGAAGAGAGAAGGCTTACAGTTACGTTTACTTAAATTATTTTTTCCGTGACTTTTCTCCACTCTTTGCGTTAAAAAGGCTATCACATTATTATTATTATTATTATTATTATTATTATTACTATTATTATTATTATTATTATTATTATTATTAGGCATTTATCCAATATTACTGAGTTAAACATTAGCCTGACAAGTTCGAAAGATCCGTTGTCTCAGTGTTGTGTTGGAGATTTATTGCCCTGTAAGGGCCAGTATATTGGAAACTAAGTAAAAAGTTATTTCAAAACTAAAGTAATATTAGATTTGACCTTCATCACGGTATCGCTTTAAGGGAATTGTTTTATCATCAGTGTTTCCATGCGCAGGCGATATTCGAAAACTGCACTTTAAAATAAGTGTTAGCAGTTTTCGGTACAAGACAAGCAATAATAGGAATGGCTACGAAAATATAAATGTGAAAACGACAACACTATTTCTACAGAAAATTCAACATTCGTCTCTGGAACAATCTAAAACAAAGTGGTAGCTTTGGACTATTACTGCAGCCTTAAACCACTAAAAACCATCCCCGCCTGGTGTGGTTTAAAAGCAAAATCTGACTGGTTTGTATCGTCGGGCCTCTCTTAACTCGTGACATGTTGAATATCCCCAGATATAAGATGGTAAACTGGAAAGAATCTACTACTTTCCCGGTTAAAGCATCAAAGCTTTATTTATCTTCTTAGGAATTGTTATTTTCTGGGCAGACGATGTTGTCTAATCTCAATTTGTTGTTGTTGATTGTCTTTTTGCGGTTAAGGAACAATAAATAGCTCTTACAGCTGCAGTCCTTACTTTCTCTTGACCAGAGCTTTGTTTGCTTTGGAAGATTCCCTATGATATGATTAGTGTAAAGAGAAAGTAACTTGTAAACTGTATGAACTATTGTAGCTTCAAAACAAACCTAACCTATTATTTGGCCAATCAAAGCGCACGCGTACATGAGCCAATCAGATCTTGCACCAAAAGAATGTAGTTAGAGCATGTGCACCAAACGCGAGATAACTGGTGTGTAAGTAAGTAACTGTTGTTCAGTACTGTAAATATTCCCCAAACAGCAGATGTCGTCCTTCGAGTTGTCTCCTTGCTGTTCTTGCTATGTTTTTAGCCAATAGTTTGCCTATTTCTTCCTCGTGAAACGAGTGAAATGTTCCGCCATTTTGTACTCACTGAAATTTCACACATCGGAAAATTCTTCCAAATTTGGTCGACAGTAGCTGATTATGGGTGGAATTTTAGCCAATCAGAAAAGGATAACATATTTTGAATGAATAATAAGATAATAATTATTATCACATGGCTACAATAGTACGCTCGCTCTGATTGGCTGCTAAGCGAGGAACATTTTCTTGTGATGACCGGGCATTACTAGCTAGATGTTGTAATGACCTCACTCTCGGCTAACAAGTGATATTTGTTAAGCTGACGGTAACCGTATAGAGATCGTCTGGATCTTCAGGCGACTTGAAACTGAATCGTATTGAGTATCCTCATTAAGGGAGTTTGCATATTTAATCTAAGTAACCTTTCACACTACATACCGATATAAGGCAAGCAGACGACGATGCTGTTCGGCTCTCAGCACTTGGAAAAAAAACAAGCAAATGAAAAATGCGCGAATAAGCAGGGCGCTGTTGTAAGATAAAATGATTGTCAATGAATAACGTCAGCCCCGGGGGGAGGGGGTACTGCTATATATGGGCTATGTAGGTATGTGCCGCTGTGAAGGGTATGGTTTTCAAGCAGTTTACTCTAGGATAGGGTGTATAAATCAGAGCGTTTGGGTCTAGAATAGGGTATCATCTTTTAAGGAAACTGATCAGTTGGTTGAAGATTTTATCTAGACTAGGGATTGCGGTATAAGGTTTGTTTTGGCTAGACTGTTCT
>OZ037996.1:4966083-5088583 GCA_964035705.1 Porites rus | reverse complement strand
AACAGACTGAAAATAAATCTTATCTGTCTCTGATGCGATTTCCCCGGCTGATTTGTAAGATAGAACCTAAGGAATCAAGCGGAAATCCTTGCAGGGGCTTTCTTATTCAATGCATATGCAAAATATAGTATTTATGTAAATAAGCAACACCGAAGGAAACAAATCCAGACAAAGAAGACTATGTATGCCTGACTTATTGACCTTTAGCAAGTAAGTATCAAGCGAATAAGCGTAGGTGAGTTACAACTTCACAATTGTGACCGTGGAAAAATCTCCCGAGAGAGAATAAAAAATCTATCCTTATAAGCACAGCAAAGTAAACAAATCCAAACAAAGTATAGATGATGTATGCATGACTTGTTAACCTTTACCAAACACTGGCGAACAAGCCAAGGGGGGTCGCAGCTTGACAATTTTAGTTATAAAAAAATACCTGCGAGAGACAACAGAAAAGGAGCTCGTTGCGTGGAAAAATAAGGATCTCCTTGAGCGAAGAACACAACGAAACACCAACAATAACTGCATCTTATGCAATTGAAGTCATTAACGAGTGGACGGATAGAATGTTTCAAAGAACCTTCTAACACTTACAGTGCCAAAAATTTGTTATTGTCCACAATGATGCATGAATAACCGTTTGCATACAGTGTCTGTGGACTACTTAATCACAGTCGGTGCATCGCAGTTCAGATGCCCAATACACTTTATGCCTTTTAAAGGCCGACATACATAGCGAGTTATAGATCAGCTAGTATCGGAACACCTTAGCTTTTCCTTCTTTTCAGTAATCACTGAACATCACTTGCACTGATCAACACTGAACAATGCTCGAAAGGGGACCAACAACTCACCGTTGAGTATGAAATGTGTGAAAATCATCTTTCTTTCCACATCTCGGTATCAAGTTGGTAGCCATCATCTGAGCCACTGAAATGAGAATTTTGATACAGGCACGTCCTTATCCAGCAGCAATTATACCTCGGCCGGGACTTCAAAGCTTTTGCGGTATCATGGGTTGTCCATGGGTCTCTCCAGGGGACTTAAGACCACGTTAATGACTACGGCGTGACATTCATTAGGAAACTGTAATGGCATATACAAGGAGGCTCAGCCCGAAAGGGGCACCTTTTAACGCTTTAGGTAAAAGAAAGGTTGGGGATTTCACTAGTTCAAGTATCTAAAAGGACCTAAAACGACAAACAGACACATGTTGTGTCTCGGAAAAAGACAAGAAAACTAGGTTGGCAGGTTTTTTCTAAACTAGGCATGTGAAAGGGATACCATTTGTCAATAGAAGTTAAGGCAATCGAAAGGACTACCTTTTCTGTTGAAAATGGTATATAAAAGGGTAAGGATTTGGGCTTCGGGGTGGAGCCTCCCCAAATGAAACTCGCGGAGTTCCTCCCACGCCCCCCCCCCCCCCCCCCACCACCCCGCTCCCTTAATAGAGGCACAGAAAGGATTGTGGATAGTTACTTCCAATTCAGTGTAGTTTAAAGGGGAACACGCCTCTGGCCGTATTAATCTAAATTGCTCTAAAACCTTGTCTTATCATAAGCCATTTTTCTTTAAGGTATTTCATTTCAGCCAGCATGATGTAATAGTCTTCGCAATTTGGTGGATTCATTAACCAAGACCGACGCGCTCGATTTTCTGTAATTCGCCACTTGTTAGAAAAACATTTTACTGAATTAAATGATTTCGGTAAGCACTGCAAAACGTCGTCAACATTCCTCGAAAGATTTGTAAAACCTGCCTTCCAAGTAATGCCGCGTTCATTAAACCATGGCGAATGGTTACACGATCTCGTTTTACGGTGATTATCTTCTAATTCATTTTAGCATAACGATGTTTTAGGACAACCTTGCTTAATTTATTTTCCAGCAGCTCTGAAAGGACGGTTTTATTTTGTTTCTATAAACCTAAATGAAGCTTTTCCGATAGTAAAAACCTTTTTAAAAACCATTTCTTTTAACCATGGAAGCTACATGTTCGTTTTATAGAAAAGGAGAAGCCCCTTAACGTCGTCTAAATGATACTGCACATTTTATATCTCCGGAAGATCTAACGGGCGTTCCCGCTAATCCGATTATCCGTGAACTTCTTACACCGAGAAGGTACTCGTTAAAAGCAATATTGGTATGTGAGGGGCAGAAGGGTGGAAATTGCAATGGGTTTCATTGGAAATTGAAATTCATTGTTTTGGGTCTGAAATCTGAAATAGGGAGGATTTTCTGCTCTCTTGGACTACGGCTTGGCATTGGAGATCTTTCATTCTTCCCTTGAAAACATTAGTTCAGGCCGAAATTAGGCTGGGAAAAAATCACAAATTTTTGTCCAAACTAGAGAAAAGATTTCATAAAACATGCCTGACACTCCCACCCGAATTTTCCAGATGTCATATCGTACATCTCAATACTGCCTAGCCTGTTCCAGGCTCTCAGATAGCGGGGAAGACGCGAAAGCAAAAGGCACGCGAAAAGTTGGCAGTTTCCTTTCGTTTTATTTTGGTCTTCGCGCTTTCTTAATTCAGCGGGCCCGACTATCTCGAAGCCAGGAACAGGCTAAATACTGCCTTGAACCCAGCTGCGTTGTAGAAAAAGCTTTTATTCTTTTAGAGATTGGGAACCAATTTTAGATATGCACAAGAAAATGTGGGAAGCGGATGCGGCAGACCTATTTTGGGGGGCTTTGCCCTTTCCATAGTCTCCTTCGCAGCCGTTATTAGGGTCGTCACTCGTCTGCGTAACGAGTGACGACCCTAATAACGGCTGCGAAGGAGACTACCCTTTCCATGGCCCTTTGGGCTAATTATAACTGATTTGTTTATTCGTTGTTCATTACAATGCTAAAAAAATTTCTAGAGGAGGTCTGCACACTTATTAATGAAAAGTATACGTTGCTGAAATCTTAACCAAACCCACGAATTTATTTCTGGCAAATAATTGAATTGAAACTGAAACCTTTGGAGTTCTCACCATCTGAGTGCATCTCCAACTGCGAGGAAACTAAGACCCACTCGCCCAAGCGAAATGAGCATTAGGGTCATAAAACGTCCCTTGCGGAAACGGAAAATGTTTAAAATATCCTAAGGCCTAACCAGCAATCGGGTGGTTTTGTTAGGCGTCATAGAGATATCGGGGGGGGGGGGGGGGGAGGGTATGATGGATGTCACCAGTTTCTAAGCCAGACCAGGAGCCCATAACCCAAAGCGTTCAACTGCCATAAATTCGTGCAACGGCGTTTTTACAAGTGTGTTTATTTTTAGATAAGCTTTTCCCGCGAAAAATAACTGTTCCACGAGGTCAATTCCTGCATTTATCGTCGTTTAGACTGTTAGTAGCTCGCTTGGAACTTTTCACAGTCGGCTATTTCGAAGATGATTTCGATTTAACTCCCAGTGAATTATGCGTTGTCGTCGATGAAGTAGACGTCCTGACTAGGTTTTGCAAATCTTCTTCTGAACTGCTAGTTCCGTGTAAATACCAAGAGACTATAAAGGGGACAGAGAGGGCATCCCCCATATACACCCTATTCCATAGGTAATTCGTCTCGAGTTATTTTTAACACCACAGATCTCAAGGGGGATTAGACAACAGCCAATCACATAGCGCGAATGTGTTCCGCGTGGATGACCCACGCTGAGAGCCACGCGTCCTTCACGAAATGACGCATAACAAAATGGGGGAAGACGCGGAGAGCGATTTTGCTATTCCTTTTGTCGACGAAAACGACTACAGCGAGATTTCTGCGAAAGCTGTGTCAGCGAAACCGAAATTAAAAAAGAATCGTCCTTCCTCTCTTGTATAGAGCTTACAGTAGAGCAGGGAAATCCTTAACACACTGAATATTCTCTCAGGATCATTTATAATTTACAGTTTGAAGAGAGCAATTTCTGGTGTGATATTTATTTTTTTCAGTCTTTATAGCGATTATTCTTACCCACTCACTTTTTCAATTGTAAGCGAACCCTCCTAAAGCTGAATTTCAAGGGACCATATTCAAGCTCAGAAAGAGAAATAAAATTTCGTCGTTGCTTATTTACGTCCTCCATAAAACGCGAAATTAGGCATTTTCACGTCGTAGTCGTGCAAAAACGGGAAAGAAATGAACCAAAAAGTGTGTTGCACGTGCGAAGTTGTTGTTTTGCTAATTAAACCTATTGTTTTTTTGGACGTTCTAGTTGTCGTCCGCGTCGTTGGATCTTAAACTCCCTAAATTGTACAAACGACCGGTTTTAATAGACCGGCGAAATTTCTCATTTTATTAAAGCACTGAGGTTACGACAACTTCGAGTTAAACTGATTTCACGGGTTGTCAAAGAGTCCAGCAATTCCTTTTTCCCAGGTGAGCGCCGACTCATTTCGCTTCAATATTCAGGAATGCTCTCGATCTTTTTACGATTTCATTGCCTCTCGCCCGACATGTTTTGCACGGCGTTTGGTGATGCGAAACCTCCACGAAACATCCACGCCTCGCGCGAGGTAACTTTATCCCGATTCTAGAAATAACTCGAGACGAATTACCTATGGAATAGGGTGTATATGGGGGATGCCCTCTCTGTCCCCTTTATAGTCTCTTGTAAATACTGAAATTGTCGTTTGAAGTACTGTCAGAAGACTCCTCTGAAGATTCCTCACGTGTGTCCATTATGTTTTTTTCAATGTGAACGAGTTGTGCTAGTTACGTATTAAAAGTTTATCATTGATGACGCAGTTGCTAGTGACTGGCTTTTCGAAAGCAATTCGCGGGAAAAGCTTATCTAACAATAAACCTACTTGTGAAAACGCCGTTTGTCTTCGACCTTCCGTACCTTCATCCACCATACTAGGGGCTACTCAATGCTACAGGTAGTTAGTCTCCCCAAAGATAGACCTATTCAGAAGCCCCTTGCACATGTTGGCTTTAAGTCCTGGAACCCTTCCCAGGCAGCGGGTGAAAGATGTTCCAAGGAAAAGGAAGCCTTAGTCAGAGCATCAGAAAGGCTCTCCTCTCGGTCACTGCTTCTCCGAGTGCCTTACGTTACATGACGCTCGGGTGTGTAAGCGGAAGAACAGTTCTGAAGTGAAATTAATGATGAGAACATTTCTCCTATGCCGGCCATGGACTCGTCTTCAGAGGCTTATCCTATGTCTTCTCCGTTCTAATGGAGAGTTCTAGGAGTGCAGCTGTCGAGCAGATCAGTCAGACATCAAGAGACGACCGCTCAATTTAAGACAACCTGTAACCAGTGGCGGTTCCAGGGGGAGGGTCCGCGGGGGGGGGGGGGCCGGACCCCTCCCCCATCAGACCTTACGCTTGTTTGAGACTGAAATTTTTCCATCGACAGGATCGTATACCACTTTTTAACTGGCTGGTTTGTTTAATGAAACCTGCGTTGGATTTTGCCATTAAACTAAATTCCAGGGATATTCAAAAATGTTATTGGTTTTGGGTACCCTGCTATGATCTGTTCGCCCCCGCTCGCAAAGCAGTATTTCCCGCACCAACGGCGATCGGCGTTCACAGATTGAGAAACACGTGGTCGTCTCCGTGAGAAGTAATTTGCCACAAAAAAGTTCAACAGTCCTTTCTGAACCAAAGTTTGGACCTCCCAATAAAAAATTCCTGGATCCGCCCTTGGTAACGCGTCATGTTTGTATCCACGTAGGCGTTATTCCATCAGAAGGCAGAAAGAAAAAGGCAGGCGAAACTACATATACAGAAAAGGTACAACAAAGAATTCTTTTCTATGTAAAATGTTGTTGTTGTTTTTATTTGCCTGCCTTTCATATTTCCGGTACCACCCCTGAACACATCTTTACAACGAACCAGCAATGGTTTACTTTTTTAAAACTTAGAGGACAGACCGGCTGAGGGGAGGATAAGCCGTTCATCAAAGTCCAAAGAGAGTGATTATTGTCCATTGCTATAAGCAGATAAGACATAGATGTCAGACTTTGTCCATTGTTATCAGTAATTTTCACGTCCAAGGCCTCTTTTGATCCTCTTTGACTTAAGGGATCTTCTTCAGCTGAGCTGATTTCTAAAATTCAGATAGTGTAGTCTTTTTCCCAAGTGCGTTAATGCTGCCAGGGACTGTCGATATTAATGACAGGTTCTTACGTAGATCTTAAGTTTAAGGGTGTCCAGAGCCTTAGGGAAAAATTCATCATTAAAAAAAAAAAAGACTTTTCATGAAAAGAAATGGAGCAAGAGACGAAATGATCTATAAATGACATACCGCAAGATAAAATTGTCTCAAAATACCTGACGAGAACGCAGGAGGAAACATTTACTGACTTCGTTCTTTCAGATTATTTTCTAAATTTACGCTGTCTATAGTATCCAGCCCCTTTGGGAGCATCCTTACCTCGGTCCTTGAGTGTTTGAACCTAGTGCCCAGGATCCCACAAACTATGCATAATCATCGAGAAAATACCCCAGTTGCGTCCGTTAACCTGGGTCTTCTTCTTCTGTGAAAAAATAATAATAATAATAATAATAATAATAATAATAAGTATATAAATCATTTAATAATATTAAGTATTAAATCATTTGCAGCTTTGCCAGTTCCTGCCAAACAATTAGTAGCCTTCACTCCAAAAGAAAACCATCTAGTCAAAATGGAGCCCAATGAGTGTTTTTACTGCGTGGCAGTTCAGCGAAAGGAAGTGATTTCCTTTCGCTGAACTGCATCGCAGTTCCCACTTAGTGGGAAGTAGGAGAAAATTGGGAGGTTCGAGAGCGTGGCTAACACATAGCAGTCTTGAATATGGTCATTTTTAATAAAACGGAGACTTGGAGGCGAGAACTCCTAAGTGAGCCTTTACCACATAACAATACAGCTTCATATCGTAATCCAGACAGAATACAAATGGCATGGTGGAAACACAATATGGAACGCAAACCAGCACATCAATAGGATTTTGTTTGCATGCACCAAAAATATTTGTCAAGTAACGTGTGTCATTCCCCGCAAAGAAGGTGAAGATAATATTTTTTGTGTTAGTTACTGTTAGGTTCTTAATGATGAAATAGAGGGAAGCGAGACACATTTTGTCGCATTCAATTGAGAACCAGAGCTTCACATCAGCTTAAATGAATTTTGCGAACAGAAACAGATGCCTAAAAAATAATTTAATACTACGTCATAAGTTAAGCGTAGGGAGCGTGCTTGCGACAAACAATCGACCTGTTCACGATTTTTTTTTCCCACTTTTGACATGGACAAATTCGGGAAAATCAGTCGAAACCACTGAAAAGGGCGCCTTAAAATTAGTAAGATTTCAAAGTTTGAAAGTGATTTGTACAGCTCCTCAAAGTCGCGAAATTTTACAGACGTTTGTATGGGGCGGGGGGGGGGGGGCACAAACTTTTCCCACCCCACCATACAAACCTCTGCAAATTTTCGCAATTAACTTGAGGAGCCAAATCATCGCTCGCTAGAGACGTATCACTTTAAAATTTGGCAGAATTACTAATTTTAAGGCGCTGTTTGGAGTGTTGTCGATGGATTTTCCATTACTGGTCCTTATAAAAAACCGTGAAAAGGTCTATCGATTGCCCCTTATTTCGAATGACGATTTTTGTCGGTGGGAGGCACCTGCCCCCACTAGGGACAGTGGATCCGACAAGAGTTTAACGTCAAGAAAAATTTCACCGAAAAACTGACTTCACATCCTTTCTTTAAAACTACCGTAAAATTCCGAAAATAAACCTCTCCGTGTATAAGCCTCTCCAAATATAAATCCCCCAAACCGGTAACGCAAAAAACCTTCCGTTAAATCGCCCCTCCAAATATAAGCCCCCCGGGGGCTTGTACTCGGAAAATTGCCCTCAAATACAAAGAAAAACAAAGCAAAAACGGTAAATTTCCTTCCTACTATAAGGCTAGCCCAATCGATTTTGGAACGCAAATTTCCCTTAGTAGATAAGCCCCTCCGAATACAAGCCCCTCCAAATATAAGCCCATCAAAAAGGGCCTTGGAAAATATAAACCCCGGGGCTTATTTTCGGAATTTTACGATATTTTGCGATTATTTCAACTAGTTCAGTTTAATAAAGTTGTAAATAACGTAAGTGCCGGAGGGAGGAGGCGCTTCCTAGCGCAGATAGATACACTTTCTCACACAATCCAAAATTTGGTCCTTTCACGTCGTAGTTGACTGAACACGACAAAGAAATGTACAGATATTTATTCTGATACACTTGCAGAGATGTATTTCTACCCACTATATCTATTGTCGTTTTAACCTTCTCGTTGTTTTGTCGCTGTCTTAGTTTCGTAGTTTCTACATTCTCCATGATGTCTCGCTGAAAAAGAAGCAGAGCTGAAAAAGAATTTGGTAGTTGTTAAAAGCGACAACCCGACGCATCGACCTGGAACAAGAGTTGTAACAGATTTCATTCCAACTATACTCGAACTTTCTAACCTTAAAACAGATAACTCTCGCTTTATGCTAAAGAAGGCAAGCTACGCTGTCAAAAGCGAAGCAACTTCGAGGACATTCCAAATTGACGATGCTTTCTTTGCCAGATTTTTAAACGTCACCATACATCTGATACACAAAAGCCTATTTTAATAGCAATTTTGGCTTTTTGTTGACAAAACAAGATGGTTATTTTTAAAAGTATGCTCTCATAATTAGGCTGCTAACTTTGGTAACACAAATTGCTACGGCATTCCTTTCCTTTAATTATATCGTTACAAACTTTTGGAAAGTGGTACAGACAGCCTTGAAACGTGCTTCTGAGGTTATAAAGTTGTAAACACAGGTTCAACACAATAAGTGTCAAACAAATTAGTCTTAAAACATATGTTGGCCCTATATTTGAAACACGTAAACACTTACGCCTTCTAGTGGTGAGAATAACAAAGTCGAATTTTTGCTAAACAAAGAACAACCTCCTACTTATGGAACTATTTCATGTGAATTAAAGCCTGAAATAAATATCAGTAGCTAAATAAATAAACGTAAAAGCTAAAAACTGAAAGTATTTATTGATATTGCGTTGATGCAAAAACTACTTCCGATGACAGGATTTCTTCAAGATATATAACCTCGTCGAACGAAACCATATTGGTTTTTAGTTTTTTCTTGAGCCAGTAAAGAAACAAAACAGCTCTTAGCTAGAGAAACTGAAATGCTATAACTTCCACTATTCCAAACAAAACTGCAAAGTCATGATCCATAATAAAGCAAGCCTGGGTTAATCCAGCTGTGTTCAAAGCTGATATTGAACTTAGTTTAACCTGACTTGAAAACGGAAGTTATTGCACGAAATGCTATTCCACCCACTAACCCACCGTATACCTCTTGTTTTGCTAATATTCTTACAGCTGCAGTAAATATTACATTTGACATGGTTGTTTTGGGTGGGTTTCTGATTTTTTTTTTTTTTTTGCTGAAAAAGTGTAAATAAATACACGTATACTTTTCCAGAAGGGGAAATCAAATGTTTACACTTCAAGTTTGAATTATACTTTAGGGAGTTTAGAAAATGGGGTTTTGTTACTCAGCTTTTCAATACTCTTCTAGTTTTTAGCCGCTTGTCGCTTTTTAAATTTTAGAACTTACAGTAACACAAACGTTGTTACAAATAAACATAACGCTCTCTTGCCAGTAATTTTTGCGCACCACGTAAAACTTTTCCGATAACAATTTCTTGTTTCTTGTGTTCAAGAATACCGTTGCCTCTCAGCAGTTTCCTTTATTCAGAGTTTTATTCTTATCTGCAAATTTGCGTGGCTGAAATGGTTAAGCTGTTAGGAGAAAACGAACGGCCACGTATGCTGATGGAAGGAATTGACTTTTGACTATTGAAAGGAAAGATCTAGGATCCAACTTCCCACGAGTATTTTTATTAAGTTTATTTACCTTTAAAAGCCACACACCCATGCAATAAGAAAATGAAAAAGCAAATTGTGGACATAAATGTCTTGTTGTGTTTGGGTCTAATTATTTTGCCTGTTAAATAAGTTAATTCACTAGAAAGTCCATGAACTAAATATGCCTCCAATTTTTGCGACTCGGGAGGTTCCGGGCGGGAATGTGTGCAATAGAACAGAATGTACATTTAAAGCGACAAAAATCTACACGAGGAATAAAGATAACAAGTCTTCTCAGTAGTTTCCTGAATGAACAGGCTATGATTTCAATGTAGTGTTTGATGCAGTCCTGAATTAGGAATTACATCAGTTACATCTTGGGCTGCGCCCCTTTTTGAGACATTTAGGGACTTTAAGATCCAACGACGCGACGGCAACGAGAACGTCGCTTAAAAAGCGAATTTGCGTTCTTTCAGTGTTTATCGCAATTATTCCTACCCAATTACTTTGTCAAATGTAGGCAAACCTTCCTGGAATTGAATTCCTAGGGGCCATATCCAAGTTCAAAAAGAGAAATAAAATTTCGTCGTTGCTTGATTATGTCCTCTATAAAACGCGAAATTAGGCAGTTTCACGTCGTAGTCGTGCAAAAACGGGCAAAGTAATGTACAAAAAAGCGTGATGCACGTGCAAAGTTGTTGATTTGCTTCTAAAACCCTTTTGTCTGTTTGATGTTCTTGTTGCCATCCGCGTCGTTGGATCTTAAAGTCCCTAAAACCAAAAATAGCGGACTCAATCGTTAACGCAGCCAGCGAGGAAGCTCTCCCATATTGATTCTGCCGGTGAAGTAAACGTGGTGATAGTAGATCATACTTGAAAGAAAGCTCAAAACGTTTTGAACGGCGTGTTGTATTTCTTCACTTCCAAAGTAGCCCCTTATGTGAATTTGTGAGACACAAGCGTGGAAGATCTTGAAACAAATTGCTAAATGTCCTTGATAAATCTAGTAAGTCAGCAATGAAACTGGAATTATAGCATTTCTTTCCAAAACTGGAAAATGAATCAAATATGCGGAAGGTGGGAGGGGAGTTAAGTACTCTGACTAGGTTATTGATCGTACCACATGCTGACGGCATTTTTAAAGACACTGAACTATCGGTTTACTGCAAAACCTCCTCTATGTCTTATAATAGTACAGAGGTTGATTGTAGTCAGGGGTAAAACTGTTTTTAAAGGGAAGTCCTGAGCGCAATGTAGGAGAGAACTGCTGCAATTAACGAGACCTGCCCTTTTCCGCGAGCCGACTGAAATTTTTGGCAAAACTCCAATATAACGAAAAGCAGACTCAAAAACCCACTCACTGCTTTGCGAAAAAGAAAAAAAAACATACTATCCTAGACGTAGAAAAAACAATTTCACTGCGGAGTAAAAGAACATGGAAATTGTAAGGCAGTGCATGAAATGCGACTGAATTTTCAACTGATTTTCATGTACACCCCAAAGATCATCCGCTATACTAATGAGCGAAATTTAACAAAGATAGCAAAAAAAATTAAAAAGGAACTTGATACTCGGTGGCTATTTCCTAAATTTAATAGTACCCTTGAAACTAGCTCACCAGTTTCATATTATTTGTTGATACTCAGTGAAGGTGACCGAAGGAGTTCTAATCATATTCATCATAACATCTGTGCATTCCATTTACCGATCTTTTAGATCCTAGCTCCTACTCTGTTATGAATATAACTGGCATCCTTACAAAAGTGAGTTCAGTTCACAATCGAAATGTAATAAGCAAGGAAAACAACAGTACTGAGCTACAGTGCTAAAGACGTTACACCGCAGCTGAAGAAATCACGTAGACACTGTGGACGAGAGGTTGACAACTGAAAGAGTAAAGAATTTGGGACAGATAATCTTATCCTTCTAAGTTCCAAGCTCGAACTTTTAGCTTGCTGAATTGCAACATCGTATACCCATGGCAAAAATTTAACAGAAATTCGCTTCGTTGTAGCTTTTGCAATTTTCCCCAGAGTATGACTTAAGTATAACAGACAGAAGCTGTTAAGCGATCAACATGGAACGGTCGAACCACAAGCCGGTTAAACAAAATAACTATAGGGGAAAGAAAACCAACAATCTTAAGGTTCTCCTTCGTGAAATAATCTTCTGATAGGTTTCTGAAAGAGTTTTTCACAGACTGGGAGACGAATGATGTTAAAATAGCGTAAGTGTAGAAATAATTTTAGTGGGCGGAGGACCAAACTCTCTTACGCTAGCTCTAAGATGATAGAGACGATAACAAGATAGCTGATATTGACAGATGGATTTCGCTCCATGTTATATTTCCTTGTAACATCTCGTCATTTAAAACAACCAGTAATTTAAGGATCCCTTGCTAACCTGTTATAAGAATTCAAGATTTCCCGGCCCTGACAACAATCCCTCCTAAATTCACTGAGTTCAAATCACAGGATTTAGTCTAGGAATAAAATTGCTGTTCGCGACCGAACTTTCAAGCCGCCTTTACAACACGTAAGTTGACCCTTAACGTGTTGTCTTGTTAATCAACTTATTTATTATTATTTTTTCAGGAAGAATAAAGAGCGAAAAAAGCAAGCCTGCTGGTTATTAACTATACGTCTCATAAAACATGGCATGGTCCAAAATGAGAGGAGAAGGGGAAGAAAAAACACTGAAGAAAAAATAAAGAACAAGAATGCCGAGCCATGACCTCTATCAAAATCATATTTGCCCCAGTGAAACAAGAATTGACATAAGAGAATGTTTGAGCTTGTCATGAAAACGAGAAGTTAGCTTGTTTGCATGTGTGCTTCTGCTTACAACTGAAAGTAACCAAAACTCGTTGAAAATTTTGTCAGTTTATTATCACTGCTTATTAGTTGACTTATGTTCATAGTTACAACTCAAGATGACTTGAAGAAAGAGGCCGAAACATATCTGAAGTTAAATTCAATTTCTTTAGACGGCTTCGGCTGCTGCCCACAAAAATTAAAAACTAAACCTTACGACGAAAGAGCATTCAACAAGTGTGATACGAGATTACGGAAAAGCATCGCTTTAGACATACAAAAAGCTAACAGATAGTGTTTCCACACTTAACAAAGAAAAAAAGAAGAGAGAAGCCTATTTTTTAGAAAGTTTATTGGCAGTGCGCCTATTATTTAGCTTTGAAATTTTCCTTGAAATATCGTTTCTTTTTTTAGGTTTTTTCATATAGTTGTCATTTTCCTGGTGAAGCGCCAGAGAAAGGTAGTGGATGCGCACGCTAATGCTATGTTCATTACATTACTTTTATGCTTCATTACATTACTTAATGCTTCCCAATTTTTATCTTGATACTATAACAAAAAAAAATAAGGCCTAAAATCAGTCGGCCACTCAAATAAAGCCGTTTGACTTCTTACAATTAAATTATGGCTTTTTTCAGTGTGTCAGCTATACGGTACGGTATGGAAAATATTTATTGTAACCGCTGTAAGACCCATAAAGTGTCAAAGACCTAGTAAGTAGAGCACGCGACGCAAACGAAATTAAAATGTTCTCCCGTTTGATCGCGTGATCCGTCGGTAGGGACGACGCGTGGCGTCCATTAACGTCTTAGACTGAGTACCATTAGCTGGAAATAATTGTCTCATTTTGATTTAAAGATGAATTCGATTTTTAACGCTTTACGTCTTTGCATATGACAAAATTGCTAAGAATATTGTATGCCTGAACAGACGTAAGAAAAAGCTGTTCCACGCGAGGAACGACTCCATAGCTCTGGAAATTTGAAACATCAGTTATATTCTCTGCATGCTTAAATTGCAGCAGATATTGCGCTTATGGTGACAGTAAAAGCAAGCGAAAAACGAAGCGCACATATGACGCACACGAAGGCGGCTTATATTGTTCTATTTTTTCGTTTTCAGTTCCTTTTGTGAGGCAGATGATTTGAACAAGGAGAAAAGGAAGTCAATCGACTTCCTTCTCTACCAAGACTACGATGTCAAGCGTGGGCTTAGACACAAGCCAGCCGAACTTTAACTAAAATAAAAATGTTATACTTCCTTGATCCATGATATGTTATAGTTTTGTTAGTGGCTAGTTAGTACCATTGTGCGCAAGTTAGCAGAGGTGTAAAATTCCAGAGGGCGTGGAGTTTTATTTGTACATGGTGCAACTGGCAAAATGGACGATATTAGAACCAGCGTGAGCTAAACAAACTTGGATTTTCTGTTACAAATTACTTCCAAAACCTTCTTTTAATATTGTTCTATTCTTAGAGGGATAAAATTTCCGTGACTGACTATAGTTAAAGAAAGTGCTCAAAGGAAATAGTTAAAGTAAAAATATAACCACTGAACTCTTCAGCAAACACCTTGTAATCAGGGAAATGTTCTGTTGAGACTAGTGTCAGGGGGTATTGTAGTACTTGAGTGGAAATTATAAAAACGATCATGTGTTGTCTTTGAAAAGACTTTTTAAATAGCCGCTTATTACAATATCTCCTTGTTTCAGCTTTGACATGCAAAGTTTAGTCCTCACTGATTTCCGAGCACATGTATTTAAAATAAGTCATCAATATTTCTTGCTTTCCATTAGCTGATCTCTGCGATAATCGAATTATTCACCAAACACAGACATAGCAAACGTGTGATAAAATCCTTGAACTGCAAATTGTTTTCAGTCAGTACTCAGCTGGAAAGTGAAATGTTTTGAAAACTCACTCAAATTGTGGGATGCAATTTTCCTGTTCCTCTGTGTTCAGATAACTCTATGACGCACAAACCCGCTGCACAAGAAACGAAAATACTGCCAGGCTAAATTCAGCCAACTATTTTTGGTTTTCATAGTAGCAATAATATCATACAGCAGTAATATAGGAAATGGCCAAAAATCTGCCTACACTTCCCTGTTTTCTTTTTTCTATTTTGTGATTTTATCAGTGACCTGTGAAACTGTGAATTAGCTTGACGTAGCTCAAAGTTGCTTATGAACTTAAAAAGTTTAGGTCGCCATCCCTCGCTTGATGTTTCTCAGTTTAATAAATGCTGGTCAGAAATCATTCATCAACCCGTTTTAGCGAAATAAATGTAAACTGATTACAGAGAGATGACAAAGCGTTTTAATCAACGTTACTCAGACTTCTCCATTCCGATCAATAATTTTTTGCAAACAGTTTACGATATAATCAGTTCAGTTACCCGGCCCCGACACGCTTTATGTTTTAAAGGACTAGCGGTTTAAAACGTAACAAATTCCTTTTTTCGCGTGCATTATATTTTGGTGCAAAATTGTAAGGCAATTAGTGAAACCATGCACGATTCTTGTCAAAAGTGGCATGTCCCCTTTTCGCTAAGCACGTCGGAGATGGAACAACCGACGATTTTCAAGAAATCTCCTTTGCCAGGCAACCGTTTGATCTGCTATGAACGTACATCTATATCATGAGCATATCTTTTACTTCCTGCTGGCAAATGACTACAAAAAAAATTAATGGATGATTTAAATTCAATAAAAAATAATCATTTGCTACTTTTCTAAAACTTAAACGCTGAGTAGAGCATCAAGTTACTGAAGCTATGGCCAATTGCTTTAAGATTTGACATGGCGTGTGTTTTTCCAGAAAGTTAAAATTAATAACGTTCGTGATGTTTCCAAGTATAAACAAAGACTAAAATATTGTAGATAACGCATTAAATTAAGAAAAGGAGCATTAAAACAATAGCAGCGGTCTTAATAGGGAAATAGGAAGATATTACGTCTAACTGGCGATAAAAGTGAGCTATTAATTGCATGGTTGAAAGTTATTTCTCTTTAAGCTTTGCTGCAAAACGTTCAATCCCTGTTAGTTCTCTTTAAGTCCTACACAATGATAGAAATAAACCGGTCTATAAATTGGCATGACAGCGTTTCACGTTTAACACGTCAATAAAATTACTTTTGGCGAAAAATCGGGCCATGAATAGCCTGCAGCTGCCCGATGTTAAGATGGTTTGAAACAACATGGAGAACGACTTTCAATCGCCTTTAATTTCTTATCACGGCACCATACAATCCGGCTGTCATAAGCTTGACGCCCAAAAGTAACTAAAAGCGACTATTTGATAATTTTTTTGACTAAACGGGACATATTTCTCCACTGTTGGTTTAAATTGGGTAGGGGATAGGTCAGGTAATCATTTTTGACGACTAAAAATTAGTTTAAAATTAACAAATAAGGGCGGTTTTATTCACACCACACTCTTCGTTCATTGTTGCTTAATCTTTCTTTGCGTGTTAATGGATCCTCTTGTATTCTTTTTTTTTTCTCTATAAACAGGTTTGTAAAATTAGGTTAATAGGGTTTTGTTGTGAAATTTAAATATGAAGACAGGAACATGACTGTTGCGTTTCTATTGCTTTTGCGTAAAAAATAGCTGCCATAGGAACAATTTGATTAACGTTCTCGACCAGCGCCGGGTCAGAGCTTAATCATCGCGAATTATCTTGCTCTCAAATGCGTACTCCATTCGTTTAAAAATATCTATTGGTATTAGGAAAAGCTTTTCATTAAGCTAAAATTTCCTGTTTTGCCAACGATAATCACACAGTTCAATGTCAAATTGTGGTGGTTATTTATTCATGGCTTCCATTGAGCGCAAATGGTCCAATATAGTCTGATATTCACCTCGCGTGAACTCTTGAATCGTTATACAAGGAATAAACATGCTTTTAACTGTCTTCACCACTGTTGTCGCTCTCGCTGGCGATGTAGTCTTCGTAAGACTCCCACAGTTTTGTTTATTTAACTTTTTTATCGTGATATTGCTGTGTTGGACCTTTCCCAAGTAAATAATGATACCATTAAACATCACCTCCCATGAATATTTCATTGTCTTTGTTCTATAGCATGAGATTGCCTGAGCGATGAATTTCCTTGTTTTTTTTATTTTATTTTATTTCATTATTGCGTTTTCATCTTTGTGAGGAGGTTGATTTTAGATTATGTAAAAACCTAGATTGACCATGAGAACTTCCTATTCTGATCTTTATCTCTTTTATTCTCCAACTTTTAAACGTACCTTAATTCGTACGAAGCTTTCCCGTGACTCTATCAGGTACCAGCGACTGCATAATACCTCAGTTCACCTGTTTGTAATGCCATGCGGTTCCAAAAACGTTTTATCGCTTCTAAACGGCGAACCAACTGGCGCTAATTTGCTGAAACGCGCGAAGGCGGACCACATAATTCATTGATCGCCGATTTTCGCGCGGAAAAGAAAATTAAGAAGTTTATTCCAAAATATTTCCTTGTTTGTGGACAAATTCACTTCTACTGGTCATAGCCATAAATGAATGCACTGTATTATTTATTTTGTTTGAAACAATTTTAACTGGGTTGTTTTATGCTTAGATATCTCGTTGGTGAAGTTTCACTCACTCTTTGACCATTCTGATAAAGGGGTTCCTTTATCTGTAGATAAAAACATTAATGACCGAAAGCTCTCTGGTCTTTTCACAAATTCCTGATAACGATTAAGAATCAGTACACGGGTCTTTGTCATGATAAAACCATAACTCCTTTGTAAATTGTGCCTAAACACCATTTTCTCACCTTTCGAAAGCTTAATAAAAAGGAATAATTAAGTTTTACTTAGGGTGAAGTAATTCATTAACACATTCAATGCATGTGCGATGACTTTCGAAAAAAGGCATCCGTTTAATCAACTGTCCCTCTTCCTATAAGGCAACCTTAGCCCCTTGCTTGAAAAGTAGCACGCCTTCAAGTAATTAATGTATTGTCCAATATCTTTTTGAAGAACGACCGTGAAACGCTTTTCAAATTGGTATAGCGTTTAAAAGAGACTACTTTTGCCCATAATCCGTAATTTCCACATCTTTTTTATTGTAAATATTTGACTACAATTTAACACGTATTTTACAATTTGGACTCACAAAATCTTAATTCGTTAGCTTTTTTTGTCCTCGTGATTTTGGGACAATATATCATGCAAGGTTCTTCTGGATAAGCGGTGCCTGTTTCCATTTACTAATGGATTCTCTGGTACTCCCGTATCACGATAATTAAACTGGTTTTTAATACTCTCTTAGATTTCAAACAAATTTTAGTTAATTCAAATGATCGTCGAGAACATAAAATGTACCCCTCATTCGATCGTTAGCCGTTCTATCGAGACTTACCGTTAAGCATTCCGTGCTACATATAAAGTGGTTCATCTCTTAGCTATAATCGCTTTCAGTGTTGTATAAATAGGTGTAAATATCATTTGTAAACACTATACAATTCTCTACTTGCTACACCAATCCCCTCCGATTTGAAATACTTATGAAAACTCAGCCCGCTTTCAGTAACCACAAAAGAGGTCTTACTCTGTTTGGGCAACTTCTCCTTGAGTTTGAGACGATGTTTTAGTCAAGATATTCGCGTTGGACATCTTAAAATTAAATATTGCTCTGTGTATCAGACTCACGAGCCCTTGAGGTCTTTATAAGTGTCTACATTTTGCACTAAAACCTAAAACGTTCGCACGGCGAAAGCGTTCGATTCGCTTTTCACGAAATACTGTATATTTCATGACAAGGGAAGGCCATGAAGATTTCAGTCCATGCTCGCTGGTTTCTTGTGGCCCCCCTTTCTGATCAGCAAAAGCTTAGAGAAGTGATGTCATTGGTGGTGCTCTTAAATGAGGAGGCAAAAACTGTGAATAATGTTGAGGATACTGCAGACCAGGGTATGACGATGGGTGGTAAAACGAATACGGAGGATGAGCGCTTAATTCACTAGTGCGACTTTGTTCGCGGTACAGAATAGGAACCCGTACCATTCGCTGGTGGCTTGCTTGGGCTAAACTGGCAGCTTCCATTTCTGCTGCTAGTTGCCTCTTCCATTTGTTCCGTCGATTTTGAAACCAGATCTTAACTTGCGTTTCTGTTAGGTGAAGCTGTGCTGCCAGTCCAGCTCGTTCAGAGGAAGACAGGTATCGCTTTAAATCGAAAGTCGTTTCTAGTTGATAAACTTGGCTTCGGGAGAACACTGTCCTTGTTTTCTTCTTCCGTCGCTTCTTGAGACTGTCTTTCTTGTCGCCCTCGGAGGAGAGATCGCCTTTTTCCGAAGGATCTATAAGAAATCAAGAAGTCAGGCTCAGTGTATTATTCTTTACGCCGGATAGATATAAACGTAATACACGGCCTTGTTTCGCCCAAAACAGAGCAATCTTGAGTGTACTATAATGCTATTCACACTGAACTCGGTAACCGGAAGCTCGCTTTCACCCTTGAGCGTTACTAACCTTCAACTGATGTTCTACTCCAGTCATCGAAGTCATATCCCATCCTTCTATCAAGATCCACAGGGCTTTCATCGGGGCGACGAATTTCACAATTTTGCGCTCTTGAAAACTCTGAACGCTGTCTGTCTTGAGCTTCTGCAGTCTCGGTTATGTTGTCCGACTCTCTTCTTCCATGCTCCCTAGAGCTAGCGCTGTTTAGAATATTGGAAATTGAGAACGGAGTCGACCGAGTTTTCTCTTCCATGTTTTACCGCGCCAATGATTATCAGCAAATAAACTTTGCAGTAGTAGTAATAATTTTTGTAGCTTAAGAAAAGGCAAACAAAGATCGTTTGTGTTGGGCTGAATGCATTGGGGCATGCGAGGCGACAATTTAAGTCAGTGATAATGATCAAGAATAAAAACGTCAAACTTGTTAAACGGCTGACATGGAAATGCCGATCTGTGATTGGTCGTTGGTGGCAACTAATGGAACCGTGAGAAAGCACAAATAATCTTCTCCTCCCCTTGCTATACAAAACTCAGCTAAAGCGATAAGCGTAGTTTCTGATTGGTCTTTGGCCGCTATTAATTAGGACGAGACACGTTGTCATTCTAAAAGTGTTCGCGTTTTGTCTTTTTCAATTGGTTGAGGGATAACAATTCACCAATTACCTTCTTGGTGTCGGGCTACAGTCGTGAAAAGCTTTTCTGTTTAAGGCATTCTTAGTTTAAAGTGGAACATTTGTTGGTGTATGTCATAAACGGAGCGTTTAGCCGCGCGCTTAACAGCTTGATTGCGCTCACGCCTACCATAACACAAACATTATTACGCTCCGACGAGAGAGGGATACATCACACTAATGCAAAACCTTAAAATCAAATCATGACCAGACAAAAAAACATTGATGAAAGCATTAAGAGGCAATGCGAGGCTTCTAGGTTTGTAATGCTGCTATAACGTGCGGCTTGGCAGTTTAAATTAACATAACACGTTCTGTTGAAGATTTAGAGCGATAAGGTTGGAAATAATTAAGAGCATCAGGAGGCTTTTAAAGAGAGTTCGAGGCGATAAGAGAGTGCCACGCGAGAAAGTAGGTGATAAAGAGCGTCGGGGAGTGAAGTACTGTGAAGTGCATTGCTAATGGTTTTCTGCTATTGAGGCAGTTTCCAATCAAATGAAGCTGATGACTCGCTGATTGGCCTAAGTGTCCACAGCTGAGATGCTAATGAACTAAACGCAATTGGTTGATTGCATTCTCGCCAACTTATTTCGCCCGAGAAATATTAAGTCATTATTTCTTGACACAAACCGTGACATGATTGATGCATTTTGGATTCGACATCTCCAAAATCAATTGAGAATTGACACTTATCAATACACTTACCTGTATTACTTCAAACACACAGGGTAAAAACACGCCCTAAAAATTCGTTTCGTAATGCCCTAAACGATGATTTAGAGTCATTGCAACTACTTTGCTAGTACCACGGTTTAATCCTCTTATTGAACTTTGAAAGATATTAATTACGAAAGGAAGAAGAGTGAATCCCCTTAATGTATTTGTATAATAAAACCTGATCCTCGCCATAAAAATGATTCAATATTACTCTGTAATTCCTTCCTTTTGACAAATAAATGGAAAGGCAAACAATGTAAATTATGGCCAGGCCATTACGGCCGAGTCTCAGAATTGTTATCAACGGCATTTTATAGTTCTGGAACGTTACCGTTTTGGCCTAGCGGGCTTAATAGGTACTTTGAAATTCGTCTCTGTTTTTGTTGCAGAATCTATCATCGTACAATCAGGAGAACTTAGTTAAAAGGCTATTTGCAAATGTCTAGGTCATATATAGACTTTTGTGCTGATAAAATTCTAAAGCGGCTTTAGAGGAAGAAAAATGATTTTATGACAAAAGACCTTGTAAACTTAAACTCCCCTTTAAAAGAAATACTGCCCTTGAATGATCAAGCCACGTCTAGACGGGCAAATTCAATTTCCGAGGACTTGAATGCGTACTTTTTTTTATATTTTTTTCTACCTTTTAAATGAACCAGCCATCAGACTTAAATCTAAGTCCAATTTCTTCTTCAAAAAGGTTTGAAAATTGACATTGTTGGAGTAATTTATCAAAGCATATTTGCTCGAAGAAACGAGAATGCCAATAAAACGTTTGCCTTGAGGAAAGGGAGGAATTAAAATAAAAGTTTTCGTGACACATCATCGTCAATTTGTGCTATCGCCAACCATATTTACCGAAGGAGGAGCTGAAATTAATATCAACAAATCCATCAGTTAATAGGTTTTTAGTGGCTCAGACAAGAAACAGTAAACGTTTGGTTTTACGGTCAGTTTACAACGCTTTTGTGGCTTTTTACAGCAATTAAATGTAAATGGGCGAAAGAGATATTGTTCACACGACGTTTTGTAGAAAATGTTTCAACGTTTTTTGTTCAACCAAAAAGAATCGTGAGACAAAATGCTGGTGGTTTTACTTTTCGAAGTTGTGCCAGAAGCTCCTCAACTATAATAGTTAGTGACAACTTTAAACTCGTGCGGGGAAATTATTCAACACTTCAAAGTGAATTTTAATCGTCAGTGAATTTACGGTATAATTCCGTTTTGGAAATACTTAAATCAAACTTGGACTCACAATGGAATATGGGCTTTAACGGGTCTACGTTTTGAGTCACAGAAAATCTGAATTTTAATAGCAGGATTCAATCAACAAGGCCAAAACACAAGTTTTTATTGCAACACGAAGCACTGACACATGTAAATAGGATAAGATATAATGATTAATGGCCCGACAAGCTTTTATCATTTCGAATAATTTTATTGGAAATCGGCCGTCATTATTGTGAGAGCCAAGGCGCCAAACTTTCTGAAGCGCACAAAAAGATAACAACATTGGTTTATCGACTCCCATTTAAAATGCTATCCTTTGATATTTCGAGATATTACCTACTGCTCCTCCTTGTTGTGTCTAAATAGAAATAAATCGTTTGGTCTTGAACAAGCTTTATTAGAATGGAGCACCGCCATAGCGCTCGAACCTCCGGAATAACAGCGCTAAGCATTTCGGCAAACAAACACCTAGAAGGTGAAGTGTTCAATTTTGTACTAAGAAGCGATGAAACTTCGTAGCCAGCGTGTTTCAGAAAACGTGTTATTTCTTGGTTACGGAAGCAATTGTTCACCTCAACTCGTCCACAATTGACTAACCTCTTCAATTAATAGCAATCTATAGAAAGTGTAGACTTAATCTTGGCGATTTTTGGCGACAAATGCGGGGAGGAACCTAAAGCAGAAGAATGGCGTTGGCTTCAACCTTCCATTTTGCCATAAGCAGAGACGATAACTATATTCGTTTAAGTCAAATTGGTAGCAGAAAGAGACTTGATGCCTTAAGGGGCTGTTTTGACAAGTATTGTTGAAAGCCTTTCAAGATATTAATATTTTAAAAGATGGTGATTTGTAAAGTGCAAGAGTTCTTTGCCCAGTCAGCTGTTACAGAGTTTCACGCAATCAGGAAAACCGCACGAAACGGAAAACAGGTCCACAGATTTCAAGGCCACTGAGAACTTAGTTTGTTGATAGTCATCTTAAATTAGAAAACAAAGAAAGTATTCAAATTACCTAACATACACAGACAAATTTCGTCAACATTCAAGCCTAAAATGGAAAGCAATTAAGACACAGCAGGCTTTATTGCAATCTCTTTGTCTTGCCTTTGTTTTTCAGCCCTAGTTTAGAGTTTAAAAAGGCCCCCGAGGCAATACAGAAAAAATACGTGACAGCCACGAGGTGAATATAACGTTTTATCATAACAAGCCATATTGGTTTGTTCCAGAAAAAAGAGAAAGAAAGAAAGAAAAACCATGAGCTATCTGCAGGTCTCGCTACAGCGCTTTTTGTTGCGGAGTTCTAACTTTCACTCATGCGGCTTTTACAAGCAGTTAATACTTTCACTGACTGCGCGATTAAGATTCCATTAAGAACGTTAGCAGAACAATGTTAAGGTAATTACGAGTTCCGTCTACGTTTCCCAAGCGCCATTAAGCAGCTAACGATTCATCACCTACTATTCTCACCTTAATCCTTCTAAATTTCAAATTGTCTAAACCGCTTTGGACGGCCCAAGAAATGTTTATTAAAAACAAATCAATAATACCTAAGCGAATTTATGTTGGCCCTAGAAATGATCCATGGCGTTCTGTGCGCATCATAATTGCAACTTCTACACTTAAAAGCCAGTTCCGCACTGTAGCTCGCTAAAATCGCTTCAGTACCTGGCTACTCTTTCATTTTGCGAGGCTTGAGGCTAGAAAGCATATGGAACAAAACAGGACACAGAACACTTAACTAGCTCCTCCCACCCCGCGATAACCAAAAGCCAACATCGCCTGAGAAAAATTAATCGCCGTGTTGAATGACTAACGATAGAACCAACAAAAGAGCTAAAAGCGTCAAAGACTGCTTAAGTGCTATTCTTCTACCTTGAAAGTGCTTAACAAAAGATTAAAGAAATGGTGACTGAAGCACAAATACAAACAAACTTCTGTTTAAAACCGCACACTTTTGCAAACTTCAAATCAAAAGTAGATACTCCAAAATTTCCCTTGGTAAACATAGCCATGGCTGATAATTCACGGCCACTTCAAATCTGCGACCGGTTCGAAATCCGTTCAAGTCCTTTGAATTAACAAAAAGAAGCGGTTTAAAAACTAGTGTACGCGCAGCTCAGTCCAAAGTCACCGATGAACCGCCCAACTTTTGGCAACTAGGCGATGAAATCCTAAAGTATCATAAATGAATACCTTGATATAACTTGAGAATAGTTAGGGGAAATTAGTTGTGGATCTTTTGAAGAAATCATCAATTTACAGGGCTTGTTTGTTTGTTATCGAGGTCGATTTAACGCTCAATTGCTGACAAAGGAGCATAGTATGGCTAAGAGATGCCGATCCTATTCCTTCTAATTGCAAGCAGAAAGAAATAATAATTGCGATGACGTCAAATTGATAACTGTTCGTCTGATCAACTACAGTGATTGTTACTTTAACAAAGCTAAATCATTTTTATGATGTGTCATATATGTGATTTGTAATACTGGACCAGGGACGAAGCACTTATCACATGCGAGGTCACATGTGTACAGAAGGTATTACGTCTACGGGCACTTAACAAATTCCAAAAAAAGTTTGATTACATTTGTTAATTACACGGCTTAATTCTGATTACACTTTATGATGTGGTTACCAACTACATTTGTCAAAGAAAAAGCATCGAACAGGAAACTTGTAAATCTTCAAGGCCCATTTGCGATGACACTTTTAAAGGTTTCTAAAAACCGATTAGTTAAGAAATTGGAAAAAAAATGGTGTTGGGATATTCAAGTTTTAAAGACTGACGGTGCTTCTTACTTACATCTAGTATTAAAAAAGGGGTAGTCAAGGTAAACACCAAAATTTGCTTGAAAATCCCGCAAAGAACGAAAGTGTTGACTATCAATGGCAGTCAGAGCCCTTAAGATCTCCATTTCTTTGGCTAAAGAACTGTTAAAACTTGTCTTTTGGGACGGATGGGAAAATTTTGGATTAAAAAAGGACAAACATCGCTCAGAAACCCTGGACTGTAATTTGCTCAGACTTCAGGGGATGCCTTGGTCCCTTTTTCATTTTATCAAAGACAATTTTACGAATCAGCGACACGTAATTCTTGCGTAATACAGGAGATAACTGGAGTGTACAATTTCTCAAAATTGGCGGTCAGTTTCAGTTGCTACTTTTTCGTACAGAAAAGTCTGACAGCTGACGATGTTATTTATATTGAAAAAGCCATTTATATTTCCCTTGAGTAACCCCACCTCATTCCAGAGAGTTAACGGTACAGAACAGTAAACAAAAAGATACCGTTTATGGCTAGCAATTTTTATCTGCATTACCAACCAGTTTGGGCCGATATTACCCTAATGGCTAAGTTCAAAGATAGAGCCACCTTTTTCAGAAACGCCTTTATAGCTCAGTATATTTTTATCAATAATTTTTAACATTAAAATTATCATGAAGAACCAAAAATTTCACCTTACCTTTGTTTTTGAGCAGCATAGTCATCTCTCGGTACATGACTTCCCAAATTATTCATGCTGCACACGGGTTGCGGGTGAAACATCAAAAAATTCTGCCCTCTTTCATTGGAAAGTATTTTTGGAATAGGGTTCCTCTTTCTGTAGGAGACCAAAATTACCAAAACTTATGCAAGAACCCATTTATAGTTAATGTTTCTCTATACTGAATTACTTTTGCAGTTTTACTATTGATATTTATTTATATTTACCCCAGTTATAGTTTAACGATTCCCTCCAACAAAGGGCTTAAAAAGTGCTCGAAACAACCGGAAAATTTTCAATCTTTTTACGATGAAAACATGACATTAGGTGACATTATCAATAAATGTAATAAAACCTCAGGCTTGCCTTTTTACTATTTTATCTCGATCAACCTCATTGAATGGATGTTTTTCTATGATCGATATGCGTGCAAGTATTATTTCCCTGAACTGAAGTTAATACCTTAAATACTAGATTTTTTGGAGGACATAGTAACCATTATACTACTTAACGTCCCATTTACCGTATTCGAAACTTGTAAACACGCATTTATTTACTGTATTATGAAGAGAATTCATCCGAACGAAGGGAAAACAGTGTCGACCGTTTCCAAGAACATTTGAGTACTCAGTACCGTCATGCGCAATTCAAATTTCATACCTCACAGGCTAGGATCTCGTTTGCAAGCAGTTTGCCGAAAGAGCGCGGGCGCATGAAACAGCTGGCACTCTAGCCTTCCAATGTTGCTTACTGGCTTTAGTTATTACAATTGAACAGGTTTCTCCTCTTTTCACTTTAACCGATTGATGTTCTTGGTCAAAATCTCAAAAAACAACAGTGGTTCCAGCCGCGACATTTGTTTCTCAATACAAAAGATCTCGCTGTTTCCAAAAATCAAAGGATTTTCTCTATCAATTGTGTCTAAACATACTACAGGAGAATTCTGATTTCTCGTTCTAGACCACCCTATTAAATTCCAACCAAAACAGAATTCCCTTCCCCAATCAAACACTGTAATTAAACCTCCCAATACTTGAACTTCTGATAACTGGAATCAATTTCTTTTCCCCAAGAAGTTAGAAAAATCTTGACGACATTATAGATGTAATCCATAAATGGACCAGTCTCCAGGCCCCACCTGCCGAACGATTCAGAACCAACCTCTATTTATCGATTCGGGTTGCCCAGTAAAACATGCTGGCAAACTTTGAACCAGTCATATTTATTAATTTGGGCGGCCTTTTTGGTTCGTTGTTAATTTAACCCGGACCATGTAAACTACTATGGTCAGTTTTAGGCTAAAGACTGTCACTGGTACACGCTCTTCATTCATGAATATTCAACTTAACAGCAATTGATAAGCAATGCGATTTAATTTTCTGTTGGTTCCATAAAATTGCAATTGACTGTTTTTCAAAAGTAATACGTTTCGCTTCAGCCGCTCTGCGGGAAATCACTTTTCAAACCAAGCGATTGCATTAGCAGGTTACCTTAAAGGCTACTGGTACCAGTAAAAGAATTTGAAGTCTCTAAGACATGAAAGCCACCTTTGGGCGTGGAAAAGATAATTGCTGACCTTAAAAGCCAACATAACCTCAGGAACAACCGAACTGTCTACTATAAAGAAAAGAAAAACAAAGCTTTACATTAGTGCGTTTTCTTTTTCCATACAATTTTTGGTGTCTGAACAAGAACATACAAAGTTAGATTAGATAATCTTAAATAACGAACTATGAATAATCTATGAATATTCAACGGCTTATATTAAGTAATTCATATCTCTCTCTTGATGGCAGAACAAACGAAGGGAATCAAATGAACTAAAAACAGAAACTCGAAAAGGTGAAATATGGTATGTTAAAACGTTTTACTTTTGTACGCTATACGTGTTAGGCTATCATATAGCGGTTTAGAATATTGAACCAATTAAACTAAACGTATAATAACAACCTGGAAAGTAAACCAATTATTATGATCAGATCCAGTTCATTATTCCCATGTCACGTTTGTCAATTATTGAGCAGTTTAACAATCCAATAACCGGTAAAAAATGTTTTTTTAGATTAAAAGTGAGACGAAACATAAACAAAACAACATATTAACGAAAAAATTAAAACAGCTAAGCTAACTAATTTGTAGAGACTAGAAACGGGAGATATATTAAAGGAGTGAACCATGTTTTAAGCAGCGCAAATCTGAAATCTTTAACTTTTCAACTAGTTCGAAACCAAGCAACCGAAAAGGGCACCATCGGTTGGTGCATGCCTGCAGGTTGTTTTCAGACATACATCACTTAACTCAATTTGCCTTCAGCTGTACTGAATTTATCAGGTTGTGTCTTGTGCTTTTTGATCATATATTCTATTCGATGTTACCGAATAAGTAAGTGCCTTAGATAAAAGCGCAAATGCAAGTTACAGATATCTGCTTTGTTAACAGGTCGTAAATTCAAAACCGTGGAAACGATCTCTGTTAACTGAAAAAAATTAAAATACCAGCGAAACGATTCGACAAATGACCAGCGAAAGGGCGTTACATATAATGAATTAAAGCTTTGCAGGAAAGTGTCACCTTAGTTGCAATTGTATGCCAACAAAAAGGTTTTCACCTTAGCTTCGTGTTTGTTTCCCTTTTTTATATCACGTGGTGTTTCTTCTGTTCCATAGCCACGTGTATATAAGAGAGCACTATCAGCATCACGAAAGGAAAAGTCCCTTTAGAAAGTCACACCACCTGAAAGTGGAAGAGAAACAAATCTGTAAAAAGTATTGTCAACACCTGTCCGATTCAATTTGTTTATGCTTACAAAATGATGCGTTTTTTAAGGTGAATAAACTATCCATCTATCCATCTATCTACGGCTTATGTTTGTGGAGATGAAAAAGATTTTCCTCTTTTTTATTGCTAGCAACTCAGTAAGCCAACATGTCTGTTTCTAGGGTGGAATCCTGAGTGCGTAGACGCAAGGTGTAACCCAAAAGTTTGTTTGCATTTACGGAAACGTGTGCACACCGCGGGCTTAGAACGATCAACGAATTCCCCCCTTTTCTTCGGTGCTAGCTACTGTAAATCACAGAAAAATACAGTGGAGCGGAAACTCGCTCGGATCTAATTATATATTAAGTGCAGGTTGTTTGTACAAAAAATTATAAGAAGTCAGTGGAATTTTCTAACGCTCGTGTCCACTTTAAATGGCGTCCAGTTAATTCAGTTTTCTCTCTAACTTGTTAAAAAGGCCATAGCATCTTGCGACAAAAAAATGAAAGTCCAACAAATAAACTGTTTGGTCTATTTGCTGAAATCGCATCGGACACTTGGTTTACACTCTTCTTCTGAAAAACAGTACGTGTCTCCGGAAATACAAAATTGAACTGGGTTGTCATAAATGAACTGAGAAAAAACGTATCGAATTGACTCGAATAAGCGCCGCCCTGGAATGAGCGCCGTTCCCTTCCCGCCACAACGCTACAGATTCGTACATTTGTCAAGGCTGATGTGATTGATTAGATCGGGAAAAGGACTTCGAAACAATTTTCTCAGTAGGTGACTTTTTCTGTTCTTGTGGCTTTTCAACAAAATAATTCAAAGCAAGTGAAAATATGTAGCAAAATCAATACGGTGATCGTTTCGAGGAATACAACATTTACGATCAGGAATAGGTTTGTTTGAAACAGGGTTGAAACCCACTTGAAACCGCACGTTTTTTACCCGGATTCGTGTGGACGGCGTCTTAGGACACTCTGAAGAGCGGTTTTGAAATGATGCGGGTTTCGGGTTTCGGTGAGCGGGTTCACTGGTTTCGTGTGGACGAAGGTCGATTGGCGTAAAAAAAGACATGCAGTCTCAAAAGTATCCGGATTCGTGTGAACGCGCCCTAAAACACGGCTGCTTTTGACTTAAGGCTGTAGCTCTTTCCCCCCTGCCCCAGCCCCTGGTAAAAAAAAAGAAGACGCAACTTATGCAGTTGCCGAAAGAAAGCCTGAATAAATAAGCTAGCAGGCGAATTGGGAGCTGCATGGTTACACTTATTGGCTCAGACAATTCCAAATGTGCCCATCCCCCCCCCCCCGGGCATTTGTCGGGCATTTGTTTTCTTGTAGGTCCCGGTGGTAGGGATTTGTCAGAAAACCTCTGCCCGGGGGGGTGGGGCATTTGTCAATTTTTCTAGAAGCGGTTAACGTCGTTCCTTTTTCAATATTTCACTAACAAATATACCTATTTAGATAGCTTTATAAAGAATATTTTTAATATCTATGCTTTAAAAAGATATGCGCGGTTTTCGCTCTATCACTTCCCTACCCCACAGTATTTCTGAGTCTGAGAAATTGCTTCCCGCATCGTGATCAGCTCGCATATGGAGGAAAAACAATCAATGTATCGTTTGGAGAGTTTAAAGGAAAAGACACTTTCTTTGCGCGTGAATTGTCTAGGCAGAAAGGCCTAGAAAAACTCTGCGAGATGTCTGAAAGCTAATACAAACTTCGTGTATTGTACGATCAATGCGACAATTGAACGAATCTTGATTCATGAGAAAATAGTTATTACACATGTAAAGCGCGTCGATTGTTTGTTTCATTCTCTACATTAAACATTTTCGAAAATAAGAAAGGTATTATTAAAATTCTAATTTAGAGTTCTCTCATTGAGATTAATCAGTTCAAAGTGATCTTTTTTGCAATAATTATAACAAGCGGCTTGGAGCGGTTGGTGCTTCACGCGCGAGTTTGAGCAGATTATTACAGATTTCCCCTAAATATTGTATTTGCAGCTTATTTACTGGAAAATGCAATTTTGGTGTTGTCCCAGGGTGGGGCAGTTGCGCCCAATTGTTGAGCAATACCGTGGAGTTTTTGTATGAACCGCCCGGCCCCACAGTGGGGCATTTGCAGCTTCAGTTTTCCAAAACAAAATGGCAAATGCCCGAAGGCGGGGGGGATGGCACGCTTGGAATTAACTGAGCCATGAACTGTAAAATGTAACTTCTTATTATCTCGGTAGCGTGTTGTTTTTTTTGTTGCAAATCTTGAAGCTTTCTGCAGTTTTAGTTCCTATGGTCCAGAGATACGGCCCGCGGCAGAAATCCCTAAAATAAACCGCTATACAGTATTAGTTACCGTCTTCTTGCACTTACCGAGCATATATATATTTGTGCACGCTACAAATCGTCGATCACGCTAGACCCACGCGTTATTTAGTTCACGGAGGGAAGAGGGCTGCGTTGAGAATCTCGCTGTAACTCAGCCGCTCGCGAATTGAAACTTTTGGTATATCGGCCATACACTGGCCATATCGCCATGCTTTGGGTAGCTTAAAGCGCTGCTCTCAATCTGTATAACAAAATACACAATCCAAAATCCTAAATCGATTTTCTGATTTTCAGATCGACAACGTACCTGGGTCTTCCGTCCATTTCAACCACTTTCTGGAACTGGATTCAGTCGCCCTGTAAATTTTAAAAGAAAGCATGAATGACGATGCTTTGGGGTGTCCAATTTCACCTTTAAGTTATGCTGTTCACAATCGCCGGATAATTTGAAGTGTTAATAATTAAAAGCATGTTTCCTGTCCTCAAATAACACTTACTGTAACTTGCTGTGCGTTATGTTTGACCGTCTGTGTTTTTGCGTCTATAGTTTTTAATTCAGTTTTATCAGATTTTTAACCACCGATCGGCTACTGCCACCTGATCAGGTCCTTTTTTCATCAGCCGACCCCTCAAATGAGATAGGACTGATAAAAGGCGAGAAGGCGCAAAGATACACGTGGAAGTGGAAGATGGAAGTCGGAGAGGGGCGAGAGGTAAAGAAGCAACAGCTTACCAGTAGTAGCTATAAATTTGCGGAACCGGCATCAAGTATTGTTTCTCGCGAACCGAGGCCGAATGCAACTTTTGGGAGGGTTTGTGAGTAACTATTTCTAATATAACTTTAATTTTTGCTATACAAATTGTTGGTGGCCGGTGGTGGTGGTGGTGGTTGGAGTTAGAGTTGCACAAATTTTTTTCTCTTCCCAATTTTCCTCTGGTCCACACTCCTGTTAACATGGATTAGCTGATCTCCGATGTCATTAACCCCCATCAAGGGACTAATAAATAAAATGAAACAGTTATAATGGACCTCACAAAATCAACAGCTAAAGAGTAATTAACGTTCATTGAACTTGCCTACAGATCTTGGACTTTTGTTTTTTTGTTTTTGTTTCTTTTTTAGACGAGAATGATCAAAGCGCGAGGGGAAGCAGAGATTCACGCCTGCCTCCGCGGCCTGCTATCATGCACTCGCCTGAAAGATGCAAAAATGACGCCTGTCTTTGAACTGTTACGACAGGTCTCAGACTGACCAGAGTATAGAAACTACACTAGTCGAGCTAGCCTGCGTGGCAGGCGTTTGGAGGGGAATTAGGCCCTAGAGAAAGCGAGGGTCGGGGCGCCCTCGCATTTCGCTCGCACCTAAAACTCCCTTTCCCTTCCCTTTCAAACGCCTGCCACGCAGGCTATAGTCGAGCCCATTGCATCCAACCGCGCTCCCAGGGCTTTTTAATTTCCCATTTTTTAAGTACTTCCCATTTTCTAAGGGAAAAGGCCCTGGGAATGCGGTTGTACTGCAGCTGCAGCTGGAATTTTCGCAATTTACTTTTAAAATGATGCTAAAAATAACTTGATATGTGAAAACGCCGTTGCATATATGGGCTCCTGCCTGAAGGCATTTCCGAACATGAATTGCGTCCCGGCCCATCATCTCTGGACTGTCCAAAACCCTTTCCGTGCACTTTACGGCATCCGAGTAGTTAAGCCGGGGATGACTTGGAAACGTGTGGTCCCTGCCCATACAGCGTTAGCTTAGCAGAGCAGACATTAATTAACTGTTTACAGTCAACTCTCTCCTAGACGGACACCTTAGGGACCGGCATTAAGTTAACCTCGTTCACAGGGTCCTCTCCTACCCGTCCCCGCGGAGCGTCTCGCTCCTCAGGGACGGGTAGGAGAGGACCCTGGGAACGAGGTTGGCACTATTTGTCCGTCTTACAGAGAGTCAAATAAAGGGAGTAAAGAAAGGCAGGGACCAACTTATTAGAGGTGTCCGTTAAGAGAGAGTCGACAGTATTAATTTATTCTATTTATTTTACTCATTTCGTTTTTCTCCCGACTCGACCTAGTCTCCAATCGACTGAAAACGCAGAAAGGTCAGACATTACACTGACTTAAACTTTTTGGAAAACTTTCTTTTTTGGCTAGCCCACATAGACATGACCTCTGTCTTCAAACAACTCGTTCAAGAGCGTCTTCAACTAAAGCCCCCGTTTTCATTAACCCTGGTCAGATTGATCGCATAAAATCTATCAGAGGAAAACACCTTAACGTAGACAGGGTTTTACTGTGTTTTTGTATTTTTTTAGTTGGTAAATCTGAAGCCAGCGGTCCGTGCAAGCCTGCGAACAGGCCCTCCGGGTTGGAGGAAGGCGAGAAAATATGGCAGAACTCTCTCCCACCCCTCCCCTCCCTTTTTCATCCACTCTGCCCCCAATATACAAAGCAGTGTATGGTAACTTTTTTCAAGCTCGGACTCATAATCAATCCTACTAAATTTCTAAAGCAGCTAGAAACATATCTGAATTTATTTACTGAGGATGTTTAACCTAAGCACATTTGCCACTATTCAACTTGGTGATGGATTGAAGGTCCTTGTTAAAAGTAACTCTTTCGCCTAGATACCCAAATCTTGCCTTTTTCGCCGTTTTGGAGTCTCCGCCTAGAATGATACGTTTGACTGTGGTCCATATTTAAAACAATAATAATAGTAAAATAAAAAACACAACAAAAGCGTTGTTTCCTCCTACGGCGGAGGATATGGGATAATTTCTTGATTTCGTGTTATTCATACATTTTTCTATACAGAGTGCGATCAGAGAGACAGTCTAAAGGCCGATACACACGAGGGATTTTGCTCCCGGAGCATGCTCCAGGGGCACGCTCCGGGAGCAAAGCACCTCTGTGTGAACCAACGATTTCATGGGTGAACTTCATCCTCGGGAGCAGAATTTCCACCCCGCAAAATGCTCCACGATATTTAACAGGTTAAGGTAAAGGGAGGGAGGGAGAGGGACGAACGGTCAAGATTTTCAATTATATTCTGGTTTCTATTTTGCTTTTCTGACAGGGGTAGAGTGCAGATGGAGAAAGGGGTGAGGGGGGCAAAGACAAGGTTGTTGATACACAATTTACTTCCTTAAATGGGCCAGTGAATATAGAGAAATCAATTCGATAAAAAGTGTTATGAAAGGAATTTTTATTAACTATAACGTAAACTAACTCAAATGAATAAAATACTTTTTGGCATGGAATAAATAAAATATCAAAACGTCAAAAAAATAATTTTTACAATAATAAACTGATATGGTATTAAAATAATTTCATTGTTTGATTTCTTCCAATAACTGTATTCATAATTACATTTTAGCTAATTAACCTATGTTTATATTTATTTTCGGGCATGAAAGAGGCCCCATTTCTGGTCTCCCCGGCCACAGCGATCAAGTTTGGTTTCCCAGTTCTCAACAAGGTACTCAAAGTCCTCTTTGGTAAAGTCCTGGTTAAAAGATAAAGAACAAATGACTGCCAAGAATAAATTATATAGCTGACTAAGGCATAAAGCCTCGTGCAAACGGATGCAAGATTGTTGACAGGAAAATCCCACTTCATTACTGGTCCCGAGGGACACAGTTAATTTTGTTTCCCGAGAATCTCAAAGTTTCCCGAGGGTCTTTTTTAGCTGGAAGTTCATTAAACCTCGCTGTAACGGCTGTCGGTCGTTCATTCGCGGGTAACAGTGCACTGTTACCCTGAAGTCAGAGATTTTGCTACTTTGCCCGCTTTCAACCTCGTTCCCAGGGTTATCTCTCTTGCTTGGAGAAAGAACCCTGGTTGCAGCTGCTCACGTGGAAATGTGTGTAAATAGGGAGCTTAAGCATCAACGACGACGACCACAACGACGACTTCAAAAAAAACAATAGGTTTAATGATTAAAACAACAGCTCTGCACGTGCATCACGTTTTTTAGTACATTTCTTTGACGTCCACTGCACGACTACGAAGTGAAACCTCCTAATTGGACGTTTCATGGAGGAAGTGGACATACGACGACGAATTTTCCTTCCTCTTTTTGAACCTGAATAAAATCCTTAAGAATTCAACCCCAGGAAAAGTCGCCTGCATTTGACATATTGAGCGGGTCCAAACAGACGCGATTAAGTTTGAAAGAACCCAAATTCATATTTTTACCGACGTTTTCATTGCCATCGTCGCGTCGTCGTCCTTGCTTAAGGTCCCTAATAAATTGCGCAGCGGGGGTAGGTCCTCCACTAATTTTTGTCAACTGTTCTGAGTTGCATTCAAACTGCGCTGCCTTCGGCTAGTTACGATAACATTATTTTGAAGGCAAAACAAGTTATTTGTTAAGAGAGTTTGTACTAGAACAAAAATCACTCGCCCTTCTGCCAACAGGATACGGAAAATTTATCTCGATTTGCACGTGCACAATCAGCTTTTCTCAAATTTGCATACTCCGCACGTGCAGTTCATGAAAGGGAAAAGTTAACGCAAAAGTCAGGTTTACATGAATCACCACCCAGACGGCAGTTTAAAGATTGTTATGGTATTCTCCGCTTTGGTAAATTTATCGGCTGGTGCACGATATACCAAGTAAATAGCCGACCTCGTTCCAAGGGTTCTCTCTCTTGCATTAAGCAATACTATTTTTTCGGGTGTTGTTGATATTTTCAAATACCCGCGCCATCAGCTGATAATAAACGAGGCGGCAAACTCCTCTACGGGCCCCGACAGAGTAACTTTTGTCATGGCGACAATTATTTACTCTTCTTCCCCTCCCTTATTTTTGGCTCCCAGATTTTAGGAGCCACAAAGGAGCCACATGACCAGCCGCAACCAGGGTTCTTTCTCGAAGCAAGAGAGAGAACCCTGGGAACGAGGTTGGCCCGCTCGAGGATTTTGGCGGGAAACAGTTTTATTGTTAGATGTCATGTGACCTCCAAGTAATCAATGAGAGCGCGCGCTGTTGGGAAAAAAATTCTAGCTATTCAGCAATGTTGGATGTTACAAGTTGCGTCCGTTTGCACACCCTGTCGCACGTTGCTGCGTGTTGTTGAGAGTTGTTGCGCAAACTTTCAAACCGGTCAAACTTTTAGCTACATGCAAACGGACGCGACAACTCACAACAATGATGGGAGTTGTTGGCCAACAATAGGGCCATTTATACGAGAAAAAAAAGACGCGTCTTTCATTAGACGCGTCCTAAATAAGACGCAAACTATCTCGTATAAACGGCACATTAGGGCCATTTATACGAGGAAAAATAAGACGCGAACTGTACCATTTATACGAGCATGTCTTATCTAATAAGACGCGTCTTAGCTAAGCCGCGTCTTAATTTAGACGAAATGTGCCGTTTATACGGAAAGTTCGCGTCTTATTTAAGACGCGTCTTATTTTTCCTCGTATAAATGGCCCTATTAAGACGGAACTTAGCCGGCTAAGACGCGTCTTATCGAAGAACAGGTGTTAGGAGCTGTTCTTAGATAAGACGCGTCTTAGCGAAATTTTAAACGAACTGTGCCGTTTATACGGGATAGTTTGCCTCTTATTTAGGACGCGTCTTATATAAGACGGGTGTTATTTTTCCTCGTATAAACGGCCCTAATGTTGCGTCCGTTTGCACGGGGCTTAATAGGGCCATTTATACGAGTTGTTTTCGTTTTAGGTAAGACATGCTCGTATAAGTGGTACAGTTTGCATCTTATTCGGGAGGTGTCTTATGTAACAGATCCGTTTTATTTTTCCTAGTATAAATGGCCCTAATGTCTCCATAAACCCTGCTAATAAGTGTATCTGTTTTATCTCAGATTCTACCTTATTTCTCTTTGCAGAATATTGTTACGTTTGGACTATTATTTGCTGAAGGAGAATATCCTTCATACATATATTTTTTTGTACCTTCAAAAACAAACTTTTCTCTGTTTCAAATCTTGCTCTTTCTACTTTGAGAACTTCAACAAATCTGGCGGTGTTGTCTACGGCTTTAACGTTTCCGAAGCCTACTTGCTCCAGAAGCTGCAAGGAAAAACGAAAAAAGGAACAGTCACGGTAATTTCAAAACTGACAAAAACGTTTGAAACATTGTACCTTAGCGAAACAACAAGAAAATTAAAACGAACAAATAAGTCTATGGCCCTCGTCCACACTGACACATATCCTTCTTTGTTTGAAAACGCAGTGGTATTCAGTTTTCAGTGAACAGTCGCGTCCACTCATACACTCTTTTTTTTTTTTATAAGAATATTGTTTTTCCGGCCCAGGCTGAATATTCTTATTTTTCCGCCGATTTTAGGCTGAAAATATTCTTGTATTATTCTTAAATTATAGCTTATGACATTTCCGTTTTAGAATTTATTGGGGTATCAATTACAAGTGTTTGGTATCTAGATCTGTGCTGAATACTGTACATATGTATTACATGTACCGTTCATCGAACTGTCATTAGCGTTGAACATTTTGCTATAGCTAGTGCAGGTTTTTTCGTTTTGTTTGCTAGTTTCGCCGTTTAGAGAAAGGAATAATTTTATACGGTTAAGTTAAAAACATAAAATTGTATTGTATTTACAGATGTTTCAACACACAAAATTATATCTATCCTTTTCAAAATCTCACTCAGCCTCGGCTTTATTCTCAAAATATTCTTAAAATTTCGCAAATTTCAGCCTCGATATTCTTATAAAATATATTCTTATAAAAAAAAAGAGTGTAGTATTTTTAGTTAGAATCGTCTTCGACCATGCATCCACGTAAATGCGGTAAAAACGAATATTATTAATACTGACAGGCTTTGAATCATTCTAAATTCTTTTTCTATTCCCCTAAGATCAATGTTTGATCGACAAAGATGTCTCACTAAGCTCTATTACGCGTGCTGCTCTAACTCAGAAGCTCTGAGATCTTGTACGTGGACTTCCGTTGAGTCGTTTAAACTCTGATTTTCGAAAACCTAGTGATAAAGTCGTAGTTGCCGAATTAACAAACATAAACATTTTTCCCGAAAGAATACTGATTTAAGTTATCCTCAAGTCTTTAAAAAGCCAAGGTGGCGGTGAAAAACGGTGAAAAAATTGTTCGCACTAGAAATGGCTTCCTGTTGAAAGAATTTTAGCAAAACTAAAAAAAAAATTTGCTCAATGAAAACAGAGCCATGGGAAAACCTCTTACCTTCCCATAGTCGGCTGGTGTGAGAAGATGGTAATGGCGTTTTGCCACATACACCTTCATTGCTTCAGACAGCTCATTGGAGCCGCGACAATAATCTGTTATGAGAAGTTCTCCTCCAGGCTTCAGCCATTTCTGTCAAGAGATGAAAATTCCCATAAAATAGAGTCAATAAATATGTATCAATATAAAAATTGCTTGTGCAGTATGAGTTAGGTTATTTTCATGCTATACCGCATAGCTTTTGGTGCCGACACGTGAATACTCGTGTTTATTGATCAAAAACTACGTAAAACGTCACAAAAAGTAAACTTACAAAAAAGTTTGCAAAAAGTGATTTCTTATCCTCAATGTGAAGAATTGTGTCCCTGCTATAAATGACATCAAATGATTCTGGTTTGAAGTCAGCAGTTGTTATGTCTGCAACAACAAACTCAACCTGGATGGTAAAAAGGTAAAGAAAATTAATAATAATAATAATAATAATAATAATAATAATAATAGTAATGATAATAAACTGACTAATAAAAAGATAAAACTGACAAAGCAAACAGTGAAGTAGTTTAGTGTTTAATTTTAGTTTTCCACTACCACAATGCTTAATGGTGACACTGCATTATCTTGTATTAATTTTTCACTACCAGAAAAGTCGAAAATTAGTCCAACACAAGCCTGTTCAGGCATTAGCTCCTGACTCATCTGTGTTGATGATTAGCTGACATACACATTCAATATCATATTGCAACTAAATTCAGTGTTAGTTATAGTTAATTATCAAAATTAGGGGATACAGAGATTGAGACTGCAAAGCCATCAGACATCAATACCTTATCATCCTCAAACTCCTTGGCTCGCTGTTTTCCAATGTCAATCATGTTAGTTGACAAGTCAACACCAAGCACTTCCACATTGAAATTCTAAAATAAATTTTAAAATCATTTTGACATTTTGACACTGACTAAGCCGTGATATTACAAGAAAAATTAAATGCCTGGCTCTAAAGAGCTGTTTGAGAGTTTCATGGATAGGAAATAATAAATACCAGTAATACACTCTAGGACTTGGTGGAGTGGTTTGTGATTATACAAGTGATTAGCAGCATGACAAAATCTGTTTAATAACCATATGATTACAAAACAAATGAATGAAATCCAGAACCATCTGACAGTTTGAAATATAGTAGTTAAAAAACTACACCAAGGAACGAACATGTCATTACAGAAACCAACTTGGTAGCTTGTAAGAAGATGGCGCAAAGTGGCGTACAATATTTCAGCTTTAAGAGTCAGAGTCATGAATGCTGAATACATTGCCTCCTGTTATTTATAGCTATTTAATATCCAATGAATGATGGCCTTAAAGAGAATTTGATCTGTTCAAGTAAGTAAGTTTTTTGCACATGTTGGTGGAATAGCTATGGATAACTGCAAGTTTTCTAACCCTCAATTTTCAGAAGTATCTCATTTACCGTAGCTTTAAAAAGACCATAAACAAACTAATAAAAGCACTATGGCTTGGCACATAACCGCCAAATACATCTCTTGCCGAAGAAGCAACTTCTATTTATTTTAGTTCCCCAAATTACTTTTTTTACCCATGGCAACCAAAATGGTAGCAGCTTGGAGCACCGCAAGGGAACCTTATTTGCAGTGCCATTCTGATAATTTTCTATACCTTCACCATGTAAAATGCACCACCACCAATTCCACACCCAACATCAAGTACTTTTTGTCCTTGCTTGAGACTAAGCATTGCTACAATTTCCTAGAGACAATAAAGACAGAAAGAGAAAAATGAGCTAGGTCCAGAGGTGATTATTGATTACCAGTATAGTTGTTTCAAATTCTTATTTGAGTGGAGTGTCTGTAAATTAGCTAGAACGAATATAAGTGCACTTGCAATTTATAATTAACAGGAGTAAAAATAACAAACAGAATTTCACAAATGCAGCCTTTGTATCCCCCATACTACACCCATTGTTTGCCCCTCAAATTTTTCATAAGTTATGATTGTCAAATGCCCTTGGGAATATGCATTCCGCCCAGGAGCATTATTTTCAAAAGAATAGAGAATGACAAACTGCTGCTGTTACCCTCCCGGCATGGGGCAAATGGAATGTGACAACCAACTTGTTTTTTACAAAGAAACTCAGTAGAAAAATCCTTGGGCTGGCCCATCCATTGATCTGTTGAGTTAAGGAAAGCTTCATGCCCGAAACTGAATAAAGGCCATGACAAAAATAGAGAACGGTAAGCATCTGCTCTATTCATTATAAAGCCTCTGATCCCAGAGGGGATGGGGGGGGGGGGAGGGGGGGACTCAACAAGGTTCAAAGGTACAACCCCTTGCACTTTTATATAACATTTTTTACAGGAAAGGGCCCCTTTTCATACACCTTTTATTGACAAATGACACCCCTGTCACATACTAATTTAGAACACTGCATCTTTTTAGCTGCTGTAAATGTGTCCTCTTTTAAATATGAATAAACCACCAAACCAGAAAGTTCTCTTGTCTTTTTCACTGCCATAAATGAATAAAATGCATCTGTTAGCCCTTTTAAGTCCTTCTACAGACCACAATGACAGATTTCCCAATGCACTCCTTTATATGCTTAAACTGGTGACTGGTCCCTAGCCTTTCATATGTACCTGATGCCTGAAAAAGGTACCCCTTTTAGGCAGAGCCTCCCCTATAGGCCATTATAGGGAGGACCCCTCGGGCCCAGCAGATTTGTAGTTGATTTGATTATGTTGAGTTAAGAAAAGCTACTTGCTGAATACTGAATCAAAAACCATGACACAAGGTTACTCTCTGCTCTATTGATTTTGACGCGTCTGATACACAATCCTTTTAAGATCAATTCCCCTCTCTCCCCCTCCGGCCCTCCCGATGTACAATTTCCTAGATTTTACCCTTCAGCATAAAAGGAATTTAAACCCTCAGGAAAACAAGATCAGTGCTGTTCCATTTCCTCATTAGGAGACAGGGAGATATAATACACGTAATGTCAGATCCTGAGGGAAACAGTTAGTTTTCTTTTCCTTCGAAAAAGGATTGTGCTGAAACCCCAGGAAATTTTCCGAGTCGACTGAGGATCAGGTTTGTTTCTTAAATATAAGCTCGTTGTTTCATAGTCCAAAGTCTGACTAGTCTGAAATTTATAATCTCCCTTGACTTTCAAACAATAAAAAATTGAGATAAAATTTTCGATTTCATCCTCGTTAAAAACCTGTAGACTTCATTTAACCAGGTTCAATGAATCTGGCTTAACAGTCTTTGAAATGTAAAACAAAACTATTCCATTTCCGTCCCCCTACCTTCGTTGTTTCGAGACCTCCGCTACTGACAAAACCGCGTCCGAAAATCTTCTCATAGCGAAGAATACTGTTGCTGGAATACTGATTTTGGTCAAGAAATTGCTGCATCTCTTCGCTTTTATTAGACATGTTTGTCAAACGTTAACAAACGATCCCAGAGAAGGTCTTCGACGCGGAAGGAGGTCAAGGAAGATCTCCCAGGAAAGTACTCGTGGTTACTCGTGATTCATTGCGCTTTAGGTCCACGTACTTTGATGCCCAGCGGTAAAAGCCATCCTGACAGGCGTGATAATCTCCCTCGTTCTGGGCTCTTTTGGCACATTTTTTTGTAATCAAAACAATAATATCACTCAAATAACTCATTATTCCTCAGAACGTGCGTCTACCAGTTAAAGGAGATGACTATGTCTTCTTTTCGGTACAATTCAAGTACGAATCCCTCCATCGTTCTCAAAGGACTAGAATCTCTACTGGATCTCGAAGAACTTTGTGATGTAACACTTCTTACAGAAGATGGAATTTCAATATCAGCGCATCGTAATATTCTGTCCGTGGGAAGCCCTTACTTCAGGGCCATGTTTACTGGGAAGTTAAAAGAGAGTAAAAACGAAAACATCACTTTAAAGGGAGTGACTGGCTCGGCTTTACGATCTATAATTCGATTCATGTACTGCTCTTCTTTGGACGTCGATGAAACTAATGTGGACGACATTCTTAGTGCGTCGGATTTGTTTCAAATGAAAGAGATAAAGAATGTTTGTAGTCAGTTTCTTAAAGAACAACTCCATCCTTCAAATTGCCTCGGTATAGCTGCGCTTGCTGGTGGATTCTCGTGCGAGGAACTGTGGAGCGAGGCCCGAAAATATGCGGTGAAACATTTTACTGACGTAATAAAATGTGACGAGTTCAAAGAGCTCCCTTTAGACACTCTTAAGCAATTGTTGTTGGATGAGAATGTTTGCATTCGGTCAGAAGAAGATGTATTCAACGCAGCTATTGAGTGGATTTCAGAATCTGTAGACCGTCTGAAGTATTCAGCCGAAGTTCTAAGCTGTGTCCGACTTCCTGTGTTATCTCCTTCGTTCCTGAATTCACAAGTTCTCAGCAATGAATTGCTGTCAAATGATCCTGAATGTAAGCAGTTGTTCAAAGAAGCACTTACTTATGCATCTTCTCCTACTTCAGAAAAACGTAAGCACTCTTCAGCCACGAAGATGCAGCCTCGCATTCCCTCAGGATTTGGTGATGTCCTTGTTGCCGTTGGTGGTCTCCACCTTGGTGTTCCTGTGGCAGCTGGAGAAAGGTACAACTTGTACACTGATGAATGGATCCCAATCGAGGACATGCCCACATTCCGTTATGGTGTCGCGGTTGCCCAACTTCATGGGCAGATTTATTGTCTCGGTGGTTTTGAAAATGGAAGATTCCTGAATACTGTTGAAAGTTATAATCCTGAGGAAAATGCATGGACAATTCGAGCTCCAATGCTTGTGTCAAGAAAATATTTTGGTGCAACTTGTCTCGGTGGTAAAATCTATGCCTTGGGAGGTTCTAACAGTCAACGTCGACTCAAAAGTGTTGAGTGTTTTGATCCATATGAAAGTCAGTGGTCCTTTGTGGCCCCAATGTCGAGTCCTAGAATGTACTTGGCTGTAGGCGCTCTGGGTGGACTGTTGTATGCTGTGGGAGGCCATGATGGTATCTTGCGGCTGAGCACTGTGGAGTGCTATGACCCCCAGACAAATGAATGGAGCTATGTGACATCCATGGGTAAGCTCACTGGAAGGTTTGCTTATATGCTTGCTTTTGAAATGTTGATATTTTCACTTCCAAATGATTTTTTTGTGTGTGCGTGTCTGAGTGTGTGTGTGTTGCTTAAACTTTAACTTGAGCTTGTTTCATTCATCATCTAAAGGAATTAACATCACTAAAATCATCATTTCCATAGAGACATGTGCAAGTTTCAAGTGACTATGGACTTTTTTCTTAATGACAGCTGATTTTAATGATATTATTAATAACAGCACTATTGTTCAGGGCTGTCAAAAAGTTTTTAAGTAGCAGGCTGATAATGAATAGTAGGCAGCTGTGGAACTCGCACCAAAGGAACAAGTTTTTGAAGGCCGAGGCATCGCAGAACATTTTGAAATTTAGAGTCTTAGAAATGTCATTTCCAGGGGGTTTGAAGAAGTATTTTCCACCGCGGACGCCATGTTGTTTCATCAGAATACACGCAAGACTGGGAACAATGCCGCTGAAATGTCCTACGCGTTCCACAACACTGCACGGTTCGAATGTTTGACAGAAAACCTGTTTAAATATTCGCTCAATGTCATTCAAAACTGGGAAACAGATGTTTTACAATTTTATTCGATGGTGCTTATTTTTTTGTTAGCAGTTATGGTAGAATGAGATTAAAGTAGTGGGCTATGGATGGCTAACTAGCCGGCGGTTTTGGCTGGCTACCGGCATTATCGACAGCCCTGATTGTTTATATTTTTGATACTAATAATATTAATCTACCCCACTAGTCTGGTTAGGATGTACAAAATACCAAAATTTAATACTTTAAGTTTAACAGTGACATTGTGGCATCATCTGGGCAAACAGTCTCAAATGACTTTAGACTGACCAATAAAGACCCAAACAACAACAAAAAATGACAACAACAACAACAAAACTTTATTGATAAGCAGATAATATAACGAAAGCCCCGCCCACAGCTAAACAAGCAGGAGTGACGTATTATCAGGTTTGAAAACTCCAGGCTAAGCGGAGAGTTTTTACACCTGATAATAGTTTTTGGAACGGCTTCAAAATCTCCGATATAGATCAACTCATTCTTGCACTAATATTTAGATCTGGGGTTATTTTGGTCTGAAATAATGGACATTCATGTACAGTTTAGCCGTGTCTTTATCAGACATTCACTAAACATTATTTTCTTTTGTTTTTCTTTATGAATTATTAATTATTAATGAGCTTTGGAATTGCAATTTGTAACCTCCGGTTGTTACCCCTAGTGTTAAGTTTCAATATAAAAATTTCATTTGAATTTTACAGATAAACCAAGATCTGTTGCTGGCGTCGCAGTGCTTGATGGCCTTCTATACATCATTGGCGGATTTGACGGAAACAATTATCTTCAGGATGCAGATGTGTATGACCCCGAGACAAATTCCTGGACATCAGTCTCACCACTCAATGATAAACGCTCTGCGACAAGTGTGGCAGTAATGAAAGGGCGAATATTTGCCGTCGGTGGCTTTAATGGTCAGTTTCTGTCAAGTGTGGAGGTCTATGACCCTACAATCAACCAGTGGAGTTATGTATGTGGTATGTCTATTCCAAGAGTCCACTTTGGTGCTACTGTAGTGTAGTGTAAATAAAACATTGTGTAAAGTAGGGGTGTATGGTAAGAAATAGTGTAGTGGGAAAGTATTTCATTTTAAAAAGCCTTTGTTGTTTTGCTTGGGTTAAAAATAGTTCACTTGTTTTTGTCTGTGTTTCTTAAATTGTTTAATTAACTACTAACAGTTAATTGTACCTTAATAATATAAGATGATATCATTTTGTAAATAGTAATTTTAACTTCATTTTTCAGTTACTTTAAAGAAAAACACTTTATATATTGCTTTTTTTTAACGATGTGATGTAATATTAGGTATTTGAATCAAATAAATGAATTTCTAACCGTAATAATTTTTTTTTCACTGGAGCTAACGACTTTACAAGTTTTTTTTTCGAATGTATGTAGAACCCACAATTACAGCAGTAGAGAAATGACCTTATGGTCTGAAACACATATTTGTTCGAATAAGCGACGCGGCGCTTATCTTGGTGCGGCGCTTCTTTGACGGCTGCGCTGAAATAACTTTTCTCATTCATGCTTCAGCGTCAACCGTAATACCTCTATTCTCGCTATAAACGGTCACCCGTCGAAATATCGAAATATTTTCCCGTTTCTGATAATCCTACATCCTTATAACCAGCTACTGTTGACGAAGGGGAATGAAAACGGGACAGCTGAAGGCGCGATAGCTCAGCGAATGACTGTCATCAGGGACAGGGAAAAAATTGACAAATAGCGGACCGGCGCGTCCCCAGTAACGATGCCAGAAACAATTGCGGGACGCATCTCGCCTCAAAAGTGGTGAATTGGGAGCTTAAGCAACTACAACGAGAACGTGGACGAGCACATTACCCATTCCAGTTCCGGCGTTACTTATCTACCATTAACGCGCACAAGTATTCTTTTTTCGGAAAACTGTGAAAGGTTTGAACCCAGGAGAAATTTCAAAAGTAGGTTGAGTTTGATCGTCCGGGTGAACGTAGTCCTGAATAGGACTGTTGTTGTTGACAGTGACTGACGTTTCGACAACCCAGGCGGTAGTCATCTTCAGAGTCAAAGTGAGTTGTATCACGTCAGTTGATGTTATTCTTATTGGTCAATTCAGGAGCCCATGGGCTCCTGGTCAATTACGGCGCGATGTTATTGGTCGTCTGTCAGTTAAGAAGACTCGTAATCAGTGATTCCAAAGTTTAATAAGCCAAGTTTTCATGACGAAAACGCCTTTCCGCTGAAGAGGCACGAACAGGGCACGTTTTAGTTCATTAATTGAATGGGATGTGAGACTTTTTTATTCATTCTCTTTGTCAAACAGAAGCACAGAATTTAAATGCTTTTTCCATAACACTGTGAGAAGCAAGGAAGCCATGCGAAGCGTAATCAAGAGCGACAATAGGGCCATTTATACGAGGAAAATAAGACGCGTCTTACATAAGGCGCCTCTTAAATAAGACGCGAACTCTCCGTATAAACGGCACATTTCGTCTAAAATAAGACGCGACTTAGCTAAGACGCGTCTTATTTTAGAACAGCCCTTAACACCTGTTCTTAGATAAGACGCGTCTTAGCTAAGACGAGAAAAACTTCGTATAAATGACCTTCGCGTCTTATATAAGACGCGAACGCATAGTACGCATGCGTTAATTTTTGGTGGGAAAATTATCGCTTGCCCCGCGGTGGACTGGCAGGCTACTGGCGGGGAAAAATTGTTTACAAATTGCAACGCGTTTTCGTTTCTTTGTCTATTCTGCTTTTTTTTCTTCGCTCAAATACAATGAGCACGCCGTTAAAGGTCAAAAGAAACACAAATTGCAACATGTCGTCTTGACTTTGAAACGCGCGCCATGTTGGATTGCCGTTCCTACGGGCAACATTCACATGAAAACGAGTCAAGAACAGAAATAAGACGCGAACCGTCTATACGAGCTGTTTTCGTCTTAGATAAGACATGCTCGTAAAAAGGGTCCAGTTCGCGTCTTATTTTTCCTCGTATAAATGGCCCTATTATGTCCCCCACTTTTCGATGAACACTTTGTAGGGGTCTTAAATCATAGTTATTAGAGGAGACTGGTTATGAAAAGCGGCAAACATCAATGATAAAAACAACAGTGCTGCAGTTTATGTTGGAAGCACCCTGAAAGTGCACAATCCTTTGTTTTCCGTTGGCAAATTGTTACGGAATAAATTAATGCAACGTTTTTATTGGTCAATACAATCAAAATGATAGGAATTCTTTTGAACGTTGTGCACTTTCAGGTCCACAAAAACATATAACAAAGGAGTCTGACGGGTTTCATAACCATTCCACTCAATTAACTATGCTTAAATGAAAGATTTTTTCTCCGGGTAGCCGGGTGCTGAATTTAAAAACTTGTAAAAAAATCTTTAAATGCAGTCTGAACAATATTAGCAGAGGACCTAAAACAACCTTTGCCATTGTGTTACCGAACCGATAGGGTGACGACAGTATTTATGACCTTCTTCCTCTAAGTGTGTTTCGCTTCGAGGCAAATGTAACCCTTACCCTCCCTCCCCCCCCCCCCCCCTTCCCCCCAAGGAATATTGTTCACTACTTGACACTCACCAAAGTTTCAAATTTCCCGCCTCGGTAGTCATCGGAATTTTGCACGTGTAAAGACGCCATTGTTTAAGTCGTTTCAAAAATGACCAAATATGGCCAATTTTACAACAGAAAACAATACCTATTGTTTTCGAATTGGACCCGCTTTTCTTGATACGTGCGCAAACTTGAAAGTTAGAACCTGAGATTTTAGCAGCTCTTATACAACAGTCTCTTTTGGTCTGGCTTCGCCTTTGCCAAGCTGAGCACAAAAATATATAAGGCCTGATCTCAAATTGAAAAGTTGAAACCATGTGCCGCATAACAAACAGTACCACAAGAAAATGCTGCTCTGGAGCTTTCATTTGAAGGTATACACTTTCTGCTTTCATCCACAGAGTCGACAGTTTGATCCAATCAGAGGCAACTACATTTGTCAGGTCGAACAGAACCAAAGACAATTCTTCCTTGGTTTCAGTGGAAAAGTATGGCCTATTTTTCCTTTCCGAGGGAAAACCTGTGATCATTCTATTCCACTTACACTACCACAAAGATTTGCTATGGTAAACGCAGTTTCAGCAGCCCTAAAAATAACCTTTCCCAAAAATGATAAAAAAACCACTCCATATTGTGGTTTGGGTATCATAATTTGGCTTTTTAAATCTTTAAAAATAGTCGCTAGACGTTTTTTTTAGGCTGCAATCGAAAAACATCTGCTAGTGTGGTACATAAAAATAGTTGCTTGTGTTGTTTTTCTCCTTATATAAGCCTTCTTAAAATTTTCCCTGGAACTAGAAGTTGTATCTCTTACTAATTAATCTAATTGGCAAGTCAGCAGTACGTGCTAATGGGTGTTTTGCTGAACGCCGGCTGCATATCATCAGTTTTGCCTCCAGTAATTTGATAATGAGATTTGAAGTTGACGCGCATTGTCCCATTTGAACAGCTATTCTTTTTGTTAATTTGTTTTATCGGCGTTGCTTTGAAACAAGAGCAATTAAACCTACGCGAAGGATGTTATTACCTTGCAATCTATGAAAGAAGCAGACGGCTTAATTCCCCTGCGAAGAAAAGCCCTTGTTTCCCTTTCAAATTCAGTTGCGTTAGAGGGCTCACAGGTGTCGTTTCGGCAACACATGCATTCAGATGATAATTAGTTTGAAATTTTGTCTTGTTTTTGCTGGCTTTGAAGATAGAAAAAAGCTATCAAACCCGCGATGATAATTTCTCTTTACTGAGACTATTTTTGATGACCTTATTTATTAGGGTTTAGCCAAGATTCACCTGTACGTAATTGAAGAAGCCCAGTTGCCGCACTTAGTAAAGATTGCGCTCTTTAAAAGGCGGCTTGTCAACAGAACGAAATTTTCCTAAATCAATACCTGCGCACAAAATTCTGACGTGTTCAGTTTTCATGAAAGATTTACTAAGACAGTCATTGTCCTTTTATTTCTATGTGCGCTTATTTCAATTCAATAAACGATTGATGCATTGTCAATGAACTTTAATTTTCCGGAAAAAAAGTAGTTCATCTAATAAGAACGTTTCGTCAAACAAAAGAGTTTTATGACACTTTTCTTTTTTGCACACTAAAGCACGTTCCACTTGTAATTAAAATGTGATTTCTTGAAAGCGAAGAGAGCTCAAACATTGTAATCAAACTGTCTCATGTATGTACACACGTTGTGCCACCGATAATCTTTAGAACCTTGACACCTCCATGTATTTCTCCCCTACGTGCCACCTTACTGGCTTTTCACACACAATCAGTGATTAGTAAGATTAGTGCAGAAGTAATGTGTTTTATTCATGAGCGCCCTTTGAGTAACCTTGTTTGCCTGCTATTTTGTTAATTGCCTTGTTGTTGAGGTGGTTTCAAGTCGTGTAACAAAGTGAAGAGGACTACAAAATATTCGACAGTGGATCTCATCGCCCGTCCAGAAAGAAGCCAAAAAGAGCTTTGGTATGCATGAATGTAACATTTTAAAACATTCCATAAAGAACAGCTACTGCCTTAAAAAAAAACACAATTTGTGCTGTAGATTATCGCAGCAGGAGAGACAGAAGCGAGTTAGACTTTGGTTTAAGCTGAGGTCTTTGTGTATCACGTTGTTTACTCTATAGAGTTTACAATATCACCAGTAGAAAACGCCTTTGATTTTTTATCCCTTTACAGTGGTCCATGAAATGAAGCTTTTATTGAAATGAAATTTCTAATTATTATATAATTTTCATTCCCCGAAACGACCACGATCTTGAATTCTTTTCAATCAAATCGACCGAGATTTTTCTATTTACTACGATCATTTTATGATAGTTAGCGTCTGTAGTGCAAGAACTTCGGGGAAAAATGACTACAATGTGTTTTTGAGTAGTTTTACAAGATCTTGCTAATCAAGCACTTATTCTCGTGATCTCAGGTAAATTCATAACAAATGCGTTGTCGGAACTAGTGATTAAATGTGATGGATTACAGTTTTAAAATCACGTTCAAACCAAGCGATTTTTTTAGACGTGACCTGTTTAGACAGGAAACGCTGTTGTATTTAGTTGGTGATAGCTCCAGTAAATCGGTTTTGACATTAACTTTTATTTTAATTTTTCACAAATACCGAAAAGCTATGTTAAAGAAAAGTTACCAACTTAGTGGTTAATACAAATGAAAACTGAACTAGATTTGAATGTTTCGAAAATATAGAGTGGAAGGATATTCTTGTTACCATCTTCAGGATGCACATCACTAGATAAATTATTCATTAACCACTTTAAAGTTTTCAGTTAAAATCAAGGCTAGTTTTGGACATGATACCGTACAACTTAAACGTGGAGACAAAGTGAATTGTACTGAGCAAGCCGAATACCTGTATAGTTATTTTCAAAATCGTTATACTGAACGCACGTTATGTTTGACAAATCAGTAAACATGTACGGTACATAAACTTGAAGCCAGGCTAATAATAAGATTATACACCGGCTAAAAATCAATGCGTAACGACAACTATAATTTCCTTTTTGTATACATAAACCACATATTGGGAGCTTCTGTCTAGCTTTATGGTTTTGTAGCAGGTTGAAATCTTTTTATCGCTGTCGGATCAGTTTTGGAGCCATGTTACCGTAGGAACCCGGAAGAAACTGTAAGAAAGCTACCTGGATTTCGTCAGTTGAAAACGTATTTATTTTAAGCTGTTTTATATAAGGTATCATTGCGCATATACATTATCAAGAAATTTTATTTAAGCAAAGAATTTTTCTATTAAAAATGCCATCCCTTTTTCCTTAGGCATTCAAAGCAATATTTCAATTGCTCTTAGTACATAGCCCGGAATCTTCTTTGAGAAACCGGTCGTTTCGATACAAAGTCGTTTCGATGCGACCGAGTTACTGCTGTGAAATTGCGCAGAATAGTTTGCGCGTGAACGTGAAAAACATTTTAGGTGAATATTATTCTTTCTTTAAGCAAATGGCGTGAAAGTATGATTTACACCTCAACTGAATAAACTTTTATCGAAACGACCGGTAACCCTTCGTGGCTAATCGGATAAAGCCTGAAGCCTTTTGCTACCTCAGTTTACAAACCACTCTTCGATGATCATAGTTTTGAGAGGGTTCGTTTGTTGAAGAAATCAGTTTGTCTACCCTATAAGAAATCTATTCTTGGGCTGAAAACAAAAATGCAATGAAGCATTTTGCACCGAGGATTGAAATTTTACAGTTCAATCGGAATTATAACATTGCTGACAACAAAATAATTTAACCTTGAAGAGGAGTGTTTTAATTTGAGGTCATGCTTGAATTAACAAAGACCTCCGAAAAGTTCGATTTATCAAGAAACGGTATCACTTGGGTAGTTTTCCAATTTGTCATTTTCTTGCAGTTCTTAATAGGTTTTATTAATATTATGATTATTACATTTATTATCAGTTATTACTATTATTAGTAGTAATAATACTGGATTTAAGTACACAACTTTAAGTCAGTTTTATTTCCTAACAAAAAATTAGATTAAAAAAAATCATGAATACATGCTTCTGGAAAATTGGTACTTTTGGAGCCAGCGCATATTTTACTCTTTTTTTATATTTACGAGTGTTAGTCGCATACTAAACAGGCAATAAGCAGGTGTTTTTACAACTTTAATTTATTTGCCTGTACACATCTGTTTTTTAAACATTGACAGTCTTTTCTCACGATTTAACCCTACACCGGCAAATCGTGCCTTTTCTGTTAAGGCATATTTCAGTATACGTACAGGGAATACTGGTAACACCCGATCGCTAAAAATATCTTAAAGCTTTCTTGTAAAATCCGATCCGATCGCAAGACAAAACCTCCAAGGGGACACAGTTCACGTTTGGGTTTTCTAAACATATTCCATAACCTTTTCATGGAAAACCGATAAAGCACATAAAGTAATCTTCCAAAATGATATCTTTTATTTGAGAAGTGCTCAGTTATTTTGATGTTCAATTTTGGGTGTATGTTTTTTTAAAGGGAGTGCCTTGGAAGCGAGGACCCCACGCAGACAAACAGTCGTGATTTCGCAGGTAAAACCATAGGACAGTTGGGCATTGAATTCATTAAAATGATTTCCTTTATATATTTCCTATCATTTGAAACGTATTCTTTCAACCTGTAGGAAGCTCTCCCAAAGTCATTCAAAATGACTAATATCCACTTGGAACTACGTTCCCATCATACTTGAGTCAGCTTCCGTGGTCGGTCATTGAAAGATAAGGTAAAATTATCGCTTATTTCCTTTTTTTTTTTTTTTTCGTGTGTGGGAATGAAATTGCCAGTGTTGAGTTACAGAAGTCAATAATGCATTAACGCACTACAAAACAAATAGGTAGTTAGTTTCATGTGACATTTAAAAAAGCCTATATATAGGTGTAATTTTTGATTTTATGCGATAACAAGACATTACGCCTCTAGATATATAGGTAAAATTCTCGACTGGACGTTTCTGATTTAAACCAAACATCATCTTAACTTTTAGCTTCCTTGCGCACGTAAACGGCCACACATAGTTTGTTTCCAGTTTCATGTCACATAAAATGTATAAAATGTATTCTTGGTTTTTACGAGATAGAAAAGAAGATAAGCTTCTGACTATGCTTGCCAAAGTCTGGACGACACTCACCGAGATAAACTGAACTGTCTTTAACGGACCTTTCACATATCTGCACCAACAAAAAGGTTTCATTAAAAGGGATAATTTTACAACTAAAATTGGTACCAGTATGGAAAATGACAAAGTTTCTTTTATTATAGTTTTATATGTAGAATTCTGAATTACTTTACTCAAGCACAATGAATTGGCATAATACAAATATTTTATTCATAATTTGAGGGTTTTTTAGTTTCCTTTCCCGCACAGCTTTAGAACTTCCGGAGATAATCGAGTTGAACATTTACAGGACAGTCGTATTTATAAAATATGACTGAATACGAATTACAGATGATGATGTTAAAGAGGGGAAGTAATTTTTTGAAGTTAGCAAATAAGTCTTATTGAGGATACTGTAAACTTCCTGCCATTATAAGCCCCAAACCACCCCCCACCCTCCCCCCCCCCCGCATTTATAGGCCCATTTACCAGCTGTAAACAAAAATATACATCGGATTATAACCCCCGTCTAGCTTGTATTGAAATGAATTCGACTTTTTACAAAGTTCCGAAGCTTAAAAAAGCGATCAAATTCAAAAAGTAGTTTTGATCAGTGCTTCTAGTGGATCAATTTAGTTTCTGGGAAACTGCCCACCTACTCCTCCCCTAAGCTAACATTAACACTTACTTCTCACTTTGGGTAAAATGATGGCTTAGGGGAGGGGTAGGTGGGCAGTCTCCCAGAAACCTAAACAGATCCCTTCTATGTAGCTTTCTTTGAAACACTTTTTTAGTCCGGTTAAAAGCTTCCCTCCTCCCCTACCCGAGTAAAAGACGCCCCTTCTATAAGCCATCCTTAAACCCCCTACAAAGTTGTACAAGCCCAGGGTTTATAATCGGAAGTTTACGGTTTAATAACAAAATGTATTTTTAAACTAAGAAATGATGGACACTGAAAATCATTTTACATGCATGGTTTAAATAATCATGTCCCACTGAGTGGATGTTTCTTGGTGTTGTGGAAACCATTCTTGGTTCGCTTTTGTGTTGGTTGTTGTTGTTCTTCAGTATCTTTTCAATCTTTTGTATTACGTTATTTGGTGATTGCACCTGTTCTCAGCACCAAGAAACTTCATGTCCCTTTTTCAACAGACAAGTATATGAAGACAAGACTAAAAAGTTAACAATTCTAGGGCGCATGTTTAGAGCTTCCGTAAATTTTCAGAAAATAGAGTGGTTCTGAGCTACTTATTCCCCAGAAATGTTTGAACATTTTGTGAAAAGTTGAACCTTGGCATGCTCTGATAACAATGGGGCGTTTTGCTTTTTGAGCTGGAACAGGTAGTTTTAATGTAACCTGTGCGACACAGGTAGCCATGTTGCTTATACGCGTGGCCATTTGCATGCACGCGTTGATTGCCATAACAGCACACTAAGATAAAGCGGAACCACGTGGGTCTTCTCCCTGAGAACCTCCTCGGTTACCTTAACGTGTTGAAAAAATGCAGGAGGCCGCCATGATATCGTTAGTTTTTTTTATTTGTCCATCCATGACAAGATAATTATTAGACTAGAAGTATGGGTCTCGCAAACCCTCGTGATCCTCTAAATCATTATTTAAAATAGTAAAAGTTATTATTAGTATTGTTATTTTTCAGATAACTATTATTAATATTATTATTATTATTATTATTATTAATATTATTATTATTATTATTTTATTACTATTATTATTACTAGATTATAAAAAGGAACTCTATGTCTGCATAAAAACCTGCTGGTGGTTTACACTGAATCAGGCTATCGGATGTCTGGCCATAGCAATAGGCATGTTGCGAAGCTTGCTGTTCAAAGAAACCACGAATATTCCTGAATTTTAGGCACTTATCAGCCTGATAATCTACAGAAATTTGGATTTTTTTCAACATGTAAATTTTTGAGCTAAGTCCCCTAAAATATTTTCGAAAAGAGATTGTATCCGAAGAAGCTTATTACAACGTGCAAAATTTTAGGATTCCGTGACTCGTCTACCTTCTTTCTTTTTTTTCTTTGAGTTTTATCTTCCTGTTGTGTTATTACTGCTCACCATGAAATCCTGAATCGATAAACCACAGGCAGTCTAAGATGGTGTAAAACCAACAGCATTCAATGTCAGGAAAACACAAGAGAAACCTTATGAAGCTTGAAGGTTTCGTACTTTCATTCGCTGGATCTCCTTAGTGTTTCAGTTCCCACCGTTTCCGTTTGGGGCGCTTTCATACTGGCAGAACTTGCAGACAGTCCTCTGGTCTTTCACATCGCTCTGCTGTTTTTTTCTCAGTAAAACCGACAATTGCACTTCAACTTCAGCAAAGTTGATGGACCTTGATGGCCCCAGGATAACAGCAGTTCCTTTTTAGTGAGCCGAAAGGGCAAGCGGTTAATTCATCGATGACTTTTAAGATTTCGATAACCTCTGTGAACCAACATGAATATAATGTCTTTCAAAGGCATTGATGGAGACAAAATCACCATGAAAATATATCTTTGCTGTTTCAACAGAGGTCATCGTTCACGCCTGTATAAACACTATCTCCATCGATTATATCTTCTATCCTTTATTCTATTCCGTTCTGCGTTCTGACAGTCCAGTTACAACGTTGTATTTCGTTTTCCTTAGTTTTGATTGGATGAGAACGCGATAACGGACTGCTAAAAGCGCTATCAAAATTGTTAAACGGACAATAGATCACTTGAAGTATGTGATGCACTCGAAAAGTGACACCATTGCGAGTATAAAAAGTCATACTAACCAGACAAGTTACAGCTGAGATATTTTGATGGAGAAAGCACGCACTTCATGATCATCAGATAGAAGAGATTTCTGAGGTGGAAGGACATGGTTCTAATTTTCTAGGATTTACCGGTCACTCATCGTGTTGCCCTTGACCAATATACGCCGTCGTCTGTAGTCAGAAGTTTTATTCAACAGTGAGTCACGTTCCAAGCATATTACACTTGTTTTATGCGAATTTTTAGGGACCACACCGGCCTGTTGATCCATGTGCATCATCTTTGTGTTTCAGGTTACCCGGTGTTTTTGGTCAGATGCAACGTGCTAACAAAGGTCTTAACAAACAGCACATATTCTAAAAGTGAACTTGGACATCCTTCGGCTGGAACATGCGTTTACTGCAAGCCAAGAAATTCACAGGCTATTAAAAACGGAGGTAGGATAATTAATTTGCCACAACAAGGGAGGAAAATAACAAACGTCATTCACGCAAAGTTCTGTGTTCAATTCGATTACTAAATTAAATTAACCTTCCTTTTTTTTCACAGCAATAACGGGCGTTTGAGTGATTGAGCTCTCTATTTATTAAATATTTGTTCATCTCTCTGTCTCCAATTAAAAACAAATAATTCGTTTACAAAAAGGGTCTTACTTAAATCTTAAATCAACACATTAAATCCATCATGAATAAAATAAAAATATAACAGTTGTCTCGCATTTCAGGAGAGCAGACCCTCCGTTTGAGGATAAAAGTAGGTAGATTATCACTTTGTCACCTTACGATTTCGCTAAGTGAAGCAATGAAAGCGATTAAATCATTTTCCTTACTTTTTGCGAGCGACTTTGATTGTTGGGATAACTATTTTCTCATCGTACTTGATCGTTTTTCCATATTTCAAAATGCAAAGCTATTTGAGATTAAAAAGCGATATATACGATGAGAAAAACAAAGCTAGCTGGCACGAGTTCTTTTCTATAGGCGTTCCGTTCAGAAAGCTGGATCAATTTATTCGCAAGATTTGAGCATGGGTTTGGTGTTAAATCAGCGTCGGTTTTTTCTATCAAAGAATGGCATTGGTTTCATACCATAACTGTTTGTTCCATCGCGTTTTTGAATATTGAAGTCTTCAGAAAAGCATTTTGGATACTTTCTTTGCTAATTTAAGCGTGCATGTTATTTAGCTATATTCTGTGGAGGTCAACTTGTGTTGATTTGTTTCTACACTTCCCCTCTAATAACCGAAGAGTATGAAGAAAATATAGCTTAAGAATGTGAATCTCATCACCCGGAAATAGAATGTTTGCTAAGGAAAATAGTACGGGAATATCAGGATTCATTGGGGAACCAGTCTAGTCACACGCACTTCCATGACTTCACCAACTTCTTTTTCCGTCGCCTCAAAGTTTCATTTGAAAATAGAAATACTGTAAAGCTACGAATAGCCTCTGTTTTTATCTGTGGTGTGACTTGGTGAAGCTTTTTCTCCTTACTTTAAAAGGAAGTTTATTGATAATGAAACGGGGTGAACTGAGAACAACTGGAAAAACTGGGGTTAACTCACGTTTCACATTCTCAGTTGCTTAAGAGGGCTGTTTATAGCCGTTTTCAAGGTCAAAAGATACAATCGAGCAGCAAAACAAATCAATTACAGCTCCAACCATCCGGGTTAATCACTTTATCACATGTTTTTCGCCCCAGACTTGGCCAGTTGAAAGACAAGGCAGTTACAATAAAGAATTCTGACATGCGCAGCTGTGGTTGGATAAACATTGAAAGATTTTTGGGGGAAGTATTTTCGACCTCATATATTTTGACTGTCTCTACGTTTACATTTCTCTAGGGTTTGAAAATAGGTACTCAGTTGACTAATTTTTGTTTAAAATTTGGGCTGAACCTAGCCGACATGGTTTAAGCTTACATAACCCACTTCTGAGCGTTGTAACCGACATTTTTCTTCTTGTTAGTCCGTGTCTTAGAGACTAAAGTCAAACATTTAATTATGAGTTATTTTCCGTTACTTAATACTTAGGGTAGCTGGCTTTTAAGTCAGTTATAGACCTAAAAAGCTTGTGATTGCTTCATCCTTTTAATTCATGTGACTGATATGATCCGGTCAGAACATATATAACTGAATACCCTTCATTATCGCGAAGAGAAATCTGTTTCAACTGGAATACTTTACTCTACTTTATCCGCGTTATTGTAGTTATTGTTGACGTACACAAAACTAATTATTGCACAGCCTTGACAAGTTTCCGGATTTATAAACCTCCAAAACAAAAGCAGTAAAGAAAGATAAGGAATATTGATGTATTGGTAGGTTAATTTTTTAACAAAAAAACTTTGAAAAAAACTGTAGCCGTTTATACTGTTTACAAACGACTATTCTTGTACAAAAAAAATTAAGCCGGTTACATGCTAAACTTGTAAAATTGTATCTCTAGACTATCAAGATAGGCGAGGAATTCGTTTAATTAAGATGGTGAAACATTTCTGCAGAAACATGTGTGATTCATTTGGTTCGTTATTATGTAGATATTGATTTCATTCCCCTTCGCCGACAAAACATTGGTCGGTTTAACCTGAAGGAACTAAACAAAGAGTGCTCTTGTGAACGAATACATGTGTGCAGCAATAAAACTTAACTTTGCTCCAAACAACACTTAAAAAGCAATTTACTGATAAAAATCGGCACAATAACTTTTGCAAAGAAGAGCGACTAAAAAGGCGCTAAGCATAAAACAGAAGGCTGTTAACCTCTTTTTTACTGAAAAGGGAATGCAAATTTATTAAAGCAAAGTATTTAAAACAAATTTTTTTCTTTTAGCTTGTTAATCACATTGAGGAGAATTATAATTGCTACCTTGAAGCTTTAAAAACTAAGACATAATTCCTTGAGGGAAAGTAAGTAAAATACTGAAAATTAAAACATTGTTACGATGCTGTCTGTAGTTTCTATCATTCTGTTCTTACACACTTAAATAAACGTAAATTTTGAAAAAGAAACTGTCGAATTACAGTTTTTCTGTTAAATTTAATTTTCGTATTTTGTATGCGTGGGTTTATACAGAATTGCGTGAGATGTAACAAGATTTCGCGGAAACCTCCTATAAGGCAATTTTCTGGTTCATAAATCCACGACCACAGTTAAATCTTGTTTATACCGAAACGACAGATTGGTAGTAAATTATTGTTGTCGTATTAACAGAAGAGACTCTGTTGCCGACAAGGCCAAATTGTGGGATGAACTTTAAATTCCGTGAAAATCTCCTTAAGGGGGCTTACACTTATCAGTTCTGACAAAAACATAAACTACTTCCGATCTGTTTTATAAAACACACGTCTCGTGCTCTTAGCCGTGAGTGCACGACATCCCTAGAAAATAGGCTGAATTAAGGGTATTTAGCACTTTCTTATCCTAGCTTATTAATTTCAGTGTTACATTACGCGCTGCCACTCTTACATAGAGGTACCTTCTACCAGAAACATGGCCATAAATAGCGCGCGCGCGGTTTTCTAACGAAAGCGGTCAGGCGAAAACTAGCCAACGCTGATGATGTGTGGTCTAACATATATAGTCTTATATAGTTCTTGCAAAAACCGTGATTCTAAGATGAAATGCATCTTTAAGTAATCTTATTTCAAGCCCTGCTCATGAACAGCCATTGTCAATTAACCCATAAGTCACTCCTTTACCATAGGTAAAGACCCGGTAAAGACGCTTTCATTTGAGGAATTATGAACACGAGTTAAATCGGTTAAGTTGTGTAAACATCTCGTAAGTTCTACTTTGTTTTTTCTACTTAACGTAGGCAACGTTAACTTTCATGCCAGATTACCGAGCGTATTACAAATAATAATTAGGTTTCCTGTGAAATGTTTTTTCCAAATACCACAAATATCTTAACAAGCTGATAAGAGCCTCTCTATGTAGCTCTTCGTTCGGTTTTGCAATGAAAAGGGCAGAACCCAACTTCAGATAGAATCGATCGAGTTCAAGCTTTATGAATGTCGAGCAGGATTTTCTGTTTATATGTTTCGTTTACTGCTGATCTGTTAACAGTTGTTTGTTTTAAGGTAGTATCTGCCTTCTCTCGTAGCCCAAGATTTTGTATAAGAACCACAAAATTTATCTGAACCGCTAATTTCGGCCGTTTCCATCAACGACATCAAATACGTTTCTCAAGAAGGCATTGTGCGCCCTTGGTTTAAGATAAATTGTGATAGAGCTGTCTTGGTGTGGCACTGAGTGTATACATTTTATCAAGTTTCTTTAGAAGACCCTTTTTGCAGTGTTCTGAGAGGTCAGTCAACTACATCTCGCTCCAGGCGATTTCATTGTTTATCTAAATTACAGATGACGTTTGTCTCTTCTTTCCGTAGTTAGATGCGCTCCATAGTTTGCCGCTAATTTGCCTGAGAAATTGTAGCTTTATATGCTCACAAAAGGAAAAGCAATTGTCGCCGAAATATTCAACTTAACTCTGGCGTATGATACAACGACAGAAATCAATGCTTAGCAACGAGACATAAGGTGTTTTTTCGAATTCCGACACAGAGGGTACAAGATGAACTAAATTTGTTATATAAACGTCGAGTCTTGATCAAGCTGCGTGGGTCAAGGCTGCTCCAAGGGAGCAGTGCAAGTCATTAAGATTTCGCTTTACTTCAAACATTGGAAACGACGGATCGAATCCCTAATAAAACGGAGAAGATCTGGACAACACCTTTACCGCCTTAACAAGGTTAGTTTTAAACTACAATTTTAAGTTGGGAAGACCTCACTTCTCCTCGGTGTCGATCAAATATTATCACGTTCTCTACTGAGCGTTGCTGCCTCGAGTGTGTTGATTTTGTATCACCACAAAAACACCCAAAATAGTAATACAGGTAAAACGGGGATTTATCATCTAAATTAAGCTTGTTAACTCTCATTCTTAACTTTTTGTTGGTTATTCCCAAGAAGACATCACCTGTAAAGATATTTGTTACAGAATCTTTGTCATTATGAGGAAATTATATTAATTTATCGGCTGTTATTTAGAGCTAAAAACAAAACCACATCTTCATTGGGGTCAAACGAGCTCCATATTTCAAATAGCGAAATTTAAAATTCATTTAAGTCTCTAGAACTATTATTCTATGAGATGAACTACTTTTACGTTGTACTTTTCTGTGCACGAAATTCTTCAGCTGCATGAAAATGCCATCTAATGCAATTCCTGGCAAAGGCCGATTATTCAAAGCCACAGAATTGTTGCGCTTAAGTTAAGCAGTATTCTGATGGTATGTGCTGTTTAAATGTTTATATTGGTTGTTCTGATGAAGTTATAAGAGTACAAGTGCCTCGGGGTGATATTCGAATCCTACATTCAGTGTCATTCCGCAATGCTCGGTTTGTTATTCTACTCACTTGTGCGTAATTCACCGAAAACCACTACATTAGGGTACGTTGTTACAAGGTTAATTATCTTTAACCTTTTGATTTTTGCTTTGTTTTAAAATCTTAAGTTTTCAAATATTCGTGATTTGATTCCTTCCGTTGTCACTCCACTTGCGGTTTTGGGGTGAAGTGCGCCGGCTTGAAAGACACATGACCGTCAAAACACAGGGTTCACAATTCATCTTCCTTTCTTTCAAGTATGCCCTTGACTCTCTAGCGTGCTGAGATTGTTATTAATTACCAGTCAACAAAAAAACGGGAAAACTTCTAATATAATTTTTACAACAAAACAAACACATCTAAGTATATAATTATCCCTTTTCTTAGTATAGCTGTTCACTTTCAAGGACATGCACTCCACGCAACTTTGAACTTTATACTGAATTTTTAACCTCAGTTTGAACACATTCTGGGGTAGTGCGTGAAACTGAAGACTCATAAACGTGTGTTTTGAAGAAATAACAGGCTTAATTTGAGACAGACAATGTAAACTTGAAAAAGAAAAACCTGATGCTGTGTGTTCACATTATAACATGAATTGCTTTTCGCTTTGTTTTCATGCCGTCAGACTAGTCCCGTTAGATTAACGAGGTTGGAAGACTGGGCCATCGCTCTAATCTAAGGTCAGTGCTAATCCCACGGGCTGCATTTGTAAAAGAAAAGCCTTTTATAAGGCATTTAACTGTTTTTTGCAAAGATGGAAGGTAAACAAGTTAGTCGTGAAACTGGCATCCTAAAGTACAGATGATTTGCAACTGTTGTTTAGCATAAAGCTGAAGTAAAAAGGTTGGAAATTGAAGTAAAAACGTTGGAAATGAAAAATTGAACCCGTCTACTTCCCTCACAGTATGCTTGCTGCGATTGGTTACACAGTAAGTATTACATGAACAAAAGGCTTTAAAATCAAGTCACGTTCAAAAGCAAGCACCCTTATTTATCTTGCAGCCAATTGCAATTTGCGGCGTGAGGTGGAATGAGACACATTTGATTATCTTCTCTAGCTATAACTTCGCATACACAGTTTTAAAATCTCTTAACGGCAGGGATCTATTTACCGGTTATGGCAGAAAAGGTACCCCTTTCGTATACCTTCTATTGACAAATGGTACCCCTTTCACATACCTAGTTTAGAAATTCGCATCCCTTTTAACTGCTGTAAAGACGGTGTATTCGAATTATGAATAAATCACAAAACCAGAACCCCCAGTTTTCTCGACTTTTTCACAGCCATAAAATGTATCTGTCGGCTCTTTTGGGCCTTCTTACGACCGAAATAATAGATTTCCCTACCTTTCCATATACTTCAACTAACTTAGTGAAATCCCTACCCTTTCTTTTACCCAAAGGCTGGAAAAGGTGCCCCTTTCGGGCGGAGCCTCCCCGTATAGGTGATTATAAGGAGTACCCCCACCCCGCCCCCCCGGACGTTTAGAAAGAGCAAAGAGAACGCGGTAGGAAGGTGACAATTTAAACTTGTAGAACTCGCTCCTAAGAAGAAAGAGTGTGTCTGCGCTTCCCGGACAAATAAACCAATATGTTGGCCTTCGTGGGTTGTGGCTGAGATGTTCAACTTAATAATGCTTTTTTTAATTTTATGGTGCCCATTTCTTGGTCAGCCGTTTTCCTCTCATCACGCAAAAACGGCTGCCTGTTAGTGTTGTAAGTTAGCATGCACAGACTTCAGAAATAGCCTGCGTGCAATCGTCCCCTATTTCATTATTGAGATGTCTACACGCAGGCTAGTTAGAGGCGGACATCACAGATAACATCACAACACTGCTGTGCATGGTTTGATTTGTTGAAAATCTATCGCCGAATACACACCGATGGTTAATTTTGTAGCAAAAAGGAACTTTTTGCCTTGCCCCAAAGGTGATTTCATATTGCCCCTCTTGTTTTGGTTTAAAAGAAAACCAACAAAACATCTAATCTCTAACTTGCGACTATATGGATCCATCTTTTGTTTCTCTCGCGAGTTCAGGAAATCAGAGGTCATAGGAAATTGATGTTATGAACTCTATCATGAACTAAGAGAGCAAACTGACGAATACATATAGCCAGCCGTCTGATCACACTGTGGAGTCCGTTCCTCATCGTTGGAGCTTTGGTCTTCTGTCGGAGAAACAGCGTCCTCTAGACAGGGAAGCAAAGTGGACTGAAAAACGTACAAAATCAACTCGGTGATCAGCGGCTACACACACTCAAAGTTTTGGGAAAGGATATGCTTGCGATCAGAGTACCTTATTAGCGATTCTCAGTTGTTCGCCTTCAGGCTAATTTAACACGAACAGAAAGCCCTTGTGTGTAGCCCTTGTGTGCGCAAATTAGTTTATTGAATCTCCTTCCCATATTGCAGTGCTAAATACGCAGGTGAGGAGAAAATAAGACAACCTTTTCGCCGATTTTCGCCTTGAATGATGTAGACGCAGAAACACGGCATCTGGGATACGTGTCCCTTTAGTGAGATAATTTAAAGAACATGACGTTTTTCATTCGTATTTTAAATGCGGACTGATTTTGTTATAATTTGACCACAATTATCAGCAGTGTAATAAACAGTAGAGCCTGTGTTTAATATATTTAACTTCACCGATAATTACTCACGATTGTGGAACTGAGAGATAATTAAACCCATCACAACCATTAAGGGATTGTGTCAATTCAATTTCTTCAGTCCAGATATCTGAGTGACTAAGGTTATTTTGCTGTAATAAGTATTCTTAATTACTTCAGTGTTTGTTCGTGACTGTTCGTTGGTCATTTGAGTTAATTGGGAACATTCCTTGCCGCTAGCTTTGATCCGTAATTAACACTAGCATTTTTTGGAGAAAAATTTAGCACCGACTTTAATTCTGATCGCTCTGGTGTTGTAAAACCTATTGGACGATACAACTTTCTTTAGATTGTGTACCTGTATTATCAGATTTTCCTTGACAAGCAATTCAGTCTTCGAGCCTTTTCCATTCTGATAAGTATCTTGCAATTCAGTCAGCCAGCGATTAACGCTTAACGTAAAAAGATTGTTGCTATTAAATGTCGAAAGTCTTCTTCAATTTTTAGCTCATTCATGGTTTCTTTGGGAGTATATGATGTCTAAAATTTAGCGTCTGTTTTTTCCTCATGTTAGCCGATTATTTTAATGGGTTTATATTATCATGAAAGCATTCTAACCTTCTTGTCAGTCTATTTGAAAAATAATAGCAAATATGCCTCCTGCTGGGCTGTGGGTGAATCTGCAAAATAAAAGCAACTTAAACCCATTGTAGACTAAAAGTTCTAAAATAGGCGAAATAGAAATAGCTATTCCCTACTGTGATTATATTAAGATAGGGGTCTTTAGGACAAGTGTTCTGTACCCAACTGCAAACCGCAAGTGTAGATAACGGAAGTGCTTAATAGTCTCACTGTTAAATAGGCTATTTTTATAAAAGTTCTAGAAGTTTGCCGAACGTTCTTTAAAGTAAAAATGAATAGGATTGATGTCAACAGAGAACGAACTAAGCCGTCGCCAAAGTGTCCGTTCAAAGTAAAGAACCGGCATTTCTTTAACGTAATCTGAAGTTTACTTGTATGGAAAACGATAAAATGTTCGCCGGAGTCTATTCAAGGACTCTTACGGAAAGCTTAGTACAAAGTTATCAATCATACTGATTAGCATGCCTTTTTTTGGTTATGCGGTGATTAAAAAAATATATATTTGTAAAAGTTCTAGAAGTTTGCCAAATGTTCTTTAAAGTAAAACTAAATAGGATTGATGTCAATCGGAGAACGAACTAAGCCGTCGCCAAAGTGTCCGTTCAAAGTTAAGAACCGGAATTTCTTTAACTGCTTTAACGTAATCTGAAGTTTAATTGTATGGAAAACGATAAAATGTTCGCAGGAGTATTCAAGGACCCTTAGGGAAAGCATAGTACAAAGTTATCAATCATACTGATAGCATGCCCTTTTTTGGTTATGCAGTGATTTTAAATAGATTTCAAGTAACTCATTGGAACGTGCTTCAAAAGTGAAACCGTTGGAGTAGTTTCATTAATAAAAAGGCTTTGAGCAGCAAACCTGTTTAAAATGTAATCTTATAGCCACGCTCATAAGCTTCAAAATATGTATACAAACTCTATTTGAAACCCAAACTGATAAAACTATCAGGAATCACGGCAGAGGCGGATCGGGGATTTGGGCGTTGTAAGTATGAGAGTTGAAGGCAAACTTCCCAGGGCCAAAGGAATTGGGGAGGGGAGCGTTAGGGTTAGGGTTATGTTTGAATGTGTAAATTTTCTTCATTTTGATTTCAGAAGCATAAATTTGAGACACTATTATTAAGGACTGAGTACAGTGCAACAACGAGAGTTGTTTGTCTCTTTTACCCGCCTACATGTATTTAATTAAACAGACTAGCTTGAGAGAGCCTTTTTGGATGAGCCTTTACAAAGGTTTGGCATATCTCGTCTTCCTCGAATCTCTCGGAGTAGTACATGGTGATCGCTGCGAGATCAGAGAATCGCTCTTCAGGCATTGTTGACCTAGAGCAAGTCTTGATTTATTTCATCAGTGAAAACGATCGCTTAGCTTCTGCGCTTGTGATCGGTAGCGTGCAGGCAACGACCAGAAGGCGATAGATGTTTGGGAAAGCATCTTCATCGCAGACACCAAGTGCTAATAAAAGGCTATTGGAAGCTCCCTGTCTGTTGACTGCCAGAGCGTTTTCCATCTACGTACCTCATTGCCAAGGGATTTAAGAAATGGAATATCTTTCTCCCAGAAGGGCATGCCTTCTACTTCATCATCTAGCTGCAGCTAGTGAATTATTTACTATAATCGATGGCACTAGACAACGCAAATTGAGGGCGTGGTAATCTTCGTCAAAAATCGATCTTGCGTTTGAATGTTTAAGGAGTCAAGAAAAGGGATAACTAAAGTCTTCTTATAATGATCGACTGGACTGGAACTTATATTATAATTTATATTATTTTTGGTGTGAAAGAGGGATAGACATGGGTAGCCAGACAAGTTTGAAAACTTCCCAAAGGGGACGGGGGGCTGTAACCCCCTCAACCCTCCCCCTGGATCCGCCTCTGATCACGTGTTCTTAGTCAAAACTTAACTGCAGCGATAACTTCACATTACAATTTCCTATGGATCGTCTAGCACTTATAACCCTTGTGCTTGCACGAATACCATTCCGGATGGGGCTTCTGTTGACACATGGCAACGGCGATTTTGGCGCGATTTCTGAAACGGAGCAAAGCTGCAACGCGCTGACATCAAAAGTAGAGCGTCACATATCGGCTAAAAAACGAAAAGAAGGAAGGCCGATTTTATATGTCGGATAGGCTCCGGCTCCGGCTGTACGCATGGCTGAACGGCCCACCAAATCGCGTGGGCGTATTACTAACTGCCTCTAAGCCAAACTGCCCCGAGCTTGGCTTAGGCCGCGTTTTTTGGAGAAAACTTATCCTAAGCAGAAGGATCACTCGCCTACCCGAGCTACCCTTCACATACCGTTAACATGAGATACAAAAAGTTGGCTCGACTAGAAGGGTGACCTACCCAGCCGGGTCGCCTTTTTTTCAAAGGTAGGGTCACCCTTCCTTACCGGGCCAATTTTTCTCCATATAAAAACTTTGGGTGGCCCAACCAGGGGCCCATTTCTCGAAAGACCCGGAAAATTTCGGTCCCGAAGGCAAACCTGCTGAATATTAGCAGAATATAGCTAGAATACTAGCCTACGACCAGTCCAAATTTCTTCGTTAACTGATAGTTTCAGTGCATTATTTTCAAAATTATTGAAACTTTAAAACTGAATGCAAACACAACAAACACAAAACAGCTTCCCGGGCCCGAAAAGTTACCGGGACTTTGGAGAAACGGGCCCCAGCACCAGGAATCCAGAATCCATGGAATGGGATCCAGAATCCAAGACTGTTTTGTATTCCCTTACATGAGGCGAAATGTTGTTGAATAGATTACCTGTTATTATATTTTAGGTCATCTCTTCATTACACAGTGGGGAAAGCGGACAGAGATACCTAAATTCTTGGATGCAGCATTGCTTGATTTTACAACATGACTGCTACTAACGCAAGTTTGAATAACTCAAATACTGGGGCCGCTGGAGGGTACCCAGAAAACACCTTATCCCACAAGGTCATATCATCGATAGCTATTCTGATTCTCATCATTTTAACACTCTTCGGCAATGGTCTTGTCGTAACAGCTTTCTACATGTTCAAACGGATTCGTAAGAGCGTTACAAACTGGTTCATTCTAAGCCTAGCAGTTAGTGATATAATGGTGGCATTCGTTACAGAACCCATCTGGCTGGCTGGCGAAATTACAACTTGGTACTACCCGCCAGAAGTGGACGTGCAAACATTCTCTTTGGCTTGGTCAATGATAGACATCTTGTGTGCGATTTCTTCTATCTCCAACTTGATGTTCATTTCTATCGATCGCTATTTCGCAATAAAACGTCCACTGATTCACCACACAAAAATGACCACGGGAACATGCAAGTGGATCATCTTGGCTACCTGGATCCATGCTCTCGGAACGTCTTGCCTTTACTTGATCAACCACGAGTCAAAGTACCTGGTCATTTTCCTATTTGCCTTCATTGTTCCACTAGTGGTCATTCTATATTGCTACGGTGTGATTCTCTCTGTAGTCTTCACAAGATCTCGCTTCACAAACCGTCATGGCAGGAAGCTTTCTAATGAGTTTAAAACAGCCAAGAGCCTGAGTGTCGTGACTGGTGCATTCATCTTGTGTTGGCTTCCTTTCTTTTTGACGTCTCTAGCTTATCAATACTGCAAATCGTGTGCAACCGACATTGACAGCATACCGGCTATAAGATCAGCTGTGAAATGGCTGCACTATCTAAACAGCTGCTTAAATCCAATAATCTACGCTTTTCTGAACCCTACTTTTAAGCTGGCTTTTAAGGGTGTCATAAGAAGAATGTGCGGGGAAGATTTTCAACACCTTTCCGAGATGGATACGTCTATCATGTCGTTTCGCAGTCGACAAAACACGTTCAACGACAAAAGGGGTAGTGGAAAGAAGAACTCAGATAGTGCCATGCCGAACGGCAATCTCATGTCCCACAAAAAGCCTCTTTTAAATCACACGGACACCGTGAAAATGAATGGAATTGTTAGTCACGAGTCCATCAGTGATGACGGTAGCGTCGAAAGAGGCATTGAGACGCCAGAAGATAAACGCTCCATTACTGATCGAGCAACTCCTGCCCCGTCCTATGACGACTGGTACCAGCTAGAACACGCCTCTAACAACAATGAGTCCTTGAAGACTGATTACAGCGATAAATCATTGCCAAAACTGGATAGAACAATGCCAGAACCAAGAGGCAAACAGATTGAACGAACAGTATCGTTTGACGAAGAAGTCAAAGTTTGCGGTGAAAACGCGTTAGAAAAGGACGATTCTGTTTTCCAACGTCATTTCTCCACCTACCACGACGAGGAGAAAAATAAAACTTATTTGCTCGTTGATGGAGTAACGGTTCCTGACAGTGAAATAAGGACAACGGATGTATGATGTGCAATTTGATTTTGACGACGAGCAGAGGAATATTGCAGAAAGTACCGCTTTAATTGCGTCAGCGGTAACTTATCATTCCCGGACTCAGGTGTGTATGATCAGAGAATCCGCTGATTTGCACCATCTTTCATTGGAACTGTATTTTGTCCTCGTGGTGCGCAGATATCGGCAACTTTTTTAAGTTGAATTTCTTTAGACAAATCCGGGAAAAGGTTTTGTCTAATATCTTGCAGATGAAAATCCTCTTTTGGGTGCGCTAAGATAATAGAGCTCTTTTGAAAGTTTTTACGATACCTCATCTGTCTTGAGCAACAGTAGAATGCGTCCTATCCTCCTTTGAAAGGGGCGTAAGGGTTTGCGGTGATGCGGTTTTAATTTTCGCTCGTTTTTTGATTCGGTTTTGCGGGAATTTTTTTTTTAAGTTGCATATGCGGTTTGCGGTTTTCTTATGTTATTCTGTGCGGTTTTGCGGTATTCGTACCCCCCTTACGCCCCACTCCTCCTTATAAGGAGATCTCTGGACGTGAATAGGCGCTTTTCAGAGAACCAATCATCTTTTGAGAACTTCATGTATTCAAATTGATAACCGCTTTATATAATTGAACCTATCTTTTTTAGGACGGTAAGATTGCTTTTTCAGTTTTGTCCCATCAGTTTAATAAGAAAATTCACCAATATAGTCGACCATAGCCAAGTCTTTCCAGGCCCTGTTATCTCTAACCATGGGTTAACCGTGAATAGTGCACCCATACCTGAATTGATACGAAAAACGCCCTTCGAGATCTATGATCAGGCGCGTTCGGCTAGATTTGGTTCACGGAGCCTTCTTAAGATAGACGCGTCCTTCAGCAACGACTAAACGACATTAACAGTTTTGTTTTCGTTGGGTTTCATTCCTGATCAAATGATATAGCATATATAATTATAAGTGTTCCGACACGCTTTTGGATAAATTAAAACTCCTTCGACCAATGACGCCGATAATTATGCAAGTGGCGAAATGTTCCGTTTCAGAACTTTATTATTTATTTTTAAAGTAAAGTTCTGAATCAAATCAAGTTCATAATGGTATAGGGAAAAGTACTTTTTGCCATCTTCGCGAACTTTGCAATCACCTGCAAGAGGGCGGAACTAGAGCGCTTTGGAACTAGCCAGGTTGCTGGACTGTTTCCTCTCCCTTAACAGCCGCAGTCGCCAGTTTTCATGAAAATTTTAACTCCTTAGAAATCAGTAGAAACTCACTTCACGTGAAATAGTATGACAAACTTTTCTTTATTGGACATAGTGATAGCCAATGATTGTTTGTAAGTCTGGTATTAATGGGTGATGCGGTAGTTCCAGTCACTGTTTATTTGTTTTTTGAGTGAGAGAAGATTAGGGTTAGGTTGAGCTTCAATGTCGGTCATCCATATTCTCGTACCCACATATCTTGCATGTTGACGAAGCCTTCGGCTTAATCGATAAGAGATCTGGGGATCATTAAGTCATCCTCTCTTCTCTCTTCTCTAAACTCACCACATTTATAAATAGCGGCAAGGTACGAGTCTAGTTCCAAAAAGGTGTATTAAATTGTAAATAGATTAAGTAGGAAATAAATAAACGACATTAAAACGACGTCAATTTATTAATTAAGAAGCCATATTAAAAGGACGAAATATAAATGCTAATAATGAACTGTATTGGGGCTTAAAGCCTGTTTATTGGTAGTGTTTTAATTTATATGGATATATGGTATTTTTTTTAGAGTTGAGCTTTGTACCAAGTCGACAAAACTGCACGAGTACTAGTCTATACGAAGAACTGTGAAAGTCTTGGGAAATCCTAAGGTGTTACCGTTCAAATGAAACCTAGTTGTAGTACTTTCACACGGCGCTATTAATTCAGTATGTACACTGTAAATCAGAAAGATCTGTTTTAGCCCTAAAAATAGGGCCGTTTCGGTGAGTAAAATACAGGGCCGATACAGTCCAATCATCTAGGGCTGATTTGGTCCCAGGGCTGAAATGTGGCCTACCGTGGGCTGGAATAGCCTTCTGATTGAGCTTTTTTGGCCTAAATTGTGCTCAAATGGCTCCAGGAAGGGCTGAATCAGACTTTGGCCTGCAAGGCTGAATTTACACTTTAGAGCTGAAACAGATCTTTTTAATTTTCAGAGTAGTTCCCAGTTTCATGAGTCTGTAAACTGTTTTTCGGGTTACAGAGCTGCAAGTCCCTTTGGAAGTGATTTTAAAATTTTGAAAACCGATTAATTTTGAAAACAGTTCGCGAGTCCTCACCGTTTTCGGATATCTACCCAAGAACCGCCCGCCAGGAACTGTACAAAAAAATGCAGTGTTGGAGACCGAAACTCAATGAAACTGACTATGAATAAAGAAATACATTTCAAGGTCCTTCCCTTTCAGGTTAATTCTAGGAATGGTTTGTGCGTCGTTACGAAACTCGCTTCTCTTCACCTGGATATAAGGGAAGCCTTCAAAACACTGTTTAGACTAAACACTAAACAAAGAAATGCGCATTACAAATCCCCATTGAGATAACATATTTTATTTAGTAATGTACTGACGTCTCGTCGATTAAATCACATGAATACTGGCTGAGCCTTAGGGCTAGCAGTCTATTCCTAGGTTGAACTTTTCAGAAGCGTTTTTCCCGGACTATAAAAACTAATTTACACGAACATTTTCAAAAATACAATTAGTCTCTGTGTATTTCTTCAGATTATATTAATTTTTTTCTAGTCCGATTCTCAGACGGCTCGTGAGCATGAGACAAGGACTAACGGACTTTCCCCCTCCGCACCGTATATCTCCGGGTTGCTTCCTTTGTCGGGTAGAGAGGAAGTGGCAAATGCAAGGGGGTACTCTAAATGCCCCTTTTCCAAACTCCCCGTTTCTCCTTAGGGTTAGGAAAGGGAGATACAGCAGTTACACGTTTTCCCACATTTTAGTTCCCTTCAGTTTTCTTTGGGGGTCCTTGCCGTATTAACTGGCCTTGCTCGTGCTCATGGTCACTGCTGCTACCTTCTCTCGAGGTAGACTTCGGACCGGCCGAGAATCAGGCTAACTTACTTTCGCATATACAGAAAATTAAATCTGACGTGAAAATTCAGGTGTCAATTGCTACAAATAACCCTAGTCTCACAGACAGCCCTTCTTTTTTCCTCAAGCAACGCTAAGCCGGAACCTTGCGGGAAAGAGACAAAACAAATGGCCCAGCCTTAATTCCAAGCTGATTATTAGCCCGGGTGAAGGTAATTCACCACCTTGATCACGCACGAATTGCACCCGTCTGTCCTCGTAGATCAGTCGGGAAAGCAACAAAAGATCTACAGTTGACTCTCTCTTAACGGACACCTCTGTAAAACAGACACCTAGAGTTGGTCCCTGCCTTTCTTTACTCCTTTTATTTCACTCTCTATAAGACGGACACCTCTCTAAGACGGACACTTAGTATCGGCCGCAGAGGTGTCCGACTTAGCGAGAGTTGACTGTAATCCGGAGGTCGTGGGCAGGTTTGATTCCCACCGGGGACAAAACTCCTTTCCCTCGCCTGGCCTGAGGGCCTTTACTAGGGGGCTGAAGCTTAGTTGGGTTTAGCACTTGAATTTTAACTGCCGACTTACTTTTTTACTTTAGTTTCCAGGATAGAGAGCTAGCATACGAATCATCAAGTCGACACAATCAAGATTACTTTTAACTTTAACTAGCCTATTCCAGGCGTTCAGAAAGTGGAAAACACTTCCTCCCTCTCTCTTTCGCTGTTTACCTTTGATTTTTTGCTCGGGCTCACACACAAACAATATACTCCATTAAAATTATTAAAAGTCCTCATATCCCAATCCCGATAAGTTAAGTTCCGTATCCCGTTATAAATAATCTGTATTTTTTCCTGCATTACAACTCTACTGCATTTAGAAATGTGAGTCATTCGGCGAAGTCCCATCGCGTTGTTAGCCCACATTAACAAAATATCATTCAGTCTACAGAAGTTACAAGAAAAACTTATTTACATCCATACCCTAGTTACCACCACCTTACCCGCCCCTAAAAAATATTTTTAACTAGTCTTCAATGCGACAAGTACTCATCCATAATGCCACCCTTGAGCAGGCGGCCATTACACCTGCGAGTCAGGGAGTATTAACGAAAACGACAAAGGCGACGGCAACAAAAAACGGCAGCATGAGGGTTAATAAACAAAGCATCAACTCTGCACGTGCATCATCCATTTTTGTTGCATATCTTTGCCGTCACTTCTCGACTATAGCTAGGACGTTCAATTTCCTAATTGATTTTGCGTTTCATGGTCGACGTAAACGCAATACAACGATTTCCTGAACTTGGATACGGTCCCCAGGATTTTAAATGGAAGAAAGTCCGCTGGCAGTTGAAAAACTGAACTAGTTTGGAAAATAGAGATGAAGTTTTAAACAGGGCAAGTTCACCTTTTAGGCGAAATTTTCGCTGCCATCGCTTTCCATGGGACGCCAAAGCTCCCTACTCGCTATACAGCTATGAGACGCTCGCTTATGGTCGTTTGGAAAAAATTGGTCAATACATGTACACTACACTTACTTAAATATAAACTTGCTCTATGATGGACAGATATACTTATTTTCATTCACAAATAGAAATTTTGAGTTCATGAATCTCGGTTTAACATTAATTTCATGACAATGAATAAAAAACGGATGCTAAAACATACGAACGAATTCCATCAGCACTTAATTTCGACACCGTCTGTTTTTGTGAAGAAATGATTATTGTTAACCCCCGTTTCATTCTCAAAGTACAGGTGAGACAAACAGCTTGGTATCTAGCGCCTGCTTCATTTCAGCGCGGGTCAGTTTTCCGTTCCTGTTGTATGGTTAGTCAACCTTCAGAGTGCTGGCATAGTCTTCTTGTCTCCGTTGTCTGAACTCAGGTTTTACCGAGGTTCGCTTCAGTTGTCCATCCCTGATAAACACGAAGAAAAACTTTTTCAGTTTCGCTAAACAACTACACAAAGTCGGTAGCTAATCCCTTTTCAGCTAAAATGTATTAAAAATAAACTTGGGTGTCGCGGTCCACACAGAAAGGAAATACCCTGGGGACGAAGCTGTCCCAACACGATACAAAAAAGAGTAAGACAAATGAGTTTTATTCGAAAAACCATCTTCGATAACGCTCAAAGGGGAAGACCGTCACTCTCATCAAGATAGGCCCTTTTTCTCAAACAGCTTAAGGTAGACGTTTGGTTTTAAATGGAAGACTTAAAAGTAATGTTACTCAACCACAAATTTTTCGCTTGATGTAGTGCCTGTCCACCACATGCCTACTAGGAACTTTCGGTCGCACTTATTAAAAGTGAGACACAATTCCACCAGGAAGCCAGGCGCAATCCATATGTGGAACATTTCCACGTATTAATTTTCCGCTGAACTCGGAATCTTTTGGGACTCGCCAAAGAACAAAAATTTGTCGAGGTGATCCACAACTGCATGAGTAGCTTTGGCCTAACTCCAAAAACTGTTAGCTGGAAAGAAGGGACCTCATTTTTGAAAAAATCTAAGCTATCTATCATTAATACTCCTAGCTTACCAGATTAGGTCAACAAGCCCTCCTTGCCGAGCGATCTCTGTCTTGACACGATTTGCAAACTGGACGGCGGTTTCATCCTCCTACCGACAAAAGTTCATTACAAAGCATGTCAGGACTCCTAAAAAGCCATACGCCGGGTGGTGGTGGTGGGTTTAGCGTGATCCAAAGGAACTGACACACGTGCTAACAAAATCCAGTCAACAACTGAGTGGGGTGCTTCTTAGTCTTGTTGCAGAGACTATTGTGAAGTCAGCTTTTGTGCTTTGGTTAGCCTGGGAACAAGCTCCCTTTTAGAGTAAAAAGCGAATAGAAAGTTAGAAAGCGCGAGCTGAAAGGGAGGGGTAAGGGAAGGAGGAGAGCAATTAGACCAATCAGACGTGACTCCGGTACCATGAATCGGCGGCAATCAAACAAAGTCTACAGGCTCCCTCGTCCCTCATCCCCCGGGAACCTGTTTAAGGGCCACGTTTTGGTGTGATTGCTGTTCAGTGCCTTTCCAAATACAAAACCAGTCGTAGTCTAACGACCGCGTAGTAGAAAACTGCTTTGGGGATCACTAGTCCTGTAGCGACTTCAAAACTCGAATCTGGAGAGCAGGAAGAGGACTCTGCCACTAACGGTTATCACATGACAGCAAAACATGTGCTATGTTTAAAACCTACCAAACGGGTCATTCGTGGGAGATACCAGACATCGCAAACGAGCGCCCAGTTGGTCAACAGAAGAAACAGGTACAATGCAAATCCTTCAGTACTGGAGTTCCAAAATGCATTTCCAAACGTTGGGTCATACTGTAGAGAGAAACAAAATAAGACAACGCTAAAACATGTCCAGATTCCTATTTGATCAGCTCATACCGAAAGCAAGACAATTACTGGCTCTTAACACAACTTGCCTTGATCGCTACAGGGTAAATGTCTCCGCTGATTTCAAAGCTGCCTTTCTTGAACATCATCACTGAGGTGTTGTTGATACACGTTCCTAGGTTAAAATTTACGGTAGAAAATGAAAATACCGGCTTACTAATGCTACTAGTTATTTTTTTTATTTATGTAGCGATTTATACAAAGATTTCAAAGCGTTTAACAACAAAACTAGTGTTATCATAAAATGGCCCAAGGTGGACTCTAAATAAAACCTGGCCTCTGATTGGACGTATCATTTTTCTCACACGTGAAAAAACATCGTTCGCGATTCTGATTGGACGTATCATTTTTTTCACGTGTGAAAACCATCGTTCGCTCCTCTGATTGGCTAGAACTAATTTGCGTACGAAAATTTACGACATAGCTTTTTGGTGAGTATTTCTCAGTATGTATATAATAATATAATATTAACTATACTATAGGCGAATCTTAGTTACATTTTACATTATACATTTTTTGCGTCATTAGCATATGCCTTTCACTCTTTGATCATCAAGCTATTAAAATAAACTCTCTGAATATCAAAAGAGTATAAAAATTACAGTTATCTGTGAAAATATGAGCCCGTTTTACCAAATAGTTTCGGAGAAAAACTCGAAACTCTACGAAACAGTGTATGAGCTCATTAACGTTTTTGCCACCCAGCAATTTCGCAGTTTTCGATGGCTGGTATTTCCTTTGTTATTGCTTGCAAAAAGGTGAAAATTGCTCAAATTAACCAACCCTTTTAACTTTTGAATTTAATTTGTGCATACGGTGACGCCTTCTACTGGTTAACTCGCATGCAAATGAGCAAAAAATGTAGACAATGACGTCAGTTAAAGATTGGCCTATACAAACACATAACTATACACTACTGATACAATGATGTATAATCTAAATTGAATTTCACTGTATTTTAGTGCATCAAACAGCAGCAGTGAAAAGTCACTCACCTTCTGGAAAAATCAATATCGGGTTTTTACTGGCATCTTCCACATGTTCTCTTAACCTAGAAGGTAACCAGGAAGGTAAAATCAACTTAAGATCCAAATACTAGCACAACACGAGTAAGCCATAACTTGCCCACTTGAACAAGTTGTAAAAAAGCCAGTTTCTCCACTAGTATCATGTCGACAGTAAATGGACATGACTGAGAGTAAAGTCGCGCCTAGCTCAAATAGGTGCATTTAAAATCCAAACCTGTCGTACAATGTAATGGAAGCTTTGTTCAGGCCAGATGCTTGTATCTTATTTTGCTTTATATAGCCTGTTCCAGACTCCAAGGTCTAAGACCATTAGATTTGATAACGAGAACGACTGCGAGTACGAGATTTGACTGAAAGGTTTTCCGCGCACAGTCGACTCACAATAACTTGAACCTTCTAGGGAAATCGAAAAAAGTTCGAGTTATCGGGAGTTTGAAGTAAATAACCGGAAATAAGAAAATAAGCAAATGGATGGGCAGGGAATGCCATTAGGCAACAAAGTATACAGGAATGGACACTGAATTTGAACTGGAGTGACAAAAAAGTAAAGACAAAGAATTGATCCGGCTCAGAATGATAAAACTTTTAACATTTGACAACTTATTTCCGCCAATATAACGACAATCTCGCTTAAACTCGTAGTAGTATGACGACGCTGGCTATCACGCTTTCCCGCCAAAATGACGCTGGTTCACGCGCGAGCAATACTTAGTATTGAGAAAATTTCCTACTCGTAGTCGTCCGTGTCTCGTGCAGACATCGTGAAAACTGATGCGAAAAACGCTCTGGGGTTGGGGAGAGAGTAACCGGCTCTCTCTTTAACTTCTCTACCCACCACTACCCTCTTCCCCAGTTCACGCGCGGCTTATTTCCGCTTGACTTCTTTTCCCAATTTTTACCTTTTTGTAACAATCAATCTGTCCTTCATCTCGGTTCTTTCAAACCAAATATGATCCTGGGTCTTAGCAAGGGTCTTCTCAAAGAATCCAAACAACCCAGGCTGACGCTGACCAACCTAACAACAGGCGCAAAAAAAAACATACACGACTTCAGGAAAAAGGAAAAGAAAAAGGATAATAAGGAATGTGCGACGACTATTCAGTTGTCTTGTTGGCTTTACTTTCCATGAGATAAAAAATAATGACTTACCAGAGAGTAGCAGCGATCACACATCAATATCAGCACATCTAAAGGAGTGGTGTGATTTGCTACGCATATTCCTCCACCCTTTGCCATATTTTCCCTGCAAAATAAATGAAGAAATTCACTATAATTCCTTTTGGAAAAGTACATTTTACCAAGACCAATCTGGGGCATTAAAAGAGACCGGACCCAGAATCAAACAAGAAACACAACAGTACTATCAGCAAGACCAAAGAACAAATGGACTACATGTCAACAGTCCGGTCATCTCGCCACCAACAAAGTCGCCACCAAGAAGTCGACTCGCCGCCAACCAACTCGCCACCAAGTAATTAGACTTCTTGGTGGCGACTGGTCGGTGGCGAGTCAACTTCTTGGTGACGAGATGACCGTAAACCATGTCAACAAAGGCAGAGCAAAAAAACCAACAATGACATCCAAGAAAAATTTAACCGGGGTCACAATTAATCATTGGTTAATTTAAGCAGATCATTTCTTTTCACTTTAATTTTCTCCCGTAAATAAATGCATGTCAGCCCTCACAAAAAAACAATTTGTAAACCTTTAACAACAGTTCAAGAAACAAGTGAAAACAATGTGACTTACTTGTTGTGAAACGTGATAACTGCAGACACAGCTCTTGCAAATATTCTAAATGAGATCAGCATGAGTTTGGTATCTAGCCAGTTCCTGAAGCTGCAAAGATGAAAAATAAAACAGAACTTAAAAAAATAAAAGGGCAATTGTATAACATGGTAAAAGAAATGCAAATCCTGAATGAAAATCATCGTCCAAGCCTGCATGGTAGGCGTTAAAAGGAGCTAAAAGGGAAAGGGGCAGGAACACCCAACGACTGTTTTCTATTACTTGAAGACGGCTAAAAATTTCTGGATGACCGTTCCATTCATGTACAATTTTCGGAGCTTATCCTATAAATTACCTACAATTTTCTGAAGTTAAATTTTTCACATTTCATTCCCCTAGGTTGGGCTATTTTTCATAGGTAAAAGGAAACCTAAAACTTTCAGATTCAAAAATGTGATGGAGGGAGGAATCACCAAAATTCTCATTTTCGTAGTATGTTAAATTGTAGCTTAAATTCTCGGGAAAATAATACTGAAGCCCTTGTAATATTATTTCAAAAGGACTCTAGTTCTCATCGGATGACCAAACAGATACAAATCTTACAGCACAGCTTAGAATACATGTATATAGATCTAAAAGTACTCTGGATAGCCTAAAAAGTGTTTTCAATGTATTTAAGAGGAATCCGTCATTGGGTGACCCTGAAGGGAAATTCGGGCGTGGCAGACGTTTAAAGGCAAAGGCAAAGGCAAGGGTAAGGTTAAGCGCAAGAGGCGTGCAAGGAAGGATAACAATCATCCAAACACCTGAATCAATTATCTGCAATAGCAAAATATTAATTAATGTTAACTAACCTGGATTTGGGGAGTTGTGCAATGAAAATTCTAGATGTGATCAATATTGTCATTCCAATAAGGAAAACAGTAAGCCTGATGAGTCAAAGGGATATTACGATTATCAGTACAGCCTCACGAACAGGTGAAATATAATATTAGACTAAAGTGTGCAATTCTCCTTGTCTGAAAGTCAGAAACAAAAACATGATTATTCCAGTAGACAAGGGTAAAATGACAAATGGGAAAGAGTGTAAGTCCCCTATTTTCTGCGTAATTGTCAAGGTTAGTTGCTGATATGGCTATATTGACTTCATGGGGTGAGTGAATACTGGAAAGGGTGCAGACTGTCAATAGGGGTCACAATATCCATAGAGGCTGCAACTTCCCTTAGAGTAGATCTATTAAACACTTACTGATCTCACTTGCATCTTATCACATACTGTGTATGTTGGCAAATGTACAAAAATGTACATGTATAACAACTGCACCTGAACTCACCTCATGGGGAATAAGATGACATATCTAATAAAACAGCCGACTATCCACATTATTGTCAATTTAACACTGTAAAAAAAGATAGTAAATAAATTATCATTTTTATGCACATCAATATCTTTTGAAAATGTAGCCTCCTCAAAGGAGAATCCTTCAAACTACAAATACAAGGCAGTTGACAGAAATCAATAGCATCTCGAAGAGTTTCAAAATACATTATTTTACTATGGCTGACTATGTGTATTTTAATAGATGCAAAGGAATGATTCACCTTCACTGTACTTGTGTAATCAACTACAACATCATAATGGACAGAAGATCATTATAATTATAAATGCAACTTTTGCAGTGGCGAAAAGGAAGCCTGAAAAAATATATATTATTTAGTGACAAAGTACAAGAGTGATGTCCTCATCAACTATAATCTTGAGTGCTCAATAGTTGATCTAGAGCAGAAAACAAGTAGACTGGTGGAACTGGATTAGATCTTGAACATTTTATAATCCAGTTCCATTAGTCTACTTGTATTATTTAATAACAAAATTATGATCAAAACATCCGCATTTTTGTTTCTTGTAAATAAACATTTTTGCATTCACAACACCTGTTTCTCACATGCCCAAAGTAAAAGTTGTTTTCCATTTCAGACCCACTCTTAGGCTTAATTCTCACCTTATATAATGATAGTTTTCATTTGTTCTGGTCAGAAAATTCCAAGATACCAACTCTGCAAATGGATGTGTAAGATAAAGACTCTAAAGACCCTCTCTTTTGCATTACCCCCCCCCCCCCAGTGTTCTCCTTATCAGGCGGTAACCGGTAAAATTTACCGCCTGAAGCAACACTTCTTACCGCCTGCAACTGCTTAAAGGTTTACCAAAATTAAATAATTTTTTACAAAAAATATACAAGTTGTGATCTGATCCGATCCTCACAAAATGAATGAATATATGGAAAAGTATAGCTACCTAAGTACAAAACGTACAGCCCAAAAATAATGCGGGTGCAGGAACTTCTTTTTGCGTCCGCAAGCTGCAACTTCATGGGGCTTTTTGCAGGGCGCTTGCGCTTGAATCCAGCAAGACGTAAGAACTTCTTTTGTGGTTATAAATTTAACTAGAAGAATTTCTTTGTTGTGGGATTTTTGAACCGCAGCGCAACAACTTCTTTCAGTGCGGTAAGATTGCGGCAGACAAGTGAAAATTTATTATGACAACAAAATAGCTGTGCCGCTTTCTGTATTTGTCAGCGGATCACTAATCTATACTTCAGGCACATATTTTTGAATATTCAAAACTCTAAAACTGTTACGTTCCTGCTGATTTACAATGACAGGAATGTATAGATAAACTAAAAATACTTTCATGTTTCATGATCGGTGAATTTAGAAACGGTATATACAAAATCATCTTGTGCAAAGCTAACCTTTTAAGCGAGGAAATGTGTACAATTTTGATAAAAAAATCAGGGCTTCAAAAAATAGGGAACGATCGTAGTATGTTTCGCAAAAGAGCCGTGTAATTTGAGACCGCACGTGCAACTGTGTCAACTTAAAGCGTTCTTGGAAACAAAAAATGCTAAAGTAAAGTAAGGAATATTTTCACTAAAGGCTCTTTCAAATTAGTGCAATAAAGTAATAAATAATTCCCATGTTTTCTTGTGGCAGAAATTCAACGCCTTTGGTTTGTTTTGCCGAGACTATGGTATTGTACTATGAAATGATCCAAATGATCGAGATGTTCGAAACTACAGATCGTTTTGTTAAACAAACGCCTCACACGCTTTATCTAACTTTGGAAAAGCTGAACAATTGAAGTGTTCGCTTTTCAGAAAAAGCAGAGAAAGCTGTTCGCTTTCTCAGGCAACTTTTTACGTGTGTCCTTGCATGATTACCTTTTACTGCCACAGAGTGAATTAGTATCAATGCTACAAAACGATGTTGTAACAAAAAGGCGACAAACACCATAAACTTCTTTCAGGTTAACACTTATAAAGAACTTCATGCGCCTTCTTGAGGCTTGCGATAATTTTCTAGATTCTTGCTGTAAAGATTTTTGATTTATTTCGTTTCAAAGTTCTTGTGGTGAAGATTTTTGACTTCTTTTGTTTCAAAGTTCTTGTGGGTAAACCACAAAGGGTCCGCAAAAAACACGGCACTTTCACTTCTTGCGGTGGCTTGCATGTTCTTGCGGCGTAGCAACTTCTTACGCCACTTTTTGCCCGTGCATAATTTTGTTTCTGTACTGTGTATACAGCTTTTCTGTTTAGGGAGATGCATTTTGGAAAGAGAACATTAAAGACATAGTAAAATTATTGGAATCAAACGTTTTTACTTGTTGTCTAAAGATAACGACAGCAGATTTGCATAAAATAGGTCTTAAAATATGGGAATGAAAAATTTCCCAGTAAGGACGGGTCCATGTCCCTCACTCCACTGTCCCCCCTCCCCACCTCTTAGAAAAGTATATATTTTGCCTTACCGTCCATAAATGGTCCCTTACCTGCTGAGCTAAAATTTAGGGAGAACACTGCCCCCCCCCCAAATATCAATGAACACCCCCTTACTCCGACCTCGACCCTGACCTCCTGATAAGTACAATTTCATCCAGTCCCTGATTTATCACATGGGAATGGCTTAGGACATTATATGAAGTCTTACATGACGTACAGACCATCACAATTCGCTTTTTTGATAGTAATGGCAAAATAATATTTCTCATTGATGAAATACATGCAAAAATGCCCAAGAAACCAAAAGAAAAATTGGATAAAGTCCAAATTAAAGCACCAAAAACCTCATAACTCATGTCATATCCAGCAGACTACTGGATAATCCAGGAGAGTTGGCATGTATGCACCATTGGTGACGATTTCTTAAATATATTTTTTTCAAATAATTTTTTTTTTTTTCGTGACATATTTATTTTATTTAACTACCCTTGGATTTCTAAAGATAGAGAATAAAGAGATCATGACTGAAGTACAGTCACATTCAACCCCTCTTGTGCTGCATGGACCAGTGGTTACTTTTACTCAAAGACATAACAGCTCATACAAGCTTTCCTTACAATCACTCTTGAAAAACACCAGCTCTCGTAGCAACCAATATATTTTAATGAATTCCCAAAGTGGGAACTCACAAGAGCTTTTACTGTCGGTCGTAACACAGTATATATTTATTTTTATTTTTCTCCTACGATACTAACATTGTGGTCACCTCTGGAAATAAAAAAGAGAGCACAACAAAACAGAAACCTACATGTAGGACTGCACTGGAAAATCTAAAAGCCAATAAAAATATAAAATGTTATTGACCTTCTGCAGAAAAACACTTGGTTACTTCATCATCTATGATTGCCTAGAAAGAAAAGAATAATTCTTTTTTTTTACCACACAGTAAAATCAAAGAATAACAAAGCAAAGTTGAAAACATGAGAAACATGATTGATTGGTACCGCACATGTATGATGCAATCATCTTTGGATTACATGATTGCATCCTTATTATTTTTGCTAGGATAAGCATTAAAAAAATGCTGGAAGTGGGACTGGAAAATTTTATAGTTGTAAGTCTGGCATCAAAATTAAGAAATTACTGAAATTTTACAGGGAAAATGGTTAGAGGAAATAGAATTCAATGCTTTAATCTGGTATTATGGTGATATAGAAAGCAGGAAAGGCTTTGATAGTAGAATTTTAGCCATGGCAAAATACCTCATCTGCTGAGGCAAAAAAATAACTCACAAATTGAAAATGTTCTTGGAAAATGAGGCACATGTTAAGTATTTGACTTTTGTTGCAAACCTTGCCTCACACGGGGATAGATGAAGATAAATAGAATTTTGAGTTTAGTACATAGTAAATCATTTTGATCACTGAAGTAAATAGAAAAGTATTCAACCAGAGAGTCTAATTCAGGGAAATCTATTCAGCTATTGGTAACCTACTTTAATTATACAACATTTGAACGTCAGTTATGGGTAAATACCACTTCATGCAAGACCTTCCTATACGTACATATACATATGTATCTAGCTGGGTTTTTGAAAACATTACCACCAAATGGACCTTTTGTGTCCAGCAGTTTTCAAAGTAGCCATTATAAAAACTAAGAGACTCATTAAAACCACTGCTTTTTTTCTCTTCTCCTCACTCTTTCTTTTTCTCCGTTCCTTTTCCTTTGCTAGTGCAATTTTGGAGCTTATCAGGCCCAAAAACCTTCCCTTTGACGCCTTTTTACTCAAATAACAGCAAATTTCATTAGGTTGGTTTTTAAAAAAATGGCTAGATATGTATATGTACATATGTATCTAAGATGAAGTGTGCATGGCTTCAACCTAATTTCCAATACAATTATAGTTTTCCCTCTAAATTGTTCTTCTAAACCCTTGGAGTGATGATCGTCAAGTCTCTCTTGATAATTTCAATGCTTTTTAAAACAGATAGGTCAAACACTCACCATCAAATAACATTATTTTCTTACCTCAACTCCATTGACACAGAACTCAACAGCATCACCCATATGGAATTCTCGCTGAAAAGTTCCAAATGATCTATTCCTGGGAAGGTTACCTTTGGTTGGTTTTGCTGGCGTTTTATCAATGACTACAACATAACAAAAAAAAATTAACATAGAACATTTGCAGTTTCTTTTTAAAACTATTTAAATTACAGCAGTACCCCAGGGCAGTGAAACCTTGATTACAGTGTCTGAACTCCTCAGGAATAGGGTAAAAGTCTATAAAGCAAGAGTCATCAAAAATATAAAAGACAAGAAAAAAGAAAATAACCCTTTCTAGCTGTTTAACATTGATGTACATGCAGCAAAACAAAATGATAATGAAAGGCAGCAGACCCACCATACATTGGGAGCAATGTATGGGTATTCATAGCTCAGTCGGTACAGCACAGTCTGCAGCGCTAACACAGAGGCCATGGGTTCGAATCCCGTTGAAGTCCCAACAATTTTTTTTTAGAATTAATTTGCAATTATGTAAAATTAATTGTAACTACCACTGCAATGATCATATCTTCATTTAAATTTGCATTTCTGCAGTTCACATCATCTTCAAGATTAAAGACAACTCACCAATAAAAAGACATATCTCACACCTCTCAAACATATTTTATCATTAAGTCATCATTTGTCATCTTAATACACAATCAATCTCACAAAATATCATACAAAATTAATATGTTGAAATATTAGCATTAGTAAGTAGTTATACATGCAGTAGTAAGTGGAGGGAAGTTTATTTATTTAAACACACGATTTACCTAATAATTATTAAGAGCTAATAACATAACTCATAAAACTGTACATGTCATCCATACACCAAACAAACAAAAAGCCGAACTTAAATGAAACCTGACAGCTTAAATCAGCATTAATCTTCAAGGACAATTATAACAACATGTTATGTCAGGAAATGAAATTTGCTGCTTGTTTCAGCAGGTGTTCATTGGGGAGGAGTGCATGCCGAGAAAAAGATCATAATTATATTTGTAGGGAGACTTTCCCACTGTTAGTATATAAAAAACCAAAGGTTAAACACTGTGCAAGCAAGCCATGTTTGGTTTAGGTTTGAATAGCATAGCGTGCGAATGATGTCAGAGTGACTAATTTGCAATTTTTGTCTGAGTTTTGGGTCTATCAATAGTAACTGCACTCAGCGCTATTCACACTCTTGTTAATCAAGAAGAGGGTGCAATGTTCTTCATCCAGTTATAAAGTGAAAAAATACAAAAAGAGGATGGTCAATTGCTGGCCCCTTACATTAACTATTCAGCCATATTGTGTAAAGGGTTATATGGGGTTCTTCATCCAACAACAAGTGGAAAAAAAAAACTGATTATACTGTAATTACTGTAATTATTATTCATTAAAAATTTTCTCCTTTTGGCTCAAATCTCACTGCTAATTCATTAAAACCAGCTAGCATTGACAAAAATTAATTTGGATGATGTTTGTGATATGTGGAAAATGACATCAAAAATTTAGTACAACCTAAATGCCAGAAAAACGGACTTCAACCGAGTGGCCCTGGGAACAAGGCTACATTGTTTTGGTAGAGCAGTACAAAATGGAGGAACATTGCACACATTTCATGCAAAAAGAAATAGCTAAACTACTACAAGTGTACCTAAAAGACATCGCAAGAACAGCAAGAATACAACTCGACAGACGGCATCTGCTATTTGAGATTATCTGCAGTACCAAACATCACTTAATCTCCTGAACTTGCCAAGAAACAGGCAAATGACGATGGCAACTTAACATATATATCGAGTTTAGCATGTTTTAGCTGTTTCTTATCTAGGATTTAATAAAAATAATGACACAATTATTGGATTCAGCCTTCTTATAATCTGAAGAATTATGGAGATCTCAGAGGGTATTATCACCATGATCCTCGACCTCCAAAATTCTTCAGATCATAGTCAGCCTCATCCAATAACTACTTTCCCTGATAGCAGAGGCCTCTTTTCCGTGGCGGCAGAGAAAAGAAAAAGAAAATAGAAGAAAAATGAGTCTCTTTTCCTCCTGCCTGCTGAATACCGTGGAAAAGAGGTCTCTCTTAGCAGGGAAATAATTATTGCTAATTATTTACATTTATCTAAGTATAAATTATTTGTAAGTGGTTGAAATTAGGGTAATTACCATTTGATTTCATTCCTTGCTTTGACTGGATAGTTTTCCTTCCAAACTAAGAGGAAAAAGAACAGTAAACCAGTATATAGCTGTAAACAAGTAACAATATGGCAAGTACAGTCAAACCTGTATTAAGCGGTCACCCTTTGGAATGGCTAAGTGACCCCTTAATACAGGGTGACCGCCTAATACAGGTTGCAAGATATACACTTCAAAGAATTAGATCTCCAGTGCTGATCAGAACAGACGCTTGACCTCAAACAGAAACATTCACTTCTGGCATTTTAATGATTTGTGAAAATAAACAAGGAAATCAATTATTGTTGTACCTCATGTGTTACATTATTTGAAACTGTATGAACACTGTGTGACCGTTTAATACAGGTTAAGACAACAGAAAAAGTCTCGTTGGGACTTTGCAAATGGTGACCGCGACCGCTCGATAGAGGTGACCGCTTAATAGAGGTCGAAATTACAGTACATCAAGAGAAGTAATTTCGGGGACTTTGAAAACTGATCGCTTAATACGGTGCCGCTTAATACAGGTTTGACTGTACTGTTTTGTATCTAATACAAAGAATACTGCCTGTGGACAGCATTCAATTCACGAGAAGACAAAGGGAGCGCCGCATCCATCAATAAATAATTTACATTTAAGGAACAGAAACTTGGACGTTTACTGTTTAAAACTGGGGCGAGATTTCGGCGATCAAATAATTAAGTGATGAACGAAACACGTCTTGATACAAAGAGTACATGCACAGGATGGTCAGAGCAAAGATCATCTGCGAGTTCATGAAGCTCACGTTCACATTTCAATTAAACAATTTTCTGAAGCTTACCTCAAAAACTTTATATAGAGTAGCTAAGTAAAGGCTACGAATTCCAAAGGAAAACCCCAATGACGCAGGAATAACCATAAAAATCACGATAAATGAGAGATAACAAACCAAAAATATCAACCACACAGGCAAGATCGCCATTTTGACTTCGTACTTGTTTAGAATAACCGCTGACCACCTTTTTTGGCCAGTTTACTACCCACAATTCTACTCAGCCATCGGCATTCTCGTCCCCAGAGTTCCCAGAGGCTCTCGTGTCCAATCGCACCCTCCTTCCCAGGGGCCCGTTTCTCGAAAGTCCCAGTAAGCTGTCTCCGTTTACTTTCAAAAGTTTTTCATCAAACATGATACAACTATTAGTTAATGAAACAAAATGGAGTAGTTTGCTAGCCAGGACCCGTGCTCTTATTCTTTATATTGTGATTTGAATATTTGACATCGGGCCCAAAAAGTTACCTGGGGCCCGTTTCTCGAAAGTCCCGATAATTAACGGGCCCGGTAAGCTGTCTCCGTTTACATCGAAGTTTCAATTACAATTACAATTCATAGCAGAAAAGCTAACACTACCAGAATAAATCTTTAACGGAACTTAATTAGAATAATAAATCTTATGGGGAACTGCATGGATTGCATGGAATAACCGTTCTAAACTGTTTCATTTCTTTGTCTATTTTATTTATTTTATTTAGCTATCAGTATTTATTTATTTAATTTATCTATTTTGACTTTCTCGTTGCCTTCGCCTTCATCTTGCGTCGTTCGAGGTCTTCATATTGGGAAATGGAGACGGAGTTGCGACTGAAGCACAGTGCGCCCTCATAATATAGTGTATCGTAGGGGTTCATGTTGTAGGGCTCGCTCTAGGTTTTATCAAGGGGCGTGTGCTGGAAAAATAAGTGCAAAAGAGGGTTGGAGTCACTGGTTTTAGAACATGAGCCAGGCCATCACATGAAAGTCGAAAGTCGAAGGTCGAAGGACACGTTGCCCTTCAGTGGTCAAAACAGAGTCGAGACACTAGTATTAATGTAGTTGTTTTTTTAATAAAAGATAGAACTGTGATTATATATAATTAATTAAAACTGTAAAATGCTTTGGCTGATTCTCTGGTAATTATTTGACTCTTTAAAATTGTACACAAGTCAGGCAACGGTGGGAAGAAAATAACAGATTCTGAAAACAATTCACCGAGGCACCGGATACTTATGGGTGGACAGACCAGCGATGATACGAAGTGAAACGTTTTTTTGTCTTTTTTTTAATTTGATCCTTTTTTTTTCAAAACCCCACAGGTGGCTAAATAAAAAACGAGGACTAAAAGGGACCCTGGCCAAATCCTTGCTAATAAGTTCCTATTCAGTAACCTCCAAAGTTTCAATTTAAGGGGTGTGGCCTTATTTTTCCACTTAGCCTCGATCTCTAAGAGGTGCCAAAATATACAAATTGTCAGGTAATGTATTTGGGCTCAATAACCTACAAATACTAAGCTTGATAACTCTAAGAATCACTAATACTGCTCTTCTTAGCACCTTCCGTCAAAACTTGTCGATTTGTAAGGCTTACCCTTACAAGGGGTAGAATATGAGCTCACCTGACGGCACATATTAAACTGCTTTAGAGAGCAACAACGCTAGACAGGTGTTTTTAATAAAACAAACTTGGCAAAGTTTTAATTTTGGATGTAAGATAAACTAGAGAAGGTTTCATTATTATGAACGTGTTAACTAGACAGGCCATAACAGACGAGTGGGAATTCATTGTGCGCGAGAAATAACGTGCCCAAAGCGAAGGTCCTCTTATCAGCTTATATGAGCTAGACAAACTCTTCAGATGTTTGTCTACTATTTGTCATGGCCGGAAACATCACGAACTACAAAAAAATACGCTTCTATCTGGAATTTTGCCTGAAAACACAAAGCAACTGTCTTTACGCAGTTTCGTTCAACTGAGCGAAGTAATTCTCGTAAGGGGCTAAATGAGTTTTGAATGAGCAATTGGAAGTAGAGTGGTGACTTACCAACAACCTCAATTTTGGAATTGTTAACAAGCTTCGAAAGCTGATAAACTCCAGTGCTCCAAAAAGTATTACGGAAGCTGTCACCTATTTGTGGTTACACGAAAATCTTAACCTAAAAAACTCCCCATGAGAAATAGATTTTCGACAAAATAAAGCGAACTGGTAAGACTTTCTTGGCCTTCATTCACTTTCGCATTTGTATTTTGAAACATAAAAGTTGTCTCCGGCTTAATAGCATTTTTATCTCTGTTAAAATCTTGAAACAAACTGCGCGTTTTGCTCTGTTTATCGTAAGAAGTGGATTGCTGTAAACAATTTGCGCATTTTTAGAATGACTTTGTTATCGCTTACTTTATCGCTATTAAAAGTCCATCAAGTTAAGGCGAGAACCTGGCAGCTTTAAATGGAACGGTTCCTTATCCAGCTGACAGGAATTTCAGAAACTATCGCAGAGGCCATAAAATCATTTTCTAGGAATGGACGGTAGAAATAACCCCCAACTGGATTGACAAAAAAGAAGAAATTTAGCTTTTCAGATCATGCTTCACGATAAGCCATGGGCCCCTGACGATAGATATTCACTTCTATACCAACCGATCTACCCATTAGCCGGAAAGAGGATAAAAAGAATCTTAAAGAAATGTTATTATTGCGCTGCTGATCAATAACGATTTGTTCGAACGAGAAAAAAGAATAAACAATACTGATCAAGCAGGGCGGATTCTCTCCTTTTAACGCCTTCTATGTTTGTTGCCATTGAGTCACAAAAAAATGTGAGATCGATCACGTAATGAAAACAAACAGAACAAGTTATAAATCACAGAACACTTACGAGCATTCAGAAGGGTTATGAGAATAGAGGTAAAACTGATGGATATTTTATCGTGGACATTTTTGCCTGATGGCAGGCGATATCGGCAAACAGACTCAAACACTAAATGAAAGAAAAAGCGCCGCGGTTTTTGTAGCAAGAAGCCAAACAGTGGGACTGATTCCAAATAGTAGTTTATTCTGTATCCCTTTTTCTAAGCCTATATCACATGAGTCCATCATGTTTACAGGCAAAAAAGGTTTCCAAATACAGCCGATGTAAAACCGGGAAATTTCTTTAAGCGGCTTTTTGACCTTAACAGAGCTTAACTTGACTATTACGTAAGCTGCTAATTGAATAATGATTGTTCGAGTTTTTTCTTGTTATTTGCAACAACTTAACGCGAAGAGGAAGGCAGCTGCTACAAAAGCATTTTTAAGGCAGGTTATCGCCAGTTGAGGGTTTTATTCAATCAAACCACACAGGACGAAAACTGCTTCTCTTGCGGGGAAAATTGATACACTAGTTAGTTGTGCGACGATATGTAGAGCGATAGCACTTGACCTGGCAAGAGAAAGTTCGTGATGATATTCCACAGGCGGAGACGAGAGATAAATAGACCAACAAACGCCTTATCAGTAACATAATATATCAAGAGAACGCTCGTTCTGTGACCGAAACTGAGATTACGCGATATAGCCACGACTTACAGCATGATCTAGTTCTTTGTACTTAGCATCGAAAAGAGAGATCACTTGTGTCTTTTCAACTACGTACCGATTAATCACAAGTCGTAAGATACGTGATTTGACTAGCTCCTACCCGCCTGAGCTTGAATTAGACGCTTTTTCAGATTAAACGTTTTGCCAGCCATATCATCTTGTTTTATCCTCTTTCGGGGTCAGACCGGATTATATTCGAATAACTTCGGAAAAAAGTGGAAAACTTAGCGAGATGGAGAGCAGAGTGAAGAGATGCGAAGGAAGGGATTCTTTCCGATGTTTTTCTCGGTCTCATTGAGCAAACTTGCGCTTTCTTCCGTTTTCTCGATAATCTGAACGCCAGGAAGTAAAGAAAAAGGTCTGGATAGGCTAAAGCTCAATGTAACTGAGTTCTTTGCCATCGCGCTCCGTCCATGATATTCAAGAATGATTGAGAAAAGCAAAGCAAATTGAATTAGCGAAAACGAAAGTAATTTCTCCCTGAACAGTACTGAAAAACCTACTGTTTAGCCCCATATTGCAGGCGAACTGCCACGCTATCTTCTTTGCCCGCAAACATCATCCAATTTGTCAGTAAAATGATTCAAAGGGCAGTCGATAGGTGTATATACCACTTTATTCAACTAGCCTAATCCAATTTGAACTTTCTTCGTGTTGCCTACCGTACTCTGCATTGAACATACATCTCTGTTTATTGTAAAATTATTGAATGAGGGGTCAGTTGATAATTACACGTATCACACCACACTGTGGGTTACTCTTCTAAGTGGATGGTTTTATACACCGCTTCGGGAAATAACCTTCAACAACAGCCAAGCTGCACCCATATTTTTTACAGTAACACAGTTTAGAATGTAAGAATCCATTTGCGTTGAAAAAGCTACCATATCATTCAGCGATGCATTCCTTTCAGTTTTAAAAACAAAGTGTACTCAAAATATTATGCGTTGTTTTCTGTGATAAATCAAACATTCTTTTTCGTAGAGAGTCTTAAAGTGTTATAAATTGCTATGTCCGAACGCTAATAGCTCATTCCATGAATAACTATTCCGCCCATCAAAATGAAACAATTTATAAAATTATTAAATTGACCAAGGCAATGACGCATACGGAAAGATAATTGAAGATGAAGTCGATAAATGTGTGAGTTGGAATCACATTGCACGAAAAAATTCACTCAACTGATTAAGACCGAAACAAAAAAGGACTACATTCCTCGACATGAAATTGAATTTTCTATCGACAAAAAGATATCTTTTTTCCAAAGAACCCTTAAGTAAATTGCTGCCCGCATTGAATAAATTTACAAGCTAATTGTGAGGAGTTTAGACAGAAGTGTCTTCATGCTTATAGGTACAACCACTGTCCAAAATATCTACAGCTTAAGAAAGAATATAAAACGATTAAAAGTTCAAGAGGACAAGAGGATCGGACCGCAATGGTAAGATGACAAAGTATAGACTTGCTACAATTAAAATACAGAACGCAAATCCTTTCTTTAATGATATCTTTGCGTCTCGTTTTGCAAGGCGAGGCTAAAGCGCGTTAGTGACGTCACATTGGCAGGTGGTCCTTGTACAAGAGGCACAGATTGGTTGTTTGCTCAAGTTTTGAAATAAGATACGCAGGTTCTTGAGAATCATGAAATTGTCATTTTTAATGGGCAGAGTTATCAGACTTTTCATCTAACCTCGTGTTAAGGAGACAGGCTTGCCCGTGGAAACTGTTCTGTTCGTGTTTTGAAGCAGGTCCCTTCGGCTTTGCCACGGAGTACGTACATTCTCGCTACGATGTATCTCACAAAAGAAAACTCGGAAACCAATGCCCGTCAAATTAATTGCTCTTTATAAGTTGCTTCCTATAAGTTTACTTCCCTCATTTGATTCTTTTATTCTCAACTATAGCATGAAAAAAAAAATTAGTACCGCTTGTATTGAAGGCACCTATAAAATGATAAAGCCACGAGATAGATAAGACTTTTACCATAGTATCTTTCTCTTTTCAACAAGCACGTTAAAACAAGGACTTCACTGACACAGATAATAGTCGTAAAACACCTGGGTTTGAAGGCACCCCCTTAATAGGCTTATTGTGTTTCAACTGTAATTTCAAGCGTGCGTTTAGGGGGCATTGAAAGCTATAAATGACTTTTGAAAGGGTGTAACTTTTAGCACTAATGTGTGATCCTTTTTCGATGGCTTATTTTTGTTGGGTAATTATCATTTAAAAAAAACTCACAGACCACATTTGTTTGTGCGACTTTTTGTCCTCCAAGTTTCCAGTGGGAATGTTTGCTTTATTTTTTTCACTACTAAGCTTCGAATAGAACGTTTAAGGTCGCATACGTAAAGTGAAAAAAATACTTTCGCTCCCTCATCGAGCGCGTGCGAATGTGTTTTTCTTCTTTCATCACCATGCAATTCGAAGCTCGAGCGCGCGAGTAACCTCAGATCGTGGCCTACACCGAATTACCACTGGATTGCGCGTATCATGTACCCGATCACATCTCTTACATTAACTTATCAGCGTCCTGATAGATTATTCTCGTTTTACGATACGAACCGGTTAATTCAGGGGAAATTGTCATGAAAAAGTTACATCTTTCCCTCCCGTCGAGTTGGAACCAAAATTTAAAAATATTTGGGTACGAAATTAGAATTTGATGATCAGCACCTGTCTCCTAGATTGGTGTCTCCTCCCCACACGAACAAAGTAATTTTATGAATGTTGATTACAAAAATAAAAAGCGTGGAATGTTGTAAAATGTCTGTTAATTAATTATCACTAATTGATAACACCCTCTATTGTCAAGCCAAGTCCACAGGGCGCCGTAGGGTGTTAGGTTGTCCATTATCAAGCTCACTCTTGTAAACCTTGTAAACTAACTAATCAAATTGCGACCAAACACCCATCAATTCACCATTCACCCGAGCTAACAAAAGCTCACTCCTCGATCTCTTTTGTCTTGACTCGTGTCAGAGGTAGATCTTCGGGTTTTAAACTCCATTAAGTAGAGCTCTTTGTAAACCCGGGGTATATATGTTTTTTGTTATCGAGTATTACCTGTGCGGAAACCAGAGCTGTCGACTACTCTGACAGCCAAACCAAACGCGCCAATTTCTTGCCTTTGTCACTCGCTTACTTATCAAATGGAGCATCTATTAATTTGACAAAGAGCCAATCATAGCGCCGTATCTAAATTGCGGTCATTAGTTGCTAATTTCAACATAGCACAGTTGTTTCAGTTTGGACGCGAGCTGGAGACGAGACAGTCGAGGATATATAGCAGAAGCGCACGAGCCAGTCAAGAGGAGATAGCCGCAACAATCTGTATCGTAAAGAGCTCGTAAGAAGACCGTCCACATAATAACACCGAAGCCATAGTTAAATATGCAGCACTGCGAGTGGAACAGAAGCCTCAATGTCTTCCCTTCGTATAACTCGTCGTCGTTTTATATTGACGATATTTTAGGCTCGGGATCAGCTCAGAGAACTCAGCCATCCATCTGCACTTCAACCATGTGCGAGGTACCAAAACCACCTTGCCTTTCACCAGCTTTTCATCTACCTCCACCGCGAACTTACACTAATCTGAGTAGCCCATTCACGCCTTACCATTCCCCAAGGAGCTTTGGTTTCCACGCGCCGAGTATTCCGAGTGTGTACGAAGCTTACAACGATCATAGTAAGTAATACTGAACACCGATAACTAGACCAAAGTGTAAAATGCTGTGGGGTCACTGGCATCAGTGAAGTGATTTGTTGCGTTCGGCGAGATATCACAATCGATTAACGCAATTGAGTTGTATTTTGTGTCCCATCAATAACCTCGATTTCTTCATGTGTTCTCGTCTGTGGCGTTCTCAGTAGGAAAGGATTAGCGTAAACTGTTCAGTCTCTCTGCTTTTTAGTTTAACCACACAGCACTTTCCTTCGGCTGTGAAGTAAGTGATAAGAGATTTAGGTCATTAACCAGAGTTCAGCTCAGTTCTGGCTGCTAAATTGCCTGACTATCCAAGTGCCATTTCACAGTTTACTCAATTCAGCGATATATAGCAGCCCTTGTTTCACCATACCTGGCAGATGACATCTTATGACTGAACTCTATCATCTGATAAACTTCCTGTAGGTCGTATGTTCGTCCAAACACAAAAAGTATCATCGTCTAGTTGAATTAGTATTCAGCATTCCTCTCTAAATAGATCATTTCAGCCTCAACAGTTGGCAAATTTTGGGGAGTAGAACTTAGCGGAAATGGCTAGTAGTATTAGCACCTTACTCGGACCTCAACTTCAGCCCGCAGAAATTACTGCAATCCGTAATCATTTCCGCACGTTCTTTTCTCATAGGTGCCTGGAATCTGTTTTTACCGAAGCCTCAGAAGAAGAAAGGCGGCCAAGTGCGATTCTCCAACGAGCAAACTTTAGAGCTAGAAAAGATTTTTGAAAGTCAAAAGTATTTATCGCCCCCAGAACGCAAGCAATTGTCCAAGGTGCTCGGGTTAACGGAGCGTCAAGTGAAGACATGGTTTCAAAACCGCAGAGCGAAATGGAGGCGCTTTAAACAGGAATCACAAGGCGAGAAATCGGAAAGATTAGAATCGGAGGAATCAAAGTTGGCAGAAAAGAATTCTTCGTGAGTTTCGAGAAGCAATCGTACGTACATTGACGCATCACGACTTCAAGCCAGAGGTGGAAATGCAAACGTAAAAATCAGCCGAATGTTTTGAAATTAACGCAGTTGAAGAGTTGTTTGGCGCTGGTTTTACAGCGTTTAAAAAACAAGAACTTATTGACTTTTTCAGCAGGCAAAACTTTGAGAATTTACTCGCGCTGGTCGCCGAGTGTTTGAGTTTAATGGTTTTCTAATAGTTTAGTTCGGCTGGCAATTCAAAGTATCCGTTCGTGGTGTGGCTTGGTATCGTCACTGAACATTAATTGCCCAAAGTGTTCGGACAAAAGAACATTTTATAGAACTAAGCTTCTGTGTTCTTCTTCCGTTGCTAAAGTAGTCAGTGTAAATTCGTCAGCTAACATACAGTGATGTGCTATTGAATCACGCATTAGAGTAAAGTGATTAAGCCAACTTAAGGGCCATTCAGCAAAGAAGATCAGAAGGAAATAGAAAATTCCTGTTTTGTATATAATGAGATTTGAACTCAAAAATCTGACGTTTCTTTTTCTTTCAGATAATTTAGTTGTAAAGAAAAAGAGAAATACTGTACAAAGAGGCTAACAATAAACAGAATACTATGTAATAGCTTTGATTTCCAATTAGTCATTTTTACCAAGAATAAACTTACTCAAGCGTCAGTCAGTCTCCGTAAATGCGTTCTCTTTTTCTAAATAGCCCGCAAGAACACAAGTATTAGCAAGTGAAAATGTCATGGTAAAGGTCTCAAACAACAACAGCGCTTTATTTAGGAAGAAACATAGTTTATTTCACCCAAGCGACAGATATACCTGGGATAGTTTGGAAGGCAATTTGAAGAGTTTTGTAACACAAGATAATTGCTTGGTTTAATCTCTGACATTTCCTTTGATAAGATTGACACAGTCTTTTAGCGAATTGCGTTTTCATTCTCATTATTACTGTTTTAATTGCTCTATAGACAGGATGTTCGCTTCCAAACAAATTTTCCCCTTTTTCATTAATGCACAGAACCCTTTGAGCAACCACCTCTGTGGAATAGTCCTATAGATAGCTTTTTGTTTTCGGTGAACTGTTATAGATGGAAGAAGTGGGAAGTTGCCAAACACACTGGTCTGAAGGACTATTAACCATCCTTAATTGCTACTGTGTCACTGGATGTAAAATCATTTGTTTATATTATGGCGACAAGGGGCGCTCGCAGCAAAGATAAAGTTGACCAAATCTATAAGCTCAATCAAATGATTCCACTCCTCGCCCAGAGCGAAACGCTTACACTGTACGCTTTTTCTGCGTTGCCTTTAAAAACACCAAGAGGATTGTTTTCCCAAGCAACGACTATCCGATTGGTCTTGATTCTAAAAGCTTTCCTGTTCAAAGGAAAGGTGTGAAATCAGATGTGATATAATAATTACCAGGCCCAGTTCTGTTTGCAAAAGGCACAAAGAGTGTTTTAGAGTGGGATTGCGAAAAGCAATTGGTGTCTAGTATTTTCTAGGAGGTCGCTTTCTCTCTAATTGAAGGAGGTTTCTGCTCTTTTGTAATCGATCATGAATGAGTTATCAATTCCTCGCTTTCCCCTCCCAGTTTCCACAACAATGGATCTAAAAGACTATTAAACACATCACCTCTGTTGTAAATTGCTCTGTAATATCTAATGTTTATTCTTTTTGCACGTTTTCGAAACTAAGACCAAGAAAACACCATGATCGAAATAGATTCATCCTCGTGCGGTTTGGTCAGAAATGAAGATCGCAAGGCATAGGTTGTTTGCGGTAGTGTGAAAAATATATTGCGTGTGTGGTCGAAGCATTTTACGAGGAGCAGAGATAACCCTTGTCACATTCCCTATTCACTGCTGGTAATCCAAATTCAAAATAACTTTAATCAAGATATACTTTTAAGCAATTAGGTATCTCAAGCTTTGTGTAACTTAACACTAAAAATGTTTTCTCGTAAAATCTGAGGAACAAGACAAACGCAGATCACAAACAGATTAGCCTGCATCTATGTTATTCGCGTTCGCAAATTCATGATTTTGAGCCGGGAGTTTTAGCTTTTTCAATGAACATTATTAGCTGATTTGGCGCGTTTGTATATTCTCGCTTTTCAGGTCGCTTTTCCGGCCTATTGACGCGTTTAGCTCTCCCCAATTAAAAACCAGCTGTTCACCAGTTATGAGAATAAATCAGCACGAAAAAAACCTTGAATTTGTTCTGTTTCTAAAAACCAGGCGACTTTTTTATCAAAGTTTGAAAAGTATATTTCTAAAGACGACCATTATAAGTTGAGGAACCGACTTTGAGCTGAGTTACAACATAGAGAGAGCGAACGAACAGGGCCCCAAAGGGTTTGTGTACCAGAAACCAAAGATGGAAGGCTCACTTGCTTGGATTTTAGAAGAATGAGTCAAGTTTTTGTCTGCAAAAGTAGATCGGACAAAATAAAATGAATCACTTTGTGTTTACGGAGTTATTAGTAAGATCATTTGCTCTCCCTGCTCTGGTTTTGTTTGAAGAGGAAATTACTTCATGAGCGGACAATAAGCGCAGAAGTATGGAATATTTATTGTGCCTAAAAAGAATGAAAGGCAAATTTGGAGGCAGTTAAGGTAATTATTATCAAAACGCCTAATTACGTGTTTTTTCAATGCGGAATTAAGGGGAAAACTGGCAAAATTTTCACCTTTAGGTCAACGACTTTGAACAAGAGAGATCATTCTCTCTTGCTTTGAATCATGTCAGACTGTTGTTTCGGAGCGACAAGCAATGAATTTGATCAAATTAGCTTTGTCGTTTTGAGCAATAAGTCACATTCAAAGCTAATTCACAAGAAACTAAGGTTAGATCGGCATTGATATAAAACATGAACTTTTTTTCCCGATAAATAGCACAGAATGAACCTTCATCATAAAAGTATATATGGGAACAAGTGATTGAAGTATTTCAATGTAAAATCAATCTCCTCTATGTCTTTTGCGTGATAAAATTCATTAACTTTATCGATCTGTACATGTGAAATTATGGGTTTTAAGTTGTTGTTCATGCCTATACGTTTAGCAGACAAGAATTCGAAAACGTTTGAAATGCTTACGATTCCTTTTTCCTCAATATATTGTCAGCTTCCTTATACGTATAATTTCCAGAAATCACACATTCAAAGAACGCTGAAGGAGATTACAAAGCACCTGAATGATGTGAAAACTACTTTAAAAGCATCCTTCAGCGGATAACCGAAATTGCAGGAACAACAGATAACAAATGTAGGATGATTTTCGCTTGGCCGGGAAACAGTTAACAGCTTCGGCCGGTCTTTCTGCCGAATAATTTTACTGCCGCAAATCAGTGAACACGCCCCCGTCCAGTGGTATCGGCTTAGTAAAGGAATTCACTTTTAGGTTTGCTAAAAGCTTTTGAAAATGGACTTGCGCGCGTCTATTTGTCTACTTCCAGATTTTCATTCAGTTTAAACAATAAGGGCGACACGCCACATAGGGTTAAAAGGGAAGTTCATCCCTTACTGGAGAAAAAAAAATACCTTGTATCAGAAAATACTACCTTGCTGATGAAAATATAATCCCCAATAGATATTCTTCACATTATCTATATATGATAAAACGCCCGAAAGACAAATTTATTGAGACAGAATGCTCTTTCATATGTTTCATATGTTCTGATTCATTTTTATTAACTGTTTGGGAATTTTTATTTTTGCACAACTAACAATTATAGATCATTTAGACCATTTACAAACATGTACTAGACTGCTCATGCTATTATTCTGGTTCATTATATTGCATTCTCTTCCTGTGTTTTCTGGTTATGAAAAATGCACTCCATTAAACTGGATTGGAAGACACTGACTCCTTTGAATTCATGTAAAGAGTCGTAAAGAAAAGTAAAATCGCATTGAGCAAAAAGTTACAATTACAGTTGCGTGGCGCAATCAAGCCATGAGAAAGGAATACCATTAACACTTAGTCACAATTTATGATATCAAACATTGATCAAATAGTTCTTTTTTGAGGATTAATACAGTAACAGAGGAGAGTAATGCTTAGAACAGTTTATTTACACATGATGGCCCCATTACAGGAGAGAAATTTAATCAAAGGCTAAGGGATTCACTATCTGCCAAATCACCAACAAACTGATGACCCTGCATAGGAGCTCTTCAGTGTTAGCCAGAGCACAAAGAAAAACTATAATTTTTGGATGCAGCTGAGGTTATGGAGCGCGGTACTTAGTTGTGGTCTGTAACCCAGTTACCAAAATTACTTAAATTAATGTATACAAGCTGTCTTGGTATCCGACAAAAGCTAAATAAAATAAATTAAGTCGGCATCACTTCATTTCACTAAAATATTTTATTGCAACAGTAGCACAAAGTTGACCAGATATTGTTTTCGCTTACTACTAAAAAAAAAACTTACAAACAATGTCGTACAGTAAACCGAAGTCATAATGAGTTATTCCAATATTTGTAGTACTAGGATTTTCGTAATAAAACTATAAACCTTTCTGAATGTAAAAATTCCCAGAAACGTCATACGGAAAGGTTGCAAATTGATTGAAAATACTTCACAAAAGTATAAACTGAATTTATACCTCATTGTCAGCACAAAGACATCTCTGTTACATGAATCAGCTTTGATTGAATTGAATGGTTGCACTATGCTCGGATTTTATTTAACAGAGGCTTAAGATCACGACACTGAGAGTGCAACACAGCAGCCATTAATTTATATGACTGCACCAAACGCCATTTGATCAAAAGACTCCGCAATGTAGCTGAAGCAACTAAAGAGCTGCAAACACTGCAAAACGGTTTCTCTCTCAGTTCGCTTACCGTTAGTCAGGATTTAAGCGACACGGGCTCAGAAGTTACGATTATAAACGCGATTGACTGAAAGTTAGATTGAACCTGCAGAAAAAAAGAAAACAAAACAAAAAATATCAGATCTCAATATGCCATTGGGTCACGAAAAAATCACATTTAAGAATTCTTATTGAATTGTTGTTACAAGACAACGTTGCCTTACAGATTTTTTCCATATGCTGCCGTGATTTCCCAAATTTCCTAAACAAAACTCCTGTCGGCACCATTGTTTCACAAGTGATAATTTTTGTTAATGTTTCAAATGTTTCCTTTGAGCTGCAAGGAGGGGCAGGTGGCGACAAATACTGAAAATGTCAAGGAGTTATAGCTTTCTGTTACCTTACCATGAATGTATATGTAAATTCTCAAGAAACGGTACTTGTTCTTTCCAGCTTTAGCCGGATGTCTAATCACTTTTAACTGCATGACTTTACCTATGAATTTTGGAAAAATAGACAACTTACTACTATTACATACGTAGTAAAGCCGAACTTGTTTATATTAGTAAAAATGCAGACAGGATTCCTAGAGTTAAGTTTGTTGCTCATTTTCGTTGATTGTAAGTCAATTACTGAACCCTTTTTATACCAAAATGGAGCAAATAATTGTTCTTAGTATCACGCGCATTCTATATACTTTCGTAAATCAGTAGACAAGTCATTTATTTTAGCACTAGTTAACATAGCGGAATGTAGTGAATCGAACTCATACACCTTTCGTAAGATCATAAACATCAACAATGTCGCCTAGAGTTCTTTCTGAACAACAGTTATGTCACCAGCAGTCTGCTTAAAAGTTAGAACTACGTTACACAGCATAATTAACAAAACCATACACGATAAAACTCACGGCTCAGTTCTGTAGCTTTAAGTTTAGGATCATACTTTAGGCCAATTTTGTATAGTTCAGACTCGAACGGTTGGAACTACATTCAGCTGCATAATATAGAGTTTCCATAGGAAAGAACTGCTCCGTAGCTTTCGTTAGGATTTTACCCGAAGCCTTAAGACTAGAACATAGCCATATAACTGGAAATTACACCCAGCCAGCCCCTGTATTGACGCAGTTTCCCGCATGTAAGAGTTCACCTACAACCTCAAACTTAGAACTTACATCAGTCGAACAGCATATTTATGAGCAGAACTACCAGGACTGAAAATAACACTCTGTAGCTTTAACTAGAATAACACAGACACTTGAGTATTTTACCTAGAGGCAAAACTGAGCTTCACTTCATGGGCAGCGGAAAGGGTCACACTAGAGGCAATCAAGGTAAACTATAGAAACGTCGGATGAGTAATATACAATTAAAAAGGAAATGTTGCTAGCATTATCGCTAATACATGCTTTAGTTTTCTACTTAATTAATGAATTATATCAAATTGAAATCCAAAGGAAACTGTAGAAAGGGCCAAGGCAAGCAGCAAGTAAACTTATGTTCTTTTGCTTTATTTTTATGAGAGATAAATACTTATCAAAGTGAAAGAATACTGCTTGTCAGTGTCAAACTGAGAGATTAAAAACATACTCATGAAGACGTAATATAAATTACGTAATGAGCTTTATAAGGAATCCTTTTTTAATATGTCGATGTCAAAAGCTAGTTTCACTCTGAAAGAGAGCTTGTAAATTGTTGCGTGCGGCACAGCACACTTGGACAAGCCTCTTTAACAGAGTATACAACATGTATGACCTTCTAAATTGTAGAGTTGATTAATGCTTGATCTCTGTTACAAACATGAGAATTGAAAGTGACTCATAACTGTGGTACTTTCGTTTCTAATTAACTAAAAAATCGTTTGCACTGTCGTTGTTATGGTGGGGAAGCTGTTTGCTGGTGTTGTTTGCATGTTCATACCTGAAGACACGCCCAACCAAAGGGAAAAAATGGTTGTTAGTTCTAAACCTCTTTCAAATCCAAAGCATTCCTCGGTGAGATTGCTGTGTCAACTTGGGAAAAGCGATTAGCCTTTTCTAGCACGCCCCCAAATCACTGAACAGTGTGCTGTTTGAGTTAGTAAACATCTTGTGTCATTTCTACAATTAGGGTTGTTTACCCGTTGGTGCCCCGCAGTCGAGGGTTTTGTGACTATGGTGGTCCATTATCTAATACAGGAAACACAGCTATTTGATTCTCCTTGAGTAGTTTTCCGGAGCGCAAAGCAAGGGAAACATGAAGTGAAACAGAAGACATGGGTTTGAAGAAAAACTGTCTACCCAAACCGGAAATTTCAGCAATTTGAGTCGTTTGTTACTTCTGATATCAACATAATTGATAGATTTGTAGCACATGGTTAAAATTTCCAAATTAGGATTTCGTTCCACTTCCTTGTGAATGCCCGTGGTTTTGTTATTTCGTATATAACATCCACTTAAATTTGCAGGCACTAAACTGTTGTACTGTACAGCCAGAGGTAGTCACTGCTTTTTTTCTCGGCCTCGCCACTGCTAAGCAATTATGGGCCCAAGGACAAAGGGAAAAAAGGAACGAATTGTTCTGTTCACTAAAAATTCTTAACAATCAGAAAATTCATTCTCCATTGGAAGAAACACTCAGGCATCCATGACTCATTTACTGTCACTCTGGCCTCGTTTTATCTCCTTCGGTAAGTTCAGCTGTCGGTTCAGTTCGTTTTTTGCTCGGGTGGTCCACGGGCAGGGTTGCCGCCGAATGGTTCCTTATAAAGAACGAGTGAGGTCTTCATTAAAAGTATTTTATTACACCTTAAGTTAACCGCGTACAAATCTGCGGTAGTCAATAAAGCTGTTTATATATGAACACCCTTTCTTTTCACCCAGGGCATCATAACTTTAGAGAATAATCAGCACTCACTGATAAATATGCATTTTGTACAATTATTCAGAATTCTTCTAAAATAAGCAGTGCTTATACGCCCGTCTGACTAGTGGCTGCGACTGGCTGATATTTAGCTCTACCGTCCGTTCAGTTTGATAGCTTGATAACGACAAAAGCAAGAAGACACAATACTAGCATGAGAGTTCAAAACAAGATATAGATCTAGTTCTTGAGGACAAAGCTGGAATAACAGAAAAACAGCCGAGTGGCGTGTTTTTTCTTCGTAGAGTGGCAAAGAACGCCTACTAAAATTTATACGTATTTTTCTTGTCAGCCCATAAACTGGTCGACTCATTCTTCTCTCGTCACGATTTCAAAATTAAAAACCCGATATGAAGCGCCTACGAGACGGTGAATCGCTGTACAATTTTTATGGTTAAAATTGTTTAGTATATAATTAAGTTGTCCAGCTGTCCCATCAAAACAAACGAGTTGTTCCGAGCTATCAAATTCTGTTATCGCCTGCATTATGAGCAATATGCTGTACGCTGCACATTCTCGGATTGGAAGATTGGCAGATTGGGGATTGACAAGGAACGCTTTGTGGTACGAATCAGGATTTATTTGATAGAGCGACACAAGATGAATTCTCTGTCGTCTGTGTTGACATAGATTTGCAAAATTTAAAGAAGATTCTTTCAAATCAATGCTTCGTGCAGTTGTTATTTATTGTTTTCTTTAGATAGTAGTTTGCAATCAAAGGAATCGATAAGGTTGTTTTGCTAATGTTTCAGACAGGCGGGAGACGGACGCAAACGAAAATTTCCTGTTCAAACAGTCGACACGAAATGTCTTTTGTTGAAGTTCAGTTTGCTGCATCCTTCCAAGATGTTTGAAATGAGTCTTGACGTCTCTAAATTGCCATGCAAATAAAAATGTTACTTTTTATAGGGTTCCTGTGCATCCGGGAGCAAGCTTTTAAATTTGGACCGTGAAGTGCAATTTACAGTGGTAAAGCAATTAACAAAGCAATTAGTCACCGCAATTAGCAAGCTGTCCACAAACGCACTTTATACCCAACACAAGTATTTTGCTTTCGATAGCTATCAACACACTTATATGCGTTATTAATCACAAAGCGTCAAAGCAGCCATGCACTGGAAATAATTCACAAGACGTGCGAATTTCATGCCTCGAAGTGGACCGACTTTATTGTATAATATGGCATGGTTCTGTGTTTCGAGTCGTGTTTATCATTTGAGACCTATAATCCTCGCGCTAGGAAAGATTACGAAAGCAATTATCGCTTTGGGAAGATCGCCCATAGTGTCATTTCCTGCCTGCTGTGTTCGGGTGATAGCTACGATGATGTTGATAGAGGAATCTGGGATATTCAATAGCTTCATGGTTTTGGGGGAACGCCTCTTGCAAACAAACAACGAAGCTAAGATCACCTGCGGTTAAAGTTGTTTTACTGGGTGAAAAAGAATTAGCCAGATTTTTGAAAAGTAACCTACCAAATTTCGCAGACATTTGAGAGAAAGAAAGGCCAAAAGCCTATTATTTTGCGTGCGACAAGGCCAAGATTCAAACCAGCGAAGAAGAAGGAAAGAAGAAATAGTCGAAAATAGGGAGAGCGAGGAGGAGGAAAGGAGGAGAAGAGAAAAAATTTTAAAAAGCAATGGTTTAACGTGCTGGACGGAAGATGTCTATTTTGGCGGTAACATTTTCAAACGTCCAGCTAAACCAGTATAACTTCTGATTCAAATGAGATCACCAAGCAAAATTTACACTTTGAACAAAGAAAACAACTCCACGTACAAGCAGCTCAAGTAAATGTTGTACATTTGTTTTACAGAAAAACATGCGGCCGTCCGCAATTAAGTGGAGCCGACTAAAAATGTAGGGGTCTTATGGCCTATGTGAAAATGGCGTATTCGTGAAAGATTATAAGTCACATAGTAATGTATGAGATAATCTTAGGGAACGGAGTCTTTCCTTCTTACCAGTGCTGGGTATCGATAACAGTACAGTGCCAAAGGAGAAACAACCAATCATTATGGCTTTTACATTGCCTCGTAGAAAAAATTAGCAACTTTTTATGATCAAATGGTTTAGTAATGAACACTGTTAAGTAAAAAAAGAAACGAAAACAAACGTGAACAAAAAGATCAAAGAGTGAAGGCGGCTGGTGCTGGTCCAGAGCAGGAGCTCATCAAATTTGATGGCCTCCTGTCCAGAGAGAAAAAGAGGGGGGGGGGGGGTGGTATGGGGGAGGGGCAATGGGTCTGGACGCCGTCCGTCATGCACGTCATGAGACTGTGTAATATATTTTTTACTCATTATTTTGAAATTGAACTGAAGCAACGAACTAACGAACTTACGCCACTTGCGGCCTACTTAAAATTGGTGTAATGACAAGCAACAGTGAAAATGATTAGTTCTATTTGAGGAAATTTGCACCCCTCCGATAAAAACTTCCTGGATGCGCAAGGCCTGCAGCACTGCTCGCTCAGAGATGATCGCAGATGACAACTCGCTTTTATATACCAGAAATAAAAATCACTAAAGGTACTTTTCATTGCCTTTCAAAATAAATCCTACTGGTAGCCAAATTTTATTCATCTCCTTAAATCGTAGATTTCAATGTAGGTAAAAAGTATACAGAGCAGTCGGTTTGCGTCGGTTTGCGTGGGTTTTAGCATCAATAAAGAGCGAATGGACGAGGAGTGCTTACGTCAACATCAGGTCCCTCTGTACGTTTTATTCCGCTAAGGAGCGGCGATCAACACACTCGAAATCATAAACCACAAGAACCACATTTGTCATGTATCATTGCGGCGTGAATCAGTGATGGACAAACAGGTTTTCAGCAAATTCAGGAAGCCGAAACGCCGTTCACGTTATTCTTTAACTGCTGGAATAACTTCATGCAGTCAACATAGACAAGAGTCCTTAGGGAGCTAGATTGGTTTCTTGCCTGATTCTTTTTTGGCTGAAATGAAGTGTTCATGTCTAATTCAGAATACACTACTGAAAAAATCTATTGTTGGATGAATTTTCCAATTAAGCCAAGCAAAAAATATATAATCTTCCTAAAGGATTTCCTTTGTTGTGGAATCTTTTTCGCACACGCAAAAATATCATTACGGAAAAGGGTGGATTCCGGTAGTTACCAAAAATAGATACCGTCAAAACACTTTTTTCTCAAAATAATTTCGCGATCGCCGACGCGAGTCTCCTTAACGTAATTTCCACCCAGGAAGTGAGTTTACGTCACACTTGCGTCATAATGAACTTCTCGATACATTGCAGTCATCAATCGAACTGCTATTTGTCAAAAGGTTAATTTCTGGGTGTGGTCATTAATTGCGAATTTGATAAATTACTTTAATTTTGTTGTTGAAAAATGGACACACGTAAACTGCACGAACTGGGGACTTGGAGAATATTTTCACAATTTAACTTGGCTATGAGAAAAAAATGGTCTGAAGCGAGAAGACAAGACAACACAAGATGCAGCAAAAGTTATTGGATTCGAATCGGGGATTTTTTTTCTATACACCGTCTTATAATTAACTCTGCAGTGTTTGAATTTCTTATTTGGATAAATTAGTACAATGCTGTTCAAACAGAACATATAAAGAATGTAAAATATTTTCTATAAGTGGCTTACCTCAGTTTGACGTGTTTTATTTAATTATCACCCAATATAATAGCTAGATCCATTAAAATTTGGTACTGTACATCTTCATTTTAAAATTTGAAAGCCGAAAGCTAATGTAAAGGCGTTTCCAGACATACAGTTGTCGTGCATACTGAACTGTGAAAAGGTGCAATTCTCCCCTGCAAAGTATGATGACGTCAATTGTTGGGCAGTGCCAAGAGCCATGACAGCAATAACAACAACAACAACAACAAATAGCTTTATACAATAATGCATTTAAAATTGCATTATTATACATACTTATGCTTGGCCTCCGTAGTTAACGAGCTGTGGTACAGTAGCTCTTCCAGGCCTCTATTTTCATTAGCCTAAATAAGCATAAGGAGTTAATTGACGAGATTATTGTTCACGGAGTCAGCGTGAGGTTGCCCAGGGTACTCTCTTGTCGAGAGCGAGCACGGGGAAGCCGTAGCCCTTTTCCAGGATCCAATATAGTCAGGTGCAGTCATACAGTAAAACGTGATGGGAAAAACGCGACCGTCCCCTCAATTCATCAGATCACGCGCGTCTTATTTTCCCTCGGCTTGTTTTATTTTCGCGACTTCCCTCCTGAGAGCCACCGTCGCGCGTGTCGGGCGCTTCTCGTCTCGCTCGTTTCGCGCTTTCCTAAAAGCGAAAAAATAACGCCTGTTATACTGACTTGTTCCTAATCTTCTCGGGGCTCTGTCGCCAAAACAAAATCAGTACTCGCCGGCTATTCCCGCCAGCTACGCAGGCAAAGAACATTGCGAATATAGCGCGTTTTCGCCAAAAAAGAAATCGGTTCACAACTTCATTGAAACTACATTTGCAAAAAATTTACGAATGAGGGCATGTTAACAGGTCTTCCCAGAACTGAGGTGTTTTTTTTGACTGATACATGGTCGTCTTTTTATACTGATCATATATAACAGATAAAAGACAGGTCCACACAAAACAACCGTCAACCTAAACCAAGCTTTGTGCATGCTTGTTTGCAATAAGATTTGCCACTAGTTTAAAACTGACATGCCAAAATCGTAGTCAGTCTCGATACGCTTTTGGTCTCGATTCCCCAGTAAAGGAAGATTGGGAACTAGATCCGGTCCACTTTTAATGGTTTCAGTACGACTTATACCGCTGACCTCTCAGAGCCCCCTAATCGGTCATTCCAGCTCACTCACTTTTTTCTTTTCACTTCATTCTTACGATACCACTAATGGCTTATTTGGTAAACATAACAACGCAACAAATAAACAAAGAATTGAACATAAAATGAAAAAATTATGAAATTTCACGTCAATAGACGAAAAAGGGAGGTAAAGAAATGTATCTAGTGCGTAGCAAGCGGTAAAAGAGGAATTCCCTTCCCCTTCCCTTTTGAACGCCTGCAACGCAGGCTAAAATGTGTCAGGAATTTTGATTCAAGTGTAAAACTGAAACCATCTCATTAACTGTCGTCCCCATCGCGTTCTCTTAAACTCCTTATAAAAACTAAAGTCATCCTTGGTAGGTCCTCTTTTTATTCAGGCAGACATCAGCAACTGGTCAAGCAAACCTAATTCAAAATATATTATAAATTTGAACGAAACAACGTTTAATTTGTTCCTTTTGATGATGTGTGCATGCTCGGAACTCATATACTACAGTCGACTCTTACAGCAGTCTCATCCCTGGAGCCTCCGTTACTTTTGGGTAGCGGATGGGGTAACGGACGCTTTTAGTGGTAGGTACTTATTGATCCCCGTCGCTGTACAAAAGGATCGCCTCTAGGAACGAGATTGCTCTTACAGTCGACTCCTGATAACACGTCGAACCTTCCATAATTCAAATCTCGAGCAAACTCGAACAAAAATCGATTTCCGTCGGATTTTCTCCATAGCGGAGCTCTCTCGCGCGAAGCACGCGCAGGGTAGCACCATGGGTAAGAAACTGAAGTAATCTACCCGTCCGAGGAAATTTGGTAATCACGTGACCGAACGCCCTCCCGCCCGACTGACCGTTCGTCAGCACCACAGGCAAACCAATGTAACATAACTCAATCAACAGGTATGGTAACAAAATGCAACTCGATGTTATTTTGGCGGGAAATCGCATGCATAGCCAACGGCGTCTTGTAAAGCAGAGACATCCAAAGAGTCAATAAAGACGAAAACGGAAAGCGGAAATTGTTTCTGTATCCGTGTTGTCTAACGTATTAACGGCTTAGATTCATTGTCATGTCCTCAAATTTGGAATATAGTGCAAGAGAAAGACAGAGAAAAAGAGAAAGTAGGCGGCAGGCCAGTGAAGCTCAGCGAGAAAAAGGGCGACAGAGATCTAGAGCGAGAGATAAAAAAAAAAAAAGAGGAAATTTTTTTGATGAAAGAACAACATGAAAATTCGCTTCGCTCTCGGTGCAAATGCGTCTTGACTAAAAGATCGCGAATGGCAAGCAGAACTGTCGTGTGTTTCCTAGCCGGAATTTGGAGCCGTTGGAGCGAATTTACGGCCGTTTTCCTTCGGTGGATCCTTCGGGCCGCTTCGCTGGAGTCCCCAACCTTGGTAAACCTTATATAGATAGAGAAAACCGTTTACAGTACAACCCATAAAACGGACATAAATCGGCCCATGGACCACACAGAAGAGACGTAACATACATTTTGTGTAATGTAAGCTGTTTTTTTATTGAATCTTTTCATTTTCGTAGGTAACAGAAACGATAGGTTTTTCCCCCATACAAATCCTTATATTTCGAATGTTACGCAACAATGCCGATGCTCTTCCAGCTTGGGCTACCGGTGCATCTACTGTAATTTTAACCCCGGTAACTCGAACCCTCGATAAACCCTCGATAATTTACCAGAGCGTGATAATTCGAAAAAAACGCAGTGAACTGCAGTTCTCTAAAAAAATCGCGTATTCTTTCTCTTTAAGCTTGAAACTTCACTTTTCTGTCAGTCCAATTCAAATACAATGTTGAGCGCTTTGATGCTCAATTTCTTTTTCAAAACATCTGAAATATTAATATATTTCTTGCTGCCCTTGAAGTAAAGTGTGCATGATAGTTGCATTCCCTCCCCATCCATTTGCTTATCAGTTCCTTATTCCCGGTTATTTGCTTTGAACTCCCGATATCTCGAACTGTTTTCGATTTCCCTTGAAGTTTCGAGTTATCGGGAGTCGACTGTACCTGTGTGATATACTAATGAATCCTAATACATATGAAACAGCTGTGCATGCTGAATGCATGCTGTGGCTTTTATTGCTCCATTGACATGAATATAAAAAAAGGGGTATGAGTGAAAGAAAAATGATGATGTTTGTTTTTGCCGCGCAGGTGGCCTGGATGCAAAATAAATTGCAAATAACGGCTCTTCCGGTAATGATTCTGCTATTAAGAAACTCAACAACCTGTTTTCGGTCAACGAAAGGGCTTAAACGTAATCTAAGACAGCCAAATCTCCTAAAAATGTTTCCTCTTTTATTGTATTGCATCTAATATACAGAATATATTCTCGTGATTAACCTTAAAATGGAAAGAGATAGAGCCGTGGAAGGAGGGTATATTAGGAGATGCACGAGGGCCAGGCAGAGACTTGTGTCACTCAACAGACACTCCAATATAGTTTCAAATAAAGTGAGAAAAAGTGAACATTTTTACTTTTTATTGAGAGGAACCAAGTAAAAAGGTTGACCTTTCTTTTTTCACTTCAGCAACGCGCATTTAAATACACCAAGACAATATTTTGGACTAGTTTTGCAAACACCTTATTTATTGCACGTCCGTGACTTCTATTTTTAGTTATGTCGGTGCTAGAACTGCTGTCTCATCACGCCCGGATCGAGATAAATAACACCTCGCTTTCTTCATTTCTGATCCAATTCTTATTTCTGTTTTCTATTTTTTTTCCCATTTGTTGGTCAAACGTTTGTGCAATTTTCCAACCGTAACCTTCAAAAGAAGCCGAAACCGATAAACATGCTGTCGATCTATGCCTGGAAGTAGATATGCATAGTTGGTTTTCACTGACTGACAAAGTGCTCTGATCTAACTCGTTGCCACAAGATTCTAAAAGCTCTTATTGTAAAAACGCAAGTGCAAAGGACATGTAGTCTTCTGTAAACATTTTGCAAATGAATTTTGGCCGGTGGACAGAAAGACAAAACCCCCCGATTTACTCTTCGAACATGATTGGTCAACGGATTCGGAGGACTTTGTTATTCAAATTTGGGTGCTAAACTCAGTGTCGTTTTCTCGGCTAAGTAATGAATTAATAACGCGCAAAACGAACTCAACGCACGTTCGAGATTGCCCCGTATTGCTCAATTTTCACGAAGGACTTTCCGGTTTTTTCCCCGAGGCAATTTATGGCACCGGTGTGGGTAATTTTATGTCCTTATTGGCAAGAATAGTTGTTTATATTCTTAGTAGCCGTGTAACTATCAAGTCTGTCTGCCTGATCAGTTGGACCGCTTGTTCGGACAAAGCCTTGTGACAGGTAATGTTGAAAGTGTGAAATCGCTTCCCTATTGTAAACATGGCCGAAGAACAACTCCAGAAGGCTGACTCGAACCTCAAGCCGAGCGAGCTGAAGGCTGCATTCAAGCGAAGCAGGGACATCGACGCACTGTTGGACGAGGAAAGAGAATTAAAAGAAAAAGAAGTTCAGATACTTATTTTAGGTAAGTATAGCATTAGGATCTAGTAAATTCCGCTGTCACTATAGTCGGCTCGTTAACGAGTGTATATTCGGTCATCTGTTCTTTAATATTGTTGCCCTTTTACCACGGAATGTAGCCAACTTTCACAAGCTCCCAGATATAAAATTCATGGAGGGGCAAAGTATCCTAGTTTGCCTCGTGAAGCATCTACCCTGGTCATATCATGATCGGCAAAACCTCTTTGAGAATTGTTCCATACCTACTTTTTCAAAGAAAGCCGTTCTTAAGTAAACAGCGACAAAACAATTTACAGCTATTGAAAATCAAAATTCACCTCCGATATAACGCATTAAATATATATAAGCTTAACTGATTTTAAAGGGCACGTCGGTGAATTGTTTTTTTCTTTTCTTATTTGGTGAACTACAGATATGTAGAACTTATTCTTATTAAGACTCATTCGCGAAAAAATCTAATCCCCTTAAGATAATGTGAGACACTACGAAAGTGGAAAAATGTTTTAACTAGACAACTTGCTGACAAACACTTAACATTTGCATATTGTATACTTTCGAAAATAGTTCTAATTTTACCAGGAACATAAAATCATAGGCTTTCGCTTTTTGGAGGTACAAATTGTACAAAATACCCAAAATGGTTATTCAGCTAATATTTTTCGCATCGGTGATTATTAATAATTAATAGCGTTCAGAAACCAGAAGAAAGTTGGGAAAATGACATCCAATTATGATTTCAAATTAAAACGGAATAAATTTAAATTTATAGATTGGCAAATGATGAAATATAGTAACTCTACAAGTGCAAGCTATTAATATCTGTTGAGCATTAATATATTGATGAATCAGGTATATTGTAGTGACCCATTATTCAAAGTGTTTTTTTCGCTTCATTGTCAAAAACACATAGAAATCAGAATCTAATCAAAAAACAAAAACAAAATCAATACAACAACCACAAAACTTACTTAAAAGTCTTGGATTTTTGTCTTTTTCATGGAAGAGTGGTGAAGTGACTTCCCAAGATGCCAAACAAATGTTCAGTTAATTTTGAAAATAACAGTATGTTTTGTAGTTCCTTACGTTCCTCTTACATGTAAAGTTTAGCGAGAAAACATGAGAAAAAGTTGCTGCATAGGATTTCTTTGTGAATTTGTTTGTTTTGACTGAAATGAACATATTTGTGGTCGGTTTTTAATGGAAAAAATTAGCAACGACGACGTCGACCAGCTGGCGACTGCGATGACAAAGCCGAGAGCGTCTAAAAAGAAATCGGACACGGCATGTACGCGACAACGAATTAAATTTTTCACTCCTTCTAAACTTGGCCGGGGGTGGGGTCACCAAAAATTCAACACAGGAAAATTCACCTGCATTTGAGATTTAAGTGAGTGAGTATAGTTTTGATAAGGTTTTTGAAAAGAACGCGAACTAAATTGAGTTTTTAACACTGAACTTTCAAGATCACTGCCCTTGCCGTTCCCGAAGTCGTTGCTGATTCCATACTGTAAAAACCCGCGTATAAGAACCTAAGCTTTGCCAAGCTAGCCTAAGAAGGTTCTTATAAAAAATGGTGCTAACTGGAAAATTAGGCTACTCAGGTTCTTAAACAGTTTTTTTATTTTTAAAAATAAATAAGGTGTTTGACATTGGTGGGTGTGGCCTATTTTGGGCCTATTTTTTTTATTGCATGCATAAAATGTTACAAAAATCCCTTTAACCCAAGCCTGTTAAGGACATTTAGGAAGTTTATTCAAAGCCATGCAAGTTAAACAGAACAAAAACAACATTAAAGCATGGTACTGTGTTGCTGCTGGGCCAAACATGGTACTGTCATAGAGTCAGGTTCCTCACTTACTTTACACTTGTGTTCTGTTGCCACATATTGGTATTGGTATTGTAATTAAAAGAGACAATTATTACGCGGGTGGTTCTATCTTCATTTACTCGACTATTAAATTTTTTTTTTCAGTGTTTGACTTAATTTCTCAAAATAAGAACCTGTTTCAAAATTGTAGGCTAAAACTGGTTCTTATGTAAAAGGGTTCTAAATGGACAATCTTAACCTAACAGTAGATGATAGAGTAAGGTTTTTCACCTCTGGGGCCGTACCTGAATCTTAGCTTACACGTACCACTTCTAGACTTCCCTATAAATCATAGCAATTCCAGAAGGTCTCAAAGAGTAACATGCACTTCACTTGGAATTACCACAAGTTCCTCAGCTTCTAGAAAGAAAACTACAGCACTTGAAGCTCTGAGCTACCATTGTAGTACTTTTAAAAGCATTCATCGCGGCCGATCGAGATCACATATTAGGCTGTTAAAAAAGACGCTAAAATAATCTCAGGGGATCTTTATAAGTAGATCTTGCCAGTTTCGCTTCACGAGGGTTGCAAGCTTAGTTATAGGGCCCTCAACACTTTCCGGACCGGGCCGGTGTGATTGTCTTTTTATGCAACATCCTTTTTTTGTCCTTTTTTGTTTGAAAACGGAGATTTTTCTCTCTGTGTTTGACCTATCGTCCACACGTATCTGGTGAAACGTTTTTTTTGGCTATTGGAAAGGCGACTGTCACCAAAAATACAGCTTTTCAAAATCGCCCTCCAGAGTGGAGATTTTATTAAAACGCCGGCTTATCGTTTACGTGTGGGCTGACGGAAACAAATACCACAATGTCATACATAATACAGCGCATGCTCTGTAAGGCATGCATCCTCGGAGACCCAGGGGCAGTTAGTCGGGTCGATAAAAATGTTCGTGGTGAAAGTTTACTGTGAGATCGAGACGAGCCCCTGGGCACTTACTCTTACCGAACCAGTTCCAGAAGCGTTTGAATTGCCTGCTTCTGATTGGCCAGAAAAAATCAGCGAAGAGAAGCTTCGGGGTGACTCTCGTGTTTTCTTACACGACGTAGTTTTCCTCATCGATCGCCATAGTTGCGTAGCACGTTCAACGGGGAAAGTTTCTCGAGGAAAGTTTCAGAACAAAATGTTAACAACCCGCAAAAATTACAACCTTTAGCACGGCTACAAGAAACAAACACTCTCCGATGAATTTTTAGGGCGGATCTTTCCAAGGTATCGTAAATTTTTTCTTGATGATACGATACGCGATGCATGACTTTCACTTTCCACTCAATTAATTTGCTCACACTGTCTAGTATACAACGCCAAGCTTACATTTTAGATGTCCATGTTCGTTGCACGATTTCTGAAACCTTCTGCAGCGTGAAAATTTCCGTTGCACGGGCCACGCAACTACGTCGATTGATCGTGGGAAATGCCGGCTAGTTTCAGTGCCTTCTTATTGCTTTCGCTCCAAACTCGTTTCGAAACTTTTAAGCTTAAACGCTTACAGCAGTTAACCGTACGAATTCTGCCGAAGTTGATAGTAGTGTTAACTTAAGATTCGAGGGAGACCTCCAGCAAGCGCTTGGAGAAGGCTTGTCTTTGTTTCCTGTGGTACAGTTCAAAGCGAAGCAAAGATTTATTATTGAGAAGATTGTGGAAATAAGAGATGTTTTTGGGCAATTGATAGAGGAGTCTAACCTTCCAAATGTTCCCTATAAGCTACGGGGTTTAAAAATCTTTAGATGCTAAAGGTTGTGAATTCCCTAGTAATCCATTGGTCACAGTGATTTCACTTCTCATGTCAGTTGTTGAGGAACAGGTAAAGTACTCGAGGTCACTAGGAATTCAGGCCGCTTACTTAGGGGAAAGCAAAACGAAAGATCCAGAAACATTGAATGGATAGGGAGTGTTTTCTTTGTTGTATGGAAGCCTGGAATCATTAACCTGGGACAAGAAATTCAGGGCAATGTTCTCTAAGGAGTTTTACCAGAAGAATCCTGTGGCAGGTACATACACAGGGGGCCCACACAATCTGTTTGTGTAGTCGATTGTTATTTTATAGTAAATGTACTGGATTTACCGTTTGCTTCACCTATAGCGATATATCGCTAACTATGTATATAAATCAATGATAAATAAACGTTGAATTACCTTGCCTGTGGTGTATAGTAGTCCTTTTGCCTCAAAAGCGGTTTTTTGAGCGATTTTGAATGAAATTGAGTTCGCCGTTGACTCTTCCATATAATAGAAGGACAAGCTTGTCCTTCTATTATATGGAAGAGTCAACGGCGAACTCAATTTCATTCAAAATCGCTCAAAAAACCGCTTTTGAGGCAAAAGGACGACTATACACCACAGGCAAGGTAATTCAACGTTTATTTATCATTGATTTATATACACAGTTAGCGATATATCGCTATAGGTGAAGCAAACGGTAAATCCAGTACATTTACTATAAAATAACAATCGACTACACAAACAGATTGTGTGGGCCCCCTATGGTACATACGGCTGTTCATTGGTAAGTATGCTAATTTGTTCACTAGTAAGGGTGCTACACTGAACTCATTGTGGGGAGTTCTGAAGGGGTAAAATGGGATGTTGTTGCTCTGGGAAAATGGGATTTAAGTCACTGGCAGGGGGATTCTATCACTGAGAATGGGAAAAAATGTAAAAAATGGGAATTGAGGGTTAAAAAGTTTCAATGGAATTGATATCCCCCCTTCAGGACCCTCATTATACTTATCAGTAGATCTGGCTTTTATTCAAGGATGCTCAGTAATCTTATGTCTAAAAGCTGACAGACACTTCACAAGTCTAGAATTATCATGTTTTTTGTCACCACTTATTGACAATTGAAAGCTGATGAAGTAAGCCTTGTGACTACTTAAGATAATAGTGCAATTGAATATTTACCTATTATAAATGGAAAAACATCCCATAATACGGAACTACAGATGCCATTACATTAATTTTATTTTTAAGCTGTTGAGATTTTTTTTTAATTTATCAGTATGGGAGTTCACATGTCTTCTTATAATACTGCTTGAGTTATGTAAATACTAGGGAGCTGTAATTTTATTTTATTTTAATTTGTTAATAAACGTTTACACTGGGGTATTTGTTGGTGATTCTTTCTGTCCCAAAGGGTTTGTTTTACTAGGTGGCCAACAAGTATACTTAAGTATATTATTTGAAAACTGTCTAAAAAAATGGGGTGCTCATTGTATTCGGGTGTACATTGTACAGAAGTAAATATGGTATACCTACACATAACATACAAAAGCTGTTTTCCAACACTCTCTGGAAAAAAAGGGAACTGTGCTGAAATTGTCACCTGCTGTTTCCGATAATTCTAAAAGTCTTTCTTCTTTTAGATTTTATTAGGTGTACAACCTACAGAAGAGAAAAAAATCCTTCCTTTTTTGATGACAGTAATGAAAACAGCAGAATCATTCTAAGCCACTAATTTTGCAACATCAGTGCCAAAGACTGTTAGTCTGCTTGAAGAAAATCAAGATGATCTGAGACAGGAATTTCAAGAATCAAATCTTCAGTGCTTGTATTCTAGAATTTGTATTCTCTGATTGTCTTCTACAGGAAACAATATTATTGATAATTGTAATAAATTATGTTCTGTGGAAAGTATTTTAGAGACACTGTGTGGAATGGTGACCATGCAATGAAGATTTTTACGTTTCTGAAGAGGGTGTTTAAAGATTTAAAAATAATTATCAATTAAGAATATTGTCAGATGAGGAGAATGATGATAGGGAAGTTATGAAATATCAAACAAATGCACCAAAGGAAAATTGTTAATATTGCAGCATTATTCTTTCAAAATAAGTCCAATCTTGTACCATCAATTGCAAGGGAGTTAAAACAATGGCACTGTGGATGTGTTTGAGGGGGTCAGTAGGGGGTAACATCAAGCCAATCATAGATCAATAGTTTGGCAAAAGATCACATATCATGTGAAATTACTTTTATACATGTATTTGTTAAAAGATATCTTGTAATAAAAATTCATTTCTACTATATTAGCCATAATGCTAATCACGGTGAAGATTAACCCAGGTTCTCTTATGCGGTTTAGTAAGCCAGAGACCCAGTTCCTTGAAATCAAGACCTGAAGTTGGATCTTTGGAAAGTGTCCCTATTCCTTGGTCTCTTCTCCCTGGAATTTCCTTAAGAGCGTTCACTTCTTGTAAAGTTTTAGTGAGTACAAAAATGTCTCTATAGACATCCCACCCTTCCACGATTTCTCAACTCTATACCTACACGTGTCACACACTGCGCGTTTATCGCCCTCCAAAACACTCACACCAACCACTTTCAAACATTTTCGGAAACTCAGCTTTATTTTTTTTTTCTTCGCTTACCCATAAAACAAACGCACACAGCCTGCAAAAATGGACCTCACTTAACAAGTCAGGATTCAGCACATAATCGGACCGAGATTTCGAACTAAACACAACGGCTGTAATTAAAATACGTACTGGTACGTAGGGTTCGTGCGCTGCAGCAAGCCAGCCATTCCCACGATCAATCGACGTAGTTGCGTGGCCCGTGCAACGGAAATTTTCACGCTGCAGAAGGTTTCAGAAGTCGTGCAACGAACATGGACATCTAAAATGTAAGCTTGGCGTTGTATACTAGACAGTGTGAGCAAATTAATTGAGTGGAAAGTGAAAGTCATGCATCGCGTATCGTATCATCAAGAAAAATTTACGATACCTTGGAAAGATCCGCCCTAAAAATTCATCGGAGAGTGTTTGTTTCTTGTAGCCGTGCTAAAGGTTGTAATTTTTGCGGGTTGTTAACATTTTGTTCTGAAACTTTCCTCGAGAAACTTTCCCCGTTGAACGTGCTACGCAACTATGGCGATCGATGAGGAAAACTACGTCGTCTAAGAAAACACGAGAGTCACCCGGCAGCTTCTCTTCGCTGATTGGCCAGAAAAATTTTTTTCTGGTCAATCAGAAGCAGGCAATTCAAACGCTTCTGGAACTGGTTCGGTAAGAGTAAGTGCCCAGGGGCTCGTCTCGATCTCACAGTAAACTTTCACCACGAACATTTTTATCGACCCGACTAACTGCCCCTGGGTCTCCGAGGATGTAAGGCATGCAATCGTATAGCTTCGAACAGCTTAAGCGAACAGCGTTTTGTGTGTACTGGCGAAAACGATGCGCCGAATATGCGTAGACGCGTATTTTTTTTTTTATTTTTAAAACGGAGAAAAAAATCTCCGTACATCTGGATGAGGCCTTAATTTCCCACTGCTAATTTTCAGGTTCGGGTTGCTCTGGAAAGACAACCTTTCTCAAACAACTGCGCATCGTCTATGACAATGGTTACACGGAGGAGGAGAGAAAAGCATTCAAACCAATAATTTATGAAAACATCAGCTCAGCAATCGCTAAAATCGTCAAAGGGATGGATGAAATCGGGTTGACTTTTGAAAACAACGATTTGAGAACCAAGGTGTGTATTTTCTATTCATTACAATCCCTAGTCAAATCTCTGCCAACGACCCCCGGCCTAGCAGTCTAGAACGGCTACTTTTTAAACTCCCGACGGACCTCTTACACATTTTCCATGTCATGACTTCAAGGGCGGAGTATCCTTCCAGCAGATGTTCACTTAGCCTAGCCTCTCGGCCCAAGACTCTCTCCAAGCGAAAATAAGAAGCGCGTGATCTGGGGATGAGGGCCTCGACCTCCGAACGTTTTGTGAATCATGCGTTGAGGAGCCTTGAGCGCCCGTGCCATTTTTGTGCGCCATAACTCCCCTTCCTCCTTCCTTATCATACAAATGAGCAGGCTAAGAATTGTGCGGTACTAGTTTATCGAAGTCAATATATATGCGTTATTGACCAAGCGTGAGGCCAAGATGCCTGGATATTTTCCAAGTTCCTTTTTGCGTTTTCATGGACCGAGGCAAAGTCACAAAAACGAACGAGGCCAATACCCAGCTATCTTGACCTAACAAGCTTGGTCAATAAAGAATTTATTATATGATTGGCCAAAGAGAGAACTATTTCTTGCGGGACCAACGTGGGAAATCCCGAGCGGATCCGCTCGGGTAACCAATCAGAACACAGGATTCGCTTTATCTTGCCCGCTCTTGGAATCAGCCGCACAATGGATTAAGAATAACTTCCATTTTTTTTAACATTCATGTAGAATTTTACGGAGGAATCATTAGAAAACTCCAGCTCAGAGGATAATGAGAACAACAACTTTTCGCTTCAAGACAGAGTTCCACTGTTGACAGAATTCTGGAATGATCCCTCTGTGCAAACCTGCTATGATCAGAGAAATCTATTTTACATCGAAGATTCCGCTAAATAGTAAGTGAATTCATCAGTGACGGAAATACTTCATATGTAGCTTTATTGTAGTCCATCTGACTTCGATCTGAACTTTTATGACTTCAAAGTTAAGCTTTCTCCTCTAATGGCTTGTTCTAAAACACATGCATAAAATGGCTGCTACTCCCTCTCCCGTCAAATCATTTGCTAAAATAAACTTACCCTGTCTTCCTCGCTGTGATTTTGTATGGCCCTGGTCCGAGTTTTCAGGCTCTCCGACTAGTTTGATTGTGAAAACAATTCAGTGCAAAAGGAATGACAATATAAGCCTTTGGCAGAAAGTAGGGAACATTAATTTGTAACGGAGAACATGAATTTTTGACAAAACTACAGTAAGAGAATAGGACACTTCACCCTCCCTCGCAGTTGCATGGAAAAACATTTTAAGAAATTTAAAAGGTTGCCGGTCTCAGTTTCTTATGATTGTTTGTTTGCGTCTTGTTGAAAGAAGGCGATTTTTTTTAACAGTCTCGACCTGGCTTGGTAACATATTACACCCAACTCATCAGCTTTTTCCTTTTACATTACGTCAAAAATGAGCCCCCGATGTTTTTTGTTTGTTTGTTGGCTTGTTTGTATTTTCGAGCAAGGTTCTGTAGTATTTAGGCTGTGTTTCTCTAAAAATAAAAACCCAAATAGAGATTCAAGCTAGGGTAACGATAAAAACTGGTTAAGAATATCTTTACTCCTAAGTTACGAAGCATCCGAATTCACTGAAATTATTTATAGCAGCCGTATCATGGAGACAAAAGGCTTTTTGCGCTCCCGCCGAAAGTTGTTGTCCTTTTGCTTGGAAGAATGTTTTATGACGAATCTGTCCCAAAGAACTGCTAATGAACGCGATTCCAGAGTAACTGGATTCAGATTGAACGCGCTGAATTTTAATCGAAAGAATTCCGAAACTATTTCTGGATTCATACGAAGTAACACAGAATCAGTTTTAGGTTCATGTACATGTATGCAGATCCAGATTTTTTCCAGTGAAACACAACCTTGTTGCCAAACTGTAGGTCGCACGCGCAAGTTTTCGGAGCTTAATGCTGCCTCATGTTTTATTTGTTGTCAGCTTTTTTGAAAATCTTGAGCGGTTGTCTCAACCGGACTACATCCCAACACACGAAGATATTCTTCATGCCAGACAGTCAACACAAGGAGTAGAGGAAAAAAAAATATCAGTAAACAACTTCCAATACAGGTATCAAAACAGTACCTATGCATATTTTACGAGAGATTACGAGCGTGATAAGTTTAAATGCTGGATAGAAAGTTATTGGTTGTTGAATTTTCTGATAAAGGCTCATTAATTCATCCTAGTTATACTTGTATTAATTCATTCAAAGCGTAAATTTAAACTTCGATTCGTATCTCGTACAAACCCTGCAGTCTCAACACAAATTGTGGAAGGTACCATTTGAATAAATGAACTTGCTGAAAACTCGAATCCCGATCGAGGATGGGAAAGGTCAATCATTCGTTTTGGGAAAAACAAAGCGAACTAGTCAACAGACGCGGAAAGCTTTTTTGATAAGTTAAAAAACCGTAAATATATCAGCGTTATAGATTCACTTAAGACATTCCTCAAGTGAGGTGCAGTCGTTGCGACTTTGTTCCTGAATTGGGCTTCTTTTCCGTTTGCAGAGTAATAGACGTCGGAGGACAAAAAAGTCAACGCAAAAAGTGGATTCATTTTTTTGAAGGTGTTACAGCAGTTGTGTTTTTTGCGTCGTTAAGCAGCTACGATGAGTTCGTGGAAGAAGACGAAAACACAGTAAGTCAGTGTTAGAAGAGCCGGTGGAGCTAACTGTTTAAGCTTTCTGAGTCAGGAAACTTGGCTAGAAAAAAGTTTCACATCCCTAGACTCGTTTCAGCTCCTAAGTATTTGTTATTGTTAAATCGATAAAAGCTTACAGGAAAGAACAAGGTCGCGGGGGCAGAATAGAATTTTGAATAGAATAGAATAAATGGGACTTAGTTCGAGTCAGCGGGTGGTTCGAGTCACATGAACTCGAGTTATCGGGGTTCTACTGTATACAGGGACCGCGCAGCAAGTTTGGGAGTGGGGGGGCTAAAGAAGAATGCGTGAAGGAAAATTTTTTTTGGGGGGGGGGGGCCGGGGGGGGGCATGCTTGTGGATTTCTATTCAATTTCTCTAAAGTGACGGAGAATGCGAATAACGATAAAACGATTGATTTTTTTCCACATCTTCAGTGATGTTGCTATCGGGTCTGAAAATTCGCTATCACTAAATTGAAATATCATAGATTGTTATGTTATACTACTAATATCAACCTTTAATTACTATAAATAAGCCAGAAATCCAACGATTTTGCTTGAGCTGCCTTGAACTCAGGGCTGTATAATTACTGAGCAATTATTGCACGAGGCTGAGTATGATATGAAGAGTTATGCAGATCGAGGGGGTTATCCGCCAAAGCCGAAGGCTTGAGCCCGGTGGATAACACCCTCCGAGATCTGTATATCTTCATATCATACGAAAGCCGAGTTCAATAATTGTTTTATTATTCATTCAAAATATTTACACGGCAAAACAAAACGGTAACTGAAAATAATTTAGTGAATGATATTAAAGTTACTGTACATCATTTACTCGAAAAGTGCCAAAATTACGCTTTCTGTTTGTGTTGCGGTCGGTAAATTCGTTTGCTATGTCAATGGTGGAAAGCCTGTCCGTTCTTTCCTTTGTGTATGTTTAAAACTGTCAGGTTACTAAATCGTTCCTGGTTCATTCTTGAACGGAGCCATGTTTTTAGCCTCCGGGCAGTCGAAAAGGATCTTTCACCGGCTGCACTGGTTGCTGGATTTACGACAATCAGCTTACATAACGTGGTTACTTTCTTTTATCATTTCCCGTTCTGGGTTGGGTAGCTCTTTAATTTTTATTATGATGTCGTCAAAACAAAAATAATCACCATCCTTCAGCAGCACTTGTAAAATTTCCATCTGGGCGGTTAACACTGAAATGTTAACATCATCGTTGTACAGTTTTTCCAGGAAAAAGAGGCCATTTAAAAGACGTTTACCTCTGCTAGGTTAGAAGCGAAAAAATATTTTACAATTGTAACGACTAATGCTTCATTCTATCTATTTATCTGCGCGTTTGTCTTTGCCAGTAACTCTGGTCACTTTCGAATTAACGATTTTTTGCTATTTTTCACTCCGTTACTTTTGTTAAATTATTTTTTGTTAAATTTACTTTTATTCTTGCAAAAAAGTCGGGGAGCTAAAGCCCCCCAGCCCCTCCCTCTGCGCGGTCCCTGGTATAAAGGTACTGAAAGCACAGGTCACCCAGGCTCTGTGATAGTACCACAGTACGGTTCCACTAAAATTACAGTGTTTGTATGGGGTAAAAATACCATCCTAAAATTTCGAGGAAATACTAAATAAAGATCAATGAAACTTACTCTGCAGTTAATTGTTGTTGTCCTTATTGCTCCAACGAAGTTTCGTGATAATTTGCAGTAATTTGTTCAAATTCACTCTATATACAATAATAATATACAAGGTAGGAAACACGAGGTGTCATTTTCGCCGACATGCTCTCATTCAACACAACTTTTTCCACGAAATTCGAACTCCAACGGAAAATAAACATGCCAGGATCGTAGAAATAGGATAGCAGCAGATATAGAAACCAATGAAGCTTTCCCAGATAGAGAAACGAATCCCACAGACTTTGACAAAGTCGAAGAATATAATTCAAACAGACCGAGAATACGCTCGCCGAAGCAGCCGGGCCAGATCAACACGCGGCCAAGAAAATGAAGCCTGGGCACTGTACAAAAAAATTCCATCCCAGGGGACCTGGGGTGACCTTTCTAGGGACCGATACATTATTTGCCCAAAGCCACCCTCCCCTGCTGGAAAAATACTTAATAGAGGGCAATTGTTCTTCCTAGCCGTACCACCCTGGCCTGTTATAAAGAGATTATGTCCCTCTCGAACTATATTGGTCCTCAGAAAGTTTATCAAACATCAATAGGGCAAGGTTATAAGGGCAAAGGAAAGAACAACGAAGGAGGATTTACAAAACTTAAAACGAGCAAAAGATATAAGTGAATTTTGGCTCTTACCGAGGCATTTGTACAACAGGACCAAATTCAAAGAGAGGTGTATCACGATGATTCACATATTTAACCGATAGAGCGTTGACTTGTATTAACAAGAAGTCGGCGTGTTACTGCCGCATTAATCGCTAAATATGTTAATCGCGCTAGTTCTTTGTTTACTGGTGCACGTGCCTTTCACATTCGTCTCAGTTATCGCAATTCATATTCTGTCGCAATTTTCTTTATAATTTTTGACATTAGTGTGTAAGCTTCACCGTTTATTTACGATAGTTTCGCTCGAGAGTTCACAGCAAAAGTATCTCAGTCATCATCTACCTTTTGTTTAGCCTGCGTGCAGACGATAACTAAACTCTAATT
>OZ037996.1:4626883-4965883 GCA_964035705.1 Porites rus | reverse complement strand
CGGGAGGAAACCCCGCCAACTTTACGCCTGCCTTTTTCTTTCGCGTCTTCCCCACTATCTGAGAGCCTGGAACAGAGGCTACTAAACTGGTGACGAAAAAGCCGGGAGCCTTGGGGGCACTTCAGGTCCTTGCTTTTTTCGAAATACCACAATCGTAACATCTTTTCACTGAGCTCATTCCGTTTATTTCCATCATGTTTCTCTACTAAACACCATTTTCTGTATTTTTCAGAACGCCATGCTGGATAGCTTAGAATTATTCGAAGAAATCAGCCAAAATGAGTTCCTTGAAAACACAGAGTTCATTCTTTTTCTCAATAAGCACGATCTATTTGTGGAAAAATTGAAAACATCGAAGCTTTCCTCGTGTTTTCCTGATTACGAAGGTAAGCGAAAATCCGGGGTTTTTTGTTCTTAAAGTGGTTAAATCATGTTTTTGGTCAAACATTTTGTATCAACTCTGCATTTGTTTTCTGCGCGTTTAAACGTGCGCAGACACCAAACATCGCCGATACTCATGCAGAGGATCGATACCAATACGGATGTAATCGATACCACAGTATTTGAACTTGAATAAGCCTGGTTTTTACTAGCGGCGCAGTCATAAAGCAAACAGACGCGTAAGCACAACGGTGTCTTAAGACGAGTGAAAACGAACGCTAAAACATATGCAAGAAAAAGAGGTAGAAATGCAAATTTAAAATCACCAATTTCCTTTTTTATTAGCCTACAGAACAGGTGTTATTTTTGCGCGTTTTTCAGACAAGCGAAGACAGCAATGGCAAGTTGGCGGCAGTCTTAGAACTCCATTGCCAACTGGGGAAAAGGTCCTGGCGACGAGGCTGGATTGACTGGATCGCAAGACCATAGTTATTAGAGGAGACTGGTTATGAAAAGCGGCAAACATCAATGATAAAAACAACAGTGCTGCAGTTTATGTTGGAAGCACCCTGAAAGAGCACAATCCTTTGTTTTCTGTTGGCAAATTGTTACGGAATAAATTAATGCAACGTTTTTATTGGTCAATACAATCAAAATGATAGGAATTCTTTTGAACGTTGTGCACTTTCAGGTCCACAAAAACATATAACAAAGGAGTCTGACGGGTTTCATAACCATTCCACTCAATTAACTATGGCAAGACAGACAAAAGATAAAAGATTTTCTCCTGCGTCTTTCCACGTAGCCCGCACGCCGTGCGCCTGTCTCTCGCTTGCCTTCTCTCACCTGAATAACGCGAAAAAAGGCCTGTTTCTACAGGCTCTATTTTTTATGGACAACACTGACGCTATCTTAATTCAAGGAAAAGTCCTAAGGGGGTGGTTCCTTTTAAGGTTGACGGTTAATCTTTTTTCCAATTTTGATGGTTGACAGTTTTATTTGAGGGCTTTTGACAGTTGACGGTTATTAAGTGGACATTTAGTCCAACAGTTTAAATAAATATCAACTTCTGCAGAAATTAATGTTAATATTAATTTGTATTTTTGACGGTTGATGGTAAAAAATTTCCTATTTTTACGGTTGACGGTTAAAATTTAGGCCGTTTGACGGCTGACGATTAACTCCATAGAGACCCTCAATTAACGGTACATTCTTCGTTTCAGGTGGTCCTGACCCGGAGATAGCTCTCGGCTACGTTCAGGATTTATTCATGAAAAGGAAACCCGAAAACAAAAAAGTTTATTTACATGTGACTTGCGCAACAGACACTGACCTCATGAGAACAGTACTTAAGGATGTGTTCGAGATTCTGGTTGATATAAATCTCAAGAAACTTGCCACTCTCTAGTTAATGTTGCAAGTAGCTTGAAAATCATTTTTTAATTTCAACTGAGCTAATTTTTGCGTTTTTTCGGTAACAGTATCGCGCAGTTTTTGCAGATACTCTTGCAAACAAAATGGACAAAATGCATTCTTTCGTCTAAATGCTTGAGATAATCTTTCTGTTTTCTTTTATCCGAGATGTTTTCCAGTGCGCATTCATAACAATTGAGGAATTTGACGCGTTTGGGTATGTTATTTCTTAATATTGGGTCTAAAATGCACTTTATAAACGCGATTGATCATGATGTGGTAAATTTCACCGGCTGAACTACGATTTTCGTGTTTTATCAGATTCGCTGAGGCTGTAGAACGTGATAAAGATACTTAATTTAATCGTTAATGGCACTTAGATAAAAATAAAACTTGTTTTCCAGAAAGTTGTATGCATTTGTCAGGTTACACCTAATCACCAGCCTCCTGATCGGGGGCTTCCCTTTTTGCACAGAGGCGAGCGCGAAACGCGAGTGACTGGTGACGAAGAGCAAGGGACCATGGGAAGGAGAAAGATGCGAGGCGAAGCGACGTCTCACCTGTTTTCTCCTTCCCGCCTTCCTTTGCGCGCAAATTTTCAGCGAGAGAGAGAGATCACGGAGAGACTTCTGGGTACGAGGGAGCATTATCACCATTCCGCCTGAAAGCACGAGATATATAATCATTCCCTCTCACTAGTCTAAAGAACACACGAAAGTATTCAACACCAACTTCATCTTTAATTTGACAAACCTCTTTTACGATGATTTTGGATATCAATGCGGCGGTGACCAAAACACTCGACCAAACGCGTGATCACACAAGACCATGACCTAAGGCCCTGAAATACAACGTACACTTACCATATAGAGGGACAAAAGCAAAGAAAAGAGTCACGCCTGTAAAATCTTTTATTATTCAGCGAGGTCTCGCAACTGGATTCTAAATAACAAATCTTCTATAATTGAGTTCTTTTATCTGTATTCCAGAGACTCAGTTCAGTTGATGGTGTGTTGTCACAACAGGGCATGTCAATGGTGATGCTTCTGAAAGTGATGCGATTTCACGTCCATAAGAGCAATATAAGTTAGAATCCTCATTATCAGTCCGTGCAACACTAAGTGTTAAAATAATGCATCCTTTAACTCTCATCTTGGACGACCACGCCCTCTCCCCATTCCACCTGCAGGAGGACCATCTCCACCTGACTTGGGGTTCTTCACTGTTTCATCGACAGATAGAATCAGGCAAGCAGCTTCTGTAGCAGCCGTAATGGCATTGATTTTGACTATGGCTGGTTCCCATACACACGACTCAAAATTATCAGCAATATCTTCATTATTGATGTCAACCCCATACCACATACCCCCTGCAATGAGAGAAAATATAAGACAATTAACACTCTAGCCTAAGAAAACAACCTACTGGTTTCCCGGCAAAATGACGTCTGAGAAACGACAGCAGAAATTCCACACTGATGACGTTTCGCTACCCAGACCTGGATAGTGCTTCTAATTGGTCGCGCCGCGTGGGAAATTTATTTAAACCAGCCAGAAGCATCTACCCATCGTAGTGAACGTCATCAGTTTGGAATCTCTGCCGTATATCTTTCTTCATTTCAATCACCAAGAAAGTTTACAAGGCTTTGAATGTGCTGCGCTTTTACAAAATCAAAACCAAAACAGTTTTTTCCGCTACTTATTTTTTTTACGTCTATATCTACAATTTTACAACCTGTCAGTAAAGAATTGTAAGTTTAACTCTGATTATGAAAAAGTTTCGATTTTTCACTTAATGCAAACTGATTCCTATTTCCTTTTAACCTCCCTACCTAGGTAGGATAAATTAAGTTTACTTCTACTGGCTACTTTCTACTGGTTTGATTTGCTTGAAAACCCCTCTCTCTTCCACAAGACAGTAATGTACATTAATTAAATGGAAGTTTCGAGAATAATTATCATATTTAGGTGGATGATGCAAGATTGTTGTTAGTTGTCTAGTGCATAACAATGATAATTTCTCACCTTGGAAGTGCTTTTGCCTCAGTTTGTTTAAAATGTTAGTTGCATCAAATCCTGCATTATCACAAAGCTGCCTGGGAATAATTTCCAAAGCTCTAGCCATAGATCCAATTAGGAGCTGTTCTTTTCCAGCTATTGAGCGTGAATAATCTCGCAGGTACTTGCTAAGCTCCATTTCAATCGCTCCCCCTCCTGCTACAACTGCATCATTTTTAATAGCTCGTCTCACAATCATGATTGCATCATGAAGAGATCGTTCTGTTTCTTCAATGAACTGTTCTGCTCCACCTCGCATGATAACAGTGCATGTCTTGGCCTCGGGACAGCCAGTGAAGATATTATACCTAACATGTGGCAACAAAAAATAAGTATCAACGATGTCTTTTTGTAACTATTTCTGTTATATTGTACTCAGTCCCCTATTTTTCCGTAATATCTTTAAAATCGAGCGTCTACCCTTACAGTCAGCCACTTTGGTTTCAAATACACCGGATATAGCCTGGGGGGAGTATCAAATCAACTTAGAAGGTGGCGAACGGTTTTGGAGAAGGCGGGATTCTCTATTTTTCTCTTTTCCATTTTTCTCTCCTCCCTCCTCCCACTGCTAAAAACCCTGGGGCCCACCCCATCAGTACATTATTTTAAAACCAAGATAGCTGAACGGAATGCAAAACACTTGATCTCAACTATCTTACATAAAAATATGGGACTGTGAACGGTACTGTTAGCTGCCAGCCTTTATTTCAAGGTCTCCTATAACTCTACTGATCCTGTCATCTTGTTGTGATAGAGTGGGTTTTTTCATGACTGGTCAGGAGTTCTTCTAACAGTAAGTTTGTTTAACCAACTTAGTAACAGAGTGCTCTGCTGGCTAGCTGCTTTATGACTGCCTGGAAACCAAATGGTTAAGCCAATAAATAGAAGACTGCCTGGCAGGCTCATCATTTTTAACAGTTAAATCTCCAATAAGAAACCTCCAAAAATACCCAGATAACTTTTTCACATACCGCTCTCCACCAATCTGCTGCTCTTCAAACAATTCACATCTTCCTAGCACACCATCAGTCATGTTGTTAACCGACGTCTGGATTGCCCCTCCACAAGCTTTCATAGTTCTTTTTAAATCTTCTTCTACCACGCGACCAGCACAGAACATGTCCCTTAAAAAAAGTAACAATCAACAATTACTGAAGGACCAGAAAATAATCATGCCAACATCATGGTGGCACACCTGTTTTATGAAAGTGGAAATGATGGGTCTAGTTGTGACATGCATGTAATATAGGTTAAATCAATGGGAAAAGAAACAGGTTTTTTTTCTGTTGTTAAAATCAACACAACCTGTCATGTTACCCAGTAAAACTCAGTGTTGAAATTCCCAGCAAAAAAAGGAAATCGTTTTCAAGGGACCAAGCCTAAGAAAACAGCCAACATTAGATGCCATCACTGGTTTCCCTGTAAAATGACATCTGAGGCACAAATGCAGAAATTCCATACTGATGATATGTCACTACCCAGATCTGGGTAGTACTTCTGATTGGTCCTGCAACGAGACAAATTTGTATGGAATTTCTGCAGTCATTCCTCAGAGGCCATTTTGCAGGGAACCATCGAAATTTTGGCTCTTTTTTCAGGCTTCTTGGGACCAAGCCATCAAGTCTAAAATGTCATTGATTTCAACACTTCTCACCTGTCTGCAAAGTACTGTGTAGCAACATCTCCAATGGGTAACTTAGAGAGGACAACTTTAGCACCACTTTGAACGATCTTGTCCAGTTTATCATAAAGGATATCCCACTCAGCATCTACAATCTGCTGATATTCCTACAGTGTACATACAGAATGAAACAACACTCCAGGTCATTAACAAACAAATGAACAAATACGTGTACTTTCATTCCCCCACTGCCTTGTCCACAACTAATAACATTTTGGCATGCCAAAGTTCTCTGGCTTAAATGATTTTAAGTCCTATCTTGCATTTTTATTATCAATTTTTTAACAAAAAGATCAAAATAATGCATATAATAAGCATCTAAAAAACAAACACATCAGTCTTGAAAGCTCCATGTGTGACCATCTCCCATAAGCCCAGCTTTTTATAAATGGCCACCTCCTACAAGTGAGAGCAATCAGTTTTTTAAGTGACATTTTTGTACTTTTCGCACGTTTTCAACCTCTTGTACGCTACCACTTGACCACTGATTTGATCGCTTTTTCTGCTATAATATATTGTACTTCACTACTGATCAGAGTAGGGAAAGAGCTTTAATAACAGTGTGGAACTAATTCTTCCCTAACTTAGAAAATGCATGCAATAAATTCTCCTCCAAAAAGTAGATGTGTTCAGACTTCTCCTCAGAAGAGACCCCCCCCCCCCCCCTCCCCCATGCTCTAATTCTAGTACATGATCACCTTCCAGAAGTGACCAATAAATCTTCACATTATGGGCACACACTTATGTGAGGTTCGACTGTATTCAGTTTTTCGTTCCTGTAGTTGCCAGCTCTACAAAGCATCAAATCAATCATGGTAAAAAAATAAAAGATGGTGTACATTATAAAAGGACTCTAAAATTTGTCACATCTCTGAAATTTGCTACCATCATAAGCACTCCTCTTTTTCACTGAAAGAACAGTCATTATTTAGTGGTCACAGTGCATTTTACTGGTTTTCCCCATGCAGGACTTCAAGAGAAACTATCAAAGTTTGGAACATACTATACAGCTGTGAGTTACCTCCACTTTGTCAAGTCTAACTTCTGCATTCTCTTTTTCTGCCTTCAATTCCAGTTCCACATTCAGGAGTGCTATTTTGGGATTGTTATACTTTTTAGGCTGCATTTCAAATCCGGCATAAGAAAATGTTTTCTTGAAAGCAACACCAGCAATGAGTCGTGAATCCTCTAGAGCTCCTCCTTTCACTTTCTTCATGCCAATCATGCTGAGTGGTAGCAGATCATCAAGCAACATTACAGCATCCACAACCATTTTAGAGAAGAAGTCCTTGTGAGCAGCTACCAGTTTGGAGCTTAGAGCTGTAGCAGCACATCTCTCTAGTAAAACTCTCATTTCTCTGTAAAAAAAAATAGTTGCAAACATACATGTTCATGTAAGCACACAATGTAGTTGATTAATCCAGGCACAAACCACAGGAGTCCAACATGAGGCAATCACGTCAGGGTTGTCACTTATTCTTTAGTAAAGTAGTTGAGGAAATGAAAAAAGGTGTGTGGGTTTTCAGCTTTTCTGCCATTGTCGATGCACTTTTTTACACCAAATAGAGTAGACAGAAATCAAACTTCCAGAAGTTCAGGGCCTGCCCCTGACCTTGACAAAAAGTCCTCCAAAATTTTATATGCATGCTGCTGCTTCCCTCATTTGTGCATTATGTAACATACAATAGTTGATTAAATCACAGGGCTATCCTTAGTATTTATCTGTATTGTGATGCACACACAATTTTTACGGATGTTTTTGTCTTTAAGGAAACAACATAAGTACCCATAACTATAGATGTATGCTTCCATATTATTTGACTGTCACAAACAAAAGATACAGGAAATTTTAGATGACATCACTGAAAACTGACTGAAGGGTGTATCCTCCAGTTCACGCCAGTTAAGCTCCATTTGTCTCTGTCAATGGTTTCGATAAGCACAGACGACTGATGAAACATGTCGGCTACTTTGCTCAGAGAAGTCGGCTTGTTTGTTCCAAAAGAAGAAGCAATTAGTTATTGTAATGTCATAAACAAAAAATATACAGTCATAAAATCTGAATGAAACGTAATTATGATGTGTTTTCATGAAGGCCCACTTGTTGTATATTATGCTTTAGTTATGTGAATGCTATGTTTCAGTCCGCAAATTTTCACACACGTTCTTTTATAGGTTTTACGCAGAGTTTGTTCATGTGCAAATGTAAGTAATCACGTTATCATCATTTGATTATTGCTTGTGGGAGTTGATTGTGAGGCTGATGATACTTAAACGAAGGCAACATTTTCCTTAGTGAAAAAAAAAACACTCTTTTTGGTACTCAGTTTAGTCCTAAAAATGCTGGAAATCACACTGAAGGGCTTTGAAATTTCAAAATTTTCTGGAGGAGCACACCCCGAGACCCCCCTAGAGAATGGGGACTAACGTTCCCTTGTTCACACCGTCAGCTACTATTCTTAAACCTGCTGGCTACTTCAATTTTTAGTGAAACCCCTGCTCTGTAATACAATATCATAAGGCAAACAAGCTGTATGATTCACATCAGTTGCTGAAGAAGCTTCAACACACAAGAATTTGCTTTACTGCTAATGAGCATAAAAAACTATCACATGGGCATACCGATAAGAACAATGAAAGGTGATAAATATTGTACATAACTGACAGTGAAAACAGAACATGTACTTACTTTGGATCATCTTTCTTGATATGCACAGCAATTTCCTTAATCCTCTTTATTGCCTAAAATAAATATTGTCGAGTTAATATATCAGTACAAAATAGATTATTAAAATCATCTTGATAAAATTAAGGGTCACGATCTTGTTCTAAACTTGCTCAATAACCTCAAGTAGGTATGAAAAGCAAAGAAATGGCTCAGTCTCTTCCAAAATTAACTGGGCCCCACTGCAGTATTTTATTCTGCTATAGAGAAGAGAAACAGATAAGAGGTGGGGGGAGTATGGGCGAGCTTGGAATTGAATGAGCTGGAACACTTTTGCCACAAATTACAGCTGTAGCCACTGATCATAAAAATACAATCAGATTTGACCAACTTTGATGTTGTGATAGTTTACTAGTCCAGAGCTCTAAAAGGAGCAAACCCAATATTTTGTCATTAATCAAAGCAATTTACAAACTTGGCTTGCCCATCACATAACTTACAATACAAAGACACTAGTCTAACAGCTGGACTACTGAATAGCACTTTTGTTGTAAGTACAGTGGTGTATTGAAGGTTAAAACTCACTAAATTTGCTGCCTTCCTAAAACTTTTCACTGCCACTTGTGCATGAACACCTTCTTCAATAAAAGGCTTCACTTGCTTGAGAAACTCACTGGCAAGAAGAGTGACTGTTGTTGTCCCATCTCCAACCTAAAGGAGATAACAATAACATCACACTTCATCATTCAAAAACTTCAAAGCCATCCCCTCCCTGCCCACACCACCCCTGACAAAAAGATGCTTTCCACTTACTACTTACCACTACGGTCAAACCTGCCCTAAGAAACCACCCACAATGAAAAATTATTGGTTGCTTAGGAGAATCAAAGCCCAGTGGTCTCATTAAAGAAAATGTGCCGAAACATTTACCTTTTGGTAAAGAATTACTAGACCCGATTTCTAAGTAACAACATGCGTAGTTCCATATTGTTACTAAACATTGTAAGGGTGAGTAGCCTAGTACAGACTTTGAACATAGAGGACATAGAGGCCAGACCATGTGTCACGAAGTTGTCTGCAAGAGGTTTAAAACAAAGGAAAATTATAAACCCTCACCAAATGATAAAAAGTTGTCACAATCACTTTCAGGAGGTTGTTGTTTAGGAGAGGTTCCAACAATAGGGCTTTGATTGTGAACATTTCAGTGTTTTAGATAAATGGTCATTTATAGGAGGTGGTCACTCACAGAAGAAGGTTGCACATGGATGTTCAACTGTATTGATCCCCATGGATCTGTTTATGGTTGTTTCGCCTACAAGTCTTTTCACCAACATGCTGTTTGCTAATGTCTTAAGTTGTTTTGAATATGTGTTAGGTCTGTTCCCAACTGCTTTCACCTGATCAGTGGCTTAAAGAACAAAGTATATACATGTGTATGCCACTTTTCGTATAACAGCTGAGAGAATGAGGTAAACGCATACTCAGCACCCATTTGGCTTCTTAAGAGGAACGACTTAAGACTTTAGCAAACAGGGCATTAGCAAAACGATTCGAAGGTGAAACGACTGGTCACCCATGGATCAACCTTCATGCTTAATGCTTAAAGGTTGTGTGCTCTTTCGCAGGTCACCACTTATTTCCCAAAAGGGATGGAGTGCTAGGTGGGGGTACAAGTGCATGACCTCGTTCACTTACAGGCGATCGGCGAATTTGCAAAACAGTTTTCAATTTTTTTTTTTGCAGCATTATCATAATACCGGAGGAAAAGAGAAATACAAATCGTGCTGTACATCTAAGTACATGACACACCTTGTCAAATGTAATTACAAAGGGCAAAAAACTACAAACCTCGGCGTCTTGTGACTTAGAAATATCTACAAGAGTTTTCGCAGCAGGGTGAACAACATCTAAAAGGCTGATAATAGTAGCTCCATCGTTGGATATTGTAGCTTTCCCTGAACCGACCAACAAACGGAAATATATAAGTTAATTTTATAAGGTTAAAAGATCGGAAGATCGAATAATAATAATGTTACCAAACTGAAACCCACCTGAACTGTTTACAATCAGTTTATCCATTCCTCTGGGTCCCAAAGTTGTCCGCACTGCATCAGCAATAAACTGGCAAGCATTTATATTGCTGATGAGTTGTGGGACGCCTTGGGAGGAATCTGTGCCCTCCTTTAACAAAATTATACCCGGTTGCTGTCAAAAAAATACAACACCAAACATGTGAGTGAAACAGCTTCGGATTAAAAAGAAGGAATTTAAGCAAACTGCTTATAACTAGAAAGGAGAATCTTCGCATTGTGGAAATTTCCAACCAAACTTAATTTTTGACGTTGAACATCAACGATGGAAAAGGATTTTTCATCCCTCCCTTACCATCATGTTTTAGCTGTCAGGCGGCGCATCTGCTATGTCCCTGCGCAAACACTGATTTTCTTGTTAGTTTTCACGCATCAACTTATAACCATTCACGCTGACCAAAACCTTCATAGGCTCATTTCTGAAGAGCACCCGCTGATCATAAATCCTTGTGGCTCAATAGTCAACTTGAAGTTTTGTGTTCCAAACATCGAGTATATGTTCAATTTTTAGCTAACCGCTGGCAGTTTTTTATAAACACGACGTGGCGATCAGCCAGTTGCCGGTGTTTTTTGTTTTCTTGTTTATATTTACCATCAAAATAATGCGACGATTCTGTTACTACTTGAAGTAATGAAGACTTTGGGCTGTGGTCGAAGTACTATAGTGTTAAGTTGCATTTTACAAGAGACAGTATTCCATAAAATAGAGTATGGTGGGAAGGTCAGTTTTTATGATTTCATCAGTGTTTAGCTGCACGCGCAATGGCTTATATAAAATGGACGGAAGAAACATTGCAATATTATTTCTTTGTTCATTCACTGAGTGACCTATCATAGGTTAAACTAGTTTTGAACTGAATATGTTGATTTGGTGCTAGCATGCTCGATTTTTTCACTTAGCCAGAAAAAATATTTCTGTACATATAAGCTTACGTATAATATAAGATAATAAGCTTAAATTTGTTAGATAATGTTGTGAACGTATGAGTTTTAGAATCAGTTACCATTTTCGATAAGATACGTTAAGGTTATTTTATTTTTGTTATTAACCTGTCCTAGAGCATATTCTACCTTATGAATACAGTAATTTTGCAAACTTCCCGATCATTGAAAATATCATATCTTCTACGTGTAGGTCAAACACTGTCAATCTGTGTTTTTTACAGGTTTGAGGCGAATTTCAGCTGACACAATTGTTTATTATCAAAGATTCATTAATTACAACAAATTCCTCTATATCATTGATGGATCTTGGGTAGAGGCCTTCCTTCTTTTCCTTACTTTTAGACCAAAATCAAGTCTAACCGGGCTTAGGCACTGAGATACTTTGTCTCAGCCTGAGAGCAACCCCACCCCCTCCCCAGCCCCCTTTGCCCCCACCACCCAACTGAAGGTCTGGATGTGCCACTGTCTGCTACTGTATGTAACAGTCACCCTATCTACATATATTTATGTCCCCTTATACCTACATGTGTGTCGTGGTATGGTTATTGCGGTTATTTGACATTATTGTTTTATATCATTGTAGGATATCAATTCGCTGGACAAGCTTTCCTTCATTCTTACGACCAGGAGTGATATCAACTTCAACTGACGGCACATGTATTTCAGCAAGAAGACTTTTTTCACATCTCTTTGGAACACAACCAAGTCCTTTACGATATCTCTTAGTTATTGGTTTTATTGTAATTCTGTTGTTGGGATTTCTCTTATTTATGTCTGATTCAAGTTGGTACCGCAGTAGAACTAGACGCTTTACCTACCATGACTTTTACGAGCATGGGGCTGATTCAAATTATCATTATGGAATTGTTATTGACTGCGGCAGCAGTGGATCTCGTGTTTTTATTTATTATTGGCCACCACACAATGGAAACCCAGATGAGTTGCTACAAATTAAGCAGATGGTAGACTCTCGAGGAAACCCTGTAAGGATGAAGATCAAACCAGGTAAATGTTTATTGTTTTTTACACTGAGCACGAGATCTTCTCAGATCCAGTTATGAAAACAAAGTATTGTCAACTTTGGCAGGCATGTGTTTAACAGTGTTCTGTTACTCTAATAATTTATGTCCTGGATTTTGTATTTTTGCCCGAGTCAGGGAGAATTGCGGTGGGAAACAATTTCATCATTAGATATCACATGACCTCAAAGTAGCCAGGGTTGTTGCTATCTTGAGAGGTGCACAGTAATTTGGTATTTGAAGTAGTAAGGGATTTCACTGTTTTCTTGTGTTGAGAAAATGTGTTTTCACCAAGTTAGTATCCAGAGCTGACCTTTTTATTGGCTGAGCAAAATCCCCACACCCACTCCCATAATTCCAGTCCCACCAAAGGTAGCTAGTGAGAGCTGTTATACTAACACTTAAACTTTTACTAAGTTGAGTAATTACCTACACAACTTTTGGCTTAGCTAAAAGAATTAACCATTGCATAAACATTTCTAGAACCTTAACCATTATCACCGCTATTCATTTAAAGGAATATCCAGCCTTGCTGACGAGCCATCAAAGGCTTCATCTTATATTGAACCCCTTCTAAACTTTGCTGCACTAAAGATCCCAGAACACAAACATAAGGAGACTCCACTTTACGTCCTTGCAACAGCTGGAATGCGAATGCTTTCTACTGCAGATCAAGAATCTATTTTGGATGACCTGAGAGTTGATATTCCATTGAAATACAACTTTCATTTTATGGCATCACATGTTGAAGTTATCACTGGAAAACAAGAAGGTACATGTGCTAAATTAATTTTTAAATTAATTTTGTTACCCTTTTGCATTTCTCAAACCTTAAAGCCATTATACTTGACTGTACTGTCCTGCTGTGCATCCCTATCTCCTCCCTACCCTCCCTCCCACAGTAGTACAATGAACCTCACTGGCATTAAAAAAGTGTTAGGTAAATTTAAATTTTTAGGTGTTGAGAATTCAGAATTCCTATATAATTTAAAACTTATTTCATACCTTTTATGGTACAGTTGGTTTTTGTCAAGTCCATTATTTAATTTCTTTTTAACAGGAATATATTCTTGGATTGGAGTTAATTTTGAGCTTGGACGATTTGACCATTCACATGATGCAAAAGGTAGATACCAGCAATTAAAACTGTTTGAAGTGCTAGACCTTATGCGGTGTGTGACTTAGTTAATGAGTAACTTATGTGAAAAGTTAGAAGGAAAGGCATCCAGGGGTCAGTTTAATAAAACTTTCATAAGTTTAATTTACAAGTGTAGCTATTGTTTTAGTGTATGAAAACAATAGCCAAACTTGAAGATTACAGTTGTAAAATTTTTCTTAAATTGTTTCCAGAACAGAAATATTATTTATCACTGCATCAGTTATGCTGCTGTATGCAGTGGTTACTATTTGATTTTTTAGCAGTCTTCAAAAAGGATGCGCTAATACAGTTGAACCTCTTCACAGCTGGGCAGTTCTTGGGGGCAAAAGAAGGTGGCCACTGTAGAGAGGTTTAAGCAGGAGTTTATATATGGATGTCTGCCAAAATAGTAGCCATTGTAAAGAGTTGGCTGTTGTGGAGAGGTGGCTATTAGTAGGGGTTCGACTGTATGACGGAAAACAAACTGTAGCTTTACATAACAGTTCGTTAATGAATCATGATAATTGGTGGATTTGGTTCGTTATCCTCTGGGGGTGGTCTTTTCTAAGCCCAATGATAACGTTAATAACTATTATTTTTTTAGGTTTATACAGGTGTGAATTTGTTAACTTGCATGGAAGTCTGTTTCTAAAGACATCTTCAGTTTGCAATGTCAAAAACTCTCCTTGAGTGCATGTAGAAAGTAGCTTACAGTCTTCGACTAGGCCAAAGACTTCACAAGTACATGTACTAATTGAAAAAAATCAACAAAAACGTTTTCAGGGCCATATTATTCTGTTCCTCCACTATTAACATTATTATTTTTTTGGTAGAGGGGATGATGGCATGAATGTCTTAACTTACAGATAAATTTGTGTCACAGGGTCACCAGTCTTGAATAGTAGTGTGTCTGAAGTTAGCCGCAAGAGCACTGTAGGTTCCTTGGATATGGGAGGAGGATCTGCACAGATTGCTTTTGAAGTTGCAAAGTCTGTAAGTACTTGGAATGTCAAACACAGCACTGTTGTGTTGTACAGTATTTTCTTGACCTTTTTACAGTACTGCAAACACCCGATTTATAGTTAGCCTTGTATTCCCATTTCAGGCCAACATAGGCCTTTTTTTCCTTTATTCTTATGAAATAAGAGAGTTCTGGGCATGGCTTCAGTTAACCAAGGGCTTAGCTGTCAAGGTTGTGATTTCAAACCTGAACAGAACCAGCAACGACTATTGCAGTTATAAGCCCCCTCAGATTTGAGCTTCTCCGTTTTTACCCCCCCCCCCCCCTCCCCTTAAACCCCTTACAAAGATGTATACGCCTAGAGCTTACAAGTGGAAGTTTATGATACTCTGTTCTTTTTTAAGAATACTGTTAATAGTCGTCACCTATGATTTATGTAAATACACATTCTAATTTCTAATTCTGTGTCCCTCAATATAGGTATGGGTCCCATCAGAGCTGAGTGCACAAGTCAATCTTGGCTGTGACTCTCATCAAACCATACACAATTACCATCTGTATGTTGCAACATTTCTTGGGTTTGGTAGCAATGCTGCGCGAGACCGATACACAGAACTTGTCCTTAGTCAAAATGAAAGTCTTAGCTTTGATCTGTGAGTATTTTTTGAAAATAGTAATTCTACATGTACTGTCAGTAATACACATGTACTCTGATTATAAATTAATGCACACTGTAACAAATTATGCGTTCTGAATAGTACTTCCAAGTATGCCAAATAGCCTGCTACTTTTTGAGCAACAGAAACTTCTGAAGGTCTCCCAGGTGTTGTGGGAAACAACACCATGAACATACCCTTTTAGCAAACAAGGGACATCTTGAGATAACTTTTTGAGAACAGTGGAGCCACTGAGTTTTTTTGTGTGGTGTTTAGGGGAACATTGATTTCATAAATTGCAGGAAAAGGGATCATGACAAAATTGAACTTTAGGGAACATGCAAGATTATTTGCGGGGACTCGAAGGAGAAACTTCAGTTATTCAGAGAACAAGGGAACTTAAACCCACCATGGGAGGCACTATTTTCCCTGCACCATTCAACCAAAAATTCCAGAATTCTGCGACTTGAAACATAACTGAATGGAAAGGACAATTCTGGAAGAAATTTTCAGACATTTGTGTTTGCCTGCCAAGGTTGTCCTCTCTTTCCCAGTTTTTGCTTCACGTTCATAATAGGCATTCAAAAATGAAGAGGAAGGCCAATTTAATCAGATGCATAAACATCACATTCTCAAACACCCGTTTCATCCCCTTTTCTTTCAAACTCCTGCAATGAAGGCTAAATTTTACGTAACTTCATTAAGAAAACCATTTTGTTGAATACGTGGCACTGTTATTGGGTATTTTTTTACCCCGATAGTAGAAGTTGTTGTCAGTTCTTCTGTTGTAATTTTTCTTTATTATTAGTTTCCAATGCAAAATAGATAGATGTGGAGAAATATTACATAGTTTTTAACTTTTAACTTTGTGGAAGAAATCGTAAGGTGTTACCATTCGAATGAAACCTTCAATATCCGTACGTTTGCATGGAACTATTTTTCTTGTAGCATTCTGTAATACTTAACTTGAGTTGTTGCAAGTAATGCTGGATTATCTTTGAAATAAACGGTGATGAACAAAAGATTTTAAGTCAGTAACAGCATTTTATGTTCTTCTTGTAATTTTACAGTTCAACTGAAGCGTATCAAGATCCTTGTCTACCAACTGAATGCACTGAACAAGTTACCCACAAGGGAAAGCAATACAAACTTATTGGAACAGGGGAATATTATAAATGTCAAAAACTTATTCTTCCGCTTCTGAACCTGACAACACCCTGTCCAAGGCAACCATGTTCTTTTAACGCTGTTTACCAGCCTCATATAGACTACAACCAGGTTGAATTTTATGGATTTTCTGAGTATTGGTACTCCATGCACGATGTGTTAAGAATTGGCGGACAGTACAAGGCAACTGCCATGAAGAAAGCTGTAGAGGTAGGTTTTCAGCATGTTAGAATCTGTAACCAACCCTCCAAGTTAAATTTTTCCTTTGGTGGCCATTTTGCGACCAACTCTTTAGGTTTAGTCGCCAAAGGATTTTTTTTAGGCGCCAAAATATGTATCAATAATTTATTGGTTAATAATTAATTTGGGCTTAAGAATGGTATTGTTCAGCCAAAACAATGCTTCTAAACGGCATTTACCGTATTCACAAGTGTATACGGTAGCTTATAATCCATATGTCGAGTAACACCCATGTCGTGTCTCCAAGTATCAGTTTTCTCTGGTCGCCAACTTGGCGACTATTTTCCGAATCAAGTCGCCAAAACCAAAATTTTAGTCGTCATGGCGCCTAAAGTGGTCGCAGCTTGGAGGGTTGGTAACTGAAACTTGTTCGCGAGATATTAAGATTTTAACAGGTTCACGGTTAAGCGCATGCTCATTAATTAAATTACTATTTTCCAATTTAGTATTAATTTATCGGTTAATAATCCCACTCACATGTATCTCAGCGATCTCAGAGTGTATTTCACAGTAGAGGTGTATTTCAGAGTAACCTGAAGTAGGATGTAGGAGAACTAAAATCGCAGAAAAAAATTAGTGGATTATGCCAACACCACCAACGTTGAATTTATTGTTGACCTGAAGGTTTTATTCCATGGTTGATTAATTTACAGCTATTTGCAAATATCTGAGTTGATCAAGTGCAATTTACTACCAGAGGAGTGTGCAGATTGGTTCTTTGACAACATATTGACATGATCATATTGCTTGCATAGACGATACAGCATGTCCCGGCCGAAAAACGGCATTTTGATCAATGAGCGTTCGCTGAACCGTGAACCTGTCCCTTTAATTTGACTGTCTTGTTAACGAAATGCTGTACATCGTCTGCATCAAACAATAAAGACCTAGCTTGAACTTGCAAACAGATTCAATCCTTGCAAAAGTCTTTGTCTAGCTCTAGTTCATTTATGCAAATTTAGTGTACTTTAACTCTTTTCGAACTCGCTTTTATTTATTTCCAATTCCTTGATAATGACGTCATGGGGTCGTCGAAAAGTTGGAACATTAGAGAGATATAGAGTGATTTCACTCACGTGGCCAGCGTCTATGCTAATTCATTGGAACAAAAGAAAGTTTTTTACATAAGAAAAGAGTTCAATTCCCGCAGGATTGCCTTGGTACACCAATATGGCCGCCATTTCATTGTTTTGGATCCGGAACACCAATATGGCCGCCGTGACGTCATCTGAATACGCTCTTCAGCAAACGGTAAACGTCAGATTTTAAGTTGAGAATTTCTCAAAATAGAAAATGAGCAGGTAAGAACTGGGAAAACTAATTCTTATGAATAAAACTCGCGTGAAACAACTAATTTTTTTTGTAGAAGTAATTAACAGTAAACGACAAGTATAGGGGTTAAAAGGGAAACTTGGTCACGTGGTACAAATTCACGTTTGCCGTTTGCCGTAAATGTGACCCTAAATTTCTCTAATATCTCGTTTACTTAGTTTTTACATGCTTATGAATACATACTTTTCGGGTGGAGAGAAGCGACGACCTGAAATACGTTTGCGTTCGCAGGCTATTCCGCTGGCATTCCCTCTTACTTTCGGACTAATGAAGTGTTTGTTAATTCTCAGGAATTCTGCAAAACCCGTTGGTCAGTTCTTGTCAATCGACACGCGAAAGGACTCTATCCACATGCAGATGCTCATAGGCTACAGTAAGCAAAATGTCTAACTTTTTTTACTTGATGTGGTTTAGATTTAAAAGAGATGAATATTTTCTCTCCTTCCTCCAGTGATGTAGTTTTTATTCAAGTACATTCGCATAACTGATTTGTTACCAGTTAGATAATCTTGAAAATGGCCTTATGATAAGGACGAAACATCGACTTTTTACGCTTTTATTTATGGTTTCTGTTTCCTCGTAATGTCACTTTTTTCAGTCTTTTTTAAAGTGGTTTTGTGAGAAAAACAACACCTCTGCACGTGCACCATGTTTTTGACGTTCACTGCACGACTACGACGTGAAGGTCGGTACACACTAGGCGACAAGCTGCAGCAACACGTCGCGGCGACATATCACTCCATGTGTACAGGTCGGGCAACTAGTTGCAGCAACAAGGTGAGGCGACACGTCGCAGCGACATGTTGCTGCAACTTGTCGCCTAGTGTGTACCGACCTTCAAAACTTCCTAATGCCAAGTTTTATGGGGGACGCGCGCGTGAAGATACGAGGAACGTGAATTTTCCTTTCTCGGCTTTTTGAAGCTGGGTAAAGTCGTTAAGAATTCAACTTCAGGAGCTGGAGAAATCGCCTACATTTGACAAATTGAGCGGTCCAAATAGACGCGATAAAAGTTGAAAGGACGCAAATTCATTTTCTGAAGACTTTTTCACCAACATCGTCGTCATTGCTCAAGCTCCCTTTCCTTAACTCCCTGTTATGCCAGTGCGATATTGTTGATATGGTATTGAGAATGTGTTGGTAAGATATTGGAAAGAGTGAGAATTGTATTTAGAAAGTGATGATATGGTAAGCAAAATCGGTTAGTGCGGTTTTAAGGAAACGTTTATTTGGTACGGAAACGCGTCAGCAAAATGTTGGCAAAGTTTGTTTCCGTGCTGGTAAAGTGTTGCTATAGCGTTTATAACTGTATCGCTTGTGTTTGTCTAGGTAACTGGTGAATTGGAAAGTATTAAAGTACCATGTGTGAATATCCTAAGGCTGTTTAGTCACTTCGGCTTTTTCAAAGATCAATCAGTAAAAAACGCGTAGTGTATTTATATTTTTTTTCGTAAGGTTCCAGTGTTTCAAAGCAGCTTGGGTGACAACAGTTCTTCACCAAGGTTTCAAGTTTCCCCAGAACTACAGCAACCTACGCTCCGCCTTTTATATCGGCGACAAAGAAGTTCAATGGACACTAGGAGCGATCCTCTATCGAACAAGGTTCCTGCCTCTAAGGTACGTTATTGATCGCAGGTTAATGGGGCTCATGAGAGCTCTAGAAATTAAATGCCTTGTTGCCGATAAACTGTAACGGTAAAAAAATGACACGCAAAGGGAAAAAATTTGAACCCTTTAACAGAAGTCATTGGCAGTTTGGTTCTTCGGTTTTGCCGGCGGTTGAAGCTCATTTTAAAATTACTCGTTTTAGGCGTTTATCTCAGCTTCTTTGTCGGTTTTTGGTCACTTTTTATTGCAGTTTCGAAGATTCTTTTTTTGTGGCCGGTTTTGCTGCTTACTCCTCGAGCATCGTCCATGAACTCGTTGAACTGTAGAGAGGAAGTTCGATACTCTGGCTTCATGGCCAGTCAATGCCGTGTTTTTGTTTTTATTTTTTTGTTTTTTTTTTTTGTTTTATAATGGCTGGAAGTTTTTAGTTGAATGTCGTGCGTTTTTGCTTCTAACACTTAATTAGCTAAGTACTAACATCAAGAATAACATTGAACCGCAACAGCTGTTCCCCCCTCCCTCTCCCCCAGTCTCTCACACCACGTGACATTGTTCTAATCCCATCGATCTTTACATGCGTGCAAAGATGGCGGATATGGTCAGTATGGCATTTGACCACATATATTTTTCATTTCTAGGGAAGTCCAACTGCATTCACAGTACAAAAGTTCATATCACGCCCTTTGGAGTTACGTGAGTGAACTACAGTTCCGTATCATATTCTTGGTGTGCAGTGTCACAGTTTTGGCCGCCATCTTGCTGTACTGTAGGCGGCTACGGCGCATGAGCAGTACGTCAAGCTTGTGGCAGTACAACTCGTCTCCAGTCCTCTACAATGTTGATGTAATACCCAGCACAGATAAGATTCCTGTGAGATGACCAAACGAGAAAAAACTTCGAAGAGACTTTGAAAAATCTGATATGACAATAAAGATGTTTCTATGTAAGGAAAGGAGAAGTCACTTTGTTGTATTTTGATTGATGTGGCATCAGCCAGAATCAGCGTCAGATCGTATGGCTGCGCTTCCGCACCACCCTCTCGTCCTTGGTCATGCAAATCTCGTTCCCAGAAGGTGCGATCCTTTCGAAGAATCCGAAAAAAAAATACATATCTGATTGGCCGAAAAACGTATTCATCATATTCAAATTACTTTGCTAATCATACAAACCATAGTTATTAGAGGAGACTGGTTATGAAAAGCGGCAAACATCAATGATAAAAACAACAGTGCTGCAGTTTATGTTGGAAGCACCCTGAAAGTGCACAATCCTTTGTTTTCTGTTGGCAAATTGTTACGGAATAAATTAATGCAACGTTTTTATTGGTCAATACAATCAAAATGATAGGAATTCTTTTGAACGTTGTGCACTTTCAGGTCCACAAAAACATATAACAAAGGAGTCTGACGGGTTTCATAACCATTCCACTCAATTAACTATGTACAAACTGTGAGCACGTTGATTTGATTTTGACAAGTCATCTGGGTACACACCAATTTTATACGACCGTTAAGGAAAACGTTTATCTCAATATAATTTCAAAAAACCACGCCACAACGACATTTTGTCAAAAATTTCCTTTGTCTTGTTATTGAAAGTCGTTCAATGCCACTTTTTAATACATGCGTGCTACTGAATCTTTCAAATTTGCATACAGCTGTGCTCATTCTGAACACAAAAAAATACATGTCGTCATGACTAACGAATGTCCCAATCTCGGCATTTTAAATAAATATACACCTACTTCAATAAAGGTTGCTTTGGGATTTGGTCATTGAAACACAGAATACAATGCAATGCTTTGCTTGAGTGACCACCAAACAACGGCTTTCAAAGACCGAAACACGATTCCCAAAGCAACCTTTATTGGAATAAGTGTATATTTCTTCAGTCTCCTTTAAAGTCCTTTCAAGTTACTTGATACATTGATCAAAAGTCACGTAAAGGAAAACTGCAGTGAAGCGATTATGTTCCAATGTGCGTGCAAGGGAAAATTCCCTCGGGAAGGTCTCTTTGTCAAATGGGTAAGCAACTTCACAAAGGCGCAATTAAACCGGAACCAGGATTTTTCCAGGGCGTCCGTTGCCCGTTCCCCTGGATAAGGGTAACTCAGGCTCTGGGGACGAGATTATGGTCTTGCGCAACAGAGAATAGCTTTGGGCTCGAGAATGATCAGCGTGGTTTAGCCAGCGTAGCAGGCGCGTGGAAGTAATAGAGATCGTTAGATTCTTAGACAAGGACGACAACGAGAACAAGATTTTCCCAATAACAAGTAGTGCGCGCGCGTGAACCAGCGTCATTTTGGAGGGAAAATGTGATAGCCGTCGTCTTGCTCTAAGTCTTAGTAGGCTGATTTAGCAACAGGACAGGAACGTCATTTGACGACGGGAAAGCGTGCGGAATTTGCTGCTCTGCCATTGGTCAAAACAGTTGTCTGATTTGCGCGCGCCGTCGTCAACTCCCGTTGACGTTCTGTTGCTAAATCAGCCTAGTGTCGTAGTGGCGAAAACTAGTTATCAAATGTTACAAATTGTATCATTTATCGATCGGGGAGAGAGCTTAGCCTCCTTCAATAGGAATAAGTGTACTAGCTCTTGTGGTGAAAAAAAAAATCTACAGTGAAGCTTTCCAAAGTGTCTATTTTTAGAGAATACGCGAGAGTTAAATGTCCTCCTCGATAGTCGTCCTCGAAACTAAAGCCGCACGTGTCTCTCTCGCGCGCCCCGTTCATTCTTGTCTCCATAAGTTTCTGGAAACGCCTGTTACGAAGGCTAAGCATGGTTCCTCTTGTGTGCAGGTATCCTTCGTCAACTGTCCACAACCTCGCTCTATTTCCAATTCACCCGCTTTTTTAGCTTGTATGTTTTGTTTTCCCATAGCAGACCATGTGATGTTGCCCCAGAGAACTATTTCTTTCAAATGCTGAAGTTGTTGATTTTGTCGGTGGCTTTGACCGTGGTGGAGACTTAACCTCACAGATGAGCTCTGTCTCATCCCCAGAGCCTCTAGACTTTATTCGTGACTAAAAGATTTGAGGAGCTATCACGCACAAGGACGGTATGACGTCAAAAATTACTTTTTACCTTCCTGTCGTCGACGAGGCCCAAAACGATTAGTGATTGATTTCCTTTTCATCGTGTGAGTCAAAAACCGAATTTGAGTGTGTACATGTTTTGAATGATTTATCTCCCATTACCCATTTCGCCACTGACTGTCACCAGCCGGTTCCAACCCCGGGAGGGGGAGGCTACTCAACAACGTTTTATACGGGGACAGGAGCCTGACGGGGAGGCTCCTCCCCGAGGTCTAACCCTTCATCCCTTTCAGTTATAAAGACCATTTTTGAAAGAAAAGGTACCCTTTCTTATACCAGTTCTATTGGCTATTTATGACAGATGGTACCCTTTTCACATACCTAGCCTTTTGAACATTGTCAGAATCCCTTTTAACTGTCGTGAATTCACTGACTTTTTAGTATGAATAAATCACTAAAGCAGACAGTTTTCTTGTCTGATCTCTTTCGCATCCATAAAATGAGTCTGTTAGCCCTTTTTGGTCCTACTTTCCCACCCTTTCATAAGCCCCCGGGTCTCCAACATCAAAAGTGTTGGCAATTGGCAAAGGCAGGATTTACTCAAGATTTTCTTTCAAGCCTTTCTATGGACGACAACTGTTTTTTGACATGTTAATACTTAACCGCATTTAAGCGCGCCTAATAGTATTTTTACTCTCAAGTGGACTGATCAATACGCCTACTGTACTAATCGTGCTGTGACGTCATTAAGGTCATTAACCCTACTTATTTTGCTTTGTGACGTCACTTGACCAGATTTATAAAAAAAGGCAGGCCAAAAAGCTAGGAGTCATTCAGTTAGGGTGAAACAAACGGTTTATACGCAGGGCTCGAGCAAGTTTTTCAAAATGCACCGTTTGGAGTTAACTGTGATTCTGCTCCTTGGCATTCTGGGGTCTTTTGCTTTCTCTAAGAAACCTGATCCACTGGCTAATAAGAAGAAGGTGAGTTGAGTTACAAAAAAGGAAGCGTTCGATCACATTGCTTGCGTTCATGATTTAGAAAATCACAAGTTTTCTCTTTGAAGTACATGTTCAAGCAGGCAACAAAAATCCTGCTGGTCTACTTTGGATCGACGGTGATCTAATCGGGCAACCAATGCTGTAGTTGTAGATGACTTTAGTATTCTTTTTCAGAACAATGAGAAAATTCGTTGGCAGGGATTTTTTTTTTGTTGTGATCACGGTATTTGCAAAATACGTAAAACCAATTTGTAGTTATAATTTTATTTAATTTGATTTTTACACAGACAATCAAATTTGTTCTGCGTGTTTCCGGTATTAAGCAAATGTACGTGATCAAAAATTGTAAATTGTAAATTGAAATTTGTTTACCCACGGATCACTAAGGAGTTCATAAGAACTCGTTGAGACGTGTCCGTGCGTTCCAGATCGAATTGGAATTTGAACTTCATGACCACCCCTTCCTTTGGCTTGATCACCTTTAGCTCCTTCACAATTCTTTTGTCTACTTGTCTTGTGCTCCAGCATGGCAGTTTTGTACCACGTGAATGACAAGCTGGACCGCCTTGCCCCTTTGCCATTTAAGTGGAGTGTCTCCCCTCCCCCTTCCCCCTAAATCGGGGTGTTTTACCTTCCGTTTGCTTCACTCGTGTAAACCAGGCTTACAATTTTATTCTTTTTCAATTTTTTGTTAGCAATACTTTTCAAAACTTTAGAACATACTACAAAAAACAAAGTTTTAATGATCTGTATTTAATTCTAAGGTATCCAGCGCAACGCCGCAAAACATTTGCGGACAGGACACGGCAGGAAAATGCTCTTGTTGCAGCGGTAAGGTCACTACGTGATGTCTTTTTAAAGTAAACTTGAAAAAATTTAAATCCTTGACTTAATTGGCTGCGGATGGTGTCATTTCGGGCAAGAGAGAACGCATTTCTGATCCCACTTAGTTTTTTCAGTTTAAGAGATTAAGTTGATACGTAACGAATTCAGGAAGAATAGATTTTCACAGATACCTTATGTTGGAAAATTCTGACCAATTCTAACAAACATTTTAGTGAAAAAATCCACTCCCAATTTCTCCTTGCACCTACTACTCTTTCCTGATAAAATTTCCTCCTTTCCTGGAAAGTTAGCCAGCCGAATTTTCATGCGAAAAGCCAAAAAGTGGGCAACAAAGCTAGATTTAGAAAAGAAAGGAAAAGAAAAGAGAGAAAGCACGAGGAAAGGATCGAAATAGATTTGCGAAAAGAAAAAACCAAACAAGCTTTTCTGGCCTCTTAAGAGATACCTCGGGAATGTTCCGTCAACCTGAAGATAATGGAAAACTGATCCTTTATAATACCGTTATTAATCCTTTATTGAAAAGTACGCAATGGAGTCAGGGGTATAAGAAGTTTAGACACGTGCATCGCATTACATTAAGTTTTGTTTCTCTTTCTATCTTAGTTTAGCTTAGTTTAGCTTAGTTTATCGACACTTGTCTGTTGTTTGTACATGTCTGAAGATCTTAGGATAAAAGAAGGGACAGTAATAAACTCTTTTCATAGATTTTCTTTTTTTTTTCCTAAAGTTATCATTGCATGGATAACAAAAAAGATAATCAGTAAAACGCTTATCCAATGGAGCTTGAAAGATAAACCTCTCGCAATTTCCCGCTTAAAGAGCCAAAAGGACTGTTGAAGACTGTCTGAGTGTAGAAGTCAGGGGGCACCCAACGACAATTTTCGGAAAAATATCTGTTCGGAAGACGATTTGAGATCTAGAATTTTTGGAACATTTGTTGTAAAATCTCTTGCTTGCCTGCCTCTGCTAGGATTTTCGGACATCTAAAAAGTGATATAATTGCCTATTTTTAACGGATTTTTACCCTAAAAAGGTCACCTAGAGTTTTCGGGAGCCTTTTTTCTGGCTAAAATTTTCGAAAAGGTAAGTTTTGATCCCTATAATTTTCGGACCACTTGACTTTCAGCTTGGAAATCCGAACAGATGAAAAATTTTTAGGGGATAAAAATATGCCTATATCTACCGTTTAAATACTAAAATACGTTTAACAATTCTATGTTTAAGTGGTTTTGAACTATGTTCTCGTTGGGTGCCCCTGAGAAGTAGGTCGGTTTACGGGATCGCTAGACGTAAAACACGTCCACTCACCTCGAGCTCGCCACCATCTTTTTTTCTATCTCCTCTCTCTCTCCCTGTTACTCTCCTTTCTTGCTTTCTTTCTCCATTCTTTTTGTTTTTAGTCTTGTCCTCCTAAGGTTTCATGTTAGGATTTTTTTCACCTCTTTTCTTTTCTCTTTTTTTCTTTATTAGGTAGAGATGGTAGAGATGGCGTTAACGGTAAGAAAAACAAAGGAATTTTTTAATTTCAACAAAAGTTCTTCAGTGTCGGCATATACAGGTTATAAAATTAGTATTAACCAGAAGCATGGAAAACAAAGACTATGCCTTTTTGTTGGTTTTTGTTGTCCTTGTTGTTTATGAACTTTAATTTCATAACTTTCAGGAAGAGATGGACGAGACGGGATTCAAGGAGCGAAGGTTTGAAAAAAGAAGAATTATGTTTTGAGACTTATTAGTAAGCCATAGGAGTTCGGCAGGACGAAGGTTACGTACTTTCAAGAATAACCCTTAATCCCTTACTATAGTATGAATTCTCTGCAAAGACCTCGGAGGGCTTACATTATTTTAATCTTTTTTTTTTTTTTTTTCAAAAACGTTTGAGGAGGTGGTGGCGGCTAGGAAGAGGGTGGCTTCTTCCATTTGTTCTTTAACCGAGTGAAAACACCATTTTGGTAACAAAAACAAGAGGAATTTATACAAAAAATCACCCTCATACCTTTTTTGTGAAATGGTGATGACTCTGTTTCTGGTCCGGAGATATGGAGTGACATTATACAAATTGCGCCCTACTTTAATCAGTAATATCATTTAATGCATTTTCATCATATAAATGGAAAGGTGGACACGATAGGCTTAATGGCCGAAGAAAAAAGTATGTTTGAAAAAGTCGAATCCTTAGTAACCGCCCTTTATCTTTAGAATACCAACAAAAATGATTGTTTTTCGGCTTTGGTTTCTCTCTTAGATTGTAAGTAATAAATCTACAAAATAACCCACAATATCCAAGAACAACGAAGATTTTAAAAAATTATTGATATTATTCATAAAACTTTTGTTATCCAGGGAGAAAAGGGGAGTCAAGGGAACACTGGAAACGCCGGGAAAAACGGAGAAAAGGTTAGTGAGAATTGTTGTTTCGATGCTCATAACTTAAAAGTTCTATCTAACAAGAAATTGACGTTTCATGTTATACTAGTAAGTTTTTTGTGGTCAGTACCTTGCCTAGTCCCTGTAAGGTGTTTTCCCAGGCCTTTTCGGTTAATTCACTTCAGTGACGTATCCGAGGCGAACTTGGGGGAAACTCACCTCTTCGCTCAGACCACGTGACCAAAACGAATTGGCTGCGCGGAGTAATGAGGCCTAGGGACGAGGCAATTGTCCCCTTGATCCCAAGAATCTGTGACCCAGACCCCACCCAATCCCGTATAACTGAACTTCAACCTCGTTTCCAGGACTTTTCCATTACAGTGGCGAACAGGTCCAGCCCCAATCCCTTGTTTGAAAAGGGCTGCAAGAATTCCACTATTGTGGGAAGTTCGGCGTAATGATTCCTGCTAGTATACCCAAATTATACTGAATGTGCTAAACCATCGTCTAAAGGTTATAGTGCGAAACATTCATTTGCTTTAATGTGTAGTTGTTATTTTTTTCGTCAAAAGTTTGTTGTTAACAGGGTTTTCTCTCCATTGTAGACTACCCACCTATTCACGATCTTGAATAGGTCAGCTAACGTGTTGATGCTAGCTTTTTTCAAAATGATAATCTTGAAATAAAGCAAAGAACGGTAAAGCAAAAGCCGGAACTGAGGGAAACCTTACCATATTTTTTCCTGGAAATTAAATGTTTCAAAAGTGTTGATTATTCCTTATTTTAATATTTGCTTGTCAGGGACAGAAAGGAGAAGGCGGTTTACCAGGAAAATCCCCGAGAGGTGTAATCAAGTTCGAAGACACTGATGAGAACTGTACGCTGAGTATCGCTGGCACTGTTCGTTACAGTACTATCCAGAAAACCTTGCAACTCTGCGATGGAAATGCTTGGCTGGAAGTACTAGCAGCAGGGAAAGGTCACGTGGCACAAAAACCAGGCCGCCATTGTTTAGATATTTTAAATTCGGGTGAGCTTTAGATTGAAGTAAGGGCTCGTGTAAGCTGTCATGTTCTGATTAAAATTTCAAAACTGAAAATGATCGCGTCAAACTAGAGGACATAGTTAGTAGAGAAGTTCACGCTCTATTAACTTTGAACAAGTAGATTCATCTCTTTGATTCCATTGTAGGGTTTGGCATCATCACACAAAGGACAGTGCAAAGTAACACGTCAACATTAAAAAAGAAACATACACCCGTAGACAAACGATCGTCACTTGTTTCCATCCGCCAAACTGACATTTTCCTCTCAGTGGCTCTAACAAGACATTTCACTTTTCTTACATAAAATTTCTCTGTCTCTTGAAATTTCTGTTCATAAAAGTCTAAGTCTCTTTAATTTTTAAGGGAAAAAAATTCAGGATGACAAACATCAATGAAATTACGAGATTTTCCAATTTTGAGCTTGACTTGTTCCCATTTATTTTAATCAGGTCAGAGCCGTGGTAACGGGCTTTACTGGATCGATCCAAACGGTGGTTCAACAGATGACTCGTTCCAAGCTTTTTGCGACATGGATACTCAAAGTGGAGGCTGGACCCTAGTTGCCACAAAGGTCTCCCCAAGCTTCCTCTTCATTAAATCTCCTTTCTCACCAGTGGCCGCCAAAACTAAGAACGCAGACGCCGCAAGTCATATCCATCCAAGCATGGGGGACTGGAAAGAGATCATGTTCCGCTTTGCTGACGTCGACACCATCCGGGTTATTTACAACAGGAAGGCGGGCGCACCAAACAAAGACAAGGAAGAATTCGACAAGTATTTGATGGGAAAGACTATGAATGTGGTAAAAAATGTGAATGGATTTTACAAGTACAGCCCAACAGATCAAAACAGAAATCCCGCCGTGGGTTTTGCCACCATATCTGGCTGGCACTACTATTCAGATCATGGGATTTCGGAATTACACGCTGGCACAGACAAGTGGCTTGACATGTGGAATAGTGCTGAGGGCTCAAACAACTACATCTCCTCCGATGACAGCAGGGCGCGGGGCACCAAGTGTATCGCGGGCTACTGTTATCTGAACAAGCCAATCTGGGTCATGGTCCGCTAGGAAAGCAGCCGTCGAGCCAATGCAAGAGAAGCGGTGCGCAAGAGGAAAACGTCTAAGGGCTAAGTAAAAGTAGAATAAAACACAAAGGGTAAAATTCACAGTATATCTAGCCGATTTTTTGAAAACGAAGCAAGCGAAATTTGCAGCCGGTTGAATGAAAAAGGGTCGGAAAGAAGTTTTTTTTGCACTCCGCAATAAGCTCGAAAATCACGCTAGCAAAGGAAAAGGAAAGGAAAATCGAAAGACTAAGGAGAAAGAAAAGTTTTTTTTTTTGAAGAGAAAAAAGCAATGGCTACACTCTTACTTGACTACTTTGAAAAAAAAATGCTTGGCGGAAGAGGTCTATTTGCAATTTGGCGGTAAAGTTTTCAAAAAATCTAGCTAGATCAGGAGCCTATGACTAGGAGCCTTTATTTCTCATACGTCCAAGTCATGGGCTCCTGGCTAGATATAATAATGAGCTTTTTTAAAAACGCTTTACAATTAAGGTTTTAAGTTAAACTGATCTAAGATTAGTTGATTTGATGATAGAAAACTAGCGTTTTGTATCGACTCGTGTAATAAAATGCTTTGGGCGATTTTGTGGTGTTTTCTTTTCTCCTTATTTTCTCTAATGACAACTCTTTTCATGCGCAGATAAAACTGGAATATAGGCAAGAACGCCAAAAAAACCTCCTTTTGGAATGAAATACCATTTATATAAATTTACTCTGATACATAACGGTACACTATTGGGCACTGACGAAAAGGAAGATTGAGGTTCTTTCGATCTACTTTTGTCTCATTGAAAATTTGTAGGACTTGTCAGTGTCCCTTCAAGTTTTGCAGCGCTCTTCGAACCTAAGGCTGAGGTCATTTTATAAGTTCGATTCCTCCTGAAGAATGTTTTTTGGTAATCTCGTAGCGTTATAAGGGAAGTTCGTCAACCAGCGCTCGTTTTTATCAAGCTACGCTGAGCTTAGCCTGGTCACGACACGTCGCAGATTATCAGATTTTTCCAATGAGACCATTCATCCCTAAATCAACAGTAACTGCCAGCGCGCATCCACGTGCCTTGTAATGCTGCAGTCAGTTTTAACGGTCATAGATAACTTTGACATCTAGTTCGTGTAGGGTGAAGAGATCTTTGACATCTTGTAAGCCGTACCTAAATGAGCACACGCGATTCAGTCAAACAGACCAAACAATGACGTCGTGAATGAGGTTGACTCAAAACACTGAACTGGTACAGTGGAGCCTCTCCTTTGGGACACCTCTATTCAAGGGAAACCTCCATTCAGGGGACACAAAATTTGGTGCCGGAAAAAGGCTTTGTAAGCTTTGTATCGATCTGTAACCTCCATTGAGGGGACTCATCTATTCAGGAGAAAGCCGGACGTCTTTTCTGGTTCCCGAAATCCGGGTTTAACCTTCATTCAGGGAACACCTTAGCGCTTAAAAAGCGACTGACCACAAAAAGCGTTGATAAGTTTAAGCGTACACCAGTCACAATGAGGACAGCTTTCACTACAGAACTGTTTCACTCAAATCGATGTACTTCACTTGTGGCAATTCAGCAAATAACATCACAAAGATAAGTTAATCATGGTTTTTTATACACTAGGAACCGGTTACTATTTATCGCCTCGCGGGGAAGGATTTTTGTTGTGACAACGGACCACTTACGTGATCCCCCCTTCAGTGTGGTTTTGATTCCCCCTCATTGATAGTGGAATATTCTATGATCCTCCCTCTTCTATCCCAGTCGCCACAAAAAGCTAGTGTTGCTATATGCAAGCAAGTGACATCTATATTAATAATTACGTCTCATGAACGTTGAACGACAACCTCACATATTTGGTCATCTGATATGAACTGAATTGTCCGTGAAGGGTTACTCTTCTCATCCAAATTGTTGAAAACAAATTCAAATTCGCTAGCGTCCTTCTCACTGTCGAATTCTTCCTCATTTCTTCATCCTCTAATTCCCCGTCACTTTCTTCTATGGCACCAGACGATTCATCTGTGTCCACAGACTCTTTGATGTGTCGGTAATAATGACATCGAATAGCTTTCTACTTGTTAAGCTTCCAACCAATAAAGGTTAGTCCGTGTTCTTTCAGGTAGAAGTCAAGCTATTTTACCTTTAACTTTTCGATGTTGCCACTCTCCATGAGGGTGTCGCATTTAAAGTCCTTTTATGTCCGCAGGGGCACCCAACGAGAATTTAGATTAAAACCACTTAAACATAGCATTGTTAAACGTATTTAGTATTTAAACGGTAGATATGGGCATATTTTTATCCCCTAAAAATTTTTCATCTGTTCGGATTTCCTAGCTGAAAGTCTAGTGATCCGAAAATTATAGGGATCAAAACTTGCCTCTTCGAAAATTTCAGCCAGAAAAAAGGCTCCCGAAAATTGTAGGTGACCTTTTTAGGGTAAAAATTCGTTAAAAATGGGCAACCATACCTTTTCTTAGATGTTCGAAAATCCTAGGAGAGGCAGGCAAGCAAGAAGTTTTACAACAAATGTTCCGAAACTTCTAGATCTCAAATCGTCTTCCGAACAGATCTTTTCCGAAAATTGACGTTGGGTGCCCCTGTGTCCGTTCCGCCCCATGCCTCTTGCGTTCCTCAGCTTATAGAGAAGACCATACTCCAAAACCCTTTCGGCAAGCGACGAGCTGAAAAATTTTCAGGAAGCTCAAGAACGAGCTAAGACGCTCCACGAAAAACTTCCGAAAAGCCTCAAATAAGCTGGCAACAACACTAATAAACTCGAAAAAGAAGTTTCCATCTCGCATTGGGAAAGATCGACAATCGCGCAGAAAAAAAAAGAGAGCAAAAGAAAGGTGGGAAAACTAAAAGAGAAGCGTTTACAACAGATGGCATACTTGCTTCTCGAAAAACTCACCTTAAGAGAGGTAGCTGGAGAGGTGTTCGATGCAGTCAAAACTAACAACAGTTTTACAAGCATCGCAATCATCGCTGCTGAGTTCACGAGAAATTGGTCAGGCGTCTTCATCTCGACCCTCTGCTATGGCTGCTTGAAAAAGCCGTTTTTAATAAAAACATTACCCGTACCTTGCAGGTAGTAGTCGTCAGTTTAAACGAAAAAAGCTCTGAAGATTTAAGCTCGAAGGAGGACTATGCTGATAAATCGGACGAGGAGGAAATCCAAGAGTCAGTGGAGGATGTTCAAGAGTCGGTAGAGGGAGGCGTCCAAGAGGCCACCAAAGAAGCTTCGGGGAACGAAGCAGTGACAGTAGACTAATCGCTTGTTGATATACCTGTATATATTTCTTACTTCTGTTGTTGTTGTTTGTAATGACGGTGTACAACCACGTTTGTCGAACGTTCTTATTACGGGAATACCTTTCAATGACTGTAAAAAATTTAAAACATGGAACTTTGTGGACATTTAAACTATATAGAACGTAAACATTTTTTAGCATCACGTTTAATTCATAAGCACAACCACTGATATTAGTTCGTGTCTGAACAAGATCATCAATAAGGTAATAAATTGATCCCACCACTTCAAATAATGTTCTCTTTTTTTTCCTGGTCCCCCCTTAGTGCCTGTCAATTAAGGCTGATCCCCGCCTCTGTTCTCTTAAGTTAGTTTTTCTATACTTCAGTGTAAATGTATACCTGAAGGAAATACCGTGTTTAAATAAAGTTACCTTACCTAAAGTTACCTAAAACCGTCTGATCCTCCCCCCAAAATCCATCGCCCCCCCCCCCCCCTCCCCAGGCGACAAATAATGACCGGTTCCTTAGTTCGCAGCAGGGGCATAAATTTGACTCATAACGGAAACCCAAGGGTGAGATAATTGACAACCTGAAAATGCAAATTTTCCGTGGGTTGCCCCACCAAATAAGCCCGTCCATGTATAAGCCCCTCCAAATATAAGCCCCCCAAACTCGTAACGCAAAAAACCCTCCGTTAAATCGCCCCTCCAAATATAAACCCCCCGGGGGGCTTGTACTTGGAAATTGCCCTCAAATACAAAGTAAAACAATGCAAAAACGGTAAATTTCCTGCCATTTATAAGGTTAGCACAATCGATTTGGAAACGCAAATTTCCCTCCAAAGATAAGCCCCTCCGAATATAGGCCCCTCCAAAAATAAGCCCCTCAAAAAGGGCCTTTGAAAAATATAAGCCCCGGGGCTTATTTTCGGAATTTTACGGTATATAAATTTTGCTTTGTGTTGTCAAGTTGAACACGCATAACATCTATCAAAAACCTACGCGTAAATAGGATTTCCTTCAAACAAAGTTAAAGTTACATTATTTCAAAAACTTCTTGCTGACAATGAAGAAATGAATTTTCTGTACGAAAACAACCTACCTAAAGATCTTAAAAGCAAAAGATCAGTTGCAACTTGGCAGCCAAGCCATGATTCACCATGTAGCTATTTTCAATAAGCTTGACTGGGACATGCGAGGGTCTTCGTTTAAGCAAATTAAACTCAGCCGATCATTAGAAAATACAGAAAATTGCACATAAGGGTTTGTTTTGCTCGTCTCAGTCAAATCAAGCTGCAGCAATTGTTTACGGGAAAAGAGTCAATTGTTTTGAAGTCACTGCCGGCAGTTGTCGTTCTCTACTTAACAGCGAGTGAAAAGGACAATTTGCGCACAAAAAAAGAAATTCTTATGAAGAACAGAAACTTTCACTGTGCACTGGAAGACAAAACTATGTAATGAAAAATGAAAAAAACTCTGACTATTATTACTCGAGCAACAGAAAAATGATCTTCAGTAAGCTTGCTGGCCTTCCATTTCCGAGAAAGTTTAATAAGCGCACAAGTTTGTTCACTCTGATGCGTTATAACAGCAATATGGTTCTTTGACTGAAGACAAAGATAAAGCTGGTTCTGCAAAGGTAATAAATCTGGGGATGTAAAATAAAGTAACCGTAACTACTACTAACAGAATTGAAGCGGGGTTTAATTGAACCCAGCGAAATCAACTCATAAATTAATCGGATGCACAATCAGAAAAATACTCGCCTCTTAAGAAATGTTCAAAACCTTTTATTCCACCTCAGACTGACGGAATGATCCGTTTTCCCTTTAACATTGGTTGTTCTGAATCCAAAGTAATTTTCAAGCGACGAAAAAAAAGCAAACATGTCAAGTAAAAATGCTTTACAGGGAGCACACGTTCTCACCTCGTGCATTTCACTCAGAACTCCAGCAACAAACAAACACAGTCAACACACAGAAACTGCCCGCCTTGAGCCTGCGATAAGGGATGCGCAGAAGCTTGCGCAGGACGTTTTTCCGCCCTGAAGAACGAGACAAACAAACACCATTCTCGTCCCCAGAGCCACTCGGCTTAATTTGTAACCGACCTCGTTTCCCTACCACATGATCAAGAAACGACGGGCTCCGGGGACGAGAATGAACAAACGCAGGCGATAAGGGATGCGCAGAAGCTTGCGCAGAACGATTTTCCGTCCTGAAAGACCAACATTGACGTCACGTAGTCTCCAGTCTTTCACGCGGCCATTTTAGAAACGTTTTCGTGAAGTCTTCGGAAATGCTCGGATTTTGATCTTTTATCTTTCTATAAAGGCTTGGGAAGAATCTTTACCCAGATCTCACTTAGTATGGTACTTTTTAGTGTTTGGTGAAGGTAAAGCGACAAAAGAAAATATTTCAATTTTTTGGTTCATTTGACCTTTAAGGGAAGAAAAAATTCAGGATGACAAACAACGAGATTTTCCAATTTTAAGCTTGTCTTGTTCCTATTTATTTTAATCAGGTCAGAGCCGTGGTAGCGGGCTTTACTGGATCGATCCAAACGGCGCTTCAACAGATGACTCGTTCCAAGCTTTTTGCGACATGGACACTCAAAGTGGAGGCTGGACCCTAGTTGCCACAAAGGTCTCCCCAAGCTTCCTTTTCATTAAATCTCCTTTCTCACCAGTCGCCGCCAAAACTAAGAACGCAGACGCCGCGAGTCATATCCATCCAAGCATGGGGGACTGGGAAGAGGTCATGTTCCGCTTTGCTGACGTCAACACCATCCGGGTTATTTACAACAGGAAGGCGAGCGCACCAAACAATGACAAGGAAGAATTCGACAAGTATTTGATGAGAAAAACTATGAATTTGAGAAAAAACGTGAATGTATTTTACAAGTACAGTCCAGCAGATCAAAACAGAAATCCCGCCGTGGGTTTTGCTACCATATCTGGCTGGAACTACGTTTCAAATAATGGGATTTCAGAAGATCATGGGGGCACGGACAAGTGGCTTGACATGAGGAATAGTGCTGACGGCTCAAACAACTACATCTCCTCCGATGACAGCAGGGCGCGGGGCACCAAGTGTATCGCGGGCTACTGTTATCTGAACAAGCCAATCTGGGTCATGGTCCGCTAGGAAAGCAGCCTTCGAGCCGAATGCAAGAGAAGCGGTGCGCAAGAGGAAAACGTTTTTTTCTAAGGGCGATATAAAAGTAGAATGAATCACAAAGGGTAAAATTCACAGTATATATCTAGCCGATTTTTTGAAAACGAACCTAGCGAAATTTGCAGCCGGTTGAATGAAAAAGGGTCGGAAAGAAGGCTTTTTGCACCACGCGATAAGCTCGAAAATCACGCTAACAAAGGAAAAGGAAAGGAAAAATAGAAAGATCGAGGAGAAAGAAACTGACTTTTTGAAGAGAACAAAAGCAATGGCTACACTCTTAGTTGACTACTTTGAAAAAAATATGCTTGGCGGAAGAGGTCTATTTGCAATTTGGCGGTAACGTTTTCAAAAAACTACACCGTAATTTTTAGGGAGTTATTATAACTCCAAAAATGGAGTAAACCTTTTAGGTACAGCATAACCCCTTTTTGGGGTTATTTTAACTCCTAATTTAACTCCGAATTTGGGGTCATTTTTTACTCGTGAAAAAGAGTTCTTTTTACTCCCAGCCTGGAGTTAAAATAACTCCGAAATGAGGTTACTTTTACTCCTTACATAGGTTGTTTTTACTCTTTTTGGAGTTAATTTAACTCTGAAAGTGGAGCAAAAATTTTAGGTACAGGATAACTCCCTTTTTGGGGTTATTTCAACTCCTCAATATCTGGGGTCACTTTTACTCCTGAAAAAGAGTTCTTTAAACTCCTTTTTGGAGTTAAAATAACTCCACTGAAAGGAGTTAAATCAGCCCCACTAGAGGAGTTATTATAACTCCTTGAAAATTACTGCGTAGCTAGATCAGGAGCCTATGACTAGGAGCCTTTATCTCTCATACGTCCAAGTCACTGGCTCCTGGCTAGATATAATAATGAGCTTTTTTAAAAACGCTTTACATTAAGGCATTAATGCTTTACGTTAAGGTTTTAAGTTAAAGTTATCTAAATCAGTTGATTTGATGATAGAAAACTAGCGTTTTGTATCGACTCGTGTAATAAAATGCTTTAGGCGATTTTGTGGTGTTATCTTTTCTCCTTATTTCCTCTAACGACAACTCTTTTCATGCGCAGATAAAACTGGAATATCATGATAAGGCAAGAACGCCAAAAATTCCATTCTTGCGCTTTTTACACATTTTGCTTACACAAATTTTTTCATATGTATATTACCATGCGGAATATTTTTCTTATCCCTGATGATGCCGTTGATCGGCGAAAGCTCTGAATTAAATTTTAATTTTTAATTTTAGCAGTCAAAGGCCTCACTTGAACTATATTTTACTTTCTAACAATTGCAGTTTTGAATTTCCATAAAATATGAGTGCGAACTTGCTCCAATTTACCAACAAAGCTTCAAGCCATGTTGTTATTTTTTTACTAGAATTGAAAGCCTAGATGATGTACCAAGTTTTTTTCTAAAGCTGAGTGCCATCCTTTTTTATAGCGGAATCCACTGTAAACCTCTAAAATTATGTAACAAATCGCGAAGATCTGGATGGGCACATTCCACAAAAGATAAACGAATTCGCCTCGTTGGCACTTTCCGGAAGGTACCCCTAGTTTATTAATTTAATTAATGAAATCCCACCATTTATAACGCCTGAGTCCTTTGACCGCGGTGGAGGCACACACACAGATGAGTTCACTCTCATCCCCAGAGCCCCTCGGCTTTATTTGTGACTAAAAGATTTGAGGAGCTATCACGCACAAGGACGGCATGACGTCAGAAATTACCTTTTATCTTCCTGTCTTCGACGAGGCCCAAATCGATTAGTGATTGATTTCCTTTTCATTGTGTGAGTCAAAAACAGAATTTGATTGTGTACTTGTTTTAAATGATTTTTCTCCCATTTCGCCACTGACTGTCAACAAATGGTCAACAGGGCTCCAACCCTGAGAGGGTGGGGAAGGCTACTCAACAACCTTTTATACGGGGAGGCTCCTCCCCAAGGTCCAACCCTTCATCCCTTTCAGTTATATAAAACCAACAACAACATCATAAGCTTTATTTGCATGACTATAATTGTGTAGTTACAGTATTGCAAAAGCTTTAACATAAAGTTACAATTTATAACAATGATAATGCAATGCGATGATTACCACAATCGATCAAGTGTCATCAGCATGATTTGATAACAAATTAGTACGTAAATCATTACATAATGAGACAAATTTCAACAAATGTGAATATACGGAAGAATCCTGTGAATTCATCAATTTAGTTATTAATTATAATTAACAAGAGCCATAATATGGCTCTTGAAGGGAGGGATTGATGAGAATAGAGTGAACAACAAACACACTGACACAATCACTAACTCTGCATATTTTGTGAAATAATTAGTGAATTTACGCAACAGGACGGCTCTTGTAATTAATTATTAATTTGCTTTAAAACCAAAACCGAGAAGTCCGAAGGCTACTGCAAAGCTGATTCAGAACAACATGTATTGTTTTTCACTCGACATACCCGGCTGTTATGGCTGGCCATACCAGCCTTCTTGACAGAAAAGGAACCCCTTTCGTATACCTTCTATTGGCTATTTATGACAAATGTACCCTTTTCACATACCGTAGCCTTTTCAACATTGAATCCATTTTAAATATCATAAATTCACTGACTTTTTAACACGAATAAATTACTAAAGCAAAAAGTTTTCTTGTCTCTTTCACATCCATAAATTCAGTCTGTTAGCCCTTTGAGAGACTTCCCTACCCTTAATATACCTGAAGCCTGAAAAAGGTACCCCTTTTGGGCGGAGCCTCCCCGTATAGGCCATTTTAGAGAGTAAACATCAAAAGTGTTGCTCATTGTTAAAGGCTGGATTTACTCAAGATTTTCTTTTAAGCCTTTCTATGGACGACAACTGTTTTTGACATCTTAATACTTAACCCCATTTAAGCTAGCCTCCCACACAGGCGTTTTCAGGGGAGCTCGTTTTTCATTTGTGGGGAGGGATGTAAGACGAGCTCCCCTAAAAACGCCTGCATAGGAGGCTACATTTAAGAGAGCCTAATACTGAGTATTTTTACTGTCAAGTGGACTGATCAACACGCCTACTAATCGTGCTGTGATGCCATTAATGTCATTAACCCTACTTATCACGCTTTTGTGACGTCACTTGACCAGATTTATATCAAAAGGCAGGCCAAAAAGCTGGGAGTCACTTGGGTAGGGTGAAACAAACGGTTCATACGCAGGGCTCGAGCAAGTTTTTCAAAATGCACCGTTTGCAGTTAACTGTAATTCTGCTCCTTGGCATTCTCGGGTCTTTTGCTTTTTCTAAGAAACCTGATCCACTGGCTAATAAGAAGAAGGTGAGTTGAGTTACAAAGAAGGGAGCGTTCGATCACATTGCTTGCGTTCATGATTTAGAAAATCACAAGTTGTCTCTTCGAAGTACATGTTCAAGCAGGCAAGGAAAATCCTGCTGGTCTGCTTTGGATCGACGGTGATCTAATCGAGCCACCAATGATGTAGATGTAGACGACTTTAGTATTCGTTTTCAGAACAATGAGAAAATACTTTGGCAGGGATTTTTTATGTGGTGATCACGATATTTGCAAAATACGTAAAACCATTTTGTAGTTACAATGGAACCTCCACATGACGAAGGGCCAAGGAACTGGCAAAATTTGTTCGCTATAACGGGGTTTCGTTATATCGAGGTCTTTTTTCATACATTGTGCTATTACTGGGGTAATTCAAATTTGTTCTGCGTGTTTCCGGTATTACACAAATGTACGTGACCACTACATGAACCGTTCGTTCATGACCACCCCTTCCTTAGCTTGATAGCCTGTCGGGAATCGCCCCCGTATTCATAGAAATCCACGACAATTCACTTGATGTAGCTTTATTCACAGTAACGAATCCCAAAGTCACAGTTTTCGCAACTCGCTCACTCACAGATATTTTCGACACAACACTTGAAGTTGGTTTTTGATAGCGTGATATTCTCCCCTCGACTCCACACAATACACAGGAAACATAACCTATATTATTATTAAGTGATTGACATTTAGTATTATTTCCACGATATCAATTAAGAAACCCAAATATCTTATCAGTTATCAAAGTTCACTTCGTCACTGTTCCTTGAACTATATCGGAGATCATGAGATAAATATTTAGCAATCAACGTTGCCATCAACTTGACAGATAATAAAGCAAGGATAAAAATAAACTACGATATATGTAGATCAGGGACCGTGGTGACCATTTTAGAGTGATGGTAGGGCTAAAAAATCTGGCCAATACAAAGAAACATTCAGGTCAGTGTTTTGCCATTTATCTTCGATTTGCGCGCCATCTTATTTACCACCTCAAAGGCCACATGTGTTATACTATCCAATATAGCCAATATGTTAGATAAACCTCTCTAAGGTTGCTACTTTTTGAAGTTGTCCGAAGTGCCGAAGCGTCTCTTGCGATTCTCATTGCGAGAAACCAAGAGAGGATACAGGGGCTAGCCCCTTTATCCTCTCTTGGAGAAACAAAGGTCTTTGTGACGTCAGCTATGGAGACACTGTCTGTTCTCCGCTTGTGACCATTCAACACTGCTAGGTCACCCATCCCGGATGGAAGCCACGTCTTCGCAATGCAGCTGACAATGAACGCTCGCCAGCAGCGCTGGTTCCAGGATTTACAGCAGGCAGCTTACAGATAGTTTGGGCTCCTGAATTAGCTTCTTTTCTGGTTCTGGAAACTTTAACACCGCCAACAGGATTTCGTCAAGACATGATATCTTCTCTTTAGAAACTTCCAAAATACTTAGTGGCATGCCCACGTAGCGCCCCTGTATCAACATCTTCGCTGTATGATGATGTTTCAAGAAACTTGAAATCTGCCTCATAGTCGTCACCATTAGCAGCTTTCACCAAGAGGGTCTCCATCTGGACGTAGGATCTGAAGCTTTCCTGATAGATAGCACTGACGATAAGATCAATAGCCTCATAATAGACTCTTCTAAAGTGATCGTTGGCAGTTTGGGGGTAGACTGGTGCACTAGCACCAACCTCCAGTCTGGCCAAAGTGCATCGCTTTCTTGGAAGCGTTGGTTTACCAAGCTGGCCTTCACTCTTGCGGGAAACATTAGCATAGAAATGGTCGAAGCTCTAATCACTGGGCATTTTTGTGAGCGTCTTCTTTGTTAGATTTGCAAGGCGTATTCCACTGATAGCAGCCACCTTAGTACCCTAAAGATCCTTAGCTAGATTATCGGTGTGCGAATAAAGCCGCCATCTAAGATGCAACCAAAGAAAAAGTCCAATCGTTTTATTTAGGCCCTACATCCTATTATCCTTGCACGCACATCGGGTTGTAATTGTTCGGACAAGCAAACATCCCCCTCTTCCATAAGAACCGCATAGTTCTCAAGAATTCGTCGAAAACAACTGGCTCTAACCGTCCATCTTTTAGGGCAACGTCTAACAATTTTACGGGAATTTTTTTTCCATGTCAACTGGAGCCCTAGAAAATAAACCTCAGGAAAAAAGTGGTAGGGCTATAGCCCTATCAGCCCCTCCTCAACCGCGGTCCCTGCTGTACGCACACTATTGGCGCAAATTCCCAACACCCTCCCCTGTTTGTTTTCAAAGAAAAGAACCACTAGAATTGTGCGATACTAAATGATTTCAACATCCTACAAGTTTTCTTAATCAATGTTCTCAGCGTGACAGCTCGGTGGTCATTGAAATTCTGGAATTTGTTTTAAAGCCTGTCTAGTCCGCTTCTAACGCAATGTACTTGATCCTAAAGCTTGCAGCAACTGCAGCATCTCGGCGAGGCCTGCTGGATCGCTCTCTCTAGACTAAAGTTGTCTTCCCGGCTCGCAGCTTGGCTATCCTTACGATCCCGTCATTTCCAGCAATTAGTTCCTCAACGATCTCGAGTTTCCACTTGGCACGGTTTCGGTCGTCGTCCTTTATAATCACCACCTTTCCCTAGGTCAAAGGTGTGGATTTCTCACTGTGTTTCACCTTGTGACGCTCTCTCAGCCCTCGCAGATACTCCCTTGACCACCTGGACCACAGGGCTTGTTTACACCTTTGCAGATATCTTCGATAAGGCGCTCGAACTGGCCTCCCCACCAGGGGGCTCGACTTAGATTAAACTGCCACCTGATTTTTTGATGGGCTAGGTAGGTTTGCACTTGCTATAACAAAGGTCTTTCCGTTGTCGTAGTAAATCTTCACAGGACGTCCACGGCGTGCTATAAATCGTTTCAGGCTGCGTATGAATTCGCTTGTCTCTAGAGTCTGCGTCACATCTAGGTAAACGGCTCTCGTCAGGCTGCACGAGTACAAGGCGATGTACGCTTTCCCCTCCGTCTTGGACCTGATGCGGTACTTAAATGGGGCCCGCGAAATCGACTCCTATGACTTCGAAAGGAGTGATCCCTTGAGTACGATCCAGTGGTAGTGGTCCGGGGGGTGGGTTGCTGAGTGCAATCGCTTGAAACCGCTTGCAACCCGCGCAGGACTTGATTACTTGCTTTGTAAGTTTTCTGAAACGTAGTACCCAGTGGCGTTCGCGAACCTTAGCCATAGTCAGCGTCACTCCACCGTGTAGTGTATCCGAGTGTGATCGCTCTGGCAGCTTGCGAGTATAGACAGTTGTGTCATCTAGGTATATGGGATAACTTCCTTGAATTCTTCCTCTGCATTCTAGCGCCCCATCTTGATTGGTTTGGACATTCAAATGTAACCTGTCTCTCTCATAGTTCCGTGTTGATCCTGCCTGTCGCTGATCACGTTGGATCCAAAACATTCTTTGACTCTCAATCTCTTCAGTAGTAAGGGGGCCCTTAACTCGCTTCTCTGTATTGACTCGCGCGTTCTTCACAAACCTCACGATCCACGCGCCCACGCGCAGCGCGCGCCAAAATTCGTGTTTCTCTAACAGCTTCTCGAGGACGTCACTTTCAGATTTGGTTTGTGCCACCTCTAATACTTCACGAATTGTTTTGGCTTCTACTTCTGTGGCTGGCTATACTGACGTCACGGGATTGGGTGGCCATTCCTCTTCTTTCGATAACCATTTGGGTCTACACAACCAGAGGCTAGATTCACTCACTGGTCCCCCGGCCCCACGGCTAACCAAGTCAGCTGGATTTTCGTCAGATCTTACATGCCGCCAAACGATGTTTTCATGCTCTTTGATCTTCGTCACTCTGTTTTGAACGAACTGCTTATACTCCCGTCTTCCTGAATTCCAGTACAGTGCCACCGTACTGTCTAGCCAGACGAAGTTTTTGAGACTGGCGGACTCTCCAAGGCATTTTTTACGTTGGTAATCAAGTTTGCCCCCATGTGGGCAGCAACCAGTTCCAGCCGAGGTATTGAAAGCCGTCCTTTAGCTAGTCTTGCTTTAGCAGCTACCAGGCGTTGAGTTGTCCCCGACTGCTATCTTACGACTGCATGAACTGCGGCCCCCACACCTTGTTTACTCCCATCGCCAAAGGCGTGCAGCTCGATGTTTTGCAAGGGTTCCTGATAGCTCGCTGTTGACCTAGGCACCAACTGTTGCAAAGGCAGAGACTGCTCCCACTTCTTCCATCTCTGTGCGAGCGCTTCCTTCAGCGAGGGTTACAGGAGAGACCAGACCCAAGGGATCATAAACTTTCGCCAGCTTGCGTAGAACTCCTCTTTTTGTCAACTCAGTCTCTTCGGTTGGAAACTTAACGCTTAATTCATCTTTATCCTTGTCCCACTCCAGTCCCAACAGGCTTGCTCGGCTTCCCTCTGGTGGCTGTGGGACATTCAAATGCCACTTGTGTAGGGTAAACCGTGCGTCTTCAAATATTTCAATGGCATTTTCCTTCCTGAACTGTGCTTCTTAACTTGTACTGTTGCTCCGCCAGACAGAAGATCATCTACATACAGGTTTCTTCGAAGCTCAGGGACAAGTTCTGCCATTTTTGCTTCCCATGTCTCAAGGTGACATTCAATAACTCCCCCAAGCACGATATCAATTAAGAAACTCAAATATCTTATCAGTTATCAAAGTTCACTTCGTCACTGTTCCTTGAACTTATCGGAGATCATGAGCTAATTATTTAGCAATCAACGTTGCCATCAACTTGACATATAATAAAACAAAAACTGCGATATATGTACGCACACTATTGGCGCACAATTCCCAACAAGCCTTTAGCTCCTCAATTCTTTTGTCTACGTGTCTTGTTCTCCAGTATGGCACTTTTGAGCCACGTGAATGACTAGCTGCACCGCCTTGCCCCTTTGCCATTTGAGTTGAGTGTCTCCCCTCCCCATCCCCCCAAATCGCGGTGTTTTACCTTCCGTTTGCTTCACTCGTGTTTTTCAGTTTTATGTTAACAATATTTTTCTCAACTTTAGAACATACTATAAAAAACAAAGTTTTAATGATCTGTATTTAATACTAAGGTATCCAGCGCAACGCCGCGAAACATTTGCGGACAAGACACCGCAGGAAAATGCTCTTGTTGCAGCGGTAAGGTCGCTACGTGATGTCTTTTTTTAAAATAGATTTGAAAATTTTCAATCCTTAATTGGCTGTGGATGGGGTCATTTCGGGTCAATATGGATGTAGATTACGCATTTCAGATCCCACTTAGTATTCAGTTAGAGATTAAGTTGATACGTAACCAATTCAGGAAAAATAGATATTTGCACACATACCTCATTTTGGAAGTTCTGACAGTGAAGGAGCTTGAAAGATAAACCACTCGCAGTTTACCGGTTAAAGAGCCAAGAGAACTGTCTGAAAACTGTCTGAGTGGAGAAGTAGGTCGGTTTATGGGATCGCTAGACGTAAGACACGTCCTTTCACCTCGAGCTCGCCGCCATCTTTTTTTCTTTCTCCTCTTTTTCTCCCGGTTACTCTCCTTTCTTGCTTTCTTTCTCCATTTTTTTGTTTTCAGTCTTGTCCTCCTAAGGTTTGATGTAACCATTTTTTTCTCCTCTTTTCTTTATTTTTTTTCTTTATTAGGTAGAGATGGTAGAGATGGCGTTAGCGGTAAGAAAAACAAAGGAATGTTTTAATTACAACAAAAGTTCTTCAGTGTCAGCAGACAGGTTAAAATTAGTATTAACTAGAAGCATGGAAAACAAGGACTATGCCTTTTTGTTGGTTTTTGTTGTCCTTGTTGTTTATGAACTTTAATTTCATAACTTTCAGGAAGAGATGGTCGAGATGGACGAGACGGGATTCAAGGAGCGAAGGTTTCAAAAAAGAAGAATTATGTTTTGAGACTTATTAGTAAGCCGTAGGAGTTCGGCAGGACGAAAGATACGTACTTTCAAGAATACCCTTATTCCATTACCATAGTACCAATTCTCTGCAAAGCCATCGGAGGGCTTATATTATTTTAATACTTTTCAAGCATGTTTGAGGAGGTAGGGGCGGCTTGTAAGAGGGTGACTTCTTTCAATTGTCTTTAGTTGAGTTAAACACCATTTTGGTAACAAAAACAAAAGGAATTTATACAAAAAATCACCCTAATACTTTTTTGTGGAAAATGGTAATGACTCAGTGTCTGGCCTGGAGATTTTGAGTTGCACTGTAGGGACCTTAAGGTGGCTCGACCCAGTATTTTTGTAGGTACACCTTCCATCTATGAATTGCTCAGGCTTAAACAAATTTATCTTTATTGTAAAGCCATTTTAACACATGTATTACACATAGAATAAACCTTATTATGATATTATTTTTACGCGATCGGAATAAATATCGCGTGACAATGACGTCACAAGTAGCTTTAACTCTAAATGGAATTGCGGCCCTTATCGGCATTTTTTTTAGAAATGCTTGACGCTACCCATACTCTGGGTGCTTGTCTTCTGTTGTGCGAAGTTTCACAAAAATCTATAAGAGGAATTTCGAGAATTTGTACAAAAAGGGGAGAAATTATGCATGAACTGAAGACTGTACTTAATGCAGACAAATTTCTTATTCTTTGGATGTTTCCGAAACATTTTTATCACTCATTCGTCTTGTTAATGACCCTCATACACTCTACAACCGGCTAAACGCAAGTAGACTTGCGCGATTTCGAAAAACACGCACACATGTAAATCAGGGTAAAACGCAATGCTGAGCTCTTTTTGTAATTTCAAAGGCTACTTTCACGAAAACAGCGATTAAACCAAAATTCGTCGATAGATTTTCTTTAAACAATTTCAGTGCTGCAATTTGATCAGTGTACTATAATATCCCCAAATTTCGTGTCCATTGAAAACTTTAAACTTAATGGGAAGGTGGACACGATAGGGCTAATAGCCGCAGAAAAAGGTATCACTGAAAAAGACGAATCCTAGTAACCGCCCTTGATCTTTAGAATACCAACAAAAATGATTGTTTCTCGGGTTTAGTTTCTCTCTTGGATAGTAAGTAATAAATCTACAAAATAACCCACAATATCCAAGAACAATGAACATTTTTGAAAATTATTGATATTATTCATAAATCTTTTGTTATCCAGGGAGAAAAGGGGAGTCAAGGGAACACTGGGAACGCCGGGAAAAACGGAGAAAAGGTTAGTGAGAACTGTTGTTTTGATGCTCACAACTTAAATGTTCTAGCTGAAAAGCAATTGACGTTTTCATGTTATACTACTGAGTATTTTGTGGTTAGTGCCTTGCCTACTCTCTGTACCGCGTTTTCCTAGGCATTCTCGGTCAATTTACAGCCCTGAACTGTGACCCAGCCCCCACCCAATCCCGTATAACTAAACTTCAACCTCGTTCCCAGGACTTTTCCATTACAGCGGCCAGCACGTCGTCCAAATCCCTTGTTTGAAACGGGCTGCAGGAATTCCACTATTGTGGGAAGATCCTGTGCTTAATGATTCCAAATGACCCAAATTATACTGGATGGGCTGAACAATCTTCTACAGGTTATAGTGCGAAACATTCATTGCTTTAAGGCGTAGTTGATTTTTTTTCTCAAAAGTTTATTGTTAACATTGTATTCTCTCCATTGTAGACTACCCACCGATTCACGACCTTGAATAGGTCAGCTAATGTGTTAATGCTAGCCTTTTCAAAACGATAAACTTAAATATACCAAAGAATGCTAAAACAAAAGCCGGAACTGAGGGAAACCGTACCATATAATATGCTGGAAACTAACTGTTTCAAAAGTGTTGATTATTCCTTTTTTTAATATTTGCTTGTCAGGGACAGAAAGGAGAAAGCGGTTTACCAGGAAAATCCCCGAGAGGTGTAATCAAGTTCGAAGACACTGATGAGGATTGTACGCTGAGTATCGCTGGCACTGTTCGTTACAGTACTATCCAGAAAACCTTGCAGCTCTGCGATGGAAATGCTTGGCTAGAAGTACTGGCAGCAGGGAAAGGTCACGTGGCACAAAAACCAGGCCGCCATTGTTTAGATATTTTAAATTCGGGTGAGCTTTAAGCAATCGAAGTAAGGGCTCGTGTAAGCTGTCATGTTCTGATTTCAATTTCAAAACTGAAAATGATCGCGTCAAACTAGAGGACATAGTTAGTAGAGAAGTTCACGCTTTATTAACTTTGAACAAGTAGATTCATCTCTTTGATTCCATTGTAGGGTTTGGCATCATCACACAAACGACAGTACAAAGTAACACGTCAACATTCAAAGAGAAACATACACCCGTAGACAAACATCAATAAAATCACGAGATTTTCCAATTTTAAGCTTTTCTTTTTCCCATTTATTTTAATCAGGCCAGAGCCGTGGTAGCGGGCTTTACTGGATCGATCCAAACGGTGGTTCAACAGATGACTCGTTCCAAGCTTTTTGCGACATGGACACTCAAAGTGGAGGCTGGACCCTAGTTGCCACAAAGGTCTCCCCAAGCTTCCTTTTCATTAAATCTCCTTTCTCACCAGTGGCCGCCAAAACTAAGAACGCAGACGCCGCAAGTCATATCCATCCAAGCATGGGGGACTGGGAAGAGGTCATGTTCCGCTTTGCTGACGTCAACACCATCCGGGTTATTTACAACAGGAAGGCAGGCGCACCAAACAATGACAAGGAAGAATTCGACAAGTATTTGATGGGAAAGACTATGAATTTGAGAAAAAACGTGAATGGATTTTACAAGTACAGTCCAGCAGATCAGAACAGAAATCCCGCCGTGGGTTTTGCTACCATATCTGGCTGGCACTACTATTCAAATAATGGGATTTCAGAAGATCATGGGGGCACGGACAAGTGGCTTGACATGTGGAATGGTGCTGACGGCTCAAACAACTACATCTCCTCCGATGACAGCAGGGCGCGGGGCACCAAGTGTATCGCGGGCTACTGTTATCTGAACAAGCCAATCTGGGTCATGGTCCGCTAGGAAAGAAGCCGTCGAGCCAATGCAAGAAGCGGTGCGCAAGAGGAAAACGTTTTTTTCTAAGGGCGATATAAGAGTAGAATAAAACACAAAGGGTAAAATTCACAGTTTATATCTAGCCGATTTTTTGAAAACGGAGCTACCGAAAAATTGCAGCCGGTTGAGTGAAAAAGGGTCGGAAAGAAGGTTTTTTGCACCACGCGATAAGCTCGAAAATCACGCTAGCAAAGGAAAAGGAAAGGAAAAATAGAAAGATCGAGGAGAAAGAAATTGTTTTTTTTTTTTTTGTTTTTTTTTTTGAAGAGAAAAAAGCAATGGCTACACTCTTACTTGACTACTTTGAAAAAAAAATGCTTGGCGGAGGAGGTCTATTTGCAATTTGGCGGTAAAGTTTTCAAAAAATCTGGCTAGATCAGGAGCCTATGACTAGGAGCCTTTATCTCTCATACGTCCTAGTCGTGGGCTCCTGGCTAGATATAATAATGAGCTTTTTTAAAACGCTTTACAATTAAGGTTTTAAGTTAAACTGATCTAAGATCAGTTGATTTGATGATAGCAAACTAGCGTTTTGTATCGACTCGTGTAATAAAATGCTTTGGGCGATTTTGTGGTGTTATCCTTTCTCCTTATTTTCTCCAACGACAACTCTTTTCATGCGCAGATAAAACTGGAATATAGGCAAGAACGCCAAAAAAACCTCCTTTTGGAATGAAATACCACTTATATAAAATTACTCTGATACATAACGGTACACTATTGGGCACTGACTTAAAGTAAGATTGAGCTTCCGATCAAAAATGACATTGATTGAAAATTTGTAGGACGTGTCAGTGTCCCTTCAAGTTTTGCAGCGCTCTTCGAACTTAAGGCTGAGGTCATTTTGTAAGTTTGATTCCTCCTGAAGAATGTGTTTTTGTAATCACGTAGCGTAACAAGGGAAGTTCGCCAACCAGCGCTCGTTTTTATCAAGCTACGCTGAGCTTGGCCTGGTCACGACACGTCGCAGATGACCAGATTTTTTCCAATGAACCCATTCAGTCCCAAACCAACAGTAACTGCCAGCGCGCATCCACGTGCCTTGTAATACTTGCCGTCAGTTTTAACGGTCATAGATAACTTTGACATCTAGTTCGTGTAGGGCGAAGAGATCTTTGACATCTTTTAAGCCGTACCTAAATGAGCACACGCGATTCAGTAAAACAGACCAAACAATGACGTCGTAAATGAGGTTGACTCAAAACACTGAACTGGTACAGTGGAGCCTCTCCTTTGGGACACCTCTATTCAAGGGACACCTCCATTCAGGGGACACAAAATTTGGTCCCGGAAAAAGGCTTTGTAAGCTTTGTATCTGTCACCTCCATTGAGGGGACTCATCTATTCAGGGGAAAGCCGGATATCTTTTCTGGCTCCCGAAATCCGGGTTTAACCTTCATTCAGGAAACACCTTAGCACCTAAAAGGCGACTGACCATAAAAAGCGTTGATAAGTTTAAGTGTGCACCAGTCACAATGATGACAGCTTTCACTACAGAACTGTTTCACTCAAATCGATGTTCTGCACTTGTGGCAATTCAGCAAATAACATCGCAGAGATAAGTTAATCATGGTTCTTTATACATTAGGGACCGGTCATTACTTATCTTCTATGGAGGGGGGAGGATTTTTGTTGCGACAGCAGAGCACTTACGTGTTCCCCCCTTACAGTGTGGTTTTGATTCCCCCACATTGACGGTGGAAGATTTCATATGGATCCTCCCTCTTCTAACCCAGTCGCCACAAAGAGCCAGTGTTGCTATATGCATACAAGTGACATCTATATTAATACTTACGTCTCATGAACCTTGAACGACAACCTCACATATTTGGTCATCGGATATGAACTGAATTGTCAGTGAAAGCATAGTCTGGAGAGACTATGGTGAAGGGTTACTCTTATCATCCAAATTGTTGAAAACAAATTCATTGTCGCTATCGTCCTTCTCACTGTCGAATTCTTCCTCATTTCTTCATCCGGCTCTGATTCCCCGTCACTTTCTTCTATGGCACCAGACGATTCGTGTGTGTTCACAGACTCTTTGATGTGTCGGTAATAATGACATCGAATAGCTTTCTACTTGTTAAGCTTCCAACCAATAGTTGTTAGTCCGTGTTCTTTCAGGTAGAAGTCAAGTTCTTTTACCTTTAACTTTTCGATCTTGCCACTCTCAATAAGGCTGTCGCATTTATAGTCCTTGTTTGTCCGTGTTGCCTCTTGCCTCTTTTGTTCCTCGGCTTATAGAAAAGATCATACTCCAAAACCCTTTTGGCAAGCGACGAGCTCAAATTTTTTCAGGAAGCTCAAGAACGAGTAAAGGTGCTCCACGAAAAACGTCAAGAAGCCTCAACAACACTAATAAACCCGAAAAGGAAGTTTCCATCTCACATTGGGAAAGATCGACAATCGCGCAGAAAAAAAGAGAGCAAAAGAAAGGTGGAAAAATTAAGGGAGAAGCGTTTACAACAGAGGGCATACTTGCTTCTCGAAAAACTCAGAGGTAGCTGGAGAGGTGTTTGATGCAATCAAAACTAACAACAGTTTTACAAGCATCGCAACCATCGATGCTGAGTTAACAGGGAAATGGGTCAGGCGTCTTCATCTCGACCCTCTGCTATGGCTGCTTGAAAAAGCCGTTTTTAATAAAAACATTACCCGTACCTTGCAGGTAGTAGTAGCCAGTTTAAGCGAAAAAAGCACTGAAGATTCAAGCTCGAACGAGGACTCTGCTGATAAATCGGACGAGGAGGATATCCAAGAGTTAGCAGAGGAGGAAATCCAAGAGTCAGTGGAGAATGTTCAGGAGTCGTTAAAGGGAGGCGTCCAAGAGGCTACCAAAGAAGCCTGGGGGACGAAGCAGTGACACTAAACTAATCACTTGTTGATATACCATGTATATGTTGTAGTTAATTTCTTATTTCAGTTAATTTTTATTTTGCCATTGTTTTGGGTATTGTAATGTATACTAATGAATTTAAAACAAAGGAAAAACAAAAATTAACTGAGATAAAAAATTAACTGCAACATATATATTTCTTACTTCTGCTGTTGTTGTTTGTAATGATGGTGTACAACCACTTTTGTCGAACGTTCTTATTACGGGAATACCTTTCAATGACTGTAAAGAATTTAAAACATGGAACTTTGTGGACATTCAAACTACAGAACGTAAACATTTTTTACCATCACGTTTAATTCATAAGCACAACCACTGACTATTTCATTTTATTGGTTCGTATCTGAACAAGATCATCAATAAGGTAATAAATTGATCCCACCACTTAAAATAATTTTCTCCTTTTTTTCCTGGTCCTCCCTTAGTGCCTGCCCCCCCCCCCCCTCTGTTCTCTTAAAAACCGTATGATTCCCCCCAAAAAAATCAATCGCACCCCCCCCCCCCCCCCTTCCCCGGCGACAAATAATGACCGGTTCCTTAGTTAGCAGAAGGGGCATAAATTTGACTCATAATGGAAACTCAAGGGTGGGGAAATTGACATTTGAAACCTGAAAATGTCAAATTTCCCGTGGGTTGCCCACCAGCCCATCCCCCTCCCCCTTCCCCATCCTGGGGTAAACCATTGATAGGTGCATAAAGTAATTTAGCCACGCGAAAGCTAAACCGAGAACGAAAAAGAAAACGATAGGGGAGGGGGCGAAAGATTTCTAGCTGTCTTCTCCCTTCTTCTCCCCTCCTCCATCTTTTCTGTTTCATCCTCGGTTCAGCTTTCGTGCGCTGTAACTCTTACTTTTCGAACCACAAAAGAAAAAACACACCAAAAACCCACTTGCTGAAACACGGGCTGACTTGCGCGAGCTCGCGCTTTTAGCGGGAGGATTTCCCGTCCCAGTCCCTGACCGTTGTTCTTTGGCGCGAACCTTTCAAGCAAGATGGCGGCTGCTTCCAATTTGAGTGTGTGCCTTCCAGAGATTAAAAGAGACCTTCTTTACGCCGTGAAAGAGTGTTCAGAGAGAGGCTTGCTGCACAGTGCTAAGTGGTAAGCGTAGGAAAAGAGGAAAGTTGATATTCTTCTTGTTTTTGTCTGGATGAAGAAGAGATCTTGATGTGATATAGATTCGAAGTTCTTCTGACGTGCAACTACAAACACGGAGGACGACTTAAACTAAGGCTTATTTACATCTCAAATTATGAATCAGAGTCGGGTAAGATTTCCGCACAGCTCCATACATTTATTATGTATGAAGCAAACAGTTTATATGAATACAGTCGAAAGTATGCAAAATGAAGAGGGTGGTAAAGGGGGGGTCTAGATCACAATTCACGAAAAATAAAATAGGCGTTTCACGCTTCACGGAAAAAAAGGAGAACGTTTTGCTTTTAAAAAAAAACTTATTAACACTGTCACATTTGGTAAAACCATGTAAACTTGCTGTCCTTGTTGACGATCTTGGTCATCTCGGACATCGCGTTGATGCGCTTCCTCCATTATGGTCGAAATAGACGAAACAGAGGATGAAAATGATGGCTGATGGTCACCGAAAACCAGTACCAACCACGTTGTCGCAACAGGGATCAACCGCCCTGTCCCGGTCACGCAATATCATTTATTACGTAATAAAGGTTGTCGAAAATAACAAAGACATAATGAAAATCACGGTTCACGGCGAATTAAACATTTATTTCTCGTTTCACGGAAAATAATTTTTCAAAATCACGCTTCACGGCTACTATGGAAATCACGATTCACGAGGAAAAAATTAGCCATCTCACATTTCATGGGGAAAAAAAAGGGCCGATCACGAGTCACGAAAATACTCTTTACCACCCTCAATGAATGTATGGGACTGTGCGGAAATCTCTACCTTGCGGTTATGCTGATTGTCCTTGAATGCTGTCAAATTCATGACATGTCGTTGTATATAGAAAGGCAGACAGACTGTTGAGTGTGTTGATGGATGAATTCCAGAAATAACCACCCCACCCACCCACCCCTACCCTCTTTGGTATGCGGTCAGGAAGTGAGAAATGCTTGGAACCGTTCGCATATCCTATTATATTACTCAAAAAGTGACCTGATCTCTTCTAGAGTTTTTGACTGTCCCTTGAGACCCTCAATATGTCTTGGTTCCAAACCTCGCATCAGCTGACCACCAAAGAAAACAAATTCCAAGCATTTAAATAATAATTATAATGAGCCCCCCATGACTGTACTAGCATTCCAGAAGTTATGGGTTGTTAACCCTCGCGACTAATAGCAGCCAAAGAAGAAAACCACAAGAAAATTCAAATTTTTTTGGAAAATCCGGGGAAATAAATAGAACTATGCAAAAGTTCTGTCAAAGAAGTTTCGTTTGAATGGTAACACCATAGGATTTCATCCACAGATTCAAGAGTTAGAACTACATACTAAATAAATAGCACCATATGAAAGTACTGCTGAAGAGGTTTCATTTGAATGGTAACACCATAGAATTTTGTCCACACAAATTATACTACTATAATGTGGTCTTGCAGTGAAAAGGTTCTAGGCGATGCCATTGGGCAGCTCCAAGCAAGGCCAAAACAGCTGTTCAGTGGCTGCTAATTGCCTTGGGAATATGATTACCAACACTACAAGTTAGGGCCCATTTACATGGAGGTGGGGGAGGTAACATGCTTAGGTGGGGTAACCCGCCTGTCCATATAATCTCTCATATGGTCACCCCACCTATTATGTAAACATGATCAAATTAAAAATAATGAGGGATTATAAAGACAGGCGGGTTACCTCACCTACCTCCCAAGGAGGGTACTCCAGATTTCAAGTGAAAGGGATGATCAAATGGGAGCAAAAATGAAAAACCCAAAAAATCCCAGGGCTTCAAGCAAAATCCAAGAAAATCCCTGGACCAAAATTTAACCCCCAAAAAATCCCATGCCGAATTTGAGCCATAAACATTTCCAGAAAGCATTAAATGATATAACACGAAAAATAGAAATGTTAGTATGGAATGTTTGTTAAATTCATCACACCATCTGGAGTAAGAACCTTTTCCTTATCTGGTGGTCATTATAACAACACTCGAGACACCCAAGAACATATTAAACCAGTTGCAACACAAGTTTGGTTTTACTTTATCCGCGGACCTACGTCATTTACATGGCCGGGATACTCGGGAACTATCATGAATCTTCAGATTGTTTTGAATACCCAAATCAAGCTACCCAAAAAAATATGTTCCAAAATTTTCCTACCCATAAAAATCCTGAACTCGAAAATTTCAAATCCTTCGATCATCATTGTCACTTAAAATACGGAGGACCCCCTTGGGGCCTACCTGCGGTCCACCCATCTCAATGTAAGCAGGCCATTAGTGTCATATGGCATAATTATTAATTTTATGGTTTGCCTCTGCAAGTTTTTGCTGATGACATCTTCTTTTGTCACTTAGGTCTTCAGAGATGGCCTATTCTATTCCATCCTTCACATCTCCTGTTTATCTCCCCAAGTCTGATTATTCTGATCAACAGTTTCTAAAAGATTTTGATAAGTACACTCTGGGGAAAGCATTCTTTGACCTGAAGGAGTTTGACAGGGCAGCTTTCTTTCTAGAAGGTTGTACCAGCCAGAAAGCATACTTCCTTTATATGTATTCACGTTATTTGGTGAGTAACAACAGTTTTAACAGAAATAGCATTTACTGTGTAGCTACTGTTTTGTTTAGGATATATAATCTGTTTTTTTTTTTGTTCATCTCTTGTATCATACAATGTATGAAAAAGCAAATCTTTACAGATAGGTTCCCTGTTAATAGCAAAATACCTTTACACGTCTTTTGACTATTAAAATGTGTTTTCTTTTAAAGGCTGGGGAGAAACACAAAAATGATGACATGTTGGATATATTAGGTGGGTGTGGAAATGTGCTGCTTTTCTTGCTTTGCTTTGTTTTTGTTAAGTGCTACATAGTTGACTAACGATCACAGCAGGCTTGTCTGTTGGACAAGCAGCTTAAAAATCTTCTTTTTGTTGTTTCTTGCCCCGGTCATTGCTTGCTTATCCTAGTTGATAATTTTTTTAGCCTTTTCTAGCTCTAGGTTGTAGTTTTAGATTTAATTTTTAAATATTTTAAACAGTTGCATTTTTGCTTTTCTAGCCTTTTCTAGCTCTAGGTTTTAGTCTTAGCTTTTGATGACATTGGTTGTAAATTTTGTTTTTCCAGCCTTTTTATTATTTAGGTAGAGTCTATTTGTAAGCCATTTTTATTTTTTGAGGCCTTTTTTTTCTCTGGGAAACTCTATAGGGCATTATTTTTATGGATATAGTGCTATATACCGTATTTACCCGTGTATAATGCGCGCCCGTGTATAATACGCACCCTAATTTTTGACCACGTTATTCTAAAAAAAAAGATTTCAAGATAAACGCCAAGAATTAAAACTTCCATGTTTCCATTTAATTAACAAGAGCTGGGAGTTCATTAATGACATGTTCACATGTTTACTTACTTACTTACTTACTTACTTAAACTACAAATATCGCATGCACCGAGCACCTATTTACACGCCTTTCTAAGTAATACATGTCAAACGTTTTACAAATCTTGTAACTTGAAGTCCCTATTACCTAGTATACTTAAATTCATAAATAACAGCAATTCATAAACAGTACCGGTATTTTTCCTTACAGCTCTACTGGTAGCTTGAGTATCATTACTGTATTGCATTCGATTCAAGTAAAATGTTCAGTGTCTTTAAACAAGGCATTCCTAAACAGCGAAACCTTCAAATTCGGACTCAGAGTCTGATTCTAATAGGTTTTCGATGCTTGAATCATCAAGTTCATGAGTGTTCTCGGTTGAATTGTAAACCAGTTCATCTTCTGATCCATCCAAATTGTTTGTGATGCCACACTTCAGAAAAGAGGCAGCGATCATTTCTGATGGAATGGCATTCCACGCTTGCGAAATCCACGAACAGATCAGTTCCTCCGAAGCCTTCTTTTGTCGTCCAGTGGCAGTAAATTCGTGAATTCCGTCAGCCATCCACTGCATCCACTGCTTTCGGACTCCATCTTTAAACGGTTTGTTTAAAGATACATCGAGCGGTTGGAGAAGGGAGGTTAAATATATAGGACTGTTGTTGTTGACAGTGACTGACGTTTCGATGACCTGTGTGGTAGTCATCTTCAGAGTCAAAGTGAGATGTATCATGTCAGTTGATGGTATTATACTCTGGTTATTGATCTGATTGGTCAATTACGTCGCGATGTTATTGGTCGTCTTTCAGTTAAGCCGTGATGTTATTGGCTATGAAGACTCGTAATCAGTAATTGGTGCGTTTCGATCCATCTATTGTCACAGTTAAACAGTCGTCTATTGTTAGTCAAATTGTCATTCTTTCATAGTTAGTTTTGCTTGATCTCGTCAATAAGTCGCTTTATTATTATAATTAGAAGATATTGACTTGCCCAGAACTTTGCTCATTGGGCAAGTCATCTTAAAAAGTTCCTTGTCAGTTAAGAATATCTACTCTTCCTTGATGAACGGATAGGACTTTTTTTCAAGCCCTGAGTACAGAAAAACAGTCATGTTAAAGAAATTGATGAATTTCACACTCCACGTTCACTCAGAGTTGTGGCAAAATATTCAAATCAGTAGATTTCAACCAAACACTGTTGAATCATGAATCATAAAATGTTCCTTTGTGTTATTGCAAGTCTGGCAAGAAATTATTTAGTTTCAGTTTTGTATCTCTTATTGCTTTACAAGGTCCACAAGAAACTGTGGCAAACAAGGCACTGACTTCTTTGAGAGCAGAACTGTGTGGCAAACACAGAGAACTTGATGGGTTTTGCCTTTACTTGTGAGTGACTGTGCAACATATATCTTTTAAATTTTTCTTTTAATTTTCTCTCACTGTTGTCTAGTTTTTACTTTATCTGTCACAATTGACCCACATGAGTGTGCAAAGAATATCTTCCTTTTTATCTCTTATTTGTGGAAAAAGAAAATTGTATTATGTTGAATTCTGTTCTCTTCTGAATATGACTGAGCTGTCTTAAAGCTGTTCTTCCTTTCTTTACATAAAAGCTCTAAAACAGCTCAAGGGTAACTGCAGGATTTGTATCTCATTGTGGTCTGTAGGTACGGTATTGTCCTGAAGAAGCTTGATTTAACAGAGGATGCCCTGAAGGTGATGCAGGAAGCTGTCAATAAAGAACCACTTCACTGGGGAGCATGGCTTGAACTCTCATCTCTTTGTACTGAAAAAGAAATTGTAAGGCTTTTTTTGGCGATATTTGAACACAACGATCAATAATATTTCTTGACCTAAATCTACTAAATGGTTCCAAGGAGACCAGTTAATTTTGTTCTGAGACTTTTTCAGCAGGCAGGAAACTGGAAAATTCAGTTGGGGAGTGTGACATGCTACATGAGAGACCCTGGCCCTAATGTCAGATTTTCCAGGCTACCGTGTTTCAGACTTTCTGTTCTCAACATGCAAACGGTCAATGCTCTTGTAAGCAATCGGCTTGGAAATCCATGAAAGTGGCTGCAACTAGAGCTGGTTGTTTAGGAGAGTGGGTTATTGCAAGTTACCATTTAGTTAATTTAGTGTGGAAACAGTCACTTGCAGGAGCTTTAAGAAAGCAATAATGCTTGGTATATTTTGTTCAGTACTAAAAGGCAAATCTTTGCTGACATCATTGTTTACATTTTTGCTCATACTAGTTAACCAATAGAAGGCGTCACCGTATGCACAAATTAAATTCAAAAGCTGAAAGAGCTGGAAAATTTGAGCAATTTGCACCTCTTTGCAAGCAATAACAAAGGAAATAGCAGCCATCGAAAACTGTGAAATTGCTGGGTGGCAAAAATGTTCATGAGCCCATACATTGTTTGTAAAGTTTTGAGTTTTTCAAAGATAATTTTTCCGAAACTGTTTGGTATATCAGGCTCAGATTTTCTCAGAAAACTGAAATTGTTATAAATGCTCTTTAGTTATTCAGAGAGCTTATTGGACAGAGAATTAAAGGCATGTGCTAATGAGACAAAACATGTAAACAAAGATTTGCCTATATACATCTTAAATAGCTTCATTTTTGTAAATCATCACATTGGAAGTTGATGAACCATTAGAGCTACTGACAATGTCATTATTTCTATATTTTATCAGCTTCAATCTCTGTTTCTCCCCTCTCATTGGATGACACAGTTTTTCCAAGCTCATGTGGCCATTGATCTTCAGTCATATGAAGAAGGACTGGAAAGATATTCAAATCTCAGCCAAGCTGGGTTTTCAGAGAACAAATACATTTTACTCCAGACAGCGCTTGCACAGTATCACGCAAGAGGTGTAGTACTTTCAATTCAATACAATAACAGGGTTTGTCCTAACTCTTGCTTTTCCTTGTCTAAGGCCTGGAAAACTCCTTGAAATTTTTTTCTACCTGTTCTTTGAAAACTCCAAATTGTAAATGGAACATAATAGTTGTTTACCAGTAAACACTAAGGAGCTTTCAAGAACTTGTTTGAAAGTGTCTGCAAAATTGGAATTTGCAAGTGTTTGTTTTTTAGAAGTGCTGAAAAATGAGGTAACTGTAGAAAAACCTCCCAGAGTAAGGGGTACAACCAGGACTTGACCCCCAGACACATAGAGCTGGAAGCCAAGGATGTCACCGCTGGGTCACACCTGCTTCCTGTGGGATACAGAGGAAGAATAAGTGCTGCTTTTTGCCCTTGAAAAACATTAAATAATTAAATAAGTTTAAAAACGTCATGTTAGCTAAGCAGCTAAGCCTTTTGCATGATTTCTGGACCCAGGAGTTTTTGGATTTTTTTCCCTGAAAAACTCGTGGAATTACAGTCAAGGGATCATATTAATTTTATGTCCAGTAGCTCACTGATAAATGACAGAACAGAAAAAAACTCTGGAGTAGAAATTGTAGCACCAAAGATGCCCCATAAAAACCCCTTTTAAGTGTCAGCCTTTTAAAAGAGAGGAAATCAGCGAACCACACGAGGCTAGAAAATAATCTCAGTAGATTGAAGTCAATTTTTTTGCATATTGTTCTCTTGTTTATCGCGTTCGTCAGAACGCACCCTTATCTGGTGTTCCTGTGGCACAAAGGCAGAAATTTTCGAGCTATCACGGGTGACTGCAGATTAGCCGCCCCCACTGATTTTACAAGGCGCATCGCGGCCAGGAAACTGGACTCCTTTCGACTCGATTTCGTTTCCGTAAGTGACGAACGCGGATCCGTAATCAATGATTACCTCTAGTAACCAATAGTAAGCTATGAATTCGTGGGTGTTTGTTTCTCACTCAAGTCTACCCTTATTTTCTTAAGATTTATAAATATTTAATGAAAACCACGTATGATTATTATTCTATTTAATCTGTTTTTTTTTCTGTAATGCAGATTTTGATGCAGCTTGCGATTTATTCAAAGAGGTGCAAAAAAGGGATCCATGCTCACTGGAACACGTGGACACATACTCTAACATTCTCTATGTGAAGGTTAGAAGTAGTTTATCTGTGTTGGATCAGAGCTTTTCAAATTACATGTGCAGTAAATGCAGGGCTCGAAAAAAGTTCCGTCCATTCGTCTTTTATTTATTACAATTTAATGGCAGTAAGTAAGGTAAAGGCCACAAGGACGATTTTGTAAAAGAGTTACAATGACCCCATATAAAAACAAATCACCTTATTTAAAATAAATTATGATACAAAATATAAAAAAATATATATGTATGTATAATGTATAAAAAAAACTACCTGTAGCAGTAACATTACTTTCAAAAAATACAAGCTTGTCTAGTAACTTGTAAATTCACTTGCAATGTTCCAGGCAAGAAAAATCTGCGAGCTGCTTGCCCAAGGGACAATCGTTAATTGAATTTTCGCTTCAAGCTCTGTGAGTGCAACACTAAATAATTAAAACAAAATATCTGCAAAAATAAGTAAATCTGGACGGACAATCACAATAAAATGAACTCTTTTAGGAAATGAAACCAGAGCTGAGCTACTTAGCGCACCATACCAACAGCATTGACAAGTATAGGGAGGAAACATGTTGCGTAATAGGTAAGTCAGCTGTCAGTTCCCAAACCTTTAATTCTAAATTATCAACATCTAGACTGTTTACATGTTAGTTATCAGGGTGCAAAGAAAGTCAGTTTTACAGCTTGCCATTCGGGCAATCTGCAGCTTACATGTACTAGCCCATCAAAACTCATTTCAATTAGCGACAACTTTTTTGGTTCTTCCGACTAAAACAGTGACGTGGGCAGACATACGTCTTTTTTTCATCTTTTGGCACTTGTTGCCATTTCAGTATTCCCCTACTTACCCGAGAATAAGCTTGCTTTTTGACAGCGAACGATAATTCAGCAAATGTTTTTTTCCAGGAAATTATTACAGTCTTCATGACCAACACGAGAAAGCAGTGACATATTTTCAGCGAGCATTAAAGTTGAATCCACAGTACACATCTGCTTGGACGCTGATGGGACATGAATTTATGGAGAGAAAGAACACTTCAGCAGCCATCGAAGCTTACAGGAAGGCTATAGGTACGCGAGATATTTAAATGTCATCGATCTCTCGTAGGTCTCCGTGATTCCTGTCCTATATAGTTCGTTCTTTTTTGCTTTGTAGTACTTGGTGGGTGGGAGATTTCATAACAACCATAAAGGAAATTCCCCTTTCTTTTTGAGAGGAAATAAACTTGGCTTGTGATACCCCAATTTGCCGCTATGTCGTTCCCCAAAAAAATGCTCCGACCATTTGAACAATCTACCAATATTATACATCTCTTGGAAAGTTTTGAAATGACTCATATTTTGACCTGCGGATAAAGATGTGAAAGTGGAAATGATCTTCGCAGTTTAATAAACAACCTAAGCGATTGAAAAAGAACCTCAAAAAACTTCAGGCTTGACGGAGAATCAAACCTGGCCGTTGCGATGATCGGACGCGCTATCCATTAAGCTAATCAAGTCAACTGGAGAGTAGGCCATTGTGAGTTCGTAATATACATGATGGTGTAATGACAGGAATGGAAATGGTGAAATGACCCTTTCTTTGAACTGCGGATAAAGATATGGACATGCATCTCTGGTCCAACACAGACAAGCTGATAAGGTCTGTGAAATTTACAGGGGTAACCAACGACGGTTTCCTCCTAAATGCATTGAAAACACTTTTTAAGCTATCCAGAATACTTTTAGATCTCTAGAAATGCATTCTAAGCAGCGCTGTAAAATCTGTATCTGTTCGTTCATTCTAGGGCAACTTGAGTCTTTTCGAAATTACAAGGGCTTCAGTATTATTTTCCCGAAAATTTTGGATGCAATTTTAAGTTTTACGAAAGTAAATATATTTTTCCTGATTCCTTTGTCCATCGCATTCTCGAATCCGAAAATTGCAGGTTTCCTTTTTCTACGAAAAATAGCTTATTAAACCTGGGGAGTGAAATCAGCGAAAAATTTCACTTTAGAAAACCGTAGGGAATTAATAAGAAAAGCTTCGAAAATTGTACATGAATGGAACGGTCTTCTAGACATTTTTAGCCTTCCTCAAGCTACATAAAATTCTAGACAATTTTTGCTTCTCCGAACAGATATTTTACAGAAACCGGTCGTTGGGTGCCCCTAAATTTACCCTGCGAGGCAGGTGCAAAATGGGGAAGGGAGAGGGAGAGAAAACAGAGAAAAGGGAGATGGGATCTCCACAGGCTACAGCAGTTTCCCATTTCGCGCGCAAAATCTTCTCTACAGGCCGCAGCAGTTTCCCCTTTTCGTGCGCAAAGTCTTCTCCACAGGCCGCAGCAGTTTGCCCATTTCGCGCGCAAAATCTTCTCTACACTGATGTATTTATTCCCTCCTCTTTTCCTCTCGCCTTTTATGCCTTTCTCATTCTCCCTCGTTTCCTCAACCAACGAAGACTCTCTTAATAAAATTTCATCTGACGCATAAATTTTTTATTCATTTTATTTCTAGAGGTAAACTGCCGAGACTATAGAGCGTGGTATGGACTGGGGCAAACATATGAAATCCTAAAAATGCCTTTTTATTGCTTATACTACTACAGACAAGCTCACAAATTCAGGTATGCGCTCTTGAGTTGACACGCACAAAAATTCGCTCCCTAAAATTTTTGTATCGCAATTTCTTCATTCCTTGATAATGACCTTTCCACGGTTTTTTCAACTTTTGAAATGTACACGTTGGGGAAAATCCGTCAACACTACAAAACAAATAAAAAGCGCATTAAAATTAGTAAACTTGCCAAATTTGAAAGGGATACGTCTTAAACGTTTGTAAATTTTCGCGACTTTGTGGAGATATATTGTGTTTTCACTCACGTGGCCAGCATCTATGCAAATTTACTGGGACAAAAGAAAGCGTTTACACAAGAAAAGAGTTCAACTCCCACAGGACTGGTTTGGGACACAAACTTGGCCGCCGTTTCATTGTTTTAGGACACAAATATGGCCGCTATGACGTCATGTGAAAACACACGATAGCCTGCGAACCGCAGACGTATTTCCGGTCGTCGCTTCTCTCCCTCGGAAAAAATTTTCGGCGGGTGAAACTAGAGCCGAAAAAACCGGATGCTCTCGCAAGCTAGAGGAGCTATATCTTGGTTAGTTTTCAACAATTACTTTCAAACTTGGAAATTTTACTCATTTTACAGCGCTCTTTTCAGTGGTGTCCACAGATTTTCTCTAACTTGTCCGGGATGTCAAAAGTTGAAAAAAAAAAAAACGCGGAATGGTCTATTGTAGGCTATTCTTGACCAGAAAGTTAAAAAACTAACGTCAGAATCAGTCCGTGATTCAACTTGTGTTCCTTTGATATTCACAGCAAAGTTGCGCTCAAACTATGGCGTCCACGGCTGCGCATACAAATTTAATTTATATTGATGTGCACTTTACAGACCCAATGACTCACGAATGCTGGTTGCCCTTGGAGAAAGTTACGAAAAGCTAGAAAGAATGCAGCAAGCCAAAAAAGTGAGTAGTACACAGCGCGTCTATGATTTTGAAAATCAAGTCGAAATATTTATATTAACAGTTTCACAACTTTGGGCGATTAGCTTAAAATATTCGTTTATTTCGGTCGAATTTCTCGACCTTCTTTAGCGATTTCATCGCATTAAACTGACAGTTGAGATCATGTGACTTCATGGAGAATCAATATTGGCTGGAAGTTCAAACCCCTCGTCCCGATTCAACGAAAGTTTCCCCTGTTTTAAGGCGGTTGCCCCCTTCACATGATGTTTTAGTAGTGACACGATCTTCAGTGTTGTAAAAACCTTATGCTGTGCGGGTTGAAAATTTACAGGTTGCCTAATAGGCCACTTCCGAGTTCCAAAAACCCCCACTTTCAAAATGAGGCTAGGTGCACAACCTTTCTTGTGAAAATGAGTTTTATTTGCATGAGTAGGAAAAATCATTTCCAGATCAAAGGCTGAGCAGCTAGTCTCGTTTTGAAACAGAGGCCCGGGGGAACTCGGAAATGGCTTATTTGTTTTCCGACAGTTGATCACGTGATCAACTCATGCAAAGGGCCTATTCTAGCGCGGGACGTTCGCCTGTGACAGTTCAAAAAGGCTCGGAAATGAGGGCGCCAATCAAAAAGCGTGGCGATACAAAACTAGACTGGCAAAGTGATCGCGAAGTAACTTTCCTTATTTGACTACAGTGACACCTCGCTCTAACTTTATTTTTTTGTGTGTTCAGAATTTTCACTATGACCCTTTAAAGTTAGAAAAAAAACTCTAGGATATATTTTCGGTTCACTATTGTGAATGCTATTTCAGTGCTATTTTAGAGCGATGTCAGTCGGCGATTTAGAGGGAATGGCTGTGATAAAATTAGCAAGGTAAGGAAAATAGGAACTTGATTTATTTTACTTATTTTTTCCTTCGAGTGTGTCGTCCGAGGTCCTTTTTGAGACTCTTCAGTTTGAGTTCTTTTCTCTGATTTTTCGGTTGTTTTCCTGTTGTTAGACTGCATGAAAAACTCCAAGAAGACGATGATGCAGCCGTCCATTACAACCGCTATGTAGAACAGACAGAAATTGTTGGGGTAAGAAAATATTTTTCCTTAAATCTTCACAGTTCGGAGTTCTAATCAACACGCGTGTTCTATCTCGCTTATTTTACGGCTTAGTGAATCTCTAGCGTACCCATTGCCCCTAGCCTGCGGCACAGGGGAAACTGGACTCTGGTTAAGTCCGTGTGACATTACTAAGGCCCAGATTAAAGGTCGATCTTTTCATGTTCTTAACCGAATCCCTTCAATTAAGCTCATGAAAAGATCGACGTTTGAATCAATAAAGTTCGACGTATCTAATTTGTGTCGACCCATGAAAAGGCCACTTCCGAGTTCCAAACACCCTCACTTTCAAAATGAGGCCAAGTGCACAACCTTTCTTTTGAAAATGAGTTTTATTGCATATGAATGAAAAATGATTTCTACATCAAAGGCTGAGCACCTACCCTCGTTTAGAAACAGAGGCCCGGGGGAACTCGGAAATGGCCTATTCAGACCAAGTGACCCATATGGGAATTGAGCGACTTCGTTTCAAACGTCGAACTCCTCATGTGCCGAAGCTAATGCATAAATTACATAGGGGATATTACACGGTGGCGAGAAGATATGAATTTTATGTTCGAGTGGCAAGAACAATACCTCACGAGTGAGCGAAGCGAACGAGTGAGATATTGTTCTTGCCACGAGAACATTAAATTCATATCTTCGAGCCAACGTGTAATGTTCTTTTTATTATATGGAGAAACCAATTCAACAAAAGCAAAAGGCGGGAATCGTGACGTCATTGAACGATACGACACTCACAAAGGTTACATACGGAAAATACGCCTCTCGGGTCCCGGATGAAGTGGCGTATGGAATCTACGAGTGGTTTAGTTCCCAGTAAAACACTCTCCTCCATATAATAATAAAATATATTTTCACTTGTAAGCATTGTAGACCACTGAATATCGTGAAAATGAATTGAGTCCGACTAATTAACTTCGACGTCTGAGTCAACCGTCGAACTTATATCGTTTGGGTCGGCCTAAATATGTATAAAGTTCCGTACATGAAAAGATCGACGTTTGAACTGGGCCAACAACGGTTTAAACTACGTCTGCGAGGCAGGCTAATTACCCCCGACGGGTATTTGTCACGCTCTGAGTTCCCGCGGTGTGGTACAGTTTATGCAGGGTCTGCTGGATCAACTGAGGTTTCTGGGTAACTGACCATCTACCCCTCCCCTAAGTCAACACTAACACTTACTTCTCACTTTACGCTTCTTAATGTTGACTTAGGGGAGGGGTAGGTGGCCAGTTACCCAGAAATCTCAATTGATCTGGGCCCAGGGGAGGGTTTTTTTAAGTTTTCGAAGCCAAAAGAGGAGAGTAATGACTAATCGATTGTGGAGTGATGGCTACGGAAACCTTTGGAAAAATTTGCAATGAATTTCAAGGTATTAAAATTGTCGCCGACTGTGAAGATTACCCCGAGAAGTTTCATCTTATTGAAAGTGTCACATTTTCATACGACACAGTTTATTGTAATCCCTGTGGTAGGATATTTGTACGAATCTGCTGGTCCCAATATCTGCTGGTATTCGCAGCTTCCCAAAAAAATTGGAATTGTCTACATAGGGAGATGAGCAAACTTAGAATTCAGATGACAGCATGTTGTTGTTTGTTTAGCAGGTTATGTCCGTGGCTGAACTCTGTTCTGCTTATCTTTTCCTGTCGAGATATAACCTGAAGAAAAGAAATCTTGAAGCTGCCGAAATGTACGCTCACAAATGCTGTGAATTTAACGAAGTAAGTCGTTTACATACATTTATTTAGATCTTCAATTTGCTGACCTGATCGCACACGTCGTAGACTACCAGTACTTAGTCCCCCACTCCCCAGGGATAGTAGAGCGCGCGAAATACGCGAACTCGCGTGAAAATTATTGCGCGCGAAGAGAGGTAGGACGCAGAGAAAGGAGAGAAAATTTTCTCCCCTCCCTCCTCCGCGTCCCACTTATACCCGCGAGCGGCAATATATTCGCGCGCTCGTGTATTTCGTGCACCCTACTATCCCTGTGCTCGAAGAGTTCGTTTTCAGTTTACATGATACCCATAATGACATTTTGTACCAGGACGAGAATTTCAGTCGGAATGAAAACCGGAATGACTGACTTGAGCTGTAACCAAATTTCGCCTCGGTATCATGTGAACAGATGCAATGAAATGTATGGAGATGGAATGAACTCGTTCCGGAATGAAATTCGTTCCGGTATCATGTAAACAGCTCCAAAGAAATTTTACGATATAGTGCTCGAATCCTAATTATTCCCACAATCTTTATTTCCAGGGTAGAGAAGAGGGAAAAGGCCTCCTCCGGCAGATTTCTAACAGCAGATCTAGTGGCGGCGACGGTGACAGAGAGAGCTGTGATGCTTTTACACAAGAGTTATCCCTTGTAGGAAATATCACCGCTGATCATGAATTAGCGCCTACAAATCTGGACTTCAATACGCCTTGATCCTCCAGTGCGAACTACAGTCGCTTTGCTTATATCGCCCCTTGTAAGGGAGTCCAAGACAGTCTCGGAATCTGGATTCCACGTCTTGGATTCCAGATTCCAGGTACTATTACCTGGTACCATTACATTGTCAATTGAACTTGGTGTCTGGACTCCAACCGTTGGTGGGATTCCGGATTCCACAAGCAAAAAGTTCCTGGATTCAGGAATCTTGATTTCCTCCCATGGGGCGACTTGTAATTGCCTTTACTTGAAGGAGGTTCGCGCAAAGTTAGGAATTTTTCCGCAAAAGGACGTCGCTCATTCCTCTTTGCATTTGACACTCATTCAAATGCAGCTGAAGTTGGCCTTACAATTGTTCACCCTAGAAACGACAATACTTGATGCTACAGTACCCACAGGACGGCCGAGCTTATACAACTAGATCCTATAATAATTTGTGAGAAAATCCGCTGTAGATGGCATGGATTTGTGTCCCCCAAAAAAAACTGGCGCAAAGGATTCCCGAAAGAGAAAAATTCTATGAACCTGCATGGGAGAACTCTTAGAAAAGGCGTGTGTATGAAACTGCATGGAAGAATCCAATAACGTGCTGAGGAATTCAGAGGTTCCAGGCACATTCACGAAAAATTGTTCCCTACATCAGTAGACAGATGATTCAAATTACTTCACTGAGATATTGCGAATTTTCGTTATTACCGACCTCTCTGTATTTTATACCTTTATAGCACGGGTAAAATTTCTTCAGTTTATGGATAGTACTTGTGAATCCCTTTCGTCTGTGTTTCTTGTCAATAAAAAGAAAACTATATGCAAAGAAGACCGTCGTTGCGAAAGGCGCCACTTATCGCAGTGCTATGCATATATTCATTATATATTCATTATTTCAGAAAGAAAACTGATCGTAAAAGATATAATATGAATTTAAATAACAGACCGATATCTGCTTTATTTCCAGGGCTGGGTTACCCAGGGTTAGTGCGAACTTTGAATTCAGGTGTGAAAGTTTAAAAAGCTAATTCAATTTAATTCTTTTTGTCTACAATTCTGTAATTGGGTGCGTTAAAAAGAATAGAGGAAATCATCCGAGAAAAGGCTTCTGAACTAAAGAAATAGAAACCTGTATTAAAATTTAACATCAGGTTAGCGCTAATCAAGTTTCGAACAACTGGGTCCAGGCGTCCCTCTCTCGATGAAAATTTGCGCGCAAAGAAAGGCGGGAAGGAGAAAACGGGCGAAGCGGCGCTTCGTCTCCAATCACTCACGTTTCGCGTTCGCCTCTGTGAGAAAAAAAAGTTGAAGTGCCTGAGGAGGAGGCGGGAGCAATATCATGTTACCCAGTTAAATGTAATATAGTCGAACCGAAAAGTGCATGTGTGGCCACCTAAACAACAAAATTTCGTAAGCGACCGCGATCATTTCTTTTTCCATTGTTTTTAATTTCTCGCAACCGACCTCTTGATACATGGTCTGATCTATATTTTCCTTGTTTGAATTATGCTACCCTGAGAGTACGAAGAACTTGATGCAACTACACATATCATAAAAGACCTGGGAAAAGACTCTCTTGCCCTGTGGTTCGATTCTTGTAAACGACCACTTAGAATCTTCGCATGTTTAATACGAGAGCCAAGAAGTTCCACTTCGACTGTATAAAAGACCTTTAAAGCAGATTTGGAGCCCACTCAAACGGACCTGACTTTGGATTTAAAATAAAATGTCGTACTACTAGTTTTCGACTTGCGAGGTCTTAGTAGTATTTGTCATTATTATCTTCAATCAAATTTGCGCAGCAACAGGTAAGCAAGGGCAGGAATAAAACCATAGAGCTAAGCGTGCGAAATTCCCGGGAAGTGACGAACGGCCATCGAGCCCCACACGCTGATGTTCCTCTCGTGAACAACGTAGCCTGCGTAGCATGGCGGTTTTGTCGGGAGCACCACTGTTTAACTGTTTATTAATTATGGCAAATTTTACAGAAAACAATATCCACTGCCCGCAGTTAGCAGATTAGCTAGTCGAGGCGAGCAGTGGTTACACGTATGTAATACATGTATATATACAAATAGATCACAAGAAAGACTAGAAAAAAAGAGTAAAAATGTTAAATAAATAAACAAATAAATAAAAATAAATTCAATTTAATTAAGTTTACAATCACTGTACTTTGCAAATATAAGAACCCGAGTTTTCGGGAAATTTTTGTTATTAAGTCGGGTAAATCAATATGATTATTTTCGGAGTAAAGTGTCGAGGACATTGAACCGTCTTCCCGGATTCGAGGTCTTTTCAACTGCCACAGCCACAGGAGCCAGGAGCACTCCTGCAGGAGCCGATTACTTGGCTCCTGTCGACTGCGACTGCCACCCCCTTCAACTCATTTTGACATCCCGTTGACAGCTTGTTTGGTTTCAGTTTTCCCAGCCAATCAGAAATAAAGTGTGTTCATTCTGAACCAATCGGAACGATCCGTACGCTGGCCGTACGGACTGACTCGAAAAAGCCCCCCGTCCGTGCGGGCGGTTTTTCAAGTTGCTCCCGCCCCAGTCTCTCCTCGAGGTTTCTCTGCCCTCGCTCGCCTTTAATATTTAGCGCGCCCAACCAAAACCGTCATGCTACGTAGGCTATCGTGTGATCGCCTGCGCCGTTATCTTCTGTTACCGACTATTTGACTTCATAAATAACTAGTATATAGAGGCTAAATCTTGCCGTTTATCCGTTTGTTTTTCTCTTCTGTTCAATTTTATTTATTTATCGTCGCCAGGGCGCCAACGCAGCTGTTGTTTCGTCACGCAACGCTCAGTTGTGAGGAGGACTGTTATGCAGGGACTACGTGACGTTATAACTTTGGATCAATATATAAAGGAGAACTGAACATAAAGCGAAAATTTCTTAAAAGACACAGTTGACTTAAGAGACAATCTCTGGGAGACAATGATGAATCTGGTTGCCTTTCTTGCCCGTCATAAGAATTGCGTGCTTGCGTGCGTGCGTGCGTGCGTGTGAATGCATGGTTAATAGAAAGACTGGTCTTTCTATTATCCATGGTGAATGTATGTTAAATATGGAAATTTGCATTCCCTGCATTGCGTGACCGACCTGTCAAGCCAAACTGGAGTTCCAAGAAAAACCGGTTTTAGTGGTTTCCACTGACATCTGACCGAAGTGCAAGTGCATGCTGTCGCTGTATTGTGTTGTCTGGTCTTCATTCTTCCTTTATTTTCTACCTTATTTTCGGCATGGTGGATAAATCGACGCAAGACGAAAAGAGAGACACTCCAGCTGAAGAAGTTGTTCCTTCAAGCGAGTCTACGGAGTCTGATGTTGTTGATAATGCGAAGGACGAAGAAGTATTAACGGAGACAACAGAGCCCCAAGCGACATCAGACGAGAAATCACACGACAGCGACAAAGAAGCTCAAGAGGAGACAAAAGATCCCAAGGCAGACGTCGAAGAACCGGTGAAAAAATCCCGAGGCAGGCCTAAACAGAGTGAAGGCACGGAACCAGTCAAGAAGAAACCTAAGAAAGAGATCGAGAAACCATCACCGACTCGGAAAAGTGCTCGCGTGAGGAATCAAAAGACTGGTGCTAAACACGAGAACAAGGAAAAACTTCCTGAGCGGAAAAGATCGCTGACGAAAAAGGTTACAAAGGACAAAGGACAGCAGAATGGCGAAGCAGTGGAGGCTTGAGCTGATTTCAGTCAAGTTGCTTTTGTTGTGCCGGTTTCTAAAGTTTTTAAGAAAAGAAAAGTTGAGTGTTTTTTTTAATCGTTATTGCCCAAATCTCATTCCTAACCCCCACCCCGAAAAAACTAATTTCGACCATTTGTGTTCGCGTCAACCCTTCCCTTTGGACAATTGGACAAGGGGGAAACTATTTTTCCATTTATAACGACTTTCGTTCGCAAAGCAGACGTATTTTGTTCTTTATCCATTTCGCTCAGACTAAATATTAGGAAGATATAACAAGTTGTGTTGACTGCCCTCGTATGCACGTAACTCCATCCCTGTTCCTGATGTTTTGGTTTAGCGGGTTTTAAATTTACCGACTTAATATAGCAGTCTTGAAACATAGGAGAAAATTTCTTACATGAAACATTTTTCTGCTTCCAGACCGCTAACTCATTGATCAAACCATGAAGGACTGGTCTGTACGGCCTGTTTTAAACATTGAAATTCACATTATGTGACAATCAGCGAGAACAATTTCCATCATTAACATTTGATTGAGCGTGAGGTTAGACGTTTAAAACAGGTCTAATTTAAAAAATAAGACACATTTCACAAAACTTGCAAATGATGTATTTTAGACATTATCTGTACGGGTAGTGGAAGGTGCCAACACCCCTGCCTGTTATTTGGGGGGGAGGGGCAACTGAACCGTAATACACCATATAAACATCTTCATTTTGTTTTCTTATATATATTTCATATCGCTCAACTTATCATACAATAACCAAGCTACATAACCATGTTGAATACGTTATGTACATGTTTGCTATACACTATATACAGATTTTACATTTCATAAAATACATGCTGTGTAATATTGGAGTTGTGAGTAAATTAAGCAAGATTTTTTCATAATTATTTTATTACATTAAGCAAGATGGAGCCAGTAGTTATGTCATTGTGCAACTTTTGAGATGTTTCCAAGACATTTGTAATAAACTCTACAACAATTTCCTATAAAAAGTGGCTTAAGTTTGAGAGAAATAATTGACAAGTTTAACCTGCTTTCTATAAATAATGAATAAAATATAAACTAGGAACTGATCAGTTTAGAGACAATTATTGCCTTTTCACCTCTACGAAGACAATACAAGTTTTGTACAGCCTCTGGCTGTCAAAAGACAGCCACTTTAGCATAGAATTAGTCCACATATTTTTTATCAAAATAATAGCATTATAAATTATTTAGTGTATAGCAGTAGTTTTTCTATGGGGTGGGGGGTCTTTAGGTGGGGTGGGCGGAAGTGGTCGACTGTTGTTGAGTCTTTTCTCGTGTACTGGCATATTGGGTATTGGATCCAGTTTGGAGGAACTCATAACAAGTGAGGTGGCATGTCGAATTCCATCTTTTCCAGGTTTAGTCTTTGCTTGAAGAGGGTTTATGACTCCAATATTTGGAGCTGCTTTGAACACCTTGTTGAAATTTGTTTCTCTGTTGAGTAGCTCCATTTGAAAATACCTCTTTTCATCCTGGAAGAAAATGATGAAAGAGCTGAATATTTTTAAATAACAAAGTGCTGTCTAAAACAACATCCAAAGTTTGGTTGTAAAATATAGCCTCCAGTCTGACAGTAAGAACAAATACAGGGGTAATTACCATAACAACTTATTATTTATTTATTTGTTTGCAAATACATAGACACTTAGCAACCAGACCCTCAGCTCCATAAATCAAAGAAATGATGGAAGTTATAGAAGTTGTTGAATGCAGCCATAAGAAAAGACGATCAGGGAGGGGCTGAAGTACATGAGAGAGGTGGGGGCAGGGGGGGGGGGGGGGGTGACCACCAACTGGCAAACATCAGCTATATAGGTAATGGGTAGGTGGATACAGAATGGACTTTCACGAAGTTCAGTCTGGGATAACATACAGAATTAGGCAGGTCTTAGTCTGAAACAGAATACTGTTATGGAAAATTTATCAGTGGTGTGAAAAAGTAGCATTTCTGGTATCTAGTTGGTTGAGGATGGGCTAGAATGACATTAAAGATGGTCAATTGGCCTGCTAAAGGCTAAGGTTCCAGGGTTCAAGCAACAGACACTGTGCCCCGGCCAGCCAAAATTTCAAAGAGTACTCCTAGGAACTGTTGCAGCCTTATGGTGGGGACATCTTCATTACAGCTTGCACCCGAATTTTAGGACATTTGACACCACTTCAACATGGACAAAGGATGTACCAAAAACTGTGACATAGAGCACACACCCTCCTGTCCTACGTAACAAGACCACAGAAACTTCCCTATTATTTATTTTGTTTGAGAAGGGCTCGAAAAGAGTCCCATCCGCAGGATAAATAGATTTTCTTGAGTGGGCAAGTAACTTTTAAGGTGATTCCCCTGTTTTGCACTGCGCATCTCTTACTGCGCATAACAAGATGGCCGCCTTAAAAAAGAGCATGTGAAGTAATATTATTAAAATGAAGTTGACTGAAGAGAGACGCTATTGGAATTTTTGCTTGCTGTTGTTTCTTGCCGAGGTGAGACTCAATGTGTTGGGAATCTGCATAACGTAAGCAGTACGCGTGTTGCTGAGTTCGACCTCCTCTCGGATATCTTCGATAGTGGATGTTTAACTTGTGCTTACTCACTTTGATTTTCATTTAAACACTTTCTTTATCACATTGTGTCCTAAATGTGATATCTCGATGTAAATTCTGTAATAACGGATTTTTTAATACTTTCTTCCCCCTTTCACATACATTCTATTTTGAAACTCGCCCCAGTCCTCTCTCAAAAATCGGAGAAAATGCGTTTAGTGCGCACTTTCTGCAGCTCTACCGCAAAAACGAGTACGGTGACCCCCATTTTTTATTTCATGATTTTAATAAGGACAGTGCTTCCTTTCGATGAGAAAAAAATTGGCACAAATCTATGTTCAGTTTTTTGGCAGTTTTACTAAATTGTACAGATTGAGCCATCACGGGTCGAAAAGCGCGCGTCCAATTTAATTCTACTTTGGAGCATAAAGTAAAAACAAGGGCATTAAAAGGCATTTTTCTGGTACGTAAGTGGATAAACAACACATTAAAGTCAAATTCTGTGTGATGTCAGATGTATCATCGAAAAAATCTCTCCTTTTTGTCTAGTTTTGCGCTGCCTGCGGTTTTTGTAAAAGGGTCCTAAATAGCCGTATTTGTCAGCATTGTGACGTCAAAACGAACACGGTGACCCCCACTTTTAATTACTTTTTTATCATCTTCTTGACTTGTTACATCAGTGTACCAAGTTTTAGCTAAAATCTATGTTAGGTTCTTGGAATCACCTTAAAGCTTGCACTGTACTGGCCAAATGGGCATAGCAAGTGCCTCTATAAACAAGACGAGCAGCAAGCAAAATGTGAAAGCTGCTTTCCCAAAGGATTAGCTGGAATTCAATTTTTTTTTCCGAGTCCTGTTGAGAGAAATCATTTTACGAGAGTACTCACCACAAGTTTTTTCATATCAAGTTCCCTTTCTGCCAGCACTCTCTTTAGCTGTTCAATGACTTCCAAGTCCTCAGGGCGTGACTGTCTGCTTCTGTATTTCTCTTCAGCCTCCTCCAGCCTGTTTGAAAAAAAAAACAAGATCATATGTTAGAAAACAATCTTACGATGAAAAACTCTACACCAGTGTTCCAGAGTTAACATATTTTCTTCCTCTTTTAAGTCAGTTTGACGTAAAATGGTAGAGTCATTCTTCAAAATGTGGGGTCACCTTGTTTTATTACTTAATGAAGTACCTGACAAGCATTCGTAGGAGAACCACTGAGTGAAAGAAGTTTACACTCAAAATATAGACTACAGATCCTTGCTGAACCAAAGAAAACCAACCTACAGCAATTGGCAAATAATATGTTTTGCTGCAAAACTGCCCAACAATGTCTTTCAGTGATGTTTATTATTTTTGGCTGGCAGAAATCAAATTCCAATGAACATTATTTTCAGCTCTACACTGGGATGAAAATGTTCACGCCATGCACAAATTCTCTGGAGTAACCGACATAATTATTTTGGTGTAAAGTACACCATGCTTGGCATATGTTATTTACATAAACCTTACAGATCTTTTCACAATAATATTTATAGATTCAAAATTGAAAATGGTAGAGACACAAAGTTCTTTGTAGACCGTTATATTTACTTACATTAGCTGTAACGCAGATATCTTGTCACTAAGGAGTTCTTTAGACCTATTAAACTCTGTAAGCAAAGCCTGAGTCTCACGTAGATGATCTGCAATCATGGAGTCTACCTCCTTCTGATGTGCTCTGGCCAGATCTTCTTCCCGCTTCCTGTTCAGTAAGTGAAAATGGTTTAAACTGACCATGGGTGTAATTATTAAGAGGCAAGTGGATTAAGCCCTAAGCTTTGACCTTTGGTGATATGTCAAATTCCTCCTTAGCCTCACAAGCAGATACAAGACAATATGGAAAATTAAGGGAATCTTGTAGTTTATCACAAGCAATTTAAGGCTTTTTTCAGGCATCTTTCAAACAGTAGGCAGAAAATGATATCTACTAGTAGCTAGTTGAATACAAAATTATTTTGATCCTTAGTAACACTGACTTTATTAACAATCATGGCCAAACAGTTAACAGTCTCTGTACCCTCGAATGAAGGAATCTGCCGAAAGTCAGTGATGGACTAACACCTCAATTAAACAGTTGCCAACTCTCCAAGTTAAAGTTTTTTGCACAGCTGCCATTTGGCAACCAACTCTTTTGGTTAGGGAGACTTTTTTACAAATCAAGTCGCCAGCTCCAAAATGTTAGGCGCCATGGTGACCAAACTGGTTGCAACTTGGAGGGTTGGTTGCATATTTAATTAACTGATTTTTACCTGATTTGTGAGTTAGCCTCTCGTCTGACACTGAGAATCTCTTGTCCTTTAGCCTGTAATTCATGCTGTAGCTCCTCCACATTTCCTCTTACGTGACTAATCTCCTCATCAAGTTCATTAATTTGATATTGCCTCTGTTCTATTTCCTGTTTTAATTCCTCTATTTGGTTCTGATGTTCAGATTCCTGTCAACATAAAATGATTGGAAGGACTAAGTTATTGCTTTGGGGGCTGAAAAAAGAAGAGAGGAGTGAAAATCAATCACTAGAATAAGGCTTTTTCTACTGGTAATTACTGACACAATGGTTATCACTGAAAAATCATTCAGCAATCATGCAAACAACATTTAATCGGCAATCAGAGTGATCATTAAAATCATTATTTCTGAGACAGACTTAAGGCTGGTTAATTCTATACCACTGCAGGTGTATTGCTGCTGCTAGCCCTTTTGAGCAATAACTAGTAGCACTGGCAGCAGTCTTTGAGAAATCAGCCATTAAAAGTTAACCTAAGATGAGCATAATTTTTCAACCCCCTTTTCATTGTCTGGACATTAGAAACACTTACTGCTTGTGTTCAATACATGCATGTTAATACAATAACAAAAACAGGATACAAGGCAGGATCAAAAGGAATAATATTACAATGTGGAATTTGGAAAACAAAGTCCATAGTAAACTCAGGGTGCAGGGGCGGGGGTTGGGGGAATGGTACTTAACTTTATATATTAATAGTAAATGAGGCAATTTGTTTAATATACGAACAAGAAGTGATTTTGAAAAGCATTTCACTATAAAAAATTGCGATAAAACATTTCTTAAAATCATTTTAAGATTAAAAAAAATTGCTAAAAAGCGACGACGTTTCGACGTTAGCTGAACGTCATTATCAAGTCAAAATAAGTTAGTGATTTTTGGTCTATAAATACTAAAAAACAACAATAGCTGATTAAAAATTGTAACGTGAGAAAATATTAAACAAAGAGTTTCGCACGTATGGAGTCCGTCTGAATATTTAAATTGGGCTTAAGTTTCTTGATGAAGAGCATTTCAAAAACTAAACAATCAAATTTGCTCTGGCACTTTCTTAAAACCATGAATTGGCTTTCTCTCAAAAGGTTGTTGTTACCGTGAGCTTCTAAGAAATGTCTACCGATTGCCGAATTTTTGTGCTCAGCAATGCGTTGATGAAGGTGTCGGGCTGTGTACCTGACATAATCTGCATCGCACAGATCACATGAAAAATTGTAAACAACACACTCCTTATTAACAATTGACGGCTTGATTTCTTTGGGTCTGAGGTCTTGCCCCAATTTCTTGCTCACGAAAACAAAGCAAATTTGATTGTTTAGTTTTTGAAATGCTCTTCATCAAGAAACTTAAGCCCAATTTAAATATTCAGACGGACTCCATACGTGCGAAACTCCTTGTTTAATATTTTCTCACGTTACAATTTTTAATCAGCTATTGTTGTTTTTTAGTATTTATAGACCAAAAATCACTAACTTATTTTGACTTGATAATGACGTTCAGCTAACGTCGAAACGTCGTCGCTTTTTAGCAATTTTTTTAATCTTAAAATGATTTTAAGAAATGTTTTATCGCAATTTTTTATAGTGAAATTTGTTTAATACTCAAAAAAACATTGTTGGGCAAAAACCAGACCTCAAAAAAGTCCAGTGTTTTGAACCAACCCTGGCACTGCATGAAGAAGTGGAATTCTAGTACACTACATGTACATTTACACAATGCTTACATTTCGTGAGTGCAGTTCATTGGTTCTCTGTAGCTGCAGTTTCACAGATGCCAGCTGAACCTCAAAATCTCTGTGTAATCTTTGCATTTCTTCCTGTTGTACTCTTAACAATTCACTTCTCATATTTTCTGAAATAAAAAGCAAGAATTGAAGAAAAAAATAGCATTGAAAAAGCTCATCAACAATTAGATAAGTATAGCATAACAATTTCCTGTAACTTAAGAAAACAACCTGGCAGTATTTATACATCACAAAGTACCCTTCATGCTTCAATTGTTACATCAAGGTTTGACTGAACTGTTATTAAACATAAACCAATTTTCGATTATTACCAACAAACCTTGATCATTTTCATGTTCAATTTTCAACTCCTCAATGTCCTTAAATCTTTTCTGTTCAGCTTGAGACTTAATTGCCTCTATTGTGAGTTTATTTGCCTGAAGCTGTGAGGTGATTTCTTCTCTGTGAATCTTTTGAAGCCTCTCATCACATTCCTGTAATAAAACATATATAAGACATACACTTACAACAATTACCGATAATTAAATACCACATTGGAGGCATCTTTGTAAATCCTTGAAATTCAGCAGTTCCTAATCAAATGCTAGCTGTTACTTGCTGGCCCACTGACAAAAGTCTGGTAGAAAAATCCTTTCAACTTTTTTTTGCCATTTTTTTTTATAAAGAACTACCTTAATTTCTTCATCTTTTAATGCTTCAAGTTTCCTCAACTCTGCATTGTGTTGTTCAATCAGTTCTTCAAGACGCTTGCTATGTTGAAGAGACAGAGCAGCTAGTTCCTCTTCCTTATACTGCCGCTGCAAATCAAGTTCTCTGCGTAGATCAAGCTCTGTTGTTGTTGCATGCCAATTGGCCTTTTCCACATCACTTCGAGCTTCAGAGATCTACAAGACGGGAGGCAGAAGGGATTTAAAAATCACATTGTAAATATTTCATCTGCCCATGCAGAGTGCCAATGAATGACAAATTTAGCAAAAGGGCAGATAATCTAGACAAGGGAAACTTTCTATATAAAATTTATTACCACCTAAACAGTGAAAGCTTGACTGAAGTATGTGTTCAACAAAGAGTGAGCAAAGTCAGCAATGACAGTTCAGACATTACATTGAAATACTAGGACACCCTATCGTAACAATAATATTGTAAGTAACAACTATCATTACCCCTGAGGACTAAATTCCTTCCCATGTATAAAATATAAATGGACTGTTTTGAGCAGAATGTATTTCACTTATTAAAACTTATGATACACAAAGACCACCACACAATAAATTTGCGAAGATAAAGTAAACCACACAAAAATACAAGTCACTTTTTCACAGGTCAGAGTACAAGTCACCATGATACAGATAAAAAATCTCTTAACAAAATGCTGATGTATTAGATCGAGGGGAATCTGTGTGGTTTGGTTATCTATCAATGATCTTGCAGTATTGCTACTACATCACTAAAAAATAATACAACAGTAACTTTCATCAAGCCCCAGGGCCTGCAACCTGTTTAAAACAATAATTTATTTGTTTACGTTAAGATTACTTTAAGCTACATGCTCATAAAATATAAAAAGGATGTGTATCAGCCCCCAGAATAAATGTCTACATTCTCTGTAGTCTTCACAGCAAAGCATAATAAAGTCACTAAACCAAAACAATAAATATTAGTAATTATTAAGTAGGTGTCCTAAAATATAATTTACTAACAAGCTTCTTGGAGAGCTGTAGGACACCTTTTTTAACAAGTGTGAGATGTTTGACCTGGATATTAAAATAATAAAGAACCACTATAAATCAATTAACTTATTTTCTGAAAATTAAATTTACTCTTTGTGTAGTTGCACCCAAATACAATGTTTATTACCCTGTGTAAAGCAAAGAGATGTTATTGCATGTAATACAACATTCAGGAAATCCCTAAATAAATTTTGTTGTCAATGATAGGCTTTATAAGTTTAGGGAGGTGTCAAAATTAATAGTTTTATTATACTCTGTCACCGAGTCAATGCCCCATCTTCAGGTCCACAGAGAACTGAGTTCTTTCCGGAGAGACTCTCTGTATTTCATAACATATAAGACTAGAATTTTTGAAAATAATTATTTACAAACTAAACAGGATAAGATAATAAATTTAATTCCACTTACTGTCTTTCTCAAAGCATCTATCTTGCTCTGCAGCTCTGCCCTCAGTTCATCTCTTTGAATGTCTTTCACTTTTGTTAACTCCTCTAAAGATACTCGATTCTCTTCTCTGTGTTGCTCATTCAGTTGAGAGCGAAGTTTACCACATTCCTCACTGAAATACATTAAAGCATTAATGAAAATGATAATGTCAGTTCATGAGGATTCTCTAAGAAATAATTTTTGCACTGATTCAAACACCCTGTTTCACCTATGTGGAAGCATATAACAAGAGTTCAGCATCATAAACTTATACTACTATAATGCCTCAAACAAGTCATTTACATGTACTATCCAATCAACCAGCGATTTACCTGCCTATATAGTATGATTTATATGTATAACTACATGAAAACAACACTAGCTATGTAAACATTTATCAGATCTTTCTTATATTTGTATTTGTTGCAAAAATCCTTTCTTAGGTTCAACCACAGACCCCTTGTCTCCTGTGAATACTTATAAGGCTTGGAAACAAGGGGAATTCTGAATCACACTACAATCAGCGACAAAATTGTTGACACATTGTACTCATATTTCATTTTCTGTCCTTTTCACTTTGTTCCTTATTTCAATTAAGGAAAGAATAAGAAATTGTGTGTCACACACCACAATGCACGATGTCAAGGCATGTGAAGCATGACACGAAATGTCACACACTGAAAATAACAAAATTGCCATATTCTAATTGTCCTAAAATAAGCATGATGACATTAATCATAACAAATAAAAAGCTACCAAGGGTCTTATATCCCAGTGGGAGGAAATGAGTTTAATTAGTTTTCTTTAGAATGTATGGCCACTTTTGCCATTCAAACCATTGACGACAAAATTGGTAAGACACTACACTCAAAAAGAACAAAAAAATCCACCCCCCCCCCCCCCCCATTTAAAGTCGGGGTGTTTGTTGTTTTCTATAGGTAGCTCAAACAGCGACACAATGGAGGGGATGGGGGAGGAAAAGCAATATTTTTCCCTTTTGAAGTCAGTAAAATGTCAGAAAGCCCCTTTAGGGCAAAGTGCCTCAACTGATTTTGTCGCCAATTGTAGGTTGAACACTGCTTTTACTTACAACATAAATACCGCCTTGTTTTCTCTGTTTTTATTAACAATGATGTTTCTTCACCTTAATCTCTCGCTCCACTTAGTGTTCAACTCATTTGTTAATGTCTCCAGGCGAGCACTCAAGTCTATTTCCCCATCCTTCATTGCTTTGCTATGCAATGCCTGAAGTTTGTAAATTTCATCCTACACAACAAACAATAATTATTACAGTATGAGTAAGTTTATCTAAACCTGGATCTGTCACTTTCACATAATTATAGGCCTAGTTCAATGAACAGAATTAAGCCCATATCATTAAATATAATTTATATAAGATGCAGTGACTGCACTCAGGAACAAGCTTTTTAACTGAACAGTTTACACACGTAGACTCCTCCCTGACATATAAAACAAACAAGTATTCACTGGCAAACACTGCAATTGATGAGTTTGGGAGTGAAGAGCTGTGTGACAACCAGATGCAATAATTTAAAATACTACAGCTATTTTGTTACTAATGTTGACAGATTTCAAAGCAGGATCAAGTCCAGTGGCACTGATTGCAAGCACAAGATAAAATGGGCGTCATCATAAAGAATGGTCTGCAGAGATGTTAGCTCAAAAAGAAAGAGACAGCTAAGAAATCACAAGAAAACACTTGCATGTCACAACCAGATGCATTAAAACTTCCAAACACAAAACTAGGCCTGCTGCAATGGAAATCTTTACCAACTCCGTTCCCTTACCAATGAATTTGTGTATTTGCTCTCCGCTTCCTTCAGATCATTCTTAGTTTTTTGTAACTCTTGTTTCGCCTGACTAAGAGCCTCTTTCAGACTGTCAATATGTGATGATGCAGAACCAAGTCCTTGTTCACTATCATGCACTAGTTTTTCTAATCTCTCTACTTCTTCTTCAGAAGAGTTAAGCTTATTTTTCAAATCATTGCAGTGGTTCTCAAACTGTGCAATGACTTCATTTTTCTCTCCTCGCAATCTCTCCAGTTCTTGTTCAGACTTTTCTGTTAAGTCTCTCTCCTGGGCTGCCAGTTTCTGTTGAAATTCTTCCTGCAAACTCTTGATGTGAGAATTGTGTTCATGATCAAGTCTTGTGGTTGATTCATGTAATTCCTTGTCATGATCTCTTTTTAGCCTTGCCGTAACTTCTTCCAGTTCTTTTCGTAGTGAAGCTTCCTTGCTTGTAGACTGTTCACTCGCCCTTTTTAACTCCATGTTATATTTGGCCGCCAAGTCGGCTTTTTCCCTTGAAAGTTTCTCAATTTCCTTTCAGGCAAAGAAAAGTGTCATTAAGTGATTTGAAAACAGGGAAGCATGGAAGGAATGCAACCAAGATCAAGCAAGATTAATTTATTTAATCGATGATTATGGTGATGGCATTAAGAACACTTAGAGCCAAATTAATTCTTTCACTCACAAAAATTTTCAACATAAAATAGTCAGAATAAACAAATTTACCTTATTCTTCTCGAGCCTCTCACAGTGTAATTTTTTTGAAAAGCAGGTATGTTGCCCATCCCCTTCTCCATACTTATCTTTTAATAATGAGATTCCTCCTTTACAATCCACATACAAAAGATTATAGATCTTTTGACTTTACTCTCAACTACTTATGTAAGTCTCTTCACTAGTTCCTCACTAACCTGCTGAAGTCGTTTAAGCTCGGAATCAGCTTGTATGGTATGTGAACTATGCCTTTTCTCCAAATCATCATGTTCCTTCTCCAGTGTGTTTAGCTTGCTCTGAAGACTGCTAATATTTGCTTTCAAATCTTTTATTATTGTCTCCTGTGACAACTTGCTTGCATCAAGCTTGCTGATTTGCACTGCAAATAATTTAAGTTTGTCAGCAAAATGATATGTGCACCAAAGTAAATGGATTTGTGAATACCAGTAAAAGTGTGCTCAAAGCTATAAGTCACACTAGCTTGTTGATGCCTCTGTTCTGTACCAGGAAGTAATGAATATACAGGTAGTATATTTTTTTTTTAAGGAATTTTCAAGGACCACATTCAATTTTCAAGGACCACCTACCGGGAATGTAATGTCACAGATTGTACAAAAATGCATATTCCCAGTCCATTCTAACATGACTTTGAGGTTTGAATTATTTGCTCCACCAATTTCCTTACATTTTTCAGTTCACTCGTCTCAAATAGTAGATAATTATTGCATAAAACAAAAGACACTTTGTGTAAATCACCTTTAACTTCTCTGAGCTATGATTTGTACTCTGCCTTAGACGACCACACAGCATTAAAAAACACTTTCCAGGTCACTGCATTCAAAGTTGAAGAAAATTAAATGACTTTTCAAGGACTTCCCTAAAATTCAAGGACTTTTCAAGCCTGTGTGGACCCTGTTTCAGTTGTAGTCTAATAAAAAAGTAGGCAGAAAAACATTTGAACTCCATGACTACACTTGCATTAGGGGTAGGCATGGCAGGGGGGAGCCTCTTCTTTTCATTAGAAGAATCTGGCTCTATCCCAGAAACACATTATATTTTTTCTATATATTTCCTTTTATTTTTTCTTATTTATTCATTTATTTATTCACTTTATTTTCAATTTTCTTTGAGGGGGGATCTGAAAAGGGCATTTCTCTTAAAGTAATCAAGGAGAGAAGTTTAGTCTTGAGGATGGCAGTTATTTACCCACAATTTGCATTAATTTACTGTGAGAAACACATTTTCTGTGGGTAGACAGTGCCACATTGATATTTGCTTGGCACCTGAGCTCCTTGGGACCCTGCTAAAGGTCCCTTCAGACTGATCCTATTTTGCGAAAATATGAATAACAAAATATTATTATCATTTATGCCTGATAACGATGATAGTCTTTGATCTGACAAGACAATAACAAATCACTAATGTTACTTTTACATTTTTTGAGGTTACTTTATCTATTATTATTCAGACCTTGTGGTAAAGTTAGAGTGAGTGTCACAGTTGGTGATTGGTTAAGTTTTTTGCGATAAGGGTTAGGTGAGGTGAGGTGCGTTTGAGATCAAGTTTGTGACCTGTGAAAATGTGCATGAAATGGATGAACTCACAGTTAGCTGCTTTTAGCCCAGCGATGGCAATTTCTATAGAAGCTGATTTGAAAACATCTGTATCATGAAAATAGAATAATAACTTAATTTATGAACACTCAAACAAAGAGACATATCACTTCTGTTCAGATGTTCTTCCCTACAAGCTGATTCTGAAAACAATTCTACCCCTCTCTGCACTTGATTTTCTTCTTCTTGCACCACCTGTCATTAATAATCAGTTATATTTGATTGCAATAGCTGCTGTTCACAAAAACTGCTTTTATGATTCCAATGTGTTAACTACCAGAACAAAAGATCCCTTTATTTCAATAGCATATGCACCCCAGTAAGGCATAGTTAGTATAAACATGGTGACATAATGTGAATCCTCGCTATTATTTTTAGTTTTTCAATTTGAAAAAAAAATAACAAGACCATGAATGAAAAAAGGCTGAAATACAAACATCCAGTAAATGTTGCATAGTGGGGGTATGCAAAACAGTTAAATTTTTTAAATTTATTTTTATCGTGTAATTGAGTATTATTTGAGATGCTCTCTGGGTAACATGGTCAAGTACACTTGAAAACTAAGAAAACTACTTTTGCCTTAAAAAGAAGCTTTCCCACGAAGTTGTCTTCATATAAATCATTCTACTATACTGTACTGTAGTACAGTTCAAGCACGTTTATACTTTTAAGCTACAAAACAGTTAAACTTACTTGATTGTCGGGCGATTTCTGCTTCCTGCTCCTCAGAACGTTTCTTAGATACAGTTAAATCATTTTCTGTATCTCTCAAACTCTGCAAAGCTTTTGCGACTTCTTTCCTGGATTCCTCAAGTTGTTTTGCTAAAACAGTAGAGTCACCTTCTTTGCCATGAAGTTTCGACTCTAACTCATTTAGTTGTACTTTTAAAATTGACATTTGTTGTTCTCCATCACTAAGTTGATTCAACAATTCAGAGATTCTGTCCTTTAGAATCCTTTCCTGCCTACTCCACTCGGACCTAAGCACTTTTTCTCGAACTTCCCACTCTTTCAACTGAGTCTCTTTCGAAGATTCCTGAAGTGCTCTCGAAGCAGCAAGTTCTTTTTCGTAAAATGCCTTTAGTTTTTCCACTTTCTCTTGGTATTCCAATTCTATTTTCCGCCTTTCCTCCGCAGCAACGTCGCCAGAAGATTGCAAGGTAGAAAGTTTTTGTTCAAACTGTTTTTGAAGTTTTTCTTTTTCCTTCACGAGCTCATCATACCGTACGCGATGAGCCTTCATCAGTTGATCCATTTCATCATGGTGTTCGCTTGACAATTCCTCCACGGCCTTATCTCTATCCTCTTCCAGCTTTCTCCTGGTTGCCTGGAAATCTTTCATCCGCTCTTCAAACTGCTTTTTTGCTGCAAGCAATTCCTTTGACATAGTCAAAATTTTGTCTGAAAACTCGGACTTTAGTCTCGCCTCATGATCTTCGTTTCGCCGTTTGAACTTTTCAAATTCTGACATAGCTTCTTCTCTTTGCAGTCGTTCCTTGGCTAAATGCGACTCCAAAACTTCGATCTTCTGCCTTTGTTCAGTAACAGCGCCTAGCCTTGTCTTGAAGTAGTTCATCTTTTCTTTCGTCTCTGCTATCAGTTTTTGCATTTCTTCTTCATGAGCTACTTTAATGTTTTCCACAACATTCTCATGTTCATCGTTTTTTGTGTTCAGAGCGTAAATAACCTTGGTAAGCTGTGCGATTTTTTTCGACATCTTAAGATGTAAGTCAGGAGTAACGTCTGCACTCGTACTGCTCCCATGGCTGGCCACGTATGTGCCGTTTCGATGCGGCATACTGTGGAAACTTGAAGCCGTCTTGCTCGCCGCCATTTTGTTATTTGACTTCTGCCCACCTCTGTGTTCTTCGATTCAAAGCGGTTGCCATAACTACCACCATGGCTAAGTTTTTCATCAAGTCCAAATATGGTAAATAGACCAGTCGCCATATTGGATTGAGCAAGGTAAACATTTCTGCAGAATTTTTATCATTTTGGGCAGAAAAGTTTTGTTGGATCTGGACGTGACTGTATAAAACAAGTAGCCGAACAATATTATGTTTAACGATGAATCACAAGAAGCTGTAGAATTTCTTTCTTCTTGGAAAACTGAAAGGTAAGGTTTATTTAATTTGTTTTGATCGGTCATCATTCCATGATCTCCCCTCCACAAAAGTACCAAAAGTTTTTTTTTCTGCAACAAGAGAGCGCTAGAGCTGCAATCACAACTTGGCACAATGTTGCTGACCCTAGGGTCCAACTCTGCATATATATAAGTGTAATTAAAAACTAAGGATACTATAAGACAGTGCCTTAATTCACTGTGGGGATGAGGGGACGTTCCATTATTTTTTATCCGCAACCCCACCCCCCTCCCAAAAAAGATGGCTGGAATCGGAACCCACAATGTATTGTGTGGAAATCCAGCGGATTAACCTTTAGTCACCTTTAGTCAGCACAATCATAAAAAATTGTCTGAAAGGGTGCAAATTTCACTGGCATCTTTGAACAGAGAGTCCAAAACTCCTGAGACTTCAAAATGGGCTATTAGGAGAGTGCTGATAATGTATCCGTCAAATCGAAGCTTTAAATTCCCCCCCCCCCCCCCCCCCCGGGCAACCCCTCGGGCATTTGACTTTTTTTTAAATTATTGTTTAAATTCCCCCCTCCCCAAGCCAGGCACATGAATGAAAGAAGGACGGAAAAAATGCCTTTCAGTTGTCGAACAAATCTTTATAAAAAGAGCAGATAATTTGCATTCAATATAATAAAAACTGAGAAACACTGTAGGTGTATTTACTACAAACAAAACTCTCATGCAAAGTGGCAGAAATCACTGCTACCACCTCTCCCGCCATGATAGCTCACCACGTGCAAAGCGTTCAGAGATTTCACATGAAATTGAGACTCCTGTTCAAATTCCCCACACCCTACACATGGGGATCAAATTCCCTCTGGAAGATTCTGATAATCAAATTCCCTCCTCCCCAGGACGACAAAGGTGTCAAATGCTTGGGGTATGCTGGGGGGAGGGATGTTGAAGCTTCGATTTGAGTGATACATAAGATGTGGAATATCTCAAAGGAGTTACAAGTGAGGCTCCAATGCTATATAGCTATCTGCCTTATAAGTCAGACTTTTAAGATATAAGATAAAATGAGATATTTTATTAGTTTTATATCATTTATGGCACTAAAACTATATACATATCCTAAAGGCCGATAAAGGCATAACGTCCCTAACAAACATTGCACCCAAACAAAATGAAAATAAACACCCTAATCACTGTGAAAGGAATTAGTTCATTGGGAAAATGCCAAATAAAATAAAAAGGTCTTTAGAGTCTGCTCTTTAAAACCCTGAACACTCTGTATACTCCTGATAGCTGAAGGAAGAGTGTTCCACAGTTTCTGACCAACACATACACAAGTGAAGGCCTTGTCCCCAAGGGTTTTGCACTGTGTTTTGGGGAGCTTTAATTCATTTAGCTGGTATTGGATCTTAAATTGTTAGCACTACTCTACTTGAAACTTAGAAGCTTTTTCAGGTAGACATAAGGGGTAGCACATCAAACAAAGTGCATGATTGTCTTCTTACTGGCTGGGGCAGTAAGAAGACAATCATGCACATTGTTTGTTGGATGTTCTCCAGTTGTTTGACCCCTTTTTACGTGAATTCACAATTTAATTTTTTTATAAAATTGTTTTAATTTACAGATCCATTAAAGATGCTGTTGCACAAACTAGTGAGATTCTAACTTATGAGGCTGATTTTCAGTCCATTCACAAAGTAGATCAAGAGGTCAGTGATGAACTAGCTTACAATATTTTCAACTTCTAATAAAGAATAATTTTATTATTTTCATTAACCATTCTTTTGGACATTTATATTTGTTACGCATGTTTATTTTCTTGTTTATATAATTGTTGACTAATATAAGCATCTTCCTGTATATGTTGTGAATTTGACTGTGTTTGGCCAATTGATGTTTGGGTGGCCTTGAATGAGATCACTGGAACTTAGGTTTTGCTCATAAGAAAAAGGGTCATTCATTCATTCACCAAAACTACATAAATAAGAGGCCACACTCCTACAGGTGTTTTTGAGGATCCTAAGGGTAACTTTAAAAAGTGGGATTAAGGATATCAGAGGAACATTGACAGAAAGTATTTACAGCATGTAGCATTAATTTGTTTACTACAGGCTCAAACTGAGGAAGAAGATGAGAAAGGAAAACTTGTCTTTATTTGTGAGGAAGAGACTCAGGTGAGAGAATTCATAATTATAATTTAATCAACAAATTAATTTATAGCTTTATTGCAATTAGGCCAGGGGAACAATCCCTTTTGAAAGTGATGGGTGGGGCAGGAGTGCTTGTTATCTTGGTTAGGGGTGTAAATTGCAGATTGAGGACTTGATCTTCATGTTCTCTTGCGCATATAAACCTTTGATACACTCCCTCTATCTACTCCTGTCTGTAATGACTACCCTCACCTCCTGTCTTGTTGACCTTGGTGTATTCATTTTCAATGTCTCACGATGCACAGAGGAGAACTGCACTGTAGGGGTTCACCCTAGTTCTCTTGCGGAGCTGTTTGGAACTCCAAACCTTCCTTAACCTATTGAAAGTGGCTTTAGCTTTACTCAACCAGCTTTCCATATCTTTATCAGTCCCACCATCATTGTTTGAGTGTAGCTCTAAATGTAACATATAATCCCTGTCTTCTTCAAATCAACAAATAATTTGTGAAATTTTCTTCAATTTGTCTTCATTTTGCCAATAAATTGTAGGCAGGGCAAATGCATCAGTGTGAACCCATTTAAACTGCCCCTGGGCCCTCAATAGCATTTCCCTCCCCACTGTAAAATACCACCAGGCTCTAAATCTTTACTTGTTATGGGTAGAAGAGTGGGCTCTTTTACATCCCTTTTAAATTTAGTTAGAAGGTTCAAGGATTGAACGAGGCCAACAGCTTAATGCCCTTGCTCAATAACAAAATTAGCTGAACTGAAACAGTGTCTCAAATCAAAGCGAGCAAGATCATTCCCAGCTTTTTGTAGTTCTAAACTGGTTTGTGGTAGTCAAGTGGGGTTCAAACCTGCTCAGCAAATGGTGCTCTTTCCACTACGGTTTACTCTAGAGCCAGTCCGAAGACTCAGGGCTGTCAAAAAGTTTTGAAGTAGCAGGCTGATGATAAATAGTAGGCGCCTGTGGAACTCGCACCAAAGGCACAAGTTATTGTCGGCCGAGGCATCTAGGGACATTTTGAAAAATAGAGTCTTGGAAATGGCATTTCCAGGAGTTTTCAAGAGGTGTTCTCCACCTCAAACACCATGTTGTTTCATCAGAATACACGCAAGCCTGGAAACAATGCCATCCCAGACGTTAAAAGACATTGCACAATTCAAACCTTCCACAGGTCTAAACCAGTGTTAGAATATGCATTCAATTTCATTCAAAACTGGGAAAGGGAAATGGATACTTTACAATTTTATTGGAAGGTGCTTATTTTTTGTTAGCAGTTATGGTAGAAGGAGATGAAAGTAGCTGGCTAAGGATTGCTAACTAGCCGGCGGTTTTGGCCGGCTACCAGCCCTTATTGACAGCCCTGAGAGTTAAGGGAGTATTATCAATGTTATTAATATACAGTGTACCAAAACTCACATTTTCATGCTTTTTTTAACAGGGTCTGATCAATTTCCTTCAGAGAGTGTACCCTGACCTCAGTCGCCAGCTTCAGCTTAACACAACAAGTCATGCATTTGATGGTACAGTATGGATCCTCCCCTTATTGTTTACATTTTTTCCATGATCTACTTTCGAAACAACATATTCATTCATTAATTTTATTTTAAGACTGTTAGTCCAGTAGAAACAGACGGGGAATGGAACATTTGGCACTTTAGAAATGAGAAGAGAACTGGAGCAGAAATGCATCCCACAATAATAATAAACGACTGTTTAACTGTGACAACAGACAGTTCAAAATGCGCCAGTGACATTACGCGTCTTCATAGCCAATAACATCATGGCTTAATTATTGTTTCTGGGTTCCTTACTGGAGACGCACTGGTCAGCTATTGGCCAGTGTTTTCCTTGTCCCGAGTGACAGTCCCAGAATTCATAAGAAGGTTGAGTATGATAGTCCGGGTAAACGTAGTCCTAAATAGGACTTTTGTTATTGACAGTGTTTGACGTTTCAAAAACCTGTGCAATAGTCATCTTCTCAGTCAAAGTGAGTTGTATCACGTTAGTTGATGGTATTAAACTCTAGTTATTGACCAAATTGGTCGTTTAAGTGGCAACGAAATTGGTCGTCTGTCAGTTACGCCGTGATGTTATTGGCTATGAAGACTCATAATGTCGTTGGTGCATTTCGATTCGTCTATTGTCACAGTTACACAGTTATTTATTGTTAGTTAAATTGTCAGTTGTTCAGTCATTATCTCATAGTTAGTTTTGCTTGATTCTGTCAACAAGTCGTTTGTACAGTGTTGTTGTTGTTGTTGACTATGATTCAGTGGCATTTGTTCTAAGTTTGTTCTTTGCCAAATTAACTCCACCCAAATTTCTTCTTGGTTTAACTTGTTTGGGCAATTTTATTATTTTGTGTTGTTTTAATCTCTAATTTTTGTACGTTAGGATTTGAAGTCAGTTTAGAAGAATCAGCCAGCTCAGTATCATGTATTCATACCTTAACAAATGCGAATTTGATTGAAGAAGAGGTAATAAAAATAAACTGTACATGTAAAGTAATTTTATTTAATGGCTTCGATTTATGTAGGTTAAATTAATCTGTTCTAAGTTTGAAACAGTATTCAACTTATTGAAGGTAACTTTTTGCAAGTCCTGGCAAACTTGGTTAAATCCTGATTTGTACTACACTATTTCTTCTTATAATTTGCCTTAAGGAAGTTTGCTGCTTTGTACCCTTTGCTAATTGTGTCACCATTTCATTCTATCATTTTCTTTTGTAGGTTAACTAACATTTTCTCTTAGGTCATCATTTTAATTTTTATATTTAATATTCTCATATCCTTATCCCTTGGGGATGTATTGATATCGTTAGGTGAAAATTGATACTCAGTCACCCTGGGGACTTTGTAAGCATTATATAATACTATTATTTTGTTTTCAGCTGCAAGTGACTGGCTTGTCATGGAATTCTACTGGATCTGTAATTGCTGCTTCGTATCCTTCTACAACATTTTAATTATTTGAGAAAGATTTTTTCAATCAGAGACACAGGGGCCTTGGAAGAAAAAATTTGAATTCTATCAGTAGGAGTCAAAGCTATGACATTCTAATTACTATTCACGATGCTGTGCAACTAAGCCACAGGAGACTCCTGGGAGCTAAGGCCACTAAAGGACATTTTAATACCAGTAGTCCAAGACATAAAATATATCCAAAGGTGGATTTTACCAAATTTTCCAGTTATAACTTGATATTTTTTTAATTGTCCATTTCTTGCACTGGGTGTGAATATTGACTTTACCTGTCTTTTCCTCATTTTGAGTAGTGCAAACTTGACAATACCACTGTAGATATGGGAGATTTGACCATGAGGACTGGTGTACTCACAAATCTACGCTTTGCACATGGAACATTGACAGAAAAGCTCTTGATCCAAACAAACCTGATGCTAACATAGACTTGTCAGTAAGTAACTTCCTTTGCAGTTCAGATGGCGTTAAAAGTTTCTTGAAAAATGCCTTATTAAAATAAGTGATTCTTTAAATATTTTTTTTAGTCCTGTAATGACTTTCCTCCCTTCCCTACCAGTGTTGTGCAACGAAATGTGACTTTTTTTTAGTTGTTGTTAAAAATTTATTGAATTATTTATAAAACCATTATGTACTGGTTGTTGTCACTTTTTTCAGAGCTGTTTGATGTGTATTACATTTCACCCTAAACTGCCGTCAGTCATAGCCGGAGGAACATTTAACGGTTAGTCTTGATGCACCAAACGATAAAAATTTAGATTATTATATTGTTTTGGGTTACCACCAACAGGCATATGCAGAATTCAAAAAAAAGTCCTATTCAGTAGTGTAGGAAAAGTCTATCTTTTTGCTCGATAAGTAACATTTAAAGCTCACTTGCCCAATGGACAAGGGTGCAAGCTAGTCATCTTCTAACCAAATCGTTAAGTTAAACTAAGATGAGCAAGAAGTGGCCCTGGGCATTAGCAAAATGTGAGAGCTGCTTGCTTAAAGCGCAAGCTGGGATTCAAGTCTTTTTTGAGCCCAGATATGTGCACATCCATCTTGTGTTTCCTTTTTCGCAATTAATTTTCTTGAATGTGTTAATAAAAGTTTATTTGTTTTCTGTAGCTGTAAATTTTTTAACATACTCTTTGAATGATTTTCAGGTGAAGTGCAAGTTTGGGACATGGGAAGAGAAGATGACACTCTTATTGCTACATCTGGGATGGGATCAGATTCACACCATGAACCAGTCACCAAGGTAAAATAATTTATGTGGTAATATTTAAAGTAATGCTAGGATTCTGTTTCCATATGCGACTGACAGTCCTGTTGCCTGCATTGGTGGTGTTTGAGGAGGAAGGTGATCAAAAGAAAATCTAGGTGCTCTGGAATGCAAATGGTGAGCTAGCTTCCTTGCATTCCCTTCTCATGCAACTGAATTCCCCCTTTTCTCTCTTTTTTTAAAATGCTTGCCACGTAAGCTAGCACTCCATTGGCAAGTTAGATGTAAATGTGAAAAAAATTAGGTAAAGACAATAGGATAATGGTCTATTGAAGTTACAAGAGTTTTCTGTGTCTGAATAATAATTATAGTACTCTGTTCTGTGTCTGTTTCGTGCTCTTATTGTGTAATATCTTGCCTGGATCTTGTAGGATTTGCATATATTGCATCCAGTCACTTACTTTACCTAGAATGTAGAAAGTAAAATGGTTCATGGTCCGTTTTTCCGTCTCTTAATGCATTCATTTGCCACTGTTCTTTTTAGCAATTTAAAGGTCAGTCCCCATCTTTTTTCAAACAATAACCAGAATGCTACAATAGTGCATATTTAGGTGTTAATGGAATCAGTTTCATCAAAACCATTGTCTTTTATTGTGTTAGGTCCTGTGGACGTTGGATACCAGTTCTAAAGCAAGCAAGTATCAGGTAGAAGATTTTGCTGGAAAGATATAGAATCTTTTTGTTGTTGTTTTTTTTTTTTTTTTCCATGAAGGGGCAGGGGTGGGGCAGAGAGCATTGACCTCCTGAACTGAAATATATTTTATGGTGTGGCTTAGTTCTTTTCAAAATTGTCTACCAAAACATCATGAAATTGTGATATCTTCATATCACAAGCCCCTGCTCAACTCTCAGCACTCTAAGGCAAATTCCCTAAAATTTTCTCAATATACTGCTAACCCTTGCTGGTTTCGTAAAATGATGTTTCAACTTGCTTTACTTGTCCTAGGTCCTCAGCATAAGTGGAGATGGCAAGTTGCTCATCTGGCAACTGTCACCTGGATCACATGACCTCAAACTGGTCAGTGGATTCATCTTACAGACAGAGAGTGTTCCTCGCAGCATGCGCTTGAGCAAAGCCCGTGGTGATGCAGAAATGGGAGGTACTGTACTCTTCTGGTGATAAATTACTTTGTGTGTAGCGACACTCATGTTGACTTGACCTATTGATATTAATGTATCTCTAGTCTGAAAAAAGCCACTCTTATTTTTTGGCTGATTTTCTATTACCGGTAGGCTTTGTTCACATGGCACTGGACAAATTTGTGACTGTTTGAAAATTTGTCCATTTAGGTGTTATGTGTACACGGAACCAAGATTTAGATGCCTAGCCATTCAAAGTTCCATGTGAACAGAGCAAAAATATTGAACAGTCCCCTGTGAGCAAAGTGTCCCGTCAAATTTAAATTCAACTGGTCAAAAATTCTTCCAGTGCCGTGTGAACATAACGTAGCTTACTTATCATTTTTGTAGTCTCCATGTCTATCACTCTCACTCACTCTGCATACTGTATATTAAATTTCTCTTGTTTTTTTTCCTCAATTTCCAGTGACAAGCATGTCTTTTTCTCATGAAGATCACAGTCTGTTTGTGTTAGGATCAGAGGCAGGGAGTGTATTCAAATGCTCCATGACCTCAAGGGGTCCTCCTCTAACAAGTAAGTTACCTGCAGCCTAAACCATAAATTAGCCCACTCAGAAATGAGAATGTCTGCTTTGGCTTGTTTCACCAATAGTCAGCAGATTTCTGTTTGCACTATTTATTCTCATAAAACCTCCATGTGAGCAGTGAGCCCCAGCAAAGCGGCACAAGCACTGAGTCCCAAGCAGTGGGTGGGGTTGGATTATTTATTTATTTTATTTGTTTATTTTATTTCTTTTTTTTTTTTTCATTTTTTTCATGTACTCAATTTCAATTTCAGGGCAGGAAATATGACTTAACTGAGTGTTTTAGCCTGAATAAGGTGTTCAAAAAGGGGTCAAAGAATGCCGATTTATCGAATAAATCTTAGTCCTTAAAAAATATAATTTGTCCTTGAAAAGTCCACCAAAAGTCATTAAAAATTATTTTTCTGAAGTTGTATGAACCATGCCTATAGCTGAGACGTTAGAGTGTCTAACCGGTAACTGGCAGGTCATGCATTCAACTCCTGCTGAGGGCTCACATTTTTTTTCCGAGCATTTCTTCACATAGTTCACATCTACTTCAGCTTGAAAATCGCTGGTCTATTTTGCACCCAACTAGACGCTAAAAAAGCCTTTGTGACCTGTGGCACAACCAGACTGGCTGCACCGTCCTTTACTCATTAAGGAACGTATTTATCTCTTTTGCAAAGTCATTTCCCCTTGTATTTAGACATTTTTTTGTTGTTGTTGTAATTATGTTTTTGCGATATCATTGTTATTATTTCAGACACACACAGTTCAGTGCCGCTACGTTCTCCAGTAACCTTCGCATTCTCTCCTCATTTTGGTCCCGTGTTTTCTGTGGATTGTTCACCTTATCATAGGAATCTTTTCCTCACGTGTGGTACAGACGCGTCTGTCAGACTCTACTCCATGCTACAGGTCAGCAAATGTATGCTTCCCTTGTGTAAGCGTAGGTTAAATCCCTTCTGTCTTTTCTATACTGAGACGTTTCAAAGTGCGCGGATTTTGCTTTAAGCAAACAAGTTACATGTATGGTTAGTTGACCATGCATCGTTCAATTCCATGGACATGTGCGCGACGGACCTTTAGATTCGAGACGAGGAAATGCGGTCGTTTCGCCCGAAAGTCGATTCGCCCGACGGCGTTCGCCAGGACATTGGTCGATTCGCCCGATGGCATACAACACTCTACAACGTTGTGAAAATACCTTTAGAGGTGTTATTTTAGTTACTCTAGGATTCTACATGAGCAGTCACTGTCTTTCCAAGCATATTCCCTTTTTTCAGGCTTAAAGAACGACAAATATGCTTCGGGCGAATCGACTTAGTCTGGGCGAACTTCTATTGGGCTAAACGACCTGATACTCAGACGAGGACGACCACGAGGACGAGACTTGAATTCAAGTTTTTTCGCGTTTTCCCAAAAAATAGACACCCTGGAAAGCCTTTTGTTACTTCTTCTCTACAGAAAAGTTAACCAAGTTCAACTGCAGTTTTCGACTTTACCTTTACCTTTGCAAGTTCTGCTTAAAGGGCCCAAGACTTAACAACTTGTACAAGACTTTTTTCCACTGCCATTGTTTTCACTGCATAAACTTAGAACTAAGTGGTCCAAACCAGGTCATATATGTGGGGCGAACACTTTTCGGGATGGGACCTCTCTGGCGTTGTTCATCAAATCCTCCCTAGCATAGACGATTCTTTTCATTGCCAAGTAGTCCGTTATTGCATTTTCTACAGGGGGAGCCTTGGGTTGCTTCCTCCAGTGAAGTGAAATACGAGTCAAATAAAAAGTATTTCCTTTTCACAGTCCAAGCCTTTGTTCTCTGTGGAGCCTGGTGCAGGGTACTTGTTCAGAGTTCGCTGGTCACCCTCGAGACCTTTGGTGTTTTCCGTGGTAACAGCCGATGGTAGATTACTTATTTATGACTTAAAGGTGAGTGTAAATGTTCACTTCGTTGGTGTCCTGTGGTCAATTTAATAAAACTTTTACACGTGTAATTCACAAGTGTAGCCACGGGTCTGAAAACAACAACTGCACTTGTAAATCACACTTGTGAAAGTTTTATTGAACTGCCCCCAGATTAGATTTGCCTTAGAAATGTAAATTTTCAAACGGCACCCCTTACAGTTCGCCCTTCAGCTCTCCTTAGCTAAATTTAGTCTGCGAACACGTTCTCTACTTTCCACCTCTTCCACGCTGTTCCGCAAAAATTCCGAAACTTTTAGTTTATTTTATAGTTGTTCATAACAGTCTTTCATAACGGATACTTCTATAACAGGTGATCTGAGCCCTTTTGCAAGCATTATATAAATGTGAATTTAACTAAGTGAAAGTATTTTTGAATTGCCCCCAGATTAGGTTTGCTTTAGAAATGTAAACTTTCGAATGGCACCCCATACAGTTCGCCCTTGGGACGAGGCTTGGGGACGAGGCTGGGCATTAACTGTTTACGCAAGGGGAATAGGCGGAGGCGTATTAAATTACTGTGACAATATTTATTTTGTAGATTAACCGCATCAACCCAGTTGTCTCATTGGACGTCACGGCCAATAAATCACCAGTCTATTCACTGGAATACAACCTTCAAAGGTACCCTTTTTTGGCTTATTTTCCCCTTCGGCTACATTTCATCCAGTTTTGGTTGGTTGGCGAACTAAAGCCACAGGATACCCACTCAGTCGGAGCTCTGTAGCACAAAGCACCTAGTAGTATTGCTCCTCCCCACCCCTCCCCTGGACGGAATGCTTTCTATCACAGTATAAGCCCAAGCATGACATCGCTATTACTGATTTATTTCCCACCCCTCCCTCAGGCGGAATGCTTTCTATCACGGGATCAACCCAAGCTCTGCATCACTATTTTGCCATTGGTACCAGGAGCTCCCACCCTGCCCCTACCCAGGTGGAACGTGGGATATTGTACAGCTTACATTAAATAAAACGAAGCTTTTGCCAAGCAGCTTTTGGAAAGTTCCTGAAAGAACGTTAATGGGCCCTTTGCACAATACGCTCACATGGCACAAAAACGCCTTGATGGAGGGCAAACCGGCAACGCAATGGGACGTAGAAAAGATGAAGGATTATTATTTTGCGGAATGATGTTTGTCTTTCTTGTCGTTTGCCATCCAGCAAGGTGTTTTTGTCCTATCTGATCGTTTTATGCCAAGGGCCCATTAGGTTAGTGCATTTTTAAAGCCCTTTCTGTAGCCCTTTGTTGCTTTACGTAGCCTTACAGTGCCATTTCTTTGTGTTTCGTCTTTTAGACGTCAAATAGTTGCCACCGGAGATTCTCAGGGACGTATTAAAATATGGCGACTAAGTGATGACTTAACAAACCAGAGCGCTCGAGAAGAAGAATTTTTAACTGTCATAGCAAACGACGCACAAACAGAATGAAGTACACATGTAGTCATCACATTCATTTTCGTATCCGTAAGGTTATTACTTTGTAGCGTAATATGCTTGCTTAAATTTCCTTCGACGAAGTGCTTTAGTTCTCAAAACTGTGCTTAAGCGCATAGTTTAAGCCTAAGTTAGCTTGAGAAAACAACCGACATTTCGCTGAGGAACGACTGCAGAAATTCCATACTGATGACGTGTCACTATCCAGATCTGAGTAGTCCTTCTGATTGGTTGTGCCGCGAGGAATATTTGCTTCAACCAATCAGAAGCACTGCCCAGATTTTGGGCAGTGAAGCGTCATCTGTGTGGAATTTCTGCAGTCGTTCCTCAGACGTCATTTCGTAGGGGAAGCAGTGATGGCGTCGCCAAATGATGTCGGCTGTTTTCTCCGGCTAACCTGAATTAAACCTTATAGAAATATGGAGGTCATTATATGAGATTTTGGCTGTCTTATCGAGGTCTTTTCGTAGGTCTTTTTTTTTTTGTATATTTATTTATGTAAACAATGAAACAATATGTAGAATACTTCACTTAGTCATAAGAGTGTTTGATACGAATACATGTATTTATATAAATATTTATTCGTTTTTGAACGTGTTGATGCTTTTGATCATCAGACGACTTAAATACGATAACAAAATTAAGGAAATACGGTGAAACTTGTATTAAACAGACACCCACGAGGTCTTCGCTAGTGTCCGCTTAATAGAGGTGTCCGCTAAATAAAAGTTTGGTGAACAGAAAATATGGGGAGAAACGTGTGAAACAAACCGAAATTTTGATTCGCGTAATACAGATTGCCCTTAAGGGTCCATGGTCTTAAGACTGCGCGTGCACGCCGTTTTGTCGGCCGGCGCAAACCTCGTGAAAAAGCGTCTGGGAATGCTCAAGGCGTGCGTTTGCCTTAGCCCGTTCTCTCCTCTCTCTCTCTCCTCATTTTTTTTTTCTCCTGCTCTCTGATTTCGCGCCGAAGCCTATTTCCCTTTCATAAACGGTCGTTGCCATTTTAAACGGTCGATGCTACCACTGGAAACCAAGCCTTGAATCACGATAGATGTAATATATTCCCTGGATTAATAAGTTACAGCAAGGCAAATAATACGTTTCTGAATAGTCTTAGAAACCACGTTGAAGCCCAAGTTGAATTTACGTTAAAATTTATGGAAGGGGCTAGGTTCACTGTTATTGACGTATCAGTTAAGAGAGACAGTTTGCTAGTTTATGCACTTAAATTTTTCGGAATTTTGACAGGTCGGTGTGGAAGTGTAGTGGATAGGATACGATAGGTCCGGGTTTGACCCTGGGTGGCGATCTTCTTTATTTCTTCATAGAAACACTCTCGGGTCAAAAATTTTTTAAGTTGTCATAAAGATGGCAGCGACCGTACGTTTTTTATACGAAAGGGAAATTTTGCTGCGCCGCCCTGCACCCGGTCCGCGGCCGCGCCATTAGCTGAGCGCCTGGAACATCTGTAAGCAGTTGTTGCAGTTGTCTCATCTTCCCTTTTTCAAAGATCGATCCTCACCGGGCTTCTGTGTAAAAGTTGAATGTGACATCGTCACCGATCAGTACGAATGGAGCCCAGTGTTTGACATTACTGAATCTGTCTGATTCCCTCATTACTTTCATCGCCATGCTTAGACACTTACTGGCACTAAGTCCTTCTACAAGATTGTTGTAGAAGTTTCTCATGAATTCTTGAGTGGCTTCATTGCAAATTCCCCACAATGACACCAAAACCGAGTGCGCGCCAGCGCTCAGAAAAGCACAAGCAATATTCACCACACCCTCAGACTTGACTTCTCCTCGACCACTATGATAGCAGCTTAGAACAACCAATTTCGCTTGTAGCTCTGCGTCTTTGAGGTCTCTTATAGTCAAGAGGTAGTCTTCCTCTTTGAGGGTCTCTGAAAAGTGCGTTGTATTAGGGGACAAAACAATTTCACCAGTTTCCACTTTTCCACGAGCGGCAATGTGAACAAGCGTCGCTGAGCGTATCCGTCGTAGCACCTCTTGCTTTGTCGCGTCTCTTCCAGTGAGCGGCTTAGTGTTCAGAATCATTCCTATCAATTCGATCTCTGTTTTATCGGCTGGCAGTTGAGAAAGGCCAGTAACCGAGACTTTTTTACCTTTCCTTTTCTTTTTCTTCTTTTGATTTTTCTTTCCTTTTTTCTCGACACGAATGCTCTCCAGCCATGGGTCTCCAACGAGCAGCGCAACATCTGTTCTGTGTCGACCTTCTGAGCACTGTTCCATTAACTTCAAGCTGCCTAAAGTCGGTATTATACGAACTGTAAACATTTCAGAGAAAAATTTGGATTGTCGATCTAAGAGTGCAGCAAATGGAGCATGTAACAAGGGACCATCCGGAACAACAACCACCTCATCACCTTGAATTTTGTTTGCTATAGGGCTTATAACCATGTCATGTAATACCCGCAAAGGATCTTCTGTCCCACGAAATGGAGCTGGCCTTTTCACATTAGATTTATCGCGCGTTTCTACATTTACCAACGCGTCAAAAGAACGATCCTCATAACTACCGCTTTCCTCCACCCCAGTTCTATAGTAATCATTCTGACTTAACGAAGCCAACGAAGCGTCGACACAGTCTTTCAAATATCGTTGATCAATTTCTTTGTGTTCATAGTAAGGGCTATTGCCTTTGTCTAAAACCCAAAAATTGACTGCGTTTTGGTCAGCTGCTATGAACACTGTTTGCGGCGAAGAAGCATTGAGAAATTCATTTTCATTCGCTTCACAAAAAACTGTCTGATTAGAGGTCAAACCATACTCCCATTCTATGAGGTCCTCTAGAGCTTGCTCGCGCTCCCTTTCAGCTGTCAAAAGGGCTTCCTTGACGTTTTCTTGCTGCAAAAGAACTTTCCATAGAGCATTGTAGTTATCTTTTTGATAATTTCGAAGGCTAATTTGCCAGTGTTCTTTCAACTGAGGATTATTTTTGATGCCATCGAACAATTTTGCGCTTAATTTGTACGATTCTTCTGCCCTCGACAAGTCACCTAAAAAATAATAAGTATTTCCTAGATGGTTGTAAGCAATTCCCTCGTCAGCCTGGTCGCCTGTCATTTTAGCAGTGCGTAGGTGCAGTAAATGATACTCTAAACCTTTCTTGAAATTGCCCTGACGACAAAAGTCACGGCCAAGACTCTGATACGCATGTCCTTCCGCAGCTTTGTCTTGCAATTCTTTGGAAATACTTAGAGCTAGTTGATGGCATTGTGCCGCTGTTTCAAAATTGCCGAGAAAGTGGTAAGCATCGCCAAGGTTGCCATACGCTTGTCCTTCACCAGTCCGGTCTCCTACCTCTTGTGTAATAACGAGGTGTATCTGGGAACAATATATTGCTCTTTCGAAATCACGTAGAAAACAGTAGCTAGTAGACAGACTAGCATAGGCACGTCCTTCTACTTTCTTATCTCCAATTTCTTTGGCTGCACTGAGATGTTGGTCGTAGTACTTAACTGCTGTCCTATAATCACCAAGAGATCTGTAACAATGTCCAAGACTTGCGTACGCATCTGCTTCTGAATGCCTGTCTCGTCGGTCCTTTGCAATTTCAAGTTGTTGCTGATGATACCCTACGGCTGTACGGAAATCCCCTAAGTTACGATACGCCATTCCCAGGTTTGAGTAAGCAACTTCCTCTTTAACTTTGTCCCCGATTTCTTGGACAACGCTTAAATGAAGGTTGTGATACTGTATGGACCTTCTAAAATTGCAAAGGGATGCATAAGCAAAGGCAAGATTGGCATACGCATTTACTTCCCCTGTTCGATCACCTAGTTTTTTGGCAATGATGAGATGTAAGCGGTGGTACTCTATTGCTTTGTTAAAATCCCTCAGGCGAACATATACTTTCCCAAGATTAGCACAAGCACTTTTTTCATCTTTCTTGTCGCCCAGTTGCTTGGTAATGTCAAGATGAAGTTGGTGGTAGACTTTGGCTTTTATGAAATCATTCAAACCGTAGAAGGCAGAGCCAAGATTGCTGTATGCACGTCCTTCCCCAGCTCGGTCTCCCAATTCTTTACAGATACCGAGATGTCTCTCGTGGTAGTTGATAGCTTCCTTCAAGTCACCGAGATGAAAAAAGGTAATGCCAAGGCTGCCACAGGCGAGGCCTTCTCCAGTTCTGTCGGCAGTTTCCTCGGTAATTTTAAGATGCAATTCATGCCACCGTATGGCTTCCTGGAAATCACCTTCATTGAAAGATTTAATGGCAGTTCTACGATACAAATGTCCCTCTAAAGCTTTATCATGGAACTCCTCCTCGCAGTTCTTTTCATTAACATTCTAAAGATGCAAAGACAGTCGTTAAAACAAATGTAGAACCACAGCAAGTGTGCCAGGCGTTTCAACATAGTTTGAAGTGCTCCCCTCTTATTTTTAGATTCTACTCTAGGCCAGGATGGCCGAGGAACCCAGATGCACCCGCCACCTGGTCAGCGCAATCGATTGAGAGTCAGACTTTCGGTGAGTAGGCCCGTACTCATTCTGGGGTGGACCAACTCACTTATGGTCTCAGAATTAATAACTGAGGAAAAGGTGCCTTTGTTTCACATTTGCAGAAGTTTGGACCTTTGAGCTTTCTAATGTACTCGGATAAGGTCCAAAACTGTACTGATCTGGCTTTTGTGGGACGTAAAAGAACCCCAAGGGATGTAAGAATATCCTGGATTGACGACCCCTGGTGTCCGTTTCCAGGCAGCAGTAAACTGGAGCCTAATTTATCTTTTTTGAATTGGGCCATACCACGAGAATGTTGTTAAAGTGTTCAAAGGTTACCTCTACACTACACCGAATGGCTATTGCGCCAGCACGAACACTGTATCAGATAGGGCTTTTTTCACACATAACAACAACGAAGCTGCACTAAATCCCCCCACCACCACCACCACCACCCCCGATCTAATTGAACTGTATTGGCTCTGATTTAAGGCAACCAAATTAGACTCAAAAACAGGACTATTTTACTCACCGAAACGGCCCCATTCACGGTAGGGCTAAAACAGATCTTTCTGATTTACAGTGTGTAATTTAAAAGATCAAATACCACATTTGTTACTTTTAAGCTTTACAACCGTTTATAAAGAGAATGAATAAGTTGCGCAATGTCCTTCAGAGCCTCAAAACAAAAAAAAACAAATCCAAAGCCACTTATGGCTATCACGCAAACCTTCTTGTTATTGGCCATGGCTACATAATTTTGTTTTGTTCCTGCTCAATTTATCCAGTTTTCTTGATCTGAATCTGAGTAGCTCTAACCTTTCTTAGAGTTGAGGTAGGTACAGGACTTTTACAAAGCTTTTTTGTGCCTGCAACCCAGTCACAAATAAATGAAATCAATGACTGAAACTTCATTGAAGCCCTACCGCTGCCTTGTCCTCCCCAGTTCCACATTCTGACTCAATTTCTTGAAAATCAGTTGCTTCAACCGCAGTAGTCGTGTCACTCATATCTGTGGCTTTAGCTTTTTTCTCTCTGGCGTTTTTAAAAGAAAATGCGCCTCTTCTAGCTTCTCACCTGATTAAAAATAATGAAGGAATGTATATAAGTTGTGATTTGTATATAATGTACAGATGCGTGTTTCTTTGAAGTAATGTAATGGATAAGGAGGTGTCGTTCCAGCAGCAAGTGTCGTTAGATTTTTTCGAATGTTTGTTCTTTCCTGTGTGGTGCTCAAGCTAATTTATGGCCATTTTATGTATTTTATTGGGACAAACACTGGTTCCAATAAAACACATAAGAAGGCCATAAATTGGCTTGGGCAGCACACTACTGGAAAGAAGAAACACACAACTAAGATGAATTAAGCCGTTTTACATTTAAATTATTTCATATTCGTAGGTTCAAAGAGACGATAGATTATTTCCCTATTCAAATCCTTATATGTTGAAAGTTATGCAACAATGTCGATGGTCATATTTCAAGCTTGGGCGACCAGTGGTACTTTAGTGCGACTCCCCAAAATGGAGAGCCGCTTATTACTCGCATTCTAAATGGAAAGGAATAATTTGCTAAAAAAATAAATACAGAGATCCCTGCTTATCAACTGCAGTAGATATTTGAGCCTGTTTTACTCAACCACATGGATCGTCACACTCAATTCAGTTCTTGCAATAAAAACCGCAGTCGGTGATGAAACATATGATTATATTGGTTGTGTGTTGGTCAATATTTTCGCCGCCCACATTCACTGAGTAATAAGCTTGAGCAATATAATTCGGCCTAGCAGCGACTGGATAACTTACTTCTACTTGCAGTTCAATCTTTTAGTGAGTCTAGGAGTCGTATATTATACTCTGTAGTCTGCACCCAAACTACGATAGATAAGTTTTGAAAAAAATTGAATATCACGCTTAATGATTTTCAAGTGCTCTACATAACCGTATTTAGAGATTCTGACAAGAGTTTAATACTTGCAGAAGCACTTACATTTAATCCAGCTATTCTGGATTACTATAAGCTATTATTATTATTATTATTATTATTATTATTATTATTATTATTATTATTATTATTATTATTATTATTATTATTATTATTATTATTATTATTATCATCATCATCATTGTTGCTATTACAGCCTGTTTGAAATTTAAACACATTCAGTTTTATTTGGCTATCACACCTACCTTGATTCACAAGAAAGATAATTTATTTCAAGTCAGGATAATTGGCTTAGTCCTAATTTTAAAAAGCGCTCATTTTTTGACTGTTAGAGAACAAGAAAGGTGAAAAAACGAAACCAGGTTCGGTTTTACATCCTTCGGTATTTCCGTCTTAAATAGGCGGCTCAAGTTTAGACTCAAAAATCCAGATCGATGCTTTTAAATTCTTTGCAATCGTGAAAGGGGTTTCGTCAACAGTCAGAGGTAATTTTAATTAAATGAAGAAAATTTTCATTTCACATACATCACTAGTTTCACGCAGTTATTTTAATGACGCATGTGTCACACTTTAATTTATATCTACCACTTCTCATGGCAGCCCTATCGAAACCCGGCAAAACATGCCCTTGCTCAAGGTTCAGCCACGGGGTCAGTTTTAAGTACAAGTTTGTCAAAAGTTTAATGCGACGTCTTTTGACAAGTGTTACAAGTTTATATCTGTCAAATTAAGTGATGATGAATATCTGAACAACATAAGGGTTAAATTTTTATTTCGATCATACCTTGTAAATAATGAAAATGTGACCAATAACTACAATGTAGGACCGCCGTCTACCGCGTTTGAAACCTCGATGTGGCTTTTTTCGGTGAAAATAGAGTTTTATCACGAAACGGCGACTTTGAAAAGAAATAGACTAAATCGTCCAGTGTTTACAGAGAAGGGCTTATATATAGGTACATACCTTTAACTGCCAAAACTAAATTCCAAAACTAAATTCTATCAATAAAGAACTACGTTTTAATAACTTACCTTTCGTTCGCGTGCCGCCAAGTGCGCTTCGCGTGATCTAGCAATAAATACTATATGCCTAAAGGAAACATTAAAATATCGTTCATTGTCCTTTTCCTTGAGAACAGCATTCCAGAACATTGTCCTATTGTTTTAAACATCATTATGATTCATTATTTTTAAATTGTTTCAGCCTCTGGGTTTTGATTTCTGTCCTCTCACTATGGTAACCTACTCACACAAAAGGCCGCTTAGCGAAGCAGTGAGTGTTACGTCAGTCTTTTGATGTGATTTCAAATATCTTACAAACGCTTCTGTTAAATAGAATCCCTAGCTAACGAATTTTCAGTTAACTCTCCTCTTATAACACCCCTTCAAATCTAACAATCCACCCTTCACCAGTGGGAGGCCGGTTAACGACTCAAAAACTTCTGAAAATAACCACCCTAATAGCAAGAGCTATTAAATCCAGGCATCTAATGATGACTCATCTAATAAGTCATACCTTTGTTTCAGTATCGACTATACCCTTATCCCGGGATCAAAACGGGTACATCGCCTTACTTTCGAGACTGTGGATTAAAATTCTATGGTGTGAACATTCAACAACAACAACAAACAAATAAACAAACAAACTTTATTTCAAAACAATATAAAAGAAAACGAGGAACATCAATGAACGTTTCAATAAATCCTCCTTTTCTATTTCGATGAAATGAAGGGTGAAAAGAAGGTTCCTTCCACTTTTATGGAATTTTGACTTTGCAAATGAATGGGTTTAACGCCATTTTGCTTTGGAGTTTCGCTGAATCATAATTACCCTCATCAACATAAATTATCCATCTTCATTCGAGCAAAAAATTCTTTCTGGAGTGTTCACGAGAAATATAGTGTGGTCAGTTTGATTCGTCAGTTTTGACTCTAAAATATTCCGTGAGAAATATACTTTAAGATCAGAGATCCTGTCTTGTAATTATTGTTTTCGATACCCTCTTAATATTGCTCCAGCCAATTACAAGTGATCACGTGACAAAGTTTAGGGCGCTTATTGGTCGGAACAATCATAAAGAGAATTTTACCATTGATCAATACCATACGGCCAGATTAGTGTATTCAGAATAGTATGCAAGGCATTATTGATTTTTTAGCAATAACTTTCGAAAAAAGCATGCTTTATTTTCAAAAAAAGGTTCGGCCATAGCCTGTAAACGACTACCTCCTTCCCTCGAGCAAAACTGGGGAAAGAGACGCCTGTCTTCACGGTTTTGTTTGAGGGGAGGGGTGGCTGTACATGCACAGACTAGCTCGGACTTTCGTTTTGAATTGGGTACCCAGTCTTTAACTCACGTGTCTCTTTGGGACATGGTGGGAACATTTAACGCCTTGATATCTGGCTCGTACCCAGACGTCCCTTGCGCTTCGTCACCAGTCACTCGCGTGTCACTCCCGAGTCACTCGCGTTTCGCGCTCGCCTCTGTGAAAAAGGAGGCGGCGGTCGATATATGATGTCCGTGTACATTGTACCCCCGAGGGTTTAAATTTTTTTTCATATATATTTGCGATTACGTACGTAGTATACATCTAAGTACTTACTTAACATTTCATAATCATTGAGCGATTATTTAGTACTGAATTCATGGTATTCCTGTTACTCATAGTGATAAAAATATCATGCAGCCCCGTCTAAAATTGTTGATTTCCATAATCCACATCTTTAGTAATGCTGCTAGCCTCTGCAGATACTTCATTGAAAATATTTTCTGACTTGTATGAGGAGTCATTTTCAATATTGCTCTCTCCTTCAATCTTACTGTGATTTCCATCCACTGATTCCACTGGTTTAATATTATTTTTTCTCTCTAGGTCCGAGCTACCATCCAAAGTATTCACATTTTCTATTTCTCGCTCGTCGTCCCCCGAAACACTTTTCATTTCCATGTCATCTTCATCCGCATTTTCTGAGAAGTTATTCTCACTTGTAGCACCGTTTTCAATATCATTCCTCTTTGCTCCATTTGCTACTTGAGCCTTTTTAATCAGTTGCAGCTTGTGCATCAAATCATCAGCTCTAGTCTTGTGTTTCATCTTGCCATACAACATTGCCAATGACTCTTTCATTAACACATTAAACTTTTTAGGGATCAAACCCTTTTTCCCTTTATTAGCCTGGTGGAGAATCCCCTTCAGCATGTAATACACGTCTTTATCGTATTCTGCATGAGTACTATGCTCTTTTTCTATTACAGTTACATTGTCCATCGGAGGGCATTCCTTGTGATGTCTTTTGCCACTGATTACTGCAATATTATCAAGAACTTTCTTTAAAATCTTTTCATTGGTTTCGGACTCCATCCAAGGTGCCCAGTATCCTTTGTTTTTTCCTGTGTGGTATGCTGGATCCCCTCCCGGGTCTCTATCAGGGAACCACAATGGACGAGCATTTTTCTGGTATTTGATAAGCTTGTGAAGTAGCTCTTGAACAATGTCAAGATTGGAGTGCGCTATGTTATTATACTCACAGGGATCTGAAAGAGAAATGCCAAAACAAAAGTCAGTAAAGGCTAATATAGCTTGAGAGAGCAGCTGACATCTCGTGACGCCAACGCAAAATGACGTCTGAGATACGAGCAATGATCAAATTTCCAACCAATCACAAGCACTGCCCAGATTTGGGTAGTGACACGTCATTAGTATGGATTTTCTGCGCCCGTTTCTTAGATTTCATCAGTTCCGCGTAGAAACCAACGGTGGTGTCACGAAATCTCAGCTGTTTTGTCAGGCAAGGCAAGTTAAAACTTTAAGGAATATCACACACACGTCTAACAGTACTGAGACTGAGAAAACACGGTACCAGGCAAGCAAAAGTGGAACATTTTACATTTACAATAAGTCAGCTTATCTATCTTTCATAGAAGTACAGCAACCGTGACAACGATGCTTCTTAGTGCCGGTCTAAATTGATTTCTTCATTTCTTTGAGTTTGTATCTTTAAGACCAGCCCTGTGATTGGCTGAAAATCCTGCTCCACTTTCTCAACCAATCAGAATGAACTGTGTGCTCGCCCTGGTTTTAGTCCGTTGGTGACGAATCGCTTAAAGATAGCCCCGTTGAGAGAATAGTTAACTTGGCCTCAGGGAGGGTGTGTTTCCTGGCGGGGAGCTCACCGTGATACAGTGTTGATTATTTGAGTTGCTGCAAAACTAAAGTTAAGTTAAAAGATAATACCCTGAAAACATCAAAAATCGATTTACCTTCTTCGATATTAAATAAGCAAGGAAAAATATCAGTATCACAAGAAGCCGCTTCACTTTTGTCCCATTTCCCGCACTTGATAACCGCGCCAGGTAACGTGGAGGGCTGCTGATCACCGTCCAATTCTTCGGTGAAGCTGTAGCGCGGGTGCCATGTAGTTTTGAACACAGCATCTTGATTAATAATCAGCTTGTACTGTTTCACACGAATGGCTGCAAACTTGCGGATTGGGTCTATGTTGTGAAGAACCTGGAGCAAACGTAATGAAATAAAGAAAAGTAAAACGGAGAATGGAAATTGAAGAAATGAAGAAAGAAACAGCGCTTTTCTCCAAGCTGTATGTTGTTGTTTTTTTGGTTAATGTTCTTGTCTTACGATAGCATGTTTAGACCAAAAGTACTTCTCTTTACCTCAGTTCTTGGTGACTTTTTGCCATGCGCAATAGTGTCCCACTGATTCATGCCATCAATTTTATCCTGGATGGCAGTGACGTCACCTCCAGCCAAATGATAGAAGGTTGGTAACCAGTCTGTGACGTCAATCAAGTCATAGCTGACGCGCCCTTTCTTCTTAATAAGCTTACTGTGTACAAACCCCACTCCACGGACCCCTCCCTCCCAGAAGGTATCTTTGCCTCCTTTAAAGGGAAAGTTGCAGCCTTGATTCCTACAGAGGTTGAAATTAAGGACAATTTCTTGATTTGATGATCTAATTTCACTATTATCTTCAGTAAAGAAAAGCAAAGAGTGATGGACGAAACTGCTCCATCTTTTTAAACCTAAGCTGTATACTTTTATTAAGCAAATGCAGAAACAAAGACTGAAACCCGAGTTGTTAAAAGGACTGGCCGTATTCCACTCACACCACATAATTAGCTGGTCTTTTCCACAGGCTTAGGCTTACGTAGAAAGGTAACATACATTTCTATATACAGTCTATCCTCTGCTAACGGCCACCTCCCTACAACGGTCACTTTTTTGTCCCGGCGGACAATCCATGCATTGGCTCTTGTTTAAAACCTCTCTACAACGGCAACCTTCTTATAACGGCCACTTTCTTCTATCTCCAAGGTGCCCGTTGTAGTGAGAGTCAACTGTATTAAAGAAACTAAGGTGCCAACACAAAAAGCTATGCGGTATATTATGAACAGCAACGGCACAGAACTGGAACAAGTCGCTTACTTCCGTCTTAGTGGATTCCAGTCCTCACTCCCACTTATTCACTTCCGCTACGGTTTGAATACCTGTTCACACTGCACCAAAGTTAGGCACAGAACCTATCCGATATGTGACGCTATACTTTTGAGATCGGTGCGGCACAGCTTCTGTTCGCTCCGTTACAGAAATCGCGCCGAAATCACCGTCCTCATATCTGAACAGAAGCCCTCTCCGTTATAATTTTCGCGCCGGCGCAAGAGCTAACTGGTATATTGTGAACATAAGCTAAGAAAATGGGATCAGTTTAGGTTTCTAGGAAACTGTCCACCCACCCCACCCTAACCCATGTTTCTGCCCTTTAGTCACACGTCAGTGAGAAACATGGGTTAGGGGTGGGGTGGGTGGGCAGTTTCCCAGACTCTAAACTGATCCAATTACCAGTTAAATCCTCTGGGTGCACCTCCGTTGTCAGTAGTGAAGACAATAACAGAATTATCATATAATCCTGTTCTTTTCAGAGCTTTAGTTATGTTGCCAACTGACTCATCTAACGAAGCTACCATCGCCGCGAACATTTTTCTTTCGTCGGATGAAAAACGGGGTAATTTCTAAATACAAAATTGAGATGAGATAATTAGACATAGAGCCTAGCTACATACAACTTTTGTAAGCTTTGTTTGTGCCTTGCGAAAATTCACTTTGTGCTTTTAACACTGATTTTCTTAACCTCCCAATTATTTGAATTCATCTTCGTTTTTTGCCTTTTTCCTAGCAGGTTCTAAAAATCCAGATTTTGCTTGAAAAAATTAATACTTGATTGATTTGTACGCTGACTTCCATTGCAATGAGTCGTGGAAAAGACAAACGTTCGATCTTGAAGACCTTGAATTTAAAGTGAGATAACTGCCAGTGAATTTATCAAAGCAACCTATAAATACAGGTTTTTTCTCTTTTTGCTTGTGTGGGACCCTTCACCTACTTTCCAAAAACCTTATTTGGCAAGGATGTCGAATACACCGAATCTTCGCCAATCTTTCCATTGTGCAGCCGGGCTCATGCATTTAGTTCATAAATAAAGCGAAAAATGACATTTAATGAGAAAAGTGTCTTTTTAAGAGCACTGGCCTGATATTCAGGGCCCCGTTTCTGAAAGTCTCCATATCTTTTTGGGCCCGAAAAGCTGTTTTATGTTTGTCGTGTTTGTATTCAAGATCAAAGTTTCAATAGTTTTGAAAATGGTACATTGAAACTAGCAGTTAGCGAAGCAAATCAACCGGTTTGTGAGTTAAGAACTGTGCCTACTATCCAACAGGTCTTGATTTCAAAATATGGACCCGAAAAGTTACCGGGCCTTTCGAGAAACAGGCCCTTGCAGAGCCGAGATAAAATCAGGGTCGAACGTCCATCGCGCATGCTCTATTCTCACTTACATCCAGCAGTCTTTTCGGTGCTTGCAGAGGATCTTGTTCATTGGCTGAGTGAACAGCTTGTTGTGCGAGGTACAAATAAAGTGGCTCAGACTTGTTGTGTGTGTCTATAATCCGCTCAGCTATTTCTGTATACAACTCTGTACCATAGTGACCGCTTTCATTTTTGACAGGCTACAGAAAAATAATAGTGAGAAAAAGATAAAATTTCTGCCACCAAAATCAGCCAATGTCTTAGGTAGGCCAAAAAAGAAGTAATGAAAGAAAAGAAAATTAAAAGAAAAAACTGTAAAAGAAAAAAAAAACAGTAACTCTGTGGAATGAACTGAAGCTCGCTTTTGAATTCTCTGTGTCGAAAACCGGGCAGGGTCTTGAGATAGGTCTGTTAAGCGTGCTTTCTCTGGTTGTTGCGCCATACTGACGAGCCCCAAAAAAGGGCGAAACAGATGTCCATGGCTACAATCTCACTCTGTTTTGAGTTCTTTCGGTGTCGCGTTGATGTCTTGAGGAGTTAATTTTCTCGTAGTACGATCAGCATTGCAGTATTCTGCTTGAAGAATTTAATTTGTCTACTGGTCATTTTTGCTGATCAGGTCTTTCTAGATCCTACGTTCTTCGGCATATTCGTTTACGTTCCTTTGCAGTCCTTTGTGGTTAAGTTGGTATTTTAGCCATGTAGGTACCTGTACGCCGTATAATTCAAAAAGCCAAATAGGATACCATTCTCGTTCCTAGTGTCTCTCAGCTTTGTTTTAGTACCAAAAGAAACTACAGGCTCTGGTCATTCGCCACTTTAGAAACGGCAAGGGAACTGGGCCGAGCTAAACTTTCGCAAAGCCGCCTGGGACTGTTACTGGGGACAGGGGAAAAAAATTGGCCAATAGCCGATAGGCGCATCTCCAGTACGCCCATGGTAAAGTTGTTGGTGACGTAGCATTCTCATTCCCCACTTTAGAAACGAGAAGGAAACTGGGCCGCGTTAGTCTTCGCCAAGACTTCTGGGATCGTTACTGCGGGCATGCCTATCAGCTATTGGCCAATTTTTTTCCCTTGTCCCCAGTAACGATCCAAGACGTTTTTGAGAAGGCTAACTCGGCCCAGTTTCCTTCTTGTTTCTAAAGTGGGGAATGAGAATGCTTCGTCATCAACAACCCTACCATGAGCATGCGCATAATAGTTTAGCCTCAATCTACCTCCATGTCATTTCTCAGATCTGTACCCCAGACATCTTCCAGTGATGTGTGGTCCCAGTAGTCCTCCTTTCCATTCCAGAAGCCGTAGTAACTCTCAAACCCGCGATACAGGGGCGTGTACTCCTTCTCAAAAAATCCAAGATGCCACTAAAAGAAAACATCCAGAAACAATTAACCTGGAAAGACGATTAGAAATTAACTAAGTACTGAACTTAAACGAGTAAAGTTTCCATGTTAAAATAATTGTCAAAAAACAATCTCGTTCTCAGGACCTTCATTAATCAATTACCCTGATCTCAGAATATACCTGAAATAAACGGCTTTTCATTATCCATAGAAAGTCACTGTTTTGCAGTCTACCTCTCTAGGAATTCAACTCCAGAAAAAATTACCAACATTTGACGAATTGAGCGAGATGGAATAGCCGCGACAAAGTTTGCAGCAGCGCGAATCCACTTTGTAAGTGACGTTTGAGTAGCCGCGCTGTCGTTGTCGCTTAAGCTGCTTAATCTACCTTTCCTACGCCGTGGGTCCGGTAACCAAGTGCCTTGAGATATTGTGGTGCAGTGGCCTCGCCCAACGGAAGACCGTACGGCTGAGTACCAAATATGGTTGCATGTTGAATACCTGTAGAATATTACGTAAAAACTAATTGACTGAACAATCACTCACATATAAGCCTCATATCTCTAAAGTTAAAACAATAACACAAAATCAGAAGTAAGACTAAAATTCAGGAAAGAAGCACCTGTTAAGGCTACAGTTACCAAATTGCCCGTAAAAACGAGCAGTAACTGACGCATGCGCACAGCCATATTACCCGGGCAGTGGTACTCATAACGGCTCATCAGCATGGCATAATTCTTGGTTGTAGGGAGTTTTTTGCACTCGTAAGGCAGGGTCAAGCAAGTGAGACTCTTTTCCCTTGGTATACTATGCTGATGAGTGAGTGCCGAGTGGTTTCTGTCCCATGCATCATTCGAACATTCATGATATAGGCACCCTTCTCTCGAATTCTCTTTCTTTGTTATTAAGAGTATTTTTAAAAGGAACCTATCGGTGGCTGTCAAATCGTTACTTAATCATCCTTAAATGTTTCTGTTATGGTCTCTTTTAATTCGAATTCTAAGTAATTCCAATTAGGTAGAGTTTTGTAAGACCCTGTAAACATAATTTTTGTACTCAGTGGTTACTCTTAATAGATCTCTAAGGGAGGTCAAAAGACTTTTCTCTGCTCGTATGGTCCTCCTAATTCCCTGTACTAAGGCTAATGCACAGTGGGTTTAATGGCTATTGGTAGCGGTCGAGTTTTTACTCCAGAGTTCATTCTCTGTTCCATCATTTGTTCGCACTGCAGGGGTGATTTAACTGTATGCATCTTTAAGCGGAGCTCCCTTGCTAACTTTTAGTGAATGAGATATAACTTACCTAGGTTGACCGGATGTTTACCGGTCATAATAGAGGCCCGGGTTGGAGTGCAGATTGGTGACACGTAATAACTGTTTAATATCACACCTTCGTTGGCCAACTTATCGATATGTGGTGTGGGGATTTGGGGAGAACCATGAAAACTGACATCGTCCCAGCCCTAAAAATAGAATGCAGCACAAACTCTTTGAAAAAAACATGTTTCAACCTTTCTAAAAAAAGCCTTTTACGAGGGAGAACTGTCCATGTCAAGGCATCCACACGCTCAATCACTCTTGCTATCACTATAATGAACGAAAACGATAACTTTGACCAATGACTTCTTTCCGGTCTCGCCGATTTGCTTTCAGCTTTTCTTTTCTTCCCATTCGCAAACTCACATCATGCACAGAATACTTTCCATGAAACCTCTGATTGGTAATTCCAAACCACAACAAAGCAACTGAGTGTTTCGATTTTTGACGAAAAAGAAAAGACAAACTGAGGCGGAGGAAGAAACAAAATGCTCCCTGTTTTCCGATATTTGAAAACTGTAAATTTCACTGTTGTTCCCCCGATGAATAATTTTTTTAGCCACTTCCACCAAGAACTGCTGTTTGCCCCTGAAAGTTTATTTACGTTCAGTTTACTTATAGTAAGATATTCCATACCAGGTCATCAGCGACAATCATGATTATATGGGGTCTAGGCGCTTTCCAATGTTTCGACGTCTTTGCTCGTTTTCCAAGCACGTTGTGTGAATTTAAAATCACAGACACAAGACTAATTAAAAGAAAATAATAACATTAAAGAACGAAAATATTACTTAAATGGGTGTCACTTGTTTGCACAAAAGCAATTTAAACAAAAAGTCTGTAAACGAGGCTTCAGAAGTCGCTCCACTATCCTAAGCACATGCTCTGTCAGTTCCACTGCGGACAAATTGGAGAAACTTGCAAAAGCTCAGCAAAAGTATTTCAAAGATCAGGATGTTGCTGTTCAAAGTTTAATTCTTTTCCACACGCTGTCAATTTACTAAATGTTTTAAAACTTACTGAAAAAGTTCTTAATTTTTGAAAACTGAACCAGGGTGTAATTCAACCTCGTCCCCAGGGCGAAAAGCGCCCTGGGGACGAGGTTGAGTGTAATTATTCGCGCCACTATACTAATTATACATTTACTTTACATGTTATTCATTGTCCACTAAACAAATAAGAAAAAACGTCTCATTTCACGAAGGAATTCCCCGTAGCCCTGACGAGTTTGCCTAGGCACGGGCGTCTTTATTCCTCACGATTTATTCACTCGGGTCACGTGGTCTAAGCGTCCGATACGTCACCGACACTGCATAACCTTGAGGTCCTGGCCCTGTTTGAACTTCTAGAAAAACTAGATTTTGCCGTTTGCAAGAAATTTAAAAATTTTGTAATTACCAATTTATTTGTAACTTTGTTTGCACCTGAGACACGCAAAATTTTTCGTGCAACCAAAAAAGGTTTCCAATTAAAGTAACTTCAACTGACCACGTTTGCGAACGAAGATGACCCTACGAAGGGGATATTATTCAAATTTATCGCCTTCAAATCTACTGTATGGCACCTTGAAGTTTGGTGACACTTGAGACAATTTTGGCAGGTGAAAAAAATCGTTCGCGCAATAAATGGCACCCTGTTAAAAGGTTTTTTTGCAAAACATAACTTGCAAAATTTGGCGGAGTGCGACCAGGGCCATACCCATAGCCACGATTACGAGCTGTTTTGTCCGTTACCGTTCCTTGGGTAGAAAAGCGCAAACAGAGCTTCGTTTTAACTACTGACAGTTGAGCTTAGAGAAACTACTATCCAGTTTCTGGACAAGGTGAATAACGAGTCGAGGTTATTTTTAATAAGATTATTTCCATCAGGTGCCGTACCTGTCAACGATTGACAGCATGACAATCCACCTGTCTCTAGACCTGCAGTTTAAATCTTCCTCTTGTTGATATAAATTTTCAATAATAAAATAAAGAGAGAACCATCTATCTAATTTAATATCAATAAGGGCATAAACCTTTTTGGTAGTTTAATTTCGTGTTTTTTTTTTTAGTAACCGTTTTTTCTAACAGCTATGTACCCATGCTGTAAAGGCCATGCAGATTAGCCACGAGATTGTCGTCTCGTCTCGTTTTATTTCTCATGTTATTATTATGGGCAAAGGTAACAGTACTGGTCTTTCATAAATATTAAGATCGACCCTCAAAGCCGAGAAAATCATTTTAAAATCTCATGTTTCTGATCCTGCAAAGAATTGCCGGGGTTATACGGTGTGGTGATATTCAAACGCGACTCTCAGGCTGTCATAGACACTATCGCATTCGGAAACCACGTGTCTGGAAGATAATCAAATTCACGTGACATAATGTACACTGCCTTAAAATCCAGGCTGTTAAGAATTGTTAGTCCAGATATACGAATTTAGCGCAAACCTTAAGTACAGGATTTACACGACGGCTGGTAAGTTGAACATACCAGGGAGACGCGATAACCGTTAAATTAAGGCGTGATGAGAAATACAAGCAAAAAGGAAAATTGTGTAATTAAATTAAAGAGCGAGAGACATTACATTGCCGAGAAAGTAATTGCTGGATTAATTCGACGAATCTAACAGACCTAACAACCTATGTTCGATTCTCTAATTTAAGATCAATGACATCTTTCTAAATCGACTAAGGTGCTGTGAAAGACTAATCAAATCCATATGGATTTTACAAAACGTACCATGGCTTGTGAATTATTTAACATGGCATTTAACAAAACGCGAGTCCAGCCCAACCTTCACACTTCCAGAATGACGGTTATATTCAGAATTTATTTGGAATAAAGCAGCTAGTAATCTTGCGGCAAGAACCAGCCTCCACTAGGGTCATGAGAGAATTGAAAAATTACTTGCTTGAACTTGTAAGATGACGGAATAAATTGCAAGGCTTCGAACAAATTTGATTTTAAAAATAAAACCTTACTTTTGATCAAAGCTGTCAATCTAATTAAACTAAGCCATCGAAACATTGCTACTTACCATAGCTTCCAAAGTAAATCAAACCACAATACTCTAGAGACCATGTTGGTAAGCTGAGAGAAACACAAACACACAAGAGAATTTGTCCTATTTACTTTATGGCCAATTATATTCTAAGATACATGTATTATTTATTATGTACTTGTTTTTGATCTTTGACTAACGATTAAGTGGCTTGAATGACTGCCTTTAATTTTAGTTAAAGAAAATTGTTTTAAACAATAGAAGTCAAGACAAAAATATGTGGCAACCAAAATCGACTCGAACAAAAAAACTGTGGACTTTGTGAAGTAGAAGGGAGTGTTAAACCGATGGACCCCCCTCCCTGATCCCAACATGCAGTCTACTCAATGATTGTTTTTGTAACTTTGATTATCTCTTTTCAATAGTCATTTCCGTAGGCAACTGTGCTGTTCGTGACGGTAGACCCCAGAGCTTTGAGCAAGCGAAGGCTCGAGAGAAGGAAAAACTCACGGGGATCGATGATCACCAACATTTCTCCTGGTGTTTCTTTTCATTTAGCAACCTGGAGAAGGCAAGTTGAGAGAGCCTGGGGACGAGGTTAGATGGTTACTAGCGCCACTACCAGTGGTCTCTCTTGGTCTCTCTATAGAGTGTTTTACAAAGCATTACACCCCATTGGCAACCCATCGGCCTAAATCCCATGGTCCACTTATGAAATTTACACAACGTAGTATTCTTTATTGCTTCCCCACTACACTTAGATGAAAATTCTAGGCCTCTTGAAAATTTTGCTCAGCAAATGTTCATGACGGGAAAAAAAATTCAGAAGGGTGTAAGTGGGAATCGAACTCGGAGCGTAAAGTTTGTGGTCCATAACCTATACCACTAGGCCACTGAGGATTTGTTGGCTAGAAATGGTTTGATTTAAAGCTATATCGCAACAACCCTTACCCTAAATAGAAGCTAACCGTTTCGAGTCAGTGCTTAACCCTAATCAGTATTGCTTAACCCTAATTCTTATAATCAGTGCTCGAAACCGAAGCGATAAGTAATACTACGTTGTGCCATAAACCTCATGAGGTGTCCGAGGGGGTTTAGGCCGATGGGATCTAATGCTAACCGTTACATGACGTCACTTCCGCCGTATTGGTGGTGCCCGCCAAAACAATGTAACAACGCCATGTTGGTCTCCCGACCCAGTCCTGCGGACTTTCTTTTGTTCCAATAAATTCAAACAGGAGCCAGGCACGTGAATGAAAACGCTCTTTTGAATGTATTTATGTAAAATTTCTATCAGCTTAAAGAAAGGAGCCTCTGAGAACAGGTGCGCGAATTTTGCGTAAACATTCAGTTCACGTACCTTATTAAAGCGTTTGATCCCTGGGTATCAATTTAAGACTTTTTTCAAGCTGCTCACTTAAAATCACATGAAGATTAAGCTAGGTACAAACGGACGCAACAACTTCCAACATTGTCGAGAGTTGTTGCGTCCGTTTGCACGGAGTTAAACGTTTGACCCGTTTCAAAAACTTTGCGCAACAACTCCTGACAACATGCAACAGGGTGTGCAAACGTACCCAACATGTGACATCCAACAATGTTGCGTCCGTTTGCACGGGGCTTTAGACATTTTGAGGTTCGCGTGTGGGGCTGGGCTGGTGTTGCGGAACTGCACCATGGGGATTAACCACAGGACTGTTTAGAAAACAAGGTCGTGCAGGAAACTGGTTCAAAATTTGTCCCTCAAAACAGACCGAGAAGGCACCTCCACACAACACCGACCCAATCTCACCTCGCGAAATGGAGAACTACATTGTGTACACCTCATCAGGTGTTAAGGGAGCTTTAGGCCTACTCGTCCCCAACCTCGTTCCCAGGGTTCTCTCCTACCCGTCCCTCTCGCTCTATAGGGACGGGTAGGACCCCGGAACTCTGGCAACGAGGTTGACTCGTCCCAAGCGAATAGTACGGCAGTGCAATGTTTACTGGGGGCAACAAGAGAGCACAACACTCCCTTTCTTCTTCCATCTGGCGCACCCATCTCTCATTCTAAAAGTGACTCAAAGGGAAGAACAAACTTGAAACCACCAATTCACTCAATCTTGAAATACTTTATTGCGCATTCTAAAAACACATTTTTATTTACAAATTATTTGCCACGATAGTCATGCCAAAACAAACAATAAATACAGCAGAATCTTGGTTAAGAATATGTTACAGAAAAAGAAAAATAAGAACAAAATTAAAAGTATGGTAAGGGAATTATTTGATTATCAATCTGCCTGCAGATTATAACTTTATTCCTTTTGATGTGTAGCACTAAGTAGGCAGGCAGACAATTTTACACAGGACAGTCGTGAGCAGGATTTTTGACATCATCAAACTAGTATGGCAAGCTCTTTCAACCTAAGCCACAGCATTTTAGTTACTGTCAAAGATGTTGATAAATTATTCTCGTATTTTGGATCATCAAACAAGCTTTATGCAATATATTATGCTTCTAAATTAGTGAAGCAGAAATGGCAAAAAATCCAAATTATTAAATAGATCTTTCATTTGTTGGAAAAACTTTCATTATTCTTATGCGTGGAGAGGAGAAATATTTACAGAGAAGGCAATTTTGAGTATTTTACGCCGGAAAATTTTAATTCCTACAAGTTTTCAAAGAAAAAATAAGGCAGGTTTAGAGGAGTGAAATTTTCAGGAAATATTTCGTCGGCGTAGTGTTCACGTTAGTCAATAGCTCGTATATTTTAAGGCGAATTGAATAAAGATGTTGTTAAACTCGTTCACAGGGTTTCCTTACTCGTCTCCCTCTCGCTCCGGGGGACGCGGTTGAGATGTTGTAAGGTGCAAAGCAGCGAAGACAAGCAAATAATTCAAATCTAGCAACGATATCCAAGCCCAGGACGGAAACCTTTTGTTAGAATGTTTCCCTCAGATTTGGATCGTTTCGAAAACCTCTTTAGCTCTTGGGAGAAATTTTCGTCTATCATTGGTAGATAACTCTGGGGTTCGCAGTATTCCTGAAAAAAAAAAAAAAAAGATTAGCGATGCGTTAAATTTTGATTCTCTCGAAATTCAGAAAATGACCTTTCCCAAAATGAGGCTAATAATTTCAAACACCGTAAATGATCGATTAAGCGCCGCAGCGCTTCTTTCATTATTTCCTGTTATAGGTGCGGCGCTTATACAAGAGCGGCGCTTACTGTGTCACGATTGTGCGCATGTGTGAGCTGTGACAATAGCTGATTGTCTCTGAACCAATCGGACGCGAGTAAGCTGCACGCAAGGATATTTACATAATTTAAGATCCATTGTTCGCGAAGTGGGAGTCTTCCGGACGTTTATGTTCGATTTTATATATATCCCCATAATTCATATTTATTCTCCGGTATTCCTCAGATAAATGTTGCAGATGATAAGAATAAGATTAACAACCCTGTCCTGCTTTGAAACAAACATTTACCTACGTGTATTTTTACGTACCCACGCTAGAAAACTAGTCTCCGCTCCGCAAACAAAAATAATTTGTAAACAAACCTTACTGATCTCTCTGTTTACCCTATATAAACTTAGACCGGTGATCAAAACACACAGTATAGGATGAGGCAAACGTTTTGCTTAAAATTCCAGCTAAATGCCGGCTGTAATAAAATATGCTATGCCATGCGGTCGGTTAGCTCAGTCGATTGATACCGGCTGAAAATCGTAGCATCGTTTGAAAGCAATTCTTAGCGCTTCATCATAAAACGCTTTCATTGCAATAGTAGCCACATAACGTATAGGTATAAAGATTATTCTAAAAGAACAACACAACAAAAGGGAATAAATAGGAGCCCATAACTATGGCATAAATTTCAACTGCTTTCAGCAAATAACAAAATTCCTTCCGAGTCGTTGCGTTGCGTGTTCCGCAAAACAAACGTTATCGATTCAACACATAAAGAAACCGGATGTTCAACGGAACATTCAGGGAACAATTTATTTTTAAACGATCAATTCTTAAACATCTACGCTCATTCAGAAAAAATACAAGGAACATTCCCAGTGAACTACATCAGTAAAGATCGCGCGGCCTGTTGTCAGTACTTTCTACTGTACAACTACGGATCGGAGTCATAAATCGAATGCCTGTTAAAACATTTCATGTTCGATGGTTTGTCTCCTCAAACCTCACACGACTTCGTGTACAGCAAAAAATTGCTGAGTTTTCTCCTTCTGATTCCAGGCTCTCGATAAATTAAATTGCTGCAGACAATCGGAAGTCATGTCGCAGATCAGCTTCACTCGCCGCTGCGTCCCATTAGTAGTCCACGGCTGTATCGAGGAAACCCTTTTTAACTCCTCTTTACATATTTATCGTTTGAAAAATATCTGTCAAAGGTAGATAGTTGACTGGAGAACCTTAATAGACAGAAATGAAAGCCAGATGACCACATTAAAGGCCACATTTGATCCGTTTGTAGGAACACTGACAACAACGAACTTGGCTTCGTACGGTTCTCCTCAGTGACTTCGAATTTTCTCGACAATACTTGCACAAAAGTACAAAATATGGCGTTTAAAACTTCCCAAATGGACCAAATAGCTCTTGAATACTGATATCATGGCTCTCTCGGGCGTCTCAGGGTCGATGGAAGAGGATTTCTCCAGCAAACGCCAATCATGAAAAACTTTCAGCCCGAGAGAAATCAAGTTGCCGTACACGCGCAGAAGCGTGTCACAGCTTCAAGAGTTTCCTAAGCGATATGGTTTTTATCTCCTTATATCGAGCGCCGTAACAAAGGTGGGTCGTTAGTTTTAAAAATACCCAAATTAAGCCGCGGCGCTTATTCGAAAGCGGCTCTTATTAAATTATTTTCTGTAAAGGTGCGGCGCTTAATCGATCACTTACGGAACACAAAATGTTTCCAAAAACGGCCCTCCCAAAAAAAGGGTTCTTGAACCAACAAACTGTTCAAATTAAGGCCAGATTTGTCTTTAGCTTACACAGCCACAGCTTTCACTGAAAAGGCAATATGTTGAAAAATCACCTACCAATTAATAAAGAAATGAAGATGGAATTGTTATAAGATTATAAAAACCGACAATGCCAGTTACGTTACCTTGCATTTGCTAAAGAACGCTTTGTAGCCTCCTTCAATGAGGTACAGTTCTGGGTAAAATAATTCCGGGTAATTGAACATATGCAAGTCGCGGTCCTTGTTCCGTAAAAATCGACTCCTAAAATACAAACAAAAACTCAATTAAGCAATCTTCTTACAGTAAATGCCTTGCTATAACTGCAGTGATTCTGTTACCTCTGCGTCCTGCGTCCCAGAGACAAAAATCCTCAAAGACGCAAAAATTAATAATTCAGGGGAATGTATCCCGTTGCCGGACACAAAGATCGATCGCTCCGATAGATCAATCTGACGATTTTTATTGTGGAATATCCCGTTCGTGTGATTTCTGTGGCTCTTCTTGTGGCTACGTTTTAACAACGCAAATTTTTTAGTCTTTGTTGTGCTTTACAATAGAAGCAGTATATTTTTATTTCAGTAAACTGTAATGGCAGAGTTTTGGAGTCAGATTAACTGTCTGGTTACATAAAAGCCCAATTTAGGATTCTTTGTTTTTTTGAAATGGGACTCATGATTTTCCACAAGATGAGTAACCCAGGACTAACCATAACTATTTGTAAGAAAATTACTGTACTGCAAAAGATGAACAGTTTTTCCTGACTAATGCTAAGGAATTCTTTCAACTCACATGTCTGGTCCTCTTTTGGATGAGAATTCACAGTGAAATATTAAAATTGTCTTCTTTCCCGTCAGACTTTTCTTCGGCTTTTCAATAAATTCACTGAGCATTTCCTCTTTGGTGTAAATGTTTACGGCTCCCTGTATCGAGAAAAACGCAACGTTCAACAGCCTTCCTAAAATTATGATCTTATTGACCAATGAAAACGTCGAATTAACTTATTCTGTCACAACTTGTGAACAAACTAGGGAGCTTAAGCAACGAGGAGGCGGACGGCAACGAGAACGGCAAAAAAGCAATAGGTTTGATTAGCAAAAACAACAACTTTGCACGTGCATCACGCTTTTTTTGAACATTTCTCTGACGTCATTGCCCAATTACAACGTGAAAGTGTCTAAAATTCACGTTTTGTCGAGGACGGAAACACAAGACAACAACTTTCTTTTCTTTTCCTGAACTTTGATACAGTCCTTTAGAATTCAACTCCAAAAAACATTTGCAAACATTTGACGAAGTAAACGAGATGGAATAAGCGCGATAAAGTTTGAAGCGGTGCAAATTCACTTTTTAAGTGACGTTTTTGTAGCCGTCGCCGTGGTTGTTGCTTAAGCTCCCTAGTAACTGTGTACGGTCAGGAAGCTTCTAACGTCAACTGTACCACCGTTGTTTTCATCTTTGTTGTTTTCTGCCTTTCATAACCAGTCTCCTCTACTAACAATGGCTGCAGTCTCTAAGAATCCAACGCGAGGAACAACTTCAATTAACGGCAATTTGAGCTGAGTTGGATTAATCGCGATCGCGTTTAAAAAAACGGATTTTTCTAAATAAGGCTGCTATGAACATCTCAAAAGAAAATCGTCTCTTTTGGGAAGGATACATATTTTGATCTTGATTATTAAACCATAATAATTTGAAATCACACCTTGATGTGACCACCTTCATATTCATAGGGATAGCGACAATCTATGATATGCGCTTCTACATCTGGGTATTCACCCTCCAGAACACGAGCAACCTGTAGAAAAGGAAGCCAAAAATTGAGTGGTTGAAAATTCTTCTGTTAGGACATTAATAAAAGAAATTGTTCTTCGTACACCAAAATAATTTTGAAAGTTTCCTCAAAGCCTTCACCTTCAGCTGGTTTTCACATGAAATGAATCGCGATTAGGGACAATACTTCTTTTCGTTAAAGATACAGAATGATTTTGCAGCCTAGGGCTAGAAATATCAGTGACGATCACGGACAAGTTTTGACAGTTTTCGAAAGCTTCAACCGAACTTTTATTTGATTTTATTGATGAAGTGTATGAAGAATGATTTTCTTCCCGAGGCTAAGAATTGTTTACCGCCACGTACATTTAAAACAACAACAACAGTTCATTTCTACTACTGTAGACAACTAAACGAATTTACAAGAATTATATATAAATGAATAAACAGTAGATACAGTAAAACTAAATTGACATGAAGAATGTGTATTAATTATGCCTTGGAAGAAAACCACCGAATGCGATCAGGTCATGTGCCTTAAAACCGCGGGAAATCACTGATGTGCCACTCGCGCCAAGCCGTTTTTTTCTTCTGGACGAAATCCCAGCGGGGCAATGACAAATTAAAACACCTGATTACTGGCAGCACGGAAAACAAAATGCACAGTTTTCCTTGGCACCTGTCATTCGGTCCTCATTATTTATTATAATGACATTACCGTTTCTGGTGTTAAGCACTTCAAATCTTCATGTTGCCCGGGTATTGATGGAAGGGTGTAAGGCTGAAAAACACGTAAAAAGCTAAATCAGGTTCGTTCTTGTTTACTACTGCAAATTTCGATCGTTTTTTTGGTTCCCGCAGTACCTTGATACACTGCTCAAAAATTACTACGCTGCAAACTCCCATCTTCCGTCCTTTCATAACAAGGATTTCTTCATTAAGTCGTACTTCCATAGGACTGTTAGGGTTTAATAGTCTTCCTCATTCTATTAACCATGCTACCTAACGCTCAACACTTTAAAACTTTTCTACATGCTCACTACAAGACCAGGCTAAGTTTCTATCAGCCGCCATAGCATTCTTATCACGCAAACCCTCAAATTGAAATAATTCAGTACGGCCAGGACTAATTGAAGATTGTATTCCTTCACAGACATTTTTTTTTCATCCGATTTTAGTATGTCTGTCTTATAGGTTATAGGGGTTGAAAGTCAATTGGGGCTCCTTCACTGTTTTCATCTCCTGTCAGCGTGCTGTTGTTTGTATGTATGTAATTTCTTTCTTGACAAATATAATGAAACTAAACTAAACTAAGTTCCACTTCAAACAACTCGAGAATATTACAGCCACAAAGTAATTATATCAGGTTTTAATAGATCATTAACTATCGTAATGGTAGTTTCTGCATGATTTTGGGTTTCTATTGATCTGCTGGAGAAAGGAAAGAAACGAAAGGAACTTCATAAATTGTAACTGCATTCCAGTTACATATACCTACCCCACTGAAATCTCCTACAACATTTTTTTGACCTGAATAAAAAATAAATGAAATAAACACGATAAGAAATAGGAATGCATTTTTCCATCCTACGCATCTAACTAGCAGGGCTTTTCAATGGGCGCCACAGAAACACTGCAATACTTAGGGCAAAAAATAGAAGGGACCGTAAGATTCGAGTACGAGGGCTACTACGGGGACAAATTTAACGAGAAGTTTTTCGCGTAAAAATAGGCACTCCGGAAATCTTCCTTGTACTCTCCTTTACCAGAAAAGCTAGCACGATTATTTTTAATTGAAGAAACTTAAAAAATAATCAGCCATTAACATATGATGCTTGTTTCTACCACAGACATTTTTGCTAAAACTCGTAGTAGAATGACGATGGTATCACATTTTCCCGCCAAAATGACGCTGGTTCACGCGCAGGCACTACAGTATTGAGAAAATCTCGTTCTTGTGGTCGTCTTCATCTTAGAAACTAAAGATCTCTAAGTTAAAACGAGGAAGAGCTTACTGACACTAGCACTCTGCCTTCGCATGCACAACAGGTGAGCGAAAGCACGCGTGAGGCGGGCCTGGAGGGCGAGACACGGCGCCTCCCCACCCCCCCCCCCCCCCCCACGCGCATAGAAAACGCCAAAAAATAACACCTGTTATGCAGGCTAACTTTGCCTTTTTATAACCCTACCTGAAGCATCAAGCATGTTTCCCAGATCTTCATGATGTTCAAATGTTGCTGACTGTGATCGACGTAGGGAACAAGAGCTGGGATCTTGGGCTGGATGGAATATTGCCTCCTGTTAAAACATAAGAGCACAGTGAAATGTAGATCAATGCTGTATTTAAGCTACACTTCAAAATCAACACTCAACACAAAGGTTGTTAAGGTAAGAAAACCAGTCTGAGTTCACGGTTTGGGCTGATCTATTTACTACTGCACAGCACCTTATTATTTTCTTTCACCTACTGCTTGCAATAATTTGGTGTCTGGATATCCAATAAACTTGAAACCATTTTAAATTTATTGACAATCCACTGTACTGCATGTTGAAGACAAACAACAATTAACAAATAGCTGGATAGAGTCCCTACCATTTCAAGCAAAGATGGGTGATTTGCAGAACTTTCAATCACTGACATACATCTCTGCCTATAAAAGGAAATAAATGTGAGAAACATTCCCTTTTAAATCTGAGAAACTCACAAAACCATGAACACCAGAAATATTTATGGAATGTTATTTTGTTGCAAGGAAATAGCCAATAAGGCATGCGAAAACTAAGCCTGCGAGCAAGCTCTCCTATTTAGGCAAGCAAAGCGAGCCTAGCGAGAACGCACAAGCGAGAGGCGCGGCTTTGCTGCTCGCTAGCACGTTCTCGTGAGACTCGTTTCACTGGCCCAAATAGGAGAGCTTGCTCGCAGGCTAGCGAAAACTAAGCCGCAAACAGCAACAGTAATTAGTTTGTGGTTTTGAGGTTTGCTGGCATGTCCTGAACATTATTGATTCACCAGCACACAATCAACATTCCTGAAATTTTTCATGTGTTCACGGTTTTCTGAGTTTCACAGTAACACTTGTGCACATTGAAAGTAAAATGCAACCAATTGCGTACCTTAGCTTCTTTCTCAAGTTTGGACTTTGATCTTGTCTTGGATTGGGCCTCTGTATAAACAAAAAGTTAAAAAGATATATACTGTAGAAAAAATCCTTATGAAATAAACACCTTGATTGACGAAAAAAAACCTAACAAGTGTTCAAACTCAGAGATAAAATACTTTGTTTGAACTCTATCTCTATCTCTTTCTCTCTCACTCTCTCCCTCTCTCTCAGCTGTGACATTTAACATTAGGTGATCATGCGCAATGGTTTGCCTTCAAATTCACCATTACTCAAGTTTTTCCTGCCTTATCCCATCACAAACAATGAAGCCTATTATATGAAATACACTTTAGTACCTTGAGGGCAAAGGATTTAGACCTCTGTTTCATAGCACATCTTTCTTTTGTTGGACTCTCTGATGCCACAGTGTAGGCTCTGTTTCTTCCGGCATTGAATAAATCTCTAGGCTTATAACCTGGCCCTGATGCCTACAGAATGGTTATTATAAATATTATAAATAAATCCACTGACAGAGATCAATAACATTGTCAATAAAATTTTCAAGTCAAATACACTTCTAAAAACATGTCATCACATGATAAGTTCTGCCATCTTGGTCATGAAGGATAGATGCAAAAGGGCTCGTCATTTATCACCTGTGACGGGAGGCCCAACCATTTTTAGAAAGCTGGAAGATTTTCAAACTAACCCCCCCATAAATTTTACATAGTGAAAGTGCCCCCTCTCCCAACTGCTGTGGAAACTACAAACATTACAGCTACAAATCATGCAGTAGTTCACCACATACTTTATCTACAGTAGTGTTTTTAAGATTGGTGTTTATACTATTTACAGCTGTTACATTCAATTTCAATTCACTCTTGTTACTGCATTGTACTACTTTCATAAAATTTATTATTAATAACAACCCCCCCAATAATGGTCCCTTATCTGAAAATGAACTCCTCAAACCCAACAAGATTTTGAAAATGATCTCTCAGCAAACAGGCTGGCCCCCTCTCACAGATAATAAAGCACCTGGCCCAATTCATCAGAAAAAACTGATGTATTGAAGGGGTTTATAGCCTAAGGTTTTAAATTGTTGGCCCGTGTACTTCCTGAGTACTGCAGAAAATAGAGGGAAACTTTAATGGTTATTCAGGAAACACTTGGGAAAGAAAACATAATGAAGTCAGTCTTGTACATGTATATGTTTCTTGTTCATGAATGTTAAATCAAATCATGAGCTCTCAGCCAACTAATAAGTCGCTCGTGTTTACTGTAAAACTGATGTATATGCTCTGTTTTAATTTCATATTTTCGGGTTTGAATTTTATTTTTCTTTGTTTCAAACTCTTTATCATAAATTACCATACCCAAAAATAAAATAAATCTAAACTCAGAATAAAATTAAACCACAATGTGAATTACATGCATTACAAATTATAGATGACAAGTACAGTACTACGATATGTATGATATCACTCACTAGATGATGAACATAAGCTTCAAACAGAAGCATATAACCCCGAATGGGGTTATATGCTTCTGCTTCAAAACAAGACTTCCTTAGTTTGATAGCATTTCAAAATCATTACTACCTTGGGTGTGTCCCCAGAACTTGGCAATTCTTCGTCTCCCTACAGGTACAAATTTAAAAAAGGAGTTCCTCATGATCAATTGGCATGCAGTAGACAAAAAAATTCCACAAAAAATGACAGTGTTCACTAAGAAACTCAAGTCCAATATGTCACTAGAGGTTATGCCAGTAACTCGCTATAAATTAGACCCATTAATTAATTTAATTTATTTCTACCATCTTGATTCCCTAGTTGTGGTCTTACTCCTCTCGCACCAGCTATTCATGAAGTTTTGAAAGTTGTGTCCGATAGCCCGAGGCTAGTGGATTTTGCTATCAGACTAGTGATTTATGTTCTTGACTTACCTGATGGGCAAGACAGTGTTGTTTTGGGGGAAAATTCAGATTACAGAAGGATTGTAATCAATCCTGCTAATCAAAAAGGGGTTTTGGGGCTAGTTGAAATGACTTGTAGGCTAGTACATGCTAGCTACAGCTTGCCCGAATGGCAGGCTGTAAAACTGACTCTCTATGCTCTTTAACTAGTTTTACCACTATCCTGGAAAAAACACACACCTCTGTTGATACCAGTGGAGCGCTGACAAGGTCTGTTATTCCTGATGGCATCTGAGAAGCATCATCCTGTCCAGAAAATAAAACTTATCTGTCAAGCAAGTCACTCTGGAACATTTTACAGTTTTATACATAACTGGGCAACACAAAGTAAAAAAATCTGGTATATTTGCTGAACGACACCAACAACCATATGATCAAAAATCCATCCTTTAAGGCTAAAATATTGTTTCCACGATTGACGAACCTTACTTAAATGTAACATTAACATAACATTTTATACTTAAATGGACTTTTCAGGGCATCCTTTTCCCAAGGAAAGCTAACTCCAGGAACAATCTTACCCCATAGCTTCCAATCTAATCAACTGCTGCCTTCTAACAAATTCCATTTACAATGTGTACCTTCAATTTTAGGAATATCCTGAGGGTCCACTCAAACAGCAGGGCTTGCAACTATGTGACACCCGTGGCAAGGGTTTATTATGCATCACAGTAGAAGAAGTGGTAGAATTTTTTTCTAGTCCAGATCTCGCGATGACATACCTCTTTACTTTGTTCTTCAACTAAATCATCAATAAACCCATCATCATCCCCGTCAGCCTCAAAATCGAAGTCATGTGTTCCACTGTCTCGACTGTCAGATGGAGATGAAGGAATATAAAATCCTTTGGACTGAGCCTGTGAAAAGAAAAAACAATCACATGATTGTTCAAAAAACAGATAACTACAAAATTAAGTGTACAGGGTGATAAGTAAAAAAGTCTACAAGGACATAATGGCAAAAATTGTCTCTTGATATGTTTATTAAGCCAACCTATCCGCATCCCAAAATACATGTTGTCCTTTATTATAGTTTACTGGTAATCACTAGGGTGCAACTTTTTCCTTGAGTACAGACGAAAGTGGCCATTTGTAAAGAGGTGGCAGTTGTAAAAAGGTTTAAACAAGAGTTAATGTATGGATTTTTTGTCCGACCACGTGGGCAAAAAAAAAGTGGACGTTATCAGAGGTTCAACTGTACTTTGAATATAAAATGTAAACTAATAGTTCAAGGGTCCTTAAAATTAATAACAGTAACTGTAGAATAATTTCAAAACAATGGCTCAAAATACCGGCAGCCATGACAGCTCATTTACCTATCTGGTAAGTGTCGATAAGCAAACCACAACAACCCAAATGTGGCAAAAAATGATCTTACCTGTGGTGAAGGATCAGACAATGATCTTAATGATAAAGAGCTTGATGATGACTTTGGTAATCTTCTACATCCAACTGGTTGTTTTGGCTGGGCAAATTTGAACTCTTTTGCATCCGAAGTTTGGAAAGATTTTTTTTCCACGGCATCATCCTTTTCAGTGTCAAAGTTCAATCCGATGTTTTCTTTGTTGGCTGAGAAAGGACCTTCTCCACTTTTCACCTGACAAAATAAATTATTTTGGGTTCTGGTCACAAAGACATAAAATTATATGGAATCTTTTCTACACAGTCATGCAGGTATCTTTGACAAGTAGTAAATGGGCAATGCTAAAAGGGAAAGGATCCAAGCAAGTCATTATGTAAAATTCTTATCTAAGACAGTCAAGCAATGGCTGCAATCAAGCACAACATGAGAGAGCCACTTGTCCAAAAGCTTGAACTCAAGTTTGTTTACAACCCCCTGAGGATAAGGGAAGAAGAGGAAGTAAATGCTATAGTTATGTTTTCTCAAAGCTAGGATGACTACCTTAGAAGGTAGGCAAATGATAATGAATGAGATGTCACTTCATACTGACAGGGCTAAAGGCTACAAAACAACTAAATCTGTTTTGATTGATGTAGGACTTCCATTGGTCACATAATAAATTTTTTGGTGACTTTGAAGAAGAATTTTTCTTTAGGATTGACGTGTAGCTGACACACTATACTTTGAAAGTTAATATTGTAAATACCTGAATTTTTGCCTGGGGCACGTAAATTCAAAACTAAATCCAAGTCAAGAGAGGGGGAACTGATCATAGGGAAGAACTTATTTCAATCATTTTTAGTGACTGCAAACGTTGTGCTATTTTCACTAAAAATGTATGTACTATATACTTTATATTCTGTAAGGAGAAGCATTCGTAATGGAAGGAGGGTGTTTAGTTGAGGCTGAGGGCTAATTTGTGCATCTGTTGTATTATACAGCAATGCTCAGTTAAATAAATTTCAACCATTTTATGTCACGTAAGTCTAATGATTAGCTCCAGAGATATTGTCATTAGATTGACTTTTATATTATGAACTTAAAATAACCATTTAAATGCTCTTTTTTGTCCCAGGAGAACTCAAAACTTCAGAAAGTTCAAATAGCCCACGTTCAATATATTAAAATTCTATGACTTGGAGGCTTTCTGGTCATTTTTCTATATTTGGTTTGGGTTTGTTTGTGCTCAAGTCTCTTCTGGGAATTGCAAGACAAAGGATTCGTGAAAAATTTGCAATTTTGATCCTAAAGCCTTGGAGTCATGTTAAAATTTTAATATAACAAACGTGGGCTATTACCACAATGGAAAGGGGAGGGGGACAGTGTGAGAAGTTTTTAAATTGATTGGCACATAATTTAACAGGATGCTTACTGGTACAGAATGCCACCTTCTAAAGGAAGGCCGTCTAGTAAAAGAAAAAAAGAAAATAAGCAATGTCATACAGATACATTTATTTTGTACAGTCGCTGCTCCATCATTCTGCATAGAATTATGTAAACTGAAGCAATTTAAGTTATTTAACACAATCATAAAAGCAGCAGATACAGCTGCTGCAGCTTTTGTAGAAAACTTTATCGGGCTGGCCCAGGTTGTTCAAAAGATGAATGGCGTTATCCACAGGATAAGTACTAGCGAAACCAATTAATACCCTATCCAGTAGATAGAGATTTATCCAATGTTATCCACCTTTTGAACAATAACAGCAACAATCAAGCTTTATTTATGGGGGCCTTGTTGTCAATCAGTAGGATTCTTTGAACAATAGGAGACCACGTGTACTGAAAAAACAGCTGGACTGAAAACCACGGATTTAAATGATGAAATGTTAGAGGCTACACGTGCAACTGGGCATGAATTACTTAACAACATAGATCGTTGAGGAAAGGCTCTAACCTGCTGTATCCACTTACTGTCAAATCTCTAAACGGTTTCAACAAAAAATCTTTTTAGACCTGTAATTGTGGATATCAAGATAAGCTTAACAAGACGCATATCACACAAACCTCTGTTTCCTTTTCTCGGCGTTAGATCTGAAAAATGAGAAAAAATACAGACTCGACTTTAGTTACGACTACCTCATAAATTAAGAGATAAAACAAGCAAATCACCAACCTTTCTGTAGAGAAATGAAATGTTTCTATCACTTTTTTTCGCGGCCTTTCGGTGAGTACAGCCCGGGGAGTACAGATTGTGAGCATGCATGTTATGACTGGAGTAGTTTGTCTGATTTTATAAGTCTCTCATTGTGTAGTCGCAGAAGCAAAGAAAATTTAGTTTAATGAAAGATTGAACAATGGACTTTCGGCTATAAAAGCTTACTGCATTGCAAATAAACATTCTAAACTTAAATGATCGAGCGTGGTACATGTGCTGTCTAAAATAAAGTAAAAATTCAGTTAACACAGGTAAAAGGATAGTTTTTTAAGCTGAGCAGCACCTAAAGCGGTATTGTTTAACGGAAAACCTCGATAAAACCCTGGCAAAATTTCGGGGCAAAAAATAACCAAATTCCGGCGTCACTGGATGCATAAAATCTTGCTCACCTGAGCACTTCCATTGATGGCGAGTCAAAATCAAATCCAGGAGGTGGTGAATCAGGGCAATAACCTACAAGAAAGAAGAAGAAAAGAGTAAAAATAATGAAGAAGAAAATTTCATAAACCTTCCAGGACAATTATTCTCGATCCTGTGAGCTCGCATGCACAGAAGACTGAAAATTTTCTTCAAAAGGATTACCTGATTCGTTCGACGTTGTCGAAAGCGATCTTTGAAAAGTTCCGTTTGCTTTCGGTGTTAAGCAATCATTTCCAGACAATGAAAGCTTTCTTTTAGGAGTCCTCCCCAAACTACAGAAATGAAGAAGCAAGAAAACATGGTCGCTAACGAGGATGTTTTGTTTGGGAGTGCATATGGAAAGTTAGAACCCGTTCGATAATAATCTACAACAAATGCCGCCATTTGTGTTCAAAACGAAAGAAGAAATACAAGCTTACCTGTTCTCCAAATTCTTTGCTAGCTCTGTAATTGGAGAAAGTACGGTGTTAGGAGCAGTATCTAGAGTATTTTTTCTCAATGGAAGTTGAAGTTCTAAACCGTCGAGGTAGCTGCCAGCTCTAGGTTTCATCCCGGCCATATTGGAAATTGACAGTCTACGAAGGGTTGAAGCGAACTCTTATCACGCGACTTTCACGCGAAAATAACGGCTACTGGTGCCTGAAGAAATGCCGAAGAGAGGTATTTAGGAAAGAGGGTGATTCTAATCTACATTCGGTTTCTATAAAAGTAAAGAAAAAGAAAGCTGGCGACTGAAAGCGCTAAGCTTCTGTGCAACCGAGGCCTTTTCAAACTTCCCCCGCATTGCATGGTGAAAACATTTCCATGTAACCAGCCAATCAGAATGCTTTGTTGTTGGTTTCCTGGGAATCTCGTTTTCGATTTTCCCGCTTCCTTTTACTTCCGGTATATCGTTCAAAACGGTTGACGGCGGTCGACACTTGAGAAAACTAACTAACTTTGGACCTTTTCCGTTGAAAAATGGTCGCATTTTTTGTTTTGCTTTTTCTTAAACGTATCCAGCTAGGTGTATTACGAATAAGTTGACCGGTCGTCAAGTCCTGAGCTGTCCTTATTTTTCGTTTTTCACCGTTGGAATTGAAAACTAAGGGGAAATTTCCTTCCTTTTGCAAGGGTTTCAATAAGAATTGAAGTAGCCAGCAGATTAGAATAGATAAACCGACTGTATCAACAGTCCACGTTTTCAAGGGATATCTGGAGGCATGTTCCCTCAGAAAATTTTAAAATTATTGCAAAGCCCTAATAAGCGATTTCCAGCGTCTGAGTATAAAAGAGCGAGTTTTCTATTCAAGAAGATTTGGGTTTTAGTCAAATTTTGATTTATTTGCCACACAATTAACTACTGCAAGCAATGAACAATGATAATTTTACTAAATTACATACATTTCCGCGTGAACAAATTATATTTTTGTCCATGGCATTATTCAAACCAGTTGCTCCTTCTTCGGAGAAAAAAGTAGCTGACTTCTCTGAGCAATGTAGCCGACGCGTTTCGTCGGTCGTCGCTGCTTATTGAAACCCCTGCTTTTGATATATACTTTGCCTATACTGGAGAGAATTTTGGCTCAAGAGTGGCATTTCAAAGTAGTGTTTAACCATATGGTTGTGTGCGTGTGCTTGGCAAAAGCGGAGGGAGGCGAGGAAAGCGCTTCTGTGGCAAAATGGCCTTCGTTTACTGCGAAATTATAAACAAGTAAGTTAATACTGGATTCCAAATTTTTTTTTCGGTGGAACTTGGATTCCAGGTTCAATCTTTAGTGGGATTCCGGATTCCTAGAGCTGTATTAAGGGGATTCCAAAGCCCAGGATTCCAGATTCCACAAGCAAAAATTTCCTTGATTCCGGAATCTAGACTCACTTACAAAAGGCGAATCAGAACGACAAGAGAGGATAAAAGGGAGAACGAAAAATTGGTAATGTTAGTACTGCTTATCCGAAATCACGACTCTTAAAATCAGTTGCATTGTTTGTTCAATCAATACTATTAGGCATAATAACAGTAATGATCTTATAAATGCAGAGGAGATCATCACAGTAAATTACGCAACTTATGTAGATAGTTACGAAGAAGCGAAGAAGCCTGAACAATTTCAGGCGTTGGGATTGGAACCCTGGCCGCTGCGGTGCAGCGCGCTAACCAGTTGAGTTAATAAGCCAAATAGAAACTGGTTATTAAATTGGTTCGTAATGTACCCGGGAAAGATGAAGATAAAATGATGAATATATGATCTCATGATCGCGCAGTACAGTACAGTTTTGGACAGGCCTTTGCAATATTCAATCGTCTCGCTTTCTCAGCTTTTTATAAACTGCCAGCAATTCGTTTTTTTTTTCTTTTTCAACGAATCCTGAACCTCCTAGTTAGTAGGATGACGTTATCTTGTGAAAAGGAAAATTTCCTGGTTGGTTGCGGTGTTCTGTTTTTATATTTTACGCCGTGTTGTCACAGGGTTTTAGCCTTGGTGCGCAGTCCTGATCGTACGGTCCATACGGGTAAAAATCATCTTTGATTTAATGTATATTTCTCTTGACATGTGTTTATTTTTTGAACTGATCACTTTTCCCTAGGCTGTTTTGTATCATTAAGAGGAAAGACTCATTTTCAAGAGAGAAATGTAAGTAAGATCTGATTTATCGCTTTTTATTCATGCGTCGGCATATTCAGTTTTCGACGGCAACAATGCTATCAGTTCTTCATTATGTCTCCTCTAATACGCTTACTAAACAGCAGTACAAATGACAACATATGCAAGGCTGGTACAACGGAAATGCTGAGGTTGGACTAAGTTCCCGTAAAAGGCTAAAATTTCGACGAGTAGAACTGGTCAATTAATGCGTCAGAGTTGAATTTTTTATGAAAATTAAATTGGTATTAAAAGAAACTTTGCCTAACTTGATTTTCATTGTATGTACCAGCCTTTTATATTATTATTTTTATTTTATTATTATTATTCTTTTTTTTTGCTTTAGAGCTTATTAACGTGATGTGTTGGGAAAAAAAGCAAACAAACCAACAAAATTTCAGCATAGACAACATGCCACAGAGTGCTTGAGTAGCGCTCTACATTTATAACGTCGCCAAACAGTAACATGTCATAAAAACTGCAGTTACCGGTAGTTAAGTATTGGAGAACTTACTTTATTACTGAATTTTCTGTCTTTAAATATTGACTCTATGTTGTCTTGCGACAGCAGTCTAATAACGAAAACGAAGTCAAATGTGTCTCTTTTGGTTTCTAATCGGCACAACAGGAAGGCCGGTATATTTGTACATCATTTTGTCTAAAGTTTCTCTAAAACTATATATATTTATATCATCCTTATGCAATTGGAAGATAGTTCCCGGCCTCAGAGGTTATACATCGCTTTACTGCTACAGCTACGTTTCCTTCGGGGCCGAAAAACATTCGAACCAGTTCAGAAAATATATAATCCTATATATACACTAATACATATATACTAATCCTTGTTCAATAAAACCAAGAAAAATACATGTAAGTGAGAACAATCCTTTGATGCAGTTTGTGATTCGTGTGGTGAAGAAATTCCATGTTTGTGATGAGGCAATGTCTTCGGCACTGAAGTGGAATCTCGATTATTGCGACCTCGTTTAACCGGACTTCTTAATTATCCGGACTTTTTCCTCTGGTGCCAGATTTTTCAAGAATAATAATAAGTTATCGTGAAGATCCGGGGTGATAAGTTTTTTGTGACAAGCACGTTATCAAAAATGCCGGTCTTGAAATGGATTCTGCTTCTTCGAAGAGCAAAAGAAGCTCTCACATGCGTTGTAAACGATAAAGTGCATGCATTTCATCGTTGAAACTATGGCACTGAATTGCCATCTAGTAGCGGAGCCCCATAGCTAAGAAAATTTGGTAATCTATCATCCAAGAAATGTTGGTAATCACGTGACTTTACGTCCGTCCGCACCACAGGGACATCAATGTGAAATGTCAAACTTTCTAGCAAAAGTGGAAGCCTGTAACCTTTGGTCAGGCGATTTCAATAATATTTATATTTTTTTGATCATCCAGACTCCTTTTTTCCTGACTTTTTTTCCATTTCCCACCTAGTTCCGAGTTCCTCTATTATGACTTCAATAATGGTGATGCACAAATTTACAATAAATGCGACCACCCTCTAAGCTCCATTTTGGGTGTAGCTTGTAAACAGCGGCCCCCTTCCTTAAAAAAGTCCCCTACTTTGTCAGAAACCGGCACAGAGCCTGTGCCCTAGTCATACAGATAGAAGTTCAGGTACCTACCCACGTGACTAGATATGTCAAATATAAAATATGCATTTCGTGCAAAAGAACCGTAAAATCCTTTCACGTTCTCTTGTTTAACATTAACCAAGTTAAAGCAATGGAACACTAACGTTACAATATTTTACGAGCATTACAAGAGAATATCGATTTGAGATCGATTCGAGAATATAATTGATCATTATAGTGATGCCCTTTTCAGGAAAGGAAAGAAAGAGATATTTTTAAGGACTCGGAGGAAACTGGGGCTCGCTAAAAACTGCGCTGAATAAATATTACCGGAAACCGCAGGGAAAAAAAACTAAGAAACTCCCTGACCTAAGGCCCAAAACAGATCAAAACGGCAAATTCTCAAATACTGCTCTACGTACTATCTGAAAGAATTTATAGATTTTGTTGTCACTTAATTAAGAGTGATTTTCTGTAAAATTCGAACTTCGGCCTGACACGGTACCTCATCGATTTGGCTGATTTTTGGCATGTAGTCTTAGAATGGTGTCCTAAATACTGAATGCATATTCTAAGGTTCGAATTCTCGTTGGTTTCAAAGATACAGGAATGACAGTTTTGACGAGGCCTCGAGCGGCCGCCATGATAGTGAACTGAAGGAGATTTACAGTAATTAATTCTAGCCTTATCATTAAAATAACTTAATCGTGACTCATACAGTTGCAAAGAACTATCTTTCCTCCTTTCATTTACCTACTCTTATCTGAAAATGGTTAAGCCTGAGCTACGAACGGCTATAACTTCTCACAGCACTTTTTCGGTACTTAAAAGGTAAACAAATTTGGTAGAAATTGGAAGGCCAATATCACCCATGCCACATCGATTTAGACTAAGCCATTTTAACTAAACATAGTTTGTTTATAGCTAAGTTAGATTGTTGAATAAAATAATTGGGCAAATGCAACGGAACAGAAATATGATTGCATGAATGCGCAGTGGTTCAGCCACTTGGCCGCTAAAACTTCAAAACAAAATTCGGTGAATATTTGAAAAGAAAATTCTTTAAAAATTTATCGTGCCTCTTAAACCCTATCTATCGCTTAAAAAACCCTCCCTTGTAATGTAAACAGATGATCTTTTGATTCTGATCTTGCGAAGAGCAGAAATATGCGCTAAAATGAAAATTATAAATTTTGTTACACACGGTACTAGCTCAAGTTCGCTCTTCGATTTCCCAGACCAATCGGGAGCCGCTCGTGTACTGTACAGTTACAATTTTCTCTGTAGTATTTTGCTGTATAGAGCTACAAATTACATATTTTCTTAGGCAAAGATAACGCAAACGTTGTCAATTTTAATCAAAAGGCTAGAAAAACCAACCGTGCACTGTAGCTTTATGCAAATTGTATGGTATTCGATAAGTACACGTGTAAACAGGAACCTACCTTTGCTAATGTACACTGTTTGGCAGATCTTTCCAGCGTAAGATATAAAACTAGTACATGAAATGAAATTAAAGAACTCATCAAGTCAAATTACCTGATCGTACCGTCATTACTGAATAATAAGTCCGCAAAATATGACATGGAATGATCGGTGGGAGACGAAGCTATTTTTAGGAGGACAGGGAACTGCACGCTGGAACGGAACTGAAATGAACAACCTCAATCAAGTTCAGTCTTCTTGACGCTATTAAACGTTTCACCCGAATTTGAACAGGAAGTTGTTTTCTATTTTCTTTCTCATTCTTGCATGTATTCTGCAGTTCGCCCACTATTTTTTCGTAACTTTTAATTTTCTAGCTAACTGGAACTGTTAAGAACTACCAACCCCCCTCCCCTCTCCCCCTCTTTGAGTGAACTTTCATTCGGTCTGATTCACAATAATTTTCGAACGGTGACAAAGTGAAATTTGAAATGACATTTTATTTAGTATTTTTAAAAGCTCCTTCTTTTTTTCCCGATAGCCAGGAATGTTTTGAACGTAAAGGCTCAAGTGGCGGTGTTTTTCACGACTCTGCTTGTAGGCTGACCTCACCACCAGTACCACGGACATAAAATCTGATCGGAGAGGGTCATACAGTAACTGATGGGTCTCTGAAAAGCGAAATGCAGTCACTTTGGGGCGAGTAGGCTATATAGATGATGAACTCATTGTTTATAACCCCATAACCGTATCCCAAAAGTCGAGCCAGCCCGGGGCGAGCGAACACAATTTTGGGGCCACTGGCCACGCCCTTATGTTTAGCGGGAAATTGGTTGATTGGTCAAATCTCCTTAACTCCACGACCATGCACCTTTCCAAATATAGCCCTTCTAATCATCATATAGTTAGGGCCTCCCGTAAGCATTTGTAACTATTTTGATTCGTAGAAGACTGTTTAACAGTTTTCATTACTTTAATGTCTCGTAAACAACACGAGGTACATGTTCTGATCTCCCCCCACCCTTCCCCCATCCATAACAAAAAATTTTCAGACCAACACTGAATTGCATGAAGGTATGTACAAAAATATGACCATCTCGAGGCAAGGTTCATCACTGTAACTTTCCACATAAAAGCCTTTTCGTTGTTTGCCATCGACTGATTCTGTTCTGAATACTAAGGTCCCATAAACAACGCCACGTTTAGAAAGAGCCCGCCCTTTTCAATCCAAGAAAACCCAAGTAGCGATTTCACCAACGGACATAAGCCGTAAGAAAAGGACCGCGTCAAATAGTTCATGAAATCACAAACGCCTCATGACACCTTTGATTCACTCTTTCTTCGATAAACTAATTTTTAATTTTTTAAGCATAAATGACATCAGAATGCGCGATTATGAGCTTTGTAGCTTATGAAAAGAAAATTTAACACTTGATGCACATGAAAGCGTCTAAGAAGGGGACTAGGGGGAATTAGGAACATTGTGCTTACCGCTGGAAAAATATTGGCTAGTTCTTTGAATAGACTCAATTAAAACCGTTTTTGTTCAGTAAGGAGCTGTTAGATGGGGGGAAAGCTACATAAAGTAGATCGCATCAGAATACGGCATAGGACTAGGCTCTCAAAATCGATAAGCTGAATGCAAGACCAATTATTATGTAAAACAGAGAAAAATTCCTTGAGGGAAAAAAATTATGGCTAGGGAAAAGACCCGAAAGTGGAAAGTTAGGATGGTAGCTTCTTTTCAGGTAATCGATCATTTACGTTAACTTCCTCTATCCGACGGGCATATCGGAAAGACTGAATGGATGAGAGTATAACACATTCAAGAAGAAACAAATTTGTGATTTTTCACAACTCAATAAAATAACTAAAATTGTGTACTACTCGGTTATACAAGATTTTTGTTTTCAATTTCAGATTTTTACGATGGGGCATTAGCCCCCGTACTCACTAGACACTACTTTACAATCATCGTGTTAAAATCAGTGAAATACTCCAAAACAATTTGGATTCCTACCCTTATACCTTTATTAAAAATTAAAGTTGGGAAGTTTGTTGTTTTCTAAAAGTAGTTTGAACAGCCGAACGACATTTTTTTTACACGGAGTGGGGAAGGCAAAGCTTCACTTATCTCTTCTAAGGTAGAAAGTGTCAGCAAAACGTGAGAGTCGTCCTTGAGGGTAAAGTGTCTAACCTAATTTTCTCACCGATTGCAAGTGCCATTTCATCCACGCATAACCTCACCTAGTTAACAGAATTAGCAAATGTAGTGGGGAAACGTTGAGAGAGAACTGAGTAAGAAGTTAGGCTAAGTTTTGGAAATTTTCCGCACACCTGGAAAGTCCTGGCTACGCTCCTGATAGAGACTTTTGCTGGAGAGAAATTGAAACATGTTCGCTAATATAGTGACGACCAGAAAGGACAAGCCATAGGATAGTTCCAGAAAACCACCCATTAAAATAGATCACGAAGTCGTCGCGGCGGAGGATGAACTTGAAGGCATCTGATGAAGTGCAATTTTTCAAGGGAGCCCAGACAAGATTATGTACGATGGGCACAGCTTGTTTGATCTGGAAAATTTAGGGAAGGCAAATCGCTAGACAACACATGCTAAAGCTGAACTAAAAATCTTTTGCGCCTTTAAACTCTGTCCCTAAGGGTAAAGGGGAAAGTTTCCCTTTATCAATGCATTAACCGAGTTGATTATGAATGTCTCCTTATGTTGGACGTCTTACTAACAAGCACATTACCACTACTTGCCCTCAGAGGCGTTTTTCAGTTGACGAGCAGAGAAAATTAGGTTTTGACTGTTTGAAATTCTGGATGCCAGAGTGAAGACGCCTTTTGTATGATGACGTCATCGTCCTACAATAAAAAGCGTTCGTTTTTTACCACTGATATTACGTCAATCGGTACACTTATGTTGTCGAAAGGTCCGTGAGCATGGTAAATGATTTTACCTTAAACTGCAGACACATCTTCAATCACTCCTTATTGTTCGCGATATCGGATAAACACTCTGGTCTCTAACTGAATTTTCTTTGCTGTTTACTTTATTTTGAATTAGGACTGTCTTGAGTTGTCCTAGGGTGAGGCATTTGCGCACAGTTTTAAAGCCCTTCGGTGGGGTGACTGTGGTTTTTGTTGTCCCGGGTTCATCCCTCATTCTTCTTAACCCCTTCCAAACCAATTTTTCTGTTTATCAAGAATCTCCTCAAAACGGGCTTCGTGATTGAGACAAAATACCTGAAAATTGTACACGGAACCGTTGTTAACGGTGTACAAGGTAGAATGAGTCTATTCATTACTTTGCCAACGCCCAATTTTTAAAACCGGAAGTAATGATGTTTATTTCAAGGGCTCATGTCTCATGGGTTTTGAGTGAATCTTCAAACGCTGTAAATACATGTAGCTGGAACTATCATCGCATCGATCCTCGCTCACTAATAGTGATAACTTATATCAACTTCCATTATTTATTGCCTGGCTAAGATTTTAACGGATTCTTCAGTTCAGTTGTTTGAAACCAGGCGGCTTCACGTGAGTTGTAACGCCAGGAAAGGAACGTGACGACCCGCGATATGCGTGGGAAAATATTACTTTTTTTCGATCAAGGTGGAAACTGGCAACTTTGTCGTCGAGTAAGGTAATACATCTCAATTTTCATTACTATGGTTAATTTTAAAAGCTCTAGTTTCGGTAAAGGAACTGGAGGAAAATCAGGAAAATTCCTGTTCGACTGTGATGGTTGGATTTTGTTTAAGCGTCATAGCATAAACATAACAAATTCATTTTCCTTTTCCTTATACAATCTGCCTTTTTTTATACTGTTTTTCGCAGCAGAGTTATCGATTATATTACAGAGGCTAATTTTATTACACAGATCACTCAGATTTAATGACAGAAACTCTATTATCATTGTAATTTTGGCAACACCTGGCGAGTATTCGGTGTACAGATTATTGACGAAGTCGCTAGAACAGTCTTCCATTCATTACTTTTGTTTCTGCTCCGTTAAATTTGCCCAATTTTTTTATTAATGAACTCGATTTAACTATAAACAGTGAGTATTCAGGCAGATTGGCAAGCTTCAATGCGATGTGGCAAAAGAGATATACGCCTTTAAAATTCTGTTAATTTTGCGGCTGTAAAAAATTCAAAAAGTATACCCACCAAAAGTTTAATCGATCGTTGCGAAAACGTTATCAATTTCGAAGTAGTTTCTAAAAATACAATAAAGAGGGATTGTTCTTTCAATCTGTATTGGCAAAGGAAGATTGGCTTTGAAGACAGGGTTGTAGTCGAAGACTCAAAAGCAGCTTCTATTAACCAATATGGCGCCGGTCCGAGGCACCCAAAAACCGGCCATGTCGATAATTTCCGAAGTAGGAGGAATTAGAACCTAAAGTTACCTATTCCTTATTAAAGACCTCAAATCAAGTCTACATGCCAATTTTTAGCCAATTCGGTGAGATAGTGTGGCAGCGCCTTTTTAATATAGCTCGAATCTTACAGACAACTGCTCTTAAATCCTTTAAAAAAATTTAACAACTGCAAGGACACTTGAACTACTAAAAAATCTCCATATTTAAGGAGCAAAAAAACTGAAAAAGTTATCTTGATAGTGGTTTACACTAGAAATCAGAATGCCTATGATCCCAGTCATTGAAGTGTTAGTTTTCAGAGAGGTGACTTTTGAATTAAACCATCACACATGGGAGGATGGGAGTTGAGACTGATTGTGTTTTGAGGAAACTAATTTTTTCTGATTTTATGCAAAATTTTTGTGTTGTGGTTTAATTTTATTCTTGGTGCAAGTTTCGGTTTCTGCTTCCTGAGTCACTACCACTTCGTTTTTTGCAGGACTAACGAAGGGTTAGTAATGTAGAAATGGCCAAAATGCCGCCGTTCTCTGCTCGAGTTGTCGCTCACGAACGTCTGAGCGGTAGCATTTGCCGCAATTTGATATTCATTCCTCAACAAAGCTCACTAAAGATCTCCTCACGCTGTTAATATACTGTACCTAAAAAATATCACTTTGTAAAGTGAATGTACTCTTAAACAAGTATTAAGCGGTAATCCTTCGGGGGTAATAGCTTACCGATCGCTTAGAACAGGTTTGACAAACCTAAGAGTTACCGAGGAAAGAGAAGATATTCTTCTTGACAAAAAAAAGATGGTGAAAGTGCGAAATATCAAGAATCCCACGACAAATTGACCCCAAAGTGTCCTTACCTCTTATTGTGCCAAAAGAAAGCGAGTACTAGAAGAAAAATCATAGACACTGTATCTCTTGCACTAGTTCATTTTTTGACGTCTTTGAATAGAAAAACGTCACTTCCACGCAGCCGTGGTTACAGGTATACTGAGAAAACTGGAAAAATATACACGCCGGCATCTCGTGGCTTAAGGTTTTGCCGGATTGAGTTGGAATTGAAAGCAATTCTTTGAAAAAGAGTCGACACTCGGCGTAAATAAGGCATTTTACAGTTCGGTGCGATGCAAAATATTTCAAAAGACTCGTCATGTTTAGTGGCACTTTCGGCTTCCAAATCACAACTAAAGGTGAGTGTTAGAGGTCAGTAGCTCCCCGCCCTGCTTGCCTCCGTCGCCAAAATGGGGACATTTCGATCTGACAACGGCAACGCTAGAGACAACTTTACTGAAAAACTAACTTAGCGTCCTTTCAAACAATAAACACTACTTTTCATTTCCTTACTATGCAGATGGTTGAGCAAGCGCTTCGAGCATTTGCGCAACAGAACTTTGGGGCGGACGCTGAACGGTTCTATCCAGTCCATCAAGGAAACACGCAAGAAGTTCAAATACTTGCACTTATGGCAAAAAAACCAAGAAGTGTTTTCCTTCGTCCGTTCAAAACCAATTCTCTCGTCCTCCTTGCTGGATTAGAGACTTACATGAATCGAAGTAAAAAAGAAGAATATCAGAATGTTGTGGACAGGGAAATTAAAAGAGATGACGTCGAAGTTACCCTGGAACCGGACGAGGACAATGAGAACGATGAAGGGGATGACGCGGCAACTGGCAGGTAAGATAATTGAATCATTCCTTCCTAAACTTTTTGCCCCGTCTGAAACTTTTTCTGGTCACCGTTTTGATCCTGGATAATGCATATAGTTCAGATACAAGTAATTACTCACTGGCAGAACAGCCTTGACTTATACTTGGAGGTTAATACTAATAATTTCAGTGATAACAATATACATAAATAAAATAATCTCCCTGCTGGAGTGATGGGCATATGTAATGCCAGGATATCTCCAAAGGTCTAAGATTTAAATATATAAGAAGAAAGAGGGTAATCTTACGTACCTTGTTTTAGCAGTCTATCGCCGGATCACCAGGCTTATTTTGCTTGTTCAACGGAATAAGAGGGAATGACAAGTTCATCAGTTTTTTCATAACTGTCACGTGTTTACCCTCTGTAAATAAAGGCGTTTCCTTACCTTACCTTACCTAGTGTTGTAGTTTTTCGGCGGCGGAGCCACGTGAAGATTGAAAAAATCAAACTGATTTTCCCTTACGGCTTGGCCACTCTCATCGTGTGAAAAAACTACCCCGGCCCAATAGTCCCGTGTTATCGCACGTATACTACAACCTTACAATATACGTGTCGCGCACAAACCTATAACAACTTTACCACGACTTGTTGCTAATGTCAAGGACAAAACAAACCGAAGGACAGACAGGGAGCTGTACACAAGATCAAATGCTGCGACTGCCACGCCGCTTACATCGGTGAAGCCGGCAGAAACATTAGCACCCCGGGATTAGCACGCGATTGACGACCGAAAACAAACGAACATCAATAAATGATGACGTCAACAATCACATTGATTTACACCATTTACAGACGATACATCAAATCGACTAGGACTCTACCACATGTATTACGTATTATACAGACTACTATCAACGACTCACTTTAGAAAGTTGGTTTACTAACTTAGAAAAAACGCCACTGAATCGAAGTCAACAGTTACCAGCACCGTATAAACGACTTATGGACGGACTCAAGCAAAACTAACTACGAGAGAATGACTGGACAACCGACAATTTGAATAACGATAAAAGACTGTTTAACTGTGACAATAGAGGGATCGAAACGCGCCAATGACATTACGAGTCTTCATAGCCAATAACATCATGGCGTAACTGACAGACGACCAACAACATTGCGACTTAATTGACCAATCAGGTCAGTTGTAGAAGACCTAAATGTAATAAACGACCCTAAATGTAATGAAGTCCTAAATGCAATAACATTTTGTCCTAAATGTAATAAAATCCTAAGTGTAATAAACTCTTCAGTTGCAAATTACAGTAATTACTCAAAGAAGCATCGCATTTGGGGGGAGATTTAATAAGCGCCGCGGCGCTTACTCGCGTAAATACGGTACTAAGAGGTATTACTATGGAAATAAGCGGCGCATTTTTGGAGAAAAAATTAATAAGCTTCGTTTTTTTCCTAATGCACTGTGTAACTTGACGTTTACAAATAAATTGCTTGTAAAGGGACAAAATAAAAAAAAAGCTTTAAGCCTTAAAAAGTTTTTCATACTTCATTTTTGTTAAAGAAATTTACTGCAAAAACCGTGGACGAAGATCCTGTTGCTTGTCAACGTTGGATCTCTAGAAAAGAGATCTAATTGTGCAGCTAAAATATTAAGAACAAAAAACGAGAAGTCTAAGGGCCTGTCCACATGGAGGTGGGGGACCCCAGGTAGGTGAGGTAACCCGCTTTGGTAGGTAATTCAACCCGCCTGTACATATAATCTCTCATTTTAATTTGATCACGTTTACGTGATAGGTGGGGTGTCCCCCACCTCCATGTAAACAGCTGATAACAACGTTTATAAATAACTAAGATAGTACGCGCGCGCTCTGATAAACCGAGAGATGTGTTTGCATGAGAGCATGTGAACATGTGTGAAAATCAAGATGTTTTGCTCTTCGCGCGCTAATCACACAGTTGAAAACTCGACAAATTTACTTTGTTTACCCAATCCCTCGTCGGATGAAACTTGGAAAATCTTTACAAACATGCTGTGCCAATTTTCTTTCGCTTAAGCTGACATTTTAAGCGAGAAAAACCCTTGTTTGGAAAGCATCTTTATTGCAAAACAAGAACTGATAAGCTGTACAAGACTTCGCGACTTCTCTTTTAATCAGTAACCTAAACAAAGAGTTCTTTTCTCTCGGGAAAGTTATTTTATAAAAGCAATAGACAACTTTTTTCCTGTGTTTGCATAGCCTGATATAAACACTCGAGGGGTTGCGAGAATCTTGACAGTTATGCAAACCCGAGAAGAAAAATACTGTTACTTTGTCGTTTACAAGCAATTTATTTGTAAACGTTTAGTTTCATAGTGCGTAAGGAAATGTACCGAACTTACGCGAATTAGCGCCGCGGCGCTTATTGTTTTTCTTAAAAAATGCGGCGCTCATTTAAGAGCGGTGCTTAATACCACAGTAATACCGCTTAGTACCGTATTTACACGAATACTAATTAACTCCCCCTCTTAAATGCGGCGCTTATTTGAGGGCGACACTTATTCGAGTCTGATTACTGTAATTGGCAACTTAAGAGTTTATTACATTTAGGGCAAGTTGTTATTACATTTAGGACAAAATGTTATTACATTCAGGGCTTTATTGCATTTAGGTTCGTTTATTACATTTAGGCCTTCTACATCAATAACCAGAGTTACCATCAACTGACGTGATACAATTCACTTTGATTCTGAAGATGACTGCCGCCTGGGTTGTGAAAACGTCAGTCACTGTCAACAACAGTCCTATTCAGGACTACGTTCACCCGGACGTTTGTAGAAGGCCTAAATGTAATAAACGGTCCTAAATGTAATAACATTTTGTCCTAAATGTAATAACAATTTGCCCTAAATGTAATAAACTCTCAAGCTGCCAATTACAGTAATTACTAGAATAAGCCCTGCCCTCAAATAAGCGCCGCATTTGGAGGAGGTGGGAGAGTAAATTAGCGCCGCGGCGCTTATTCGAGTAAATACGGCACTAAGCGGTATAGAGTACTAAAGTGTGACGTCATAAAAATGAAATTTCTGAAATTATGGGATTTGTCAGGATATTCTGAAAGAACAATGTCCAAGAGGCCTACTTGCCAAAAATGAGCATTTGGGGGCAAATTGTCTCTGAGATCGTAGCCCAGTTATGCTTACAAAACTCCATACAAACCCTTCCAAATTTTTTTTGGGTCGACCCAAAAAAAAATTAGAAGGGTTTGTATGGAGTTTTCTGAGTATAACTGGGCTACGATCTCAGAGACAATTTACCGCGAAATGCTCATTTTTGGCAAGTAGGCCTCTTGGACATTGTTCTTTCAGAATATCCTGACAAATCCCATAATTTCAGAAATTTCATTTTTATGACGTCATCACTTTAGTACTCTATTGCTATGGTATTAAGCTCCGCTCTCAAATAAGCGTCGCATTTTTGGAGAAAAAAGTTAATAAGCGCCGCGGCGCTAATTCGCGTAAATTCGGTACATTTCCTTATGCACTATGAAACTTAACGTTTACAAATAGATTGCTTGTAAACGGCAAAGTAACAGTATTTTTCTCAAAAAAGCAATATTTAAGCGATAGAAAACTTTTTTCCTGTGTTTGAATAGCCTGATATAAACACTCGAGGGGTTGGGAGAATTCGAGATAGTTATGCAAACCCTCGACGTCGTCTCAGGTTTGCATAACTGTCAAGATCGAATAAAGAATAAAGTGCTAGATGTAATAACATTTTGCCCTAAATGTAATAAACTCTTAAGATACCAATTACTGTATTTATGCGAATAAGCATCTCTCTAAAACAAGCGCAGCAATTGGGATAAAAAGTTAATAAGCGCCGCTGCGCTTATTCGCGCGCGTAAAGACGGTACATTACCAATTACCATATTTACACGCATAAGGGCCGCCCTCAAACAAGCGCCACCATTGGGAGAAAAAAGTAAATGAGCGCCGAGGCCCTTATTCGAGGAAAATAGTAGTAATATATTTCCTTAATATGCAACATTGAACTTCACGTTTATGAATAAATTTCTACAAAGCGACACAACAGTTTCTTGTCTATTAAGTATACTTATTCATTCAGTCATTCATTCATTCAATCATTTTATTGGTTAATCCATATTGTTTACAATTATGTAAAACATAACAAGTAACAAAAATGAACTGTTGTACCTTTCCACAACGGCCACCTTGGGGACAGGAAGAAAGTGGCCGCGGGGAAAGTAGGGGTGAGATACGACAATTTTTTCAGGGTGCAGTAATACAGGTAAACTGATCAATGCTATATAATAAGAATATTTTAAAAATAACTTTTAATTAACGAATCTAGACTTTCTTGAAAACTATGTTATTATTAAGTCAGGAGCCTGTTGCGAATAAGCATTCCAACATCAAAAACAATTCCGTTGATTCCTATATAGCAAGGCTTCTTATTTCAGAAGTTCTTTTCAATTCTTCTTCTATTTCCTCTTCTGCCTTGTCACTGTTGTCATCTTTTCTCAACAGCAACAAACGCAAACGAAGGTAGGGCTTCCTTAAAACCTATGTAATGACACAAGGTCAACATCATATCTGTATAAAAGCATTAACAGCTTCTTTTGATTCTCTTACAGTGAGACTTACAGTGGAGCTCGTTAATGTTGCTTTTCCTTTCATTTCCTTTTTTTTCCTATTTTTCCTATTTTTTTTCACAAAAAAAACTATATCACAAATGATCAAACATTAGCAACAAAAAACTAACAGTAACTTTTCTGCAATGAGGTGTTTTAGGCAGTCATATTCTTTGTTTGTTTGCTTTAGTTTTCATGTCCCTCCATCTCATCTCTTTTTCCAAAAAATTCTTTTGATGATATACCAACCGTACTCTCCTATTTCAATGTCCAACCAGGCATTTGCCCATTTTGGGTTGGAAATAATCCGTCGTAGCTCGATCACCAGGCCGCTTGAGGGTCCATATTCCTTGATGATCCTACGCACACTGATTACATGATATTCTTCACCACGGGGGATATAAACCTTTGGCAACATTCGAGTTAGGTTTTGCGCCACCGCCCTAAATCTTGAATTCACGCCACGTAACCTCTGGTACGCATGGCATGCGTTACCAGCAAATAGAACGGCTGATGACATCAAAATGATTTTGAAGATTTTTTCTAACACTTCATTGGGAAGGTGTTCAATGTTACTACTTCTAATTTTGGGTGCCAGAAAGCCAACTTCTTCATCCGGGACAAACTGAAGGGCCATTTTTTCCTCTCCATCATCAGTTATCTCATTGATGTCCTCATTTTGATCTTTTCGGTCTGTCTGATCACTATCCCTAATCTCAACATCTCTTAAGTCATCCTGACCATTTCTGATTTCAGTATCGTGGTTTGATCTACCTTCTTTTCCTCTGTCATCAACATTGAACGCATCATCAATTTCAGCACCTTCAATGTTATTACTGTCCGTTTCTCCTGCAGCAATGTCACTGCTGAAGTCTTCCGGAATACTTCCTCCAATCTCGTTCTCACAATTGTCGTTATCAGTCATAACTTGTTCCAAGCTCACGTAATGTTCTCCTTCATTCTCGTTACTTTGCCGTTTACAAGCAATTTATTTGTAAACGTTAAGTTTCACAGTGCATAAGGAACTGTACCGAGTTTACGCGAATTATCGCCGCGGCGCTTATTAACTTTTTTCTCCAAAAATGCAGCGCTTATTTGAGAGCGGAACTTGATACCATAGCAATACCGCTTAGTAACGTATTTACTCGAATAAGCGCCGCGGCGCCACATGCGGCGCTTATTTGAGGGCTGGGCTTATTCGAGTAATTACTGTAGTTGGCAGCTTGAGTTTATTACATTTAGGGCAAATTGTTATTACATTTAGGACTTTATTACATTTAGGACAAAATGTTATTACATTTAGGACTTTATTACATTTAGGACCGTTTATTACATTTAGGCCTTCTACAACGTTTATATACTCAACCTACTTATGCATTCTGTTTGGCTCTTCCTTTGTTTTTTGTTTTTTGTTTTTTGTTTTCTTAAGTGGAGATAGATTCAGATCTGTGCTGGTACTAGCCTACTCGAGCCTACTCCACAGTCATCACCGTCCTGTTTGGAAGAACGAGTGGGAGAATGGGGAAAGAACGGGCGGGGGACTGGTAACTGACAGCACGTCTTCCTCTTTCATTTCTACTTTTCTCATTCTCAGACTCCTCACGGTCAGTGTGACCGTTCTTTTCAAACAAAAGCGTGTGTGTTGATGGTGTCTGATGGAGATGACAATAAGAAATTGAAACCAGATATTTAGTTTACAATGGCCTCGGGGAGACTCCCATATAAAAGTAAAGGGGATGCTCGTTGGAACACTAAAATGAAACCCCTAAGGGAGACCAATGTGGGTGTGGCTTACACTGAGCTCAAAAGGAGACCATAAAGATGTTATGTTAAAGATATTAACATAGAATGCGTGTATCTACAAAAAGATTTCAAAATCATTGTCATAGATCTGTAAATTCCTTTATGCACAGCCAAGCGATACCTGAATGGGCAAATGTTGTGACTTTCCGTCCCAAATACACTAAGTGGGGCCAAAATTTGCAAGTTACACCCCTAAGCAAGACGACAAGCATTTTCGTCTCATATATACGGGAGTTCCCTCCCGGAATAATGTCACTGTTTTGCTCTATCTGATTTAGAGAAGTTGAAGCTGAGTTTCAAGTAGGAGCGTGTGCGAATGCGAGGGTTAAAGTAAATGAAGAAATTGGAAACCTGGAATTGGGGAAGATACACAAAGTGTACGTACAAGACCCGGGGTTGCGTGATATATTAAAGTTAATAGAACTGGACAGCGACAAAGTCAAAGATATCCAAGGTCACAAACTTCGTTTGATAACTTCAGTAGTTTACAGTGAGCGGTTGAAACTTAGAGGCAAGAGATGTACTGAGGTAATGAAAAATAGATGATTATTTACTTGCCTTTCAAGACCACCTTATACTGCTTAATGGCCGAGGGGCCACTAGATTGCGCCTAAAGTGCCAAGAACATCTAAAAGTGAAGCAAACCGGTGTATAACGCACTCCACTTTACTCTCTTATGTTCTTGGCCTTTTTTTTAACTGTCGGTTTCTGTTGTATTGACATATTTTGAAGGCGTTAATGTGCTATAATAAGCACTTTAAAAAAAACAGCCCTACCTCCCTACAACGGCAAACCAACCTCTCCACTACGGCTACTAAGCTGGTCGTTGTATACATGTATCGACTGTATTTGCTCATGTGTCTGGCAGTGTCGAGGGAATGACTTATGGTATCGTATGTCGAGAGAATGTTGAAGCCACTTAAAGTGAGGTCCAAGAAAAGTGTTTGCTCCGTTAAGTTCTAAATCACACTTTCCGCTGTATAAATAAGAATAAGGAAAGCGTTGGCTGTTCAATGCAACGTGACTTTCGGTAGCACTTTATTTTATGCTTCGGAACAAGGATAAAGCCTTACTCTTTTTTTAATAAGAATGTGGTTCTTCCTGCCCACTGAATGTTCTTACTTTTCTGCCATCTTAGGCTGAAAATATTCTTGTGTTATTCTTAAATTATAACTTATGACTTTTCTGTCTAAGAATATATTGGGGTATCAATTAAGTTGGTGCACGTTTTTTCGTTTTGTTGGCTTGTTTTGCCGTTTAGGAAAAGGAATAAGTTGAAAACATATAGCTGTATTGTATTTACAGATTTACAACACACAAAATTATATCTTTTTCAAAATCTCAGCTTGGGGTTTATTCTTAAAATATTCTTAAAATTTCGCAAATTTCGGCCTCGATATTCTTATAAATTTAAATAAATTCTTATAGAAAAAAGGAGTGTATCCGGGCTGAAGGTCCCCGGCTGACTTGCACTTAGGCTATAAATTCCAATTTCCTTTTATTACCGGCCAAAAGGAGGGGTCCTCTAGAGATACTAAGTGTAGATTGCAAAACAGTCGGTTTTTCCTCAAAATCGTTTTTATGTAGCGTCAGCCTCAAACGTGCAAGGCGCGCGACCCTGCACGCCCGTAGGCTCTGCGTTATAAGCCTCGCTCCAGACCTTTTGTTTGACTGTTCGCGGACTGCTTAGTAGTCTATACTAAGTATATCATGCAGTAAACTTGTATCTCTCTTGGTTATTTAGTGCATAGTTCTGTTTAACCATTTTTTAATCATTATCCACTTGCAGGTTGTGGTAGATGGAGGAGTCATTTTGCCAAACAGCTTCATTGCTCGATTGACTGGACGCTTGAAAGCAAAGTACACTTTTCCAAAGCTGGCGATAAGAAAAACACATGGCCCAGTTCTATTTAAGTGCTGCAAAGTGGTTCTCAACGAGATGGCTAATAAATTGCAACTTGCAGTTGGGGAACTTGTTGGTGCTGGCATCCAAAGAGGTGATCATGACGATGATGATGATGATGAAGAATACGAAAATACAGCAGTACATCTGGATGAGGACGAGCAGAGCGATTTGGAAGGTAAAAGGATAAAATTGTTGTACACCCTATTTTCTATAGTAAGGCGGGTTTACACGGGAAATGTAAGAGAAGAGAACGAAGAGTTATTATATAGGTTTAACCCAAAACGCGCGTGGCCAGAAAACGTCCACAATTTAAGAGCGATTTATTGAAGCTTAGTCGCTGTAAATTCTACTATGACCGAAATGTTTTGTATTCGTGTGGTCCAAGTTATCTTTGCTTTCATTTTTTTATTATTATTTTTGCTTTATTTCTTTAAGCGTTAATACGCATATAGTTGTAAAATATTTAAATCGAAAACTTAACCACATAACATGTATATATTTTCTTCCTTTTCGGAAGAGTTCGGAGATGAAAAGAATCTGGAGACAATTAAGAACTCAGTTTTGATACCAACCAAGAACAGAGAGGAGCGAAAATTGCGGATTAACAATTACCTCAACTGGGTAAGGAAAATCACAAATGAGTGCAGATACGACCCTAGGCTGGTCACTTTCGTATTCGGCCTAAACGGGTGTTTGCCACTGAATAGGCGGAAGTGCGAAGCGTGCGCGAGCGGAGCCCCATAGCTAAGAAAATTTGGTTATCCGACTGTCCGTCCGCACCACAGAGAAACCAATGTGAAATCTCACACTTTCTAGCTAGTGTGGGAGCTTGTAAACTGATATTGAACATCCATTGTATGATCAATTGAAAGCTGTCAAGCACGGTATCCGCTTACTGGTAGGCTGATTTAGCAACAGAACGGGAACGTCATTTGAAGGCGGGAAAGCGCGCGGAAAGGACTAAACTCGACTTCCGGTATCCAATTTGCCGCTCTGTCATTGGTCAAGCCAGTTGTTTGATTTTCGCGCGCAGTCGTCAACAGACTTTCCCGTTCTGTTGCTAAATCAGCCTAGTATCACATGAACGTATCGAGGTTGTGTGTTTCTTTAAATTTAACCGCTGACAAGTTATTAGTTTTCAACTGATGGCAGGCTCAACTACGAGTAGGTTTTTTTTGTAAGTTTATTTCTTTAAGTAAATTATGAATTTATTACTGGGAGTTTCGCTTGTAGCCTTGGATAAATCTATATATTAGGGTCTTGAGTCTCATATAGGATATCAATTTAACTATTTAGAATCTTCAACAAGGTATCTTTAGGGGCTTAATACCTTAAAAGTGTGTAAAAGTTGGAGACTGCCGGTAAACGTGTGTCAACGTCGTTACTTAAGCTCTCTCACGCTTGACCGGGTTGACCATACTGAGTGAGCCAGCCCAAGAGAGATGTTTATCCTCTCTTGGCGAGCCAAAGTGTTTAAAAAGAGAAATGCTAAGAGGGGAGGGAACTCTACCATAGGAAAAGGGTGGCCCGGCTAGGTGAGTCAACCTTCTTGCCGAGCCAACTTTTTGTTTCTCGTGTAAATGGTTCGCTAAGTTTTGAAAGGAAATGTAGGAAGGTTAGCTCGCCATGGTAGCTCGGATAGGCGAGTGACACTCTAACCGGGGCCATCTTTTCTCCTCATAAACGGGGCCACAGCCCGCCGACTCCGTTTGCGTGATTTGGTCTCGTAGCACTCGAGGTATCACGAGAAGAGGCAGAGTACTCGGCGGCAGCATATTCTACAGCTCAGAACGTTCACTTACATGTTTTTGTTTAAAACAGTCCTGGTCAGCATTTTCACTCTGGGCATTGAATCAAACCTTTCATTTATTCATCTATAGCTTGAAAAAGCCTTGACAGAGAAGGAGACGAAGATATCAGTCGACGAACCTCTTGACGAAGCTGACTGCTCATTCCTTCGAAGCGTTTATGTCACTGCGTACCCCAAAGACCGAACAGTGGATCTGAAGGGCATTGAAATGGAAAAGATTCAGGGATATGCAATTGTTTTTAAGCTTCTTGCAGGTGAGACGGAGTGCTTAACATAGAAGGTAGTAAGATTTGCAGTGCTGGATCCTGACCTTGAGATAAGAAGGGGGGGCTCGGTTATCCAGACCCTTAGATAAAGGGGGGGGGCCGTCTCCCAGAATAATTTTTTCGGCCCTTAGGGCCTGAGTTTGGTCCAAACATAAGGGGGGGCAGGCCCCCCGGGCCCCTCCTTTGGATCCGCCACTGATTTGTTTGTGGCAGGGCTTTTTTTTTTTTGGAATGTGAAAAAGAGGGAGAGACCCCCCGGGGGAGAGGGTGACAAGTCTATCATGCAAAAAGGAACTCTTGTCTTCTCGGAGACGACGGCAAAGTCTATTTCTTTTTTATTAACGGTTCATTTCATCACGGTTAACCAAGTCTTTCGTCAGGACAGACGTAATGTATGTTCTGGATTATGTTACAATAAGGTGAAACAATTTTTAAAATGAATCAATGTTTAAAGCTTGGAGAAGAGCTACGGCTATAACGCGAAAGTTGGTGTGAGAAAGCAAGAACAGCAATATCACTTCAGTGCCACATTCTACATTCCTACGCTGAGAATAGACTTCCTGCACGTGGGTCTAGCTACAAAAATCTACATTTTGGGGAGATATTTAGTTGGAGAGATTTTTACAGGTTTTGGTAAATGTTTTCAAGGCTTTTTGTTAAGTTAGAAAATAGCTTGAAACCATCGCCCAGAATGCTACTGTCTTTTGCGACATGTACTTACAGTGCGCAGTTTCTCAATGTGCGGCATAATAACTGAATAATGACATAATAACTAAATTTGGCGCTCGGAGTGCGCTTAAAGTTCCCGGATATGTCGCGTGATTCTGGGCGATGCTTGATACGTCTCATCGTAAGTAGCCCTGAAGCCTTTGTTTGCAAAGTTTTACTTGTACTGTAAAGAAATCCTATTCATTCATTGGTTTCTCACAGGCAATATTTTAATTTTCCTCAAAACGAAAAACAGGTTTGTCTGACAACGACTGGGAAGAAGTGGAGAAGGCCTGGGCTGAGTCAAATGTTGACAACTTGCTGCAGGAGTCTGGGCAAGAGCATTGTCAAGCCGAATCCTGAGTTTAAATTGTAAAGGTTGATTTCTAGTTAAATTGTAAAATTGTTTAAATTGTAAACGTTAATTTCTAGTTAAGACTTTAATATATCAGTTTAATTATGAACGTTTTGCTGTATAGACATCTGCATAGGATTTCCGACTGGCATCGTTCAAAAATGGCAGAAGCAGTTGAAGATAGAACTCGAATAACCTGGGTACTTGAGGTTTCTTTCCTAGTGTGGCGGGAGGCTTCGGTGTCGGGCCGCAGCGACCCATCTACGGCCGAAGCCACGAGCGGCAAAGCCGAGAGTTTTTGGCGCGAGTCAATAAGGTTACGTCCACACGAATCCGGATATTTTTGAAACCGAATACTTTTTTATGCGAATTGGCCTTCGGTCTACACGAAACCAGTGAATCCGCTCACCGGAACCGAATTATCATTAAACCGCTCTACAGTGGCGTTTTTTGAGGCTCCGTCCACACGGATCCGGATATAACAACAACAACGAGCTTTATTTGCATGACCATACAAGCACATACAGTATGGCAAAAGCTATTTTAGGAATTCGCGTGGACACGGCCTAAAAGACTCGACCGAAACCGGAAACCGCTCATCCGCATGAAAAGTCTCTGGCACCCAGGATAGTGGTTGAGAGAATATCGCCTTGAAAACTCTCGAACTGCGATCTGCTTTTTTCTTAGCAAGACCTATCGGTTCAATGTAATCTGAGCAAAGCTGATTATTAAAGTCACAGGAATACTAGCTTCTTAAAGTACAAAAACTCGCGCTTCCGGTAATCCTATGAGAAGTCATTGCTCAACGTACCTCTTGTCCTTATTTTTTCTCTTTCTCTTGTGGTTTAAAAGGGGAAAACCTTAATTCAAATTGTTTAGCTGCTATTTAGTTTAATTTGAAATATTCTTTTTACAAAAGAGTTTCGTAAACTTGATAAGGCAATTCCTAAAAATACTGGGACAACCTAAAAAGATAAATTATTTTACATACCACAAAAAAGGGAAATCGAATGTCAATTCACTGACAATTTTCAGGAGTACCGTGCATATTTCATTATTCATTCAAAACATATTTATCTCTGTATAAAGTTACGGTCTTGTTCCCTGGCATTTTCATAATGTGAAGGGAATTTTTTCGTGGGAAGATAATCTTCATACAGCAGTCGTCATGCTTCGAGTGGTATGTTTGTAATTTTGTCTACTCCTTTTTTAAGAAAGTAATGCGTTCCTTTTTCAGTTTTATATCATTGCGATTGAGGTCGATCGCAAATTAACAGCAGACGAATACCAAATTTGGTCAAGTTAGCTAATTATGAAGAATTAGCCTGGGGATTTAGGCCAATCAGAAACGAATGAATATTATGGATGAACAATGACATTTTTTTTTTGTCTATGGGCCATTCCCGAGTTGCACCAAGCCTCTGTTTCAAAGCGAGGCTAAGTGGGAAGCTTTTGACATGAAAATAATTTCGTTTTCTCATGCAAATAAAACTCATTATAACAAGAAAGGTTTTGCACTTAGCCTCGTTCTCAAACTAGGAGAGTTTTGTGGAACTTGAGAATGGCCTATTTCAAGTTGTGCTAGGACCGTAATGTAAGTGCAGCTGCCTTTCTCTGCAATTTTTGGCTTATTATGTGTAATGTTTAGAACTTTCATGTTGTATGGATTGGAGAAATTAAATATATAAAAGTTAAATAAAGGAAAGAGGAACTGATTGTTGGACCATCGTACTGTCATTTAGTGGTCTTTAGTCTTTGACGGACGTTTATCTAAAGGTGACAGTTTGTTGTAAAAGGACCGGGTATCATTCTGGCGTGGTGCACCGGCAGATTAAATACACGACCTGTTTTTCCGCGCTTTTCGCGATCCTGGGACGTGGCCCTATTTAAGGATGGCCAGGAAACATGGCACTAGTGAAACAATCACAGAGTTAAGTGTGATAAGTGAACAAAATACTTAGGTGTGTACTTAATTAATGGAGAAGATTTGCTCCAAGGCAAGTCGTCTTATAAGTGGTCTCAGGCAGGCTCGCAATTTTGCTTCTCAAGTTGCTCCCGCCTCGCGTCTTTTAAAACGTTTCGTTTGCAAATGTTGTTCTTTTTAATAATTGAGCAATTTCTTGCGAGCTGATTGGTTCATTTTTATTATTGAGGTTACAGATACAAAACAATTCAATAATCCCCGTGTAAAATGGAGGAACGTTGTGATTTTCCTATAATTAGGAGAGCTTCGAGTTCATCACTGTTATTCTACAGAAAAGTGCAAACCCCGTTAAAAAATAAGCATGTATTTATTTATTTGTTTATTTATTTAGTTGCTTAGTTGCTTAGTTAGTTAGTTAGTCAGACAACCAGTTATTTAGGTAATGGGTTAGTTAGTCCCTCAGTTGGTTAGTTGGTTAGTTAATAGGTTAGTCAGTAAGTCAGTCAGTCATTCAGTCAGTCAGTGAGTTAGTTAGTTAGTTGATTAATGGGTTAGCTAGTCAGTCAGTCAGTCATTCAGTCAGTCAGCGAGTTAGTTAGTTAGTTGATTAATGGGTTAGCTAGTCAGTCAGTCATTCAGTCAGTCAGCGAGTTAGTTAGTTAGTTGATTAATGGGTTAGCTAGTCAGTCAGTCAGTCATTCAGTCAGTCAGCGAGTTAGTTAGTTAGTTGATTAATGGGTTAGCTAGTCAGTCAGTCATTCAGTCAGTCAGCGAGTTAGTTAGTTAGTTGATTAATGGGTTAGCTAGTCAGTCAGTCAGTCATTCAGTCAGTCAGCGAGTTAGTTAGTTAGTTGATTAATGGGTTAGCTAGTCAGTCAGTCAGTCATTCAGTCAGTCAGTGAGTTAGTTAGTTAGTTAATGGGTTAGTTAGTCAGTCAGTCGTTTGGTTGGTTGGTTAGTTATTAGGATTTCGTCTATGATACGATTTCCCAGATGGAGAACTTGGGTAATGATTCCAAAAAAAAGACAAAAAGCCGCGAAGGAGCAGTCCCCGGCAAATAAATCAAGGATGACATACAAGCTCAATGGCGAATCGAAAATGAATTGTCTTCTTCCTTTTTAATGTCCCCCTTACTATAGTCTGAAATGTCATAAGTCTCCTCCACCCTCTAACCCGGAGTAGGGGGAGAGACGCGACAGGGGTTAATCCTGACAAGTAAGGGGTTGATCCTGTCCGGCGCCTGGTCTTTCCCAGGCCTGAGTGATTCCCCATGTGTTATTACCACGTCATGAAAAAAATACCCAGGGTAGAATATTTCACTATTTCATACCATGAGAAAGTTTCTTACGAAAGGCCCATTCTGTTGGGGGCGTTTCCCAAGGTCGACTGCCATATATGGGCTATATAAGTATGTGCCGCTGTGAAGGGTATGGTTTTCAAGCAGTTTACTCTGGGATAGCGTATATAAATCAGAGAGTTTAGGTCTAGAATAGGGTATCATTTCCCAGGAAAATGATCAATTGGTTGAAGATTTTATATAATTTAGTCTAGACTAGGGAAACCGGGAATTGCCACTCAAAAATATAAAAAAATCAGGTCGGCAAGATCTTTAGTACGTCATCACCCAAAGCATTTACTGGAATAAATAGAAATGTTGTTGTTCTTGGCACCCTTGTCTAAATAAGATAAATACAAGTTGACAGGTGTGCTTGATAACCTTCTCCCCATCTGAGGGAGTTGTCCTATCTGGGTACTAAAGTTGAGGGTGTTATCCTAAACAGGGTATGGGTTTCAAACCCTCAGCGGCTCACCTACACCCAAATATTGGTCGAGTACCCCTCCCACCCCCACCCCCCCCCCCCCAAACCGGGTTGCTATCCTATAAGCAAGCTTCGAATTAACTGAGCCATAATTACACAATGGTTGACTGTATTTGTACCCTCTTTGTAAACGTAACAATCATTTTTTTACTGGGAAGTTCAGTAATAATAATCCAGATGGCCAAAACTTCCATATTTTGGCCATTCTTATTCTGAAGTATCCACCTTATTCTGAGCTATCCAAACAGATACTTTGCTATGAATATAAAGCTTTACACGGCAGTCGTGGTAGTGGTACTGTAATTAAACAGACATTGTTTGCTCCTTGCACTAAATTCTTACAAAGAACGTGAAAAACAACTAACCTCTATGTAGGCTTTGATCCATATTTTGGGGTAACCATTCTCATCTCAGCCTTTTCAGTCTTTGTATACTTAGTCTTTCAACACAACAAGGTCGTAAAGAGTCGGAGCGATTTGCCGAAAAATAATTTTATTCAGTTCCAGTCTCCGAGCGGATACCTGATTTTGGAGTATCCATTCTAGTCACGACCGTGGGGAAAGTGTGGGTGATTTGGTTTGGTTAAGAATGTTCCCTGTCATATAACGGTGTAAGTTTTTTTCCCAGTATTATACGCCAGAAGAGACTTTTTTTTTTTCAGTGCAGATATTTTTTCCCTTGGAAATCATTCTGCAGGATAGTTTTTCTTGAAAAACCCAGCATTAAATCTACAAAACAACTCTTTAGAATTCAATTTTTAAAGAGACTGTCTATACTGATAACTGCAATTTAATTCAAAGTAATTCATTTAGTTGACGAAAATCGCGTTCCTTGACTTGTTTATCTTCACTCAGCCCAGGCCTTGTCGACTTTATCCCAGTCCGTGTCAGACAAACCTAATTTTCAAAAAGAATTAAATATTAAATATTTAACGTGAAAAGGCAATAGCATGGAAAACTTTTATTATTTAATGAAATGACGAGTTTTGTGTTCCTTAGTCTTTTAGTTTTTGTATCGGTAGACACAACTTCAAATTTCGTTGTCTTAAATCCTTTACAGCACTTGTCACAGTTGGAAAGCGCTGAAAAGTGACCACCAAAGATCACCAAAGTGTTTATAGTAAATCACACAGTGTAGCTACGTTAAACCCAGGTTGTCCAACCATCCTGCTCTTGTCGTGAGTGCCCCGATTTTGCTTGAAAACTCCGACGGGAATAGGAAGAAACCCGATTTTGACATCAGTTCTGATATTTTCATCCAATTCTTATGATACTTATACAAGAACTCCAAACAGAGTACACTTTTATAGTTTCAGTTAAAACTGATATAGAAAACTTACGAAACCTAACCGCAAGAAATTAATTAAAAACAAAATCTGCAAGTACTTGTACGCCAAGCCACGCAAAGCTAATAAAGGATTTGTGATTGTGTCCGCTATCTTGATGGTCAATTATTACAGAAAACAAGCCACAGATAAATGACGATCGATTTGCCGACTATTTTTAATAGAGAATTTGTCCTCTACGAATACAGAAGAAGCCTTTCAAATCATCAAAATTTCAAATTTTCTGAGGAAGCATGTCCCATACCTCCCACCCTAGAGGCTCAGACCTTTGACGCTCGCGTTTTTCGGCTGTGGTTAAACTGAATATCCCGAAGTTTTATACTTAAAAGGTTGCACAGCCTGTAAACCAGATCAACTTTGAAATAGCTTTGGAAATTTCTCCTAACACCTCTTTATCATCAGGCTGCATTTTTCCATGTACACTCATATACTAAGGCACTTTCACTTCTGCCCTTCCCCGCTGTCACAGTGATATGGGCATCCCCGCGTTTTGGGCATGAAAGAAGAAAGAAGAAGAAAAGAGTAAAAATAATGACGAATAAAATTTCATAACCCTACCAGGACAATTATTCTCGATCCTGTGAGCTCGCATGCACAGAAGACTCAAAAGGATTACCTGATTCGTTCGACGTTGTCGAAAGCGATCTTTGAAAAGTTCCGTTTGCTTTCGGTGTTAAGGACGTTAAGCAATCATTTCCAGACAACGAAAGCTTTCTTTTAGGAGTCCTCCCCAAACTACAGAAATGAAGAAGCAAGAAAAAAAAGGTCGCTAACGAGGATGTTTTGTTTGCGAGCGCATAATAAGGAAAGTTAGAAACCGTTCGATAATAATCTACAACAAATGCCGCCATTTGTGTTCAAAACAAAAGAAGAAATACAAGCTTACCTGTTCTCCAAATTCTTTGCTAGTTCTGTTACTGGAGAAAGTACGGTGCTAGGAGCAGTATCTAGGGTATTTTTCCTCAATGGAAGTTGAACTTCTAAACCGTCGAGGTAGCTGCCAGCTCTCGGTTTCATCCCGGCCCGGCCATATTAGAAATTGACAGTCTACGAAGGGTTGAAACGAACTCTTATCACGCGACTTTCACGCGAAAGTAACGGCTACTGGTGCCTGAAGGAATGCCGAAGAGAGGTATTTAGGAAAGAGGGTGATTCTAATCTACATTCGGTTTCTATAAAAGTAAAGAAAAAGAAAGCTGGCGAATGAAAGCGCTATACTTCGGTGCAACCGAGGCCTTTTCAAACTTCCCCCGCATTAGCCTGAAATTCATCCGATTGCTTCGAGTCGTTTTCTCCTCTCAACAACTGAGGGAGTAATAACTACTCGAAGTAATCGGATGAAATTCAGGCTACCCCCGCATTGCATGGTGAAAACATTTGCATGTAACCAGCCAATCAGAATGCTTTGTTGTTGGTTTCCTGGGAATCTCGTTTTCGATTTTCCCGCTTCCTTTTACTTCCGGTTGTACTGGCGTCCAATATGACCTTTGTCCGACCACTCAGTTTGAAAATGAAATAGGCTTTTTCCAAGAGTTTTTGCTGAAAAATTATCTCCTTCGTGCATCCTATGATCTGGCTAGATAGTTTTTTATTAAAAGTGAAATTCTCATTACGACGGGAACGGTCTGGCCGGTCAGTTCTGACAAATGGAAAACGCCCTAATTTTGGACTTTTCCGATGAAAAATGGTCACATTTTTTGTTTTGCATTTTCTTAAACGCACCCAGTTAGGCGTATGAAGAATAAGTTGACCGTCCAGTCCTAAGGTGCCTTTACTTTCGTTTTTCTTCCTTTCTTTTTGTCCAAACTGATTAACAAAATTCGTCACGGGTCCGGACAAGTTGAACGGACGGATTTTTCACCCCTGCAACCCGTTTACACGGAACCTTGCAAATTCTGTTACAGATTGCAGTACTGTTTATACGAGTTCATAAAAACCGCAGGTTGGGTGTAAACGAAAGGCGGATCCAAACGGGTTCTAAAGACATAACATCCTCTTATCCTAGGCGAAACTAATCCTTAACTTAACCATTTGGTTTTGAAAGCTCCTTTTCCAAGATGCTTGTCGATACGCACCTTTACGTGGGCCTCGTTTCTTTGAGGAGAGACCGTGAGGAGGAGTTAAAAGCACATCTCATATCAAACTCTGCTGGACAAATATTCCCGACCACGACCCAAACTATGACTGACTCGAATGGACTGTAATTTTGGAACGTTTTTCAGTTTTACTCTCACACTATTAAAGAAATCCCAAATACTCCTCCAGAATATAAAAATGCAGTATCTTAGCTTAAGGCCAAACGTGCTCTAAAGGAATTTAGACATTTTTTTCGTTCCGGTTTTTCAGCTTATATTTTAGGTGTTCTACTCTTTCTGGAGAGTATTTTGGCTCGTCTAACGACCACGCGCGGGATCTAGGGCAAAATCTCGTTTGCACATGTCTGTATTATAAATGCACGCTGGAATTGAAAACTACGGGAAATTTCCTTTCTTTTGATATATAATTGGCCTATTGCTGGTTTTCAGTGTCACGCCATTCAAAATAGATCAAAATCAAAATCAAAACCGTTCAATAGATAAAGTCCAGAATCTGGGAAATGAAAGGAGGTACATATACATATTATGAATATATGGTCTCATGATCGCGCAGTACAGTACAGTTTTGGATAGCCCTCTGATATATCCCATCGTCTCGCTTCCTCAGCTTTTTATAAACTGCGAGCAATTCGGTTTTTTTTTTCTTTTTCAACTAATCCTGAACGTCCTAGTCAGTAGGATGACGTTATCTTGTGAAAAGGAAAATTTCCTGGTTGGTTGCGGTGTTTTGTTTTTATATTTTACGCCGTGTTGTCACAGGGTGTTAGCCTTGGTGAGCAGTTCTGATTTTACGGTCCACACGGGTAAAAATCATCTTTGATTTAATGTCTGTTTCTCTTGACATGCGTTTATTTTTTTAACTGATTACTTTTCTCTAGGCTGTTTTGTATCATTAAGCAGAAAGACACATTTTCAAGAAAGAAATGTAAGTAAGATCTGATTTATCCCTTTTTATTCATTAGTCGGCATATTCAGTTTTCGACGGCAACAACGCTATCAGTTCTTCATTATGTCTCCTCTAATACGCTTACTAAACAGCAGTACAAATGACAACATATGCAAGGCTGGTACAACGGAAATGCTGAGGTTGGACTAAGTTCCCGTAAAAGGCTAAAATTTCGACTAGTAGAACTTGTCAATTACAGATGTAATACGTCAGAGTTGAATTTTTTATGAAAATTAATTTGATCAAAAAGTTAAACGCTAAAAGATTTTTAAAATACGTTTAAAAAAGTGAACGACGTTTCGGCGCTACGTTACGCCATTATCAAGTTGAAAACTGAAAAAGTATGCGGTTTAAAACAAAAATTTCTCAAACTCATTAATAATTCATAAAGAAAATTCAAAGGAAATTAATGTTTAATGAGTGTTTGGATATTAGATGAAAAACTGCTCAGTTTTGCATCCTTAATTTCTCCTTCAAAAATGATTTTGTTTGAGAAGAAATATCAACCATTCGACACAGTGTTTCACCACCAGATGAAACACCTCGAAGTTCGTCAAAAATACTCCGCTACGCGTCGTATTTTCAACTCTCTTCTCGGTGTTTCATCTAGTGATGAAACACTGCGTCTCATGTTTGATATATTACATAAAAAATTTTAAACAATACATAAAATATTTGCGGGTCCAATGGGTATAATTCCCAAGGTAAGAAACACAATAAGAGAAAAATAAAAAATGTACGAAAGTATCACGTAAATGGTTTGGCGCGAATGAAGTCGGCTTGGGTGTTAAGAGAAGGCTTGATGTCCTTTATGTATAACATCTCGTAGAATAAGCAATCAAACTTGCTGTTAAATTTCCTCAGAACTTTGAAAAGATGGTCAGTCTTTGTTCTGTAGTTGCCATGCTGCGTTTCAAAGTGTTTTCCGATGGCTGAATAACGGTGTTCACTTATGCGTTGATGTAAGTGTCGGGCAGTGTACCCGACATAATTTGCATCGCACAAATCACATTGAAATAAGTATACAACGGCATTGAGTGTTGACGATCGGGGGCTTGTTTTCCTTGACACTCAGGGTTTGTGACAGTTTTCTGCTTGTAAAAACGGGTTTTACGTTAACATCGATCTTGGCTCCCAGAGAATAGATATCTTTGCGTACACGATCAGCTGATCGCTGATCTTTAAAGAGCAATACTATGTAATTTGATTGCTTAGTCTACGAGATGTTATACATAAAGGACATCAAGCCTTCTCTTAGGGCCTCTTCATATGAGCCCGGTTGACCGGGCTGGCTCGGTTACGGGGATGAATTTTGCTTTGGGTTCATATGAGAAATTTCAGCTCGGTTTCCGAGATGAGAAAAGGTCAAAGATCCTGGGTACGAGTTCTGGCGCCATATTTAGGAAACAAAGCAAACATAGCGAAACACAAAAATTTTAACTTTTGGGCCTATCTTAGCATCGGTAATTCTTAAAGCTGTATCACTGCAGTTAAATGGGATGCTTATGATGTGGAAAATACAGCAGGCAATGCAAGACGATGCCATCCGGACCGCCAGAATTTATCCCGCCGTTCATCCCGGTAACCGCGATGAAGTGTTCATATGGCAAAATTTCCAGCCCGCTTACCGAGATCTCGGTTGGAAAAACCGAGATCTCGGGAACCGAGCCAGCCCGCCCTCTCATATGAACACATCGAAAATTTTACAAAGGATTTAGAGGTGAGGCGAGATCTCGGAAACCGGGCCAGCCCGGTCAACCGGGCTCATATGAAGAGGCCCTTAACACCCAAGCCGACTCCATTCGCGCCAAATTATTTACGTGACACTTTCGTACATTTTTCATTTTTCTCTTATCGTATTTCTTACCTTGGGAATTATACCCTTTGGACCCGCAAATATTTTATGTATTGTTTCAAATTTTGTATATTCGTTTTACACCTTATGCTTTTTCACTTTTCAACTTGATAATCAATCAACCAATCAATCAACTTTATTGGTACATCCAATTAAAATGGGTTTTCACATACCAATTACAATAAAATCTAATATGAACAATAGAAATCTAAAATAAACATTTGAAAGTCATAAAACATTACCATATTACTTAAAATATAAAATATGCATAATTACACCTGTTGAGTGTCAATGGCTTAAAAACTCGTCAAGTGCACGTCCTTTAATCGCGTTCTTAAAAACATTAAATGACTCTATGTCTGCTCAACTTTCTGGAAGGTCATTCCAGAGCTGAACGAGAAAGATCGCTGACCTGTTGCTGATCTAAAAGATGGTATATGAAGTTTATCTTTAGTCCTAGTATTTCTAGTATGCACCTGGCTTCTTGTCGAAAACTTATTACACAAGGATGGTGGGGCTAATCCCTTTATACATTTGAAAGCCATTAAAATGTCTCTAACCTCCAGTTGCTTAGCAATCGGCAAGCAGTGGAGTTCCTTTGACATCGGTGTCATGTGCTCGTACTTTCTTGCGCCAGTCACAATCCGTGCCGCAAAATTCTGAACTTTTTGAAGCCTAGCAATGTTCTTTTTTGTTTTACTAGACCAAATGGACGAACAATAGAAAAGCTTGCTGAACACTAATGAATTTATGATGGTTATAAGCGTAGACCTATCAAACAAATGTTTCACACGAATGATTTGGCACAGGCTACCTGTACACTTAGATACAACCTCGGTCACATGTTCGTCAAAACTAAGGCGCGAGTCCACGATGACCTCCAAATCTTTTGCAGAACGAGACGGCAGAATCTCTTTACCGAGTAGCGCAACTCCAAAACCCTCCGGCACACGAGCTAACAAATCACAATAATGGCGTAACGTAGAACCGAAATGTCGTTCACTTTTTTAAATGTTTTTTAAATGTATTTTTAAAATATTTTAGCGTTTAAATTATAACTTTTTGATCAAATCATTTTCGAAATCTCTCCTGTTACGTATGAAAATTAAATTGGTATAAAAAGAAACTTTACCTAACTTGGTTTTCATTGTATCTACCAGCCTTTTATATTATTATTTTTATTGTTTATTACTAATATTTTTTTTTTTTTGATCTAGAGCGTATTAACGTGATGTGTTGGAAAAAAAAAACAAACCAACCAACCAACAAAATTCCAGCATAGACAACATGCCACAGAATGCTTGAGTGGTGCTCTTCATTTATAACGTCGCCAAACAGTAACATGTCATGAAAACTGCAGTTAGTTTAGTATTGGAGAACTCATTTTGTGATTTACTGAATTTTCTGTCTTTAAATATTGACTCCGTGTTGTACCGCAACAGCAGTCTAGTATTAAAACGAAAACGAAGTCAAGTGTGTTTCTTTTGGTTTCTAATCGGCACAACTTGAAAACCGGTGTATTTGTACATCATTTTCTCCAAAGTTTCTTAAAGCTATCCTAATGCAAATTGGAAGATAGTTCCAGGCTTCAGAGGTTATACATCGCTTTATTGCTACAGCTACGTTTCCTTCGGGCCTTAAGGTGACCACAGTCATCAGGCAATTTTAGCGAGTGACCGTTAATTAAAAATATTCTAACCAGTTCAGAAAATATATAATCCTATATATACACTAAAACATATATACTAATCGTTGTTCAATAAAACCAAGAAAAATACATGTAAGTGAGAACAATCCTTTGATGCAGTTTGTGATTCATGTGGTGAAGAAATTCCATGTTAATGTCATCGGCACTGAAGTAGAATCTCGGTTATTGTGACCTCGTTTAACCGGACTTCTTAATTATCCGGACTTTTTCCGCTGGTGCCAGATTTTTCAAGAATAATAATAAGTTATCTGAAAGATCCGGGGTTATAAGTTTTCTGTGACAAGCACGTTATCAAAAATGCCGGTATTGAAATGGATTCTGCTTCTTCGAAGAGCAAAAGAAGCACTCGCATGCGTTGTAAATGATAAAGTGCCGTTGAAACTGTGGCACTGAATTGACATTTAGTAGCGGAGCCCCATACCAAATTCTTTTATAACATAGCTGACAAAAATGATTTTTGATTAATTGCAAAATTCTCGTAACGCATGACACAATAACAAACGCTCCTATTGGCTGATTCATTCAAACACGCCATAATCGTCTAGTTTGAATGAGAATTCTTTCTGTAAAACTGAGAAAGAAAATTTGCTTATTTTCGTTAACGATCAATGGAAACTAAGCAGAAAAAAGGTAAAAGAGTCTTAAAGTCCAACTAAAGTTAAAATACTCACATATTCTTAAGAAGTCGTGGAGTACAATGGCGGATCCAGGATTTTTTTAGGAGGGGGTGCACTCGTCTCTTGCTCTACTTCAACACCAATAAACCAAATAGGTTTTTTTTTTTTTGCAGAATACCAGTTGTATTAGAAAACTGCAGGTCATCTCAGGGGGGTTGCGCACCCCCTGCGCCCTCCCCCTAGATCTGCCCCCGGAGTATGGTTTGGCCTTATTTGCTGAAAAGATGTTTATGTTTTGCGCGGCGAAATCCAGAAAACTTCTTTTTTTAACGAAGACGACTGTCATCCCACTTTAAACTTATATTCATTTACGAACAATGGCTGGTCATTACAGCTTCTTGAAAAGACCTGACAGCAGTTGTTTTGCTGTTGACCTTACTTTATAATTAACTTGCTTTGTAAAGGATAAACAAACGTTAAAAACGGAGAACACTTTTTACAAATTGGACATTTTCCGACACAAGTTAATTTGTGGTCTTTTTTCACTAAATGTCGGTCTTCACGGCTGACTTTTCATCGAATCATTCAGGCGCATTAGTTTGAGTGGCTAAAATGAAGCTAAATTCCAAAAAAATCTAGAAAGTTTTTCATCATTGCCGTCGATTTTCGGGTACTTAGGAAAAGAGACGAAAAACTCAGATGAACACGGGGGCCTGAGTTTGGTCCAAACATAAGGGGGGGGGGGGGTCAAGCCCCCAGGGCCCCTGCCCTGGATCCGCCACTGATTTGTTTGTGGCAGGGCGTTCTTTTTGGAATGTGGAAAAGAGGGTTAGGCCCCCTGGGGGAGAGGGTGACAAGTCTATCATGCAAAAAGGAACTCTTGTCTTCTCGGAGACGACGGCAAAGTCTATTTCTTTTTTATTAACGGTTCATTTCATCACGGTTAACCAAGTCTTTCGTCAGGACAGACGTAATGTATGTTCTGGATTATGTTACAATAAGGTGGAACAATTTTTAAAATGAATTAATGTTTAAAGCTTGGAGAAGAGCTACGGCTATAACGCGAAAGCTGGTGTGAGAAAGCAAGAACAGCAATATCACCCGCGCGTGGGTCTAGCTACAAAAATCTACATTTTGGGGAGATATTTAGTTGGAGAGATTTTTACAGGTTTTGGTAAATATTTTCAAGGCTTTTTGCTAAGTTAGAAAAAAGCTTGAAACCATCGCCCAGAATGCTATTGTCTTTTGCGACATGTACTTACAGTGCGCAGTTTCTCAATGTGCGGCATAATAACTGAATAATAACATAATAACTAAATTTGGCGCTCGGAGTGCGCTTTAAAGTTCCCGGATATGTCGCGTGATTCTGGGCGATGCTTGATACGTCTCATCGTAAGTAGCCCTGAAGCCTTTGTTTGCAAAGTTTTACTTGTACTGCAAAGAAATCCTATTCATTCATTGGTTTCTCACAGGCAATATTTTAATTTTCCTCAAAACGAAAAACAGGTTTGTCTGACAACGACTGGGAAGAAGTGGAGAAGGCCTGGGCTGAGTCAAATGTTGACAACTTGCTGCAGGAGTCTGGGCAAGAGCATTGTCAAGCCGGATCCTGAGTTTAAATTGTAAAGGTTGATTTCTAGTTAAATTGTAAAATTGTTTAAATTGTAAACGTTAATTTCTAGTTAAGACTTTAATATATCAGTTTAATTATGAACGTTTTGCTTTATAGACATCTGCATAGGATTACCGACTGGCATCGTTCAAAAAAAGGCAGAAGCAGTTGAAGATAGAAGTCGAATAACCTGGGTACTTGAGGTTTCTTTCCTAGTGCGGCGGGAGGCTTCGGTGTCGGGCCGCAGCGACCCGTCTACGGCCGAAGCCACGAGCGGCAAAGCCGAGAGTTTTTGGCGCGGGTCACTAAGGTTACGTCCACACGAATCCGGATATTTTTGAAACCGAATACCTTTTTTATGCGAATTGGCCTTCCGTCTACACGAAACCAGTGAATCCGCTCACCGGTTCCGAATTATTATTAAACTACTGTACAGCGGCGTTTTTTGCGGCTCCGTCCACACGGATCCGGATATAACAACAACAACGAGCTTTATTTGCATGACATACAAGCACATACAGTATGGCAAAAGCTATTTTAGGAATTCGCGTGGACACGGCCTAAAAGACTCGACCGAAACCGGAAACCACTCATCCGCATGAAAAGTCTCTGGCACCCAGGATAGTGGTTGAGAGAATATCGCCTTGAAAACTCTCGAACTGCGATCTGCTTTTTTCTTAGCAAGACCTATCGGCTCAATGTAATCTGTACAAAGCTGATTATTAAAGTCACAGGAATACTAGCTTCTTAAAGTACAAAAACTCGCGCTTTCGGTAATCCTATGAGAAGTCATTGCTCAACGTACCTCTTGTCCTTATTTTTTCTCTTTCTGGTGTGGTTTAAAAGGGGAAAGCCTTAATTCAAAATGCTTAGCTGCTATTTAGTTTAATTTGAAATATTCTTTTTACAAAAGAGTTTCGTAAACTTGATAAGGCAATTCCTAAAAATATTGGGACCACCTAAAACGATACCTTATTTTACATACCACAAAAAAGGGAAATCGAATGTCAATTCACTGACAATTTTCAGGAGTACCGTGCATATTTCATTATTCATTCAAAACATACTTATCTCTATATAAAGTTACGGTCTTGTTCCCTGGAATTTTCATAATGTGAAGGGAATTTTTTCCTGGGAAGATAATCTTCATACAGCAGTCGTCATGCTTCGAGTGGTATGATTGTAATTTGTCTACTCCTTTTTTAAGAAAGTAATGTGTCCCTTTTTCAGTTTTATATCATTGCGATTGAGGTCGATCGCAAATCAACGGCAAACGTATACCAAACTTGTTCAAGTTAGCTGATTATGAAGAATTAGCCTGGGGATTTAGGCCAATCAGAAACGAATGAATATTCTGGATGAACAATGACATATATTTTTTTGTCTATGGGCCATTCCCGAGTTGCACCAAGCCTCTGTTTCAAAGAGAGGCTAAGTGGGAAGCTATTGACATGAAAATGATTTTATATTTTCATGCAAATAAAACTCATTATAACAGGAAAGGTTTTGCACTTTGCCTCGTTCTCAAACTGGGAGAGTTTTGTAGAACTCGAGAATGGCCGAGTTGTGCTAGGGCCGTAATGTAAGTGCAGCTGCCTTTCTCTGCAATTTTTGGCTTATTATGTGTAATGTTTAGTACTTTTATGTTGTATGGATTGGAGAAATTAAATATATAAAAGTTAAATAAAGGAAATGGGAACTGATTGCTAGACCACCGTACTGTCATTTAGTCTTTGAGGGGCGTTTAATCTGAAACTGGTGTCTAACAGGCTCTGATAGATTATCCTAGCATAATTTTTGGCATAATTCGTCATTACGAAAAAAAGCACAACTAGCAGAATTTGCATTTTTGGCTAGTTTAGCTGCACAAACTTATCGTTCAGAGCCGTAGCTAGCGGGGGGGTGGGCAGGGAGGCAGCTGCCTCCCCTGCACCTGTTGAACCAGACAAATCAAGTCTGTGGAAGGATTTTGTTTTCTTTAGAACAATTAATTTTGATTGTAGTGACTTGCAAATGTTTGCCACTTTCATGGCTGAGAAATTGGTTGGTTGACGGTGTGTGCAAATATTAAGCAAATATTGTGCAAATAGTAAGCAGTACACAAAATGGCGTTCTTGTGCTGTTTGTTAATTGTTGCTTTTGTCCATTCACGAGTTAAGATGAACTCAACAAATTGGCCTTTCCCCAATGTATGGGTCCTCATAGCCAAGTTGGTAGAGCACTGCAGCGCTAACACAGAGGCCATGTGTTCGAATCCCGTTGAAGTCCCGGAATTGTTCACGGGTTAAACTGCAATTGCTTAAATTGCAATTACCACTGTGTCAATTATATCTTCATTTAAATTTGAGTTTTTAGAGTTGTTGGACAATGAATTATGCCCTCTGAAAGTTTCTGCATGTACATAGTTTTTTTAATTTACTTAAGTATCGTAAATAACACAATTGCTTGGGTCCTTTTAACGAGAAAAATACGCCTGGTAATCCCTTGCGGAACTATGCAGGAACGACAGACGTAGTTTAAGGGGAAAAGACCCAAAAATAGTTCAAAGACTGACAAAAATGAGTTGTATTATGGGGAACGCAACATGGTACAACTATACCACGCTAGTCAGCAAACGACATAGAGTCGACCACAAAAACGAAATACGTCTATCTTTTATAATGCTACTTTTTTTCTTTTCAAGATTTCACTGCATTTTTTGTTTAAAAGCCAGCATGGGTTTTTTTGTTCCAAGCGACAGTTTGTTGCAAAAGGACAGAGTACCATTCTGGCGTGGTGCACCGGCAGATTAAAGACACAACCTATTTTTCTGCGCTTTTCGCGATCCTGGGACGTGGCCCTATTGAACTGGGGTCAGGGAACATGGCACCAGCGAAACAATCACAGAGTTAAGTAAGCAAAATACTTAGGTGTGTACTTAAATGAAAGCTTTTAATGGACAAGGTTTGCTCCAGGGCAAGTCGTTTTATAAATGTTCCTAGACAGGCTCGCAATTTTGCTACTCAAGCTTGCTCCCGCCTCGCGTCTTGCAAAACGTTTCGTTTGCAAACGGTGTTTTTTTTAAATAATTGAGCAATTTCTTGCGAGCTGATTGGTTCATTTTTATTATCGAGGTTACAGATACAAAACAATTCAATAATCCCCATGTAAAATGGAGGAACGTTGTGATTTTCCTATAATTAGGGGAGCTACGAGTTCATCAGTAATTTTACCGAAAAGTGCAAACCCCGTTAAAAAACATATACCAGTCATGAATGACGAATAGGTTTTTTGTATAACTCGTTTGAAAAAATAAGCATGTATTTATTTATTTGTTTATTTATTTATTTATTCATTTATTTATTTGCTTAGTTAGTTAGTTAGTCAATCAGTCAGTCAGTTAATGGGTTAGTTAGTGACTCATTTAGTTAGTTGGTTATTTTAATAGGTTAGTCAGTCAGTCAGTCATTCAGTCAGTCAGTGAGTTAGTTAGTGAGTTAGTTAATGGGTTAGTTAGTCAGTCAGTCGTTTGGTTAATTGGTTAGTTAGTTATTAAGGCTTCGTCTATGATACGATTTCCCAGATTGAGAACTTGGGTAATGATTCCAAAAAAAGACAGCAAAAACTGCCAAGGAACGTTCCCCGGTAAAATAAAGCAAGAATGACATACAAGCTAAATGGAGAATCGAAAATGAGTTGCCTTCTTCCTTTTCAATGTCCCCCTTACTATAGTCTGAAATGTTATAAGTCTCCTCCATCCCCTAACCGGGGGGGGGGGGGGAGAGAGACGCGCCCCCACGAGTCAGAGGGTGGAGAGGTACAACATTTCAGTTTACCCATACAAATGTGGCTATGCAAACTGCATTTGCATTTAATTGTAAGTGAGACCCTGAAAATTATGCAAATAAGACTATAAAAGAGGTTACACGTGCTCCCTATAATCACCCTAATCGAGTCCGCCATAGAATTGAGACGAAAGCGAGCCACCTTTCCACTCGACAAGTTAGGGGTTGATCCTGCCCGGCGCCTGGTCTTTCCCAGGACATAGGTGATTCCTCATGTGTTATTACCACGTCATGAAAAAAATACCCAGGGTAGAATATTTCACTATTTCATACCATGAGAAAGTTTCTTACAAAAGGCCCATTCTGTTTGGGGCGTTTCCCAAGGTCGACTGCCATATATGGGCTATATAAGTATGTGCCGCTGTGAAGGGTATGGTTTTCAAGCAGTTTACTCTGGGATAGCGTATATAAATCAAAGAGTTTAGGTCTAGAATAGGGTATCATTTTCCAGGAAACTGATCAATTGGTTGAAGATTTTATATAATTTAGTCTAGACTAGGGAAACCGGGAATTGCCACTCAAAAATATAAAAAAATCAGGTCGGCAAGTTTAAAATTACGCAACTCAGCCTAAAAGTTACTCTACGATAGTGAAGGGGGGGGGGGTTGAGGAGTTTAGTCTAGTATAGGGTAGCAAAATTCAACTGAACTAGCTCTGGTATAGGCTAAGGGTTCCAGCCCAGTGGCACATACCCACCCAAAGTAAAGTCCTAAAGTACCCCTCCGGGGGGGGCGTTTGTAGCTGGACGACAAAAGCTATTTTATCAGTGGCGCCATAGAGGGGGGAAAGAACATGGCAATAGTGAAACAATCTTTGTGTTCTGCACTCTTCATTTCAATCATTGGCAAGCGTTGATAACAGCAACTCATTCAAAGGTAGCAACACATACAGCATAATTTCAAATTCTATTCTAAATTTTCGTCAATCGTAAGCTGCAAGTTTCTATGAAAAAAGATAGAATTTCACGCCTAATGGAATTGAATAGGACGTAAAATGACAGTTTGCTACAGCACGTTTTATAGTGTAAACACTCTAGGTAACAACTGTGCTTAAAACAGAAACCGTGGAAAAGACGACATAGAATCAGCCGCCATCTTGTTTGTTAGTCTAAATATTTCGGGCAAGAAAATAGCCTTCGTGGAAAGACGTCCAAGAAAGAACGGGACGTAATTGGCCACGTGCGTTTTTCCTTATAGCCCACGAATACAGCTACCCCTTGCCAATCCCCGTCGCTGAGGACGGATACTCCCTCCGCTGGGTATGTGCTTGTGGGTGAGTTGAAAACGCTGACCCCCACTCCTTGAAATACCCCTACGGATTACCCTTAAAATTCAACCAAAGTCGCATCTCACGTGGTAAAGAGATACAATAAACCTACCTGCGTTCCTACGCTATAAACATCCGCCATCTTGCTTTTTCCTGGACCCAGTCGACCTTTTGACTTTTGAGGAGGGGGGGGGGAGGTGTGGGTGATTTGGTTTGGTTAAGAATTTTCCCCGTCATATAACGGTGTAAGTTTTTTTCCCAGCATTATACGCCATGAGATTTTTTTTTCAGTACAGATATTTTTTCCTTGGAAATCATTCTGCAGGATGTTTTTTTTCTGAAATCACCAATAACCCCCCTCCCCCCCCCCCCCCACCCTCAACAGTCAAATGATTCTCCGATCCCCACTCTTTTGAAAGACCAAAAAAAGAATGGGGCGAGACCGAAAAAAGGTCGAGGAAACAGGCAACATGCAAGATGGTGGCTGTTCATGAATCAGTAGGCAGCGCAGTGCGGTCAGTGGGTAGTCCGCGGACCGAGGGTCGGTGTTTTCAACTCACCCTATTCTTGTAAAATTAGGGGTTAGAATTTTTTAAATCTACCCAGTAGTAAATCTACAAAACAGCGATTTAGAATGCAATTTTTAAAGAGACTGTCTATAATATAACTGCAATTTAACTTAAAGTAATTCATTTGGTTGACGAAAATCGCGTTCCTTGACTTGTTTATCTTCACTCAGCCCAGGCCTTTTCGACTTCATGCCAGTCCGTGTCAGACAAACCTAATTTTCAAAAAAAAATAAATATTTAAGGTGAAAAAGCAATAGCATGGAAAATTTTTATTATTTAATGAAAAAACGAATTTTTTATTCTTTAGTCTTTTAGTTGTTGTATCGGTAGACACAACTTCAAATTTCGTTCTTTTGAATCCTTTACAGCACTTGTCACAGTTGGAAAGCGCTGAAAAGTGACCACCAAAGATCACCAAAGTGTTTATAGTAAATCACACAGTGTAGCTACGTTAAACCCAGGTTGTCCAACCATCCTGCTCTCGTCGTGAGTGCCCCGATCTTGCTTGAAAACTCCGAAGGGAATAGGAAAAATCCCGATTTTGACATCAGTTCTGATATTTTCATCCAATTCTTATGATACTCTACAAAAACTCGAAACAGAGTACACTTTTATAGTTTCAGTTAAAACTGATATAGAAAGCTTACGAAACCTAACTGCAAGAAATTAATTAAAAACAAAATCTGCAAGTACTTGTACGCGAAGCCACGCAAAGCTAATAACGGATTTTTTTTTTTTGATTGTGTCCGCTATCTTGATGGTCAATTATTACAGAAAACAAGCCACAGTCTGTAAACCAGATCAACTTTGAAATAGCTTTGGACATTTCTCCTAGCACCTCTCTATAACCAGACTGCATTTTCCAATGTACACTAATACTGAGGCCCCCTCACTTCTGCCCTTCCCTCTGTCACAGAAATATGGGCATCCCCGCGTTTTGGGCATCCTTATTCCCAAAACCCTAGTGATATGGGCATCCCCTGTAACCCTAACCCTAACCCTAACCCAGATTGCTAAGGTAATGTAAGAAGGGGATGCTCATATCACCACCGCCCTAGAAAAATCTTACCCAGCCCAGTGGTCTGGAACTCCTTTACACTCAATCTCACCTGCAAGTAGCTTAAAAATAACTACATATCCCTGAATCTTTTCCATTTCTTTAAAATTTGTCATATCCACTATACGTTGATTGGGAGTTGCACTGAGAAAGATGCTACGAAGGAATGTGCAGTCGTCATCGTTAAGAGGTTCCTTAAGCAACAAGGTCTTCTCTTTCTGTGTCAAGGCTTTTTCAAACTATAATTAAACGAGAGAAAATATTGCAGTTTAAATTCTCGGCTTGAAAATTATTTCAGGGGACTATTTCAAACAAAAAACGTATGTATGCAAAAGTGCTTAACTGCACGATAAATTTCCACGAACATATGGGTTCGTTCTCAAACATTGCTTTAATTACGGTGCAATCAATACCTGAAAGATGTTTCAGTCGCCAAAATTTCTTCTAGTCTGCATTTCCAGCCGATATTTCGGAATCGCGATGCCACCAACAGTTTCCCACGAAATGACATCTGGGCCCAGTTGTTCGAAGGCCGATTGGCGCTAACCCGGGGTTAAATTTTAACCTGTGTTTCTTTTTCTTTTGCTCAAAAGTCGATTTTCCCGGATAATTTTCTCTATTCTTTTTAGAGCATCCAATCATCAAATTTTAGGCAAAAAGAATAAAACTGAATTTGCTTTTTTAGCTTTCATATCTGAATTCAAATTTCGCACTAACCCTGGGTTATCTTAAACCTGCTTTGAACAACGCGGCCCTGAGGATTAAGCGCAGAGGTTTCATACTGATGACGTGTCACTACCCAGATCTTGGTCGTGCTTCTGATTGGTTGAAAATTTGCTTCAATCAATCAGAAGCCAACCACTCAGATCTGGATAGTGACACGTCAGAAGTATGGAATTTCTGAGCCCGTTCCTCAGACATCATTTTGCGAAGAGACTACCGGTAGCGTCGCGATATGTCGGCTGTTTTCTCAGGCTACTGCGTTCCACGTACTCAGGCCATAAGGCGCTTGCATTCTCTACGATATTCGCTTTCATTTTTGCACTGCAATGCATACTACCTGCACAGGTGGCCCAAGCGTAATATGAGAGTTTGTATGGGAAAAATAGAGTTTGAAACTTAGATGAAATAAATGAAGTAAAAGCGATAAAAGTAATCAATAAAGTGTAAATATTGTTACCTGGAGTCGTTGTCTTTGCTTTTCCAAATTTCAGCGCGATTTGAGTACTTTTACATCATCTGACCTGTCAGTGTAATAATAAGAGTCTCTTATTATTACACTGTCAGGTCAGATGATGTAAAAGTACTCAAATCGCGCTGAAACTTCGTAAAAACAAAGACAACGACTCCAGGTAATAATTTATTGATAACTTTTATCGCTTTTACTTCATTAATTTCATCTAAGTTTCAAACTCTATTTTTCCCATACAAACTCTCATATTACGCTTGGGCCACCTGTGCTACGTGCCACGTAGACAGACCTGATTATTCTGTATTATGGAAGGACTTATTAAATAACATCCACAATAACAGCTTGAATTCCCTACTACACAGACTTGTTTGTTTGATTGTGTGTTAGTTGTTTGTGTGTATAACATACAAAGAGAGTTGTAACTTGTGTTTGTTAGTTTGATTTTTGTGTATAACATACAAAGAGAGTTGTAACTTGTTTACAATGATCTCACTAACCCAGCTGAGATACTTGTTGATCCGCGCTTTCCTCTCTGCTCTGTCCTTGCTTGGCTTCAAAACTGATGTCTTAATTCTCTCCAGCTTCTTGCTATCTTCGTATTCATCCGAAAAGAAATCTAACATGAAGAAAATACATGTATATAATTATGGTATCTTATATTATTGGATCACTTTGTTGACTCATACTCGCTAATACTTAGACTCGCTGTTATAAATCAACAACGATAAATTTCAACCGTTACAGAGTAAACGTGGATATTTGACATTTTCTTTCAGCATCCACAAGGCCCAAACCTCTTTTAGTACGAAAAGATGTCTTTTCTAGGGGCTGATCAAATGAACTGGGTTAGCTCAATTTATAACATAGCTAGAATATTCGTCTGTTCAAATTCAATAGCGCAAGCGTGCTTCATATTCCCATTGAGCACGCTGATGAACTATACCGCGAGTTCTTGTAAGATTGGCAATCCTCCCAAGACGTTTCCCGAGTGCATCATAACTTAACAGTACAAGATGAAGCGTTAACCATGTGTTTTATAACGTAAATTTGAGAGAAAACTTTTGCATTTGCCAACCGATAGTAGGGAAAAGAGGTGAGGTTGTTGTTGACATCTGCGCAAGGGTGCAAATCATTCTTTGCAAAGTTATTTCTTTCGAAAAGAATTTTTTGGTGAAGCACCTCAGTGTGGATTTTACAATTTTTTTCACTGTTATCTTAAGCGACTTGCTGATTAAACTGTCTCTCAGTTTCACTAAGACAAAAACATAATTGTGAGGTAAAAAAATATAGTCTCGTAGACATTGACGCGTACTGCTTTCAGCGCGCGCTTCAAGAACAAAAATTTAAGTTAACTGCTGCATTTATCGCTTTTATAATGTTATAAAACAATAAGTTCATGCTTCAGCTGTACGTATGTTGATATATTGAGCACTTAGAAGTTTGGACAGCACTCAAGAGGCTAGAGTTGCTCTCGGCTGCCCCTCGAGCAACTCTTACGCCTCTTTCGTGCTCTCCAAACTTCTAAATATCTCGACATACGCACGCTGACGCATGAACTAATTGTTAGTTGTCGACATCTTGGCACAAAACGGAACAAAAATCAACTTCACGATAACATATACAAACGAGCCGGCCCGATAAACTGGGATCCCCACATCGTGATTCCAGGACCCCAGCTAACCTTGCCTGAGAAAACAGCCGACATGTCGCGATTCTACAACTGCATGATTTCCCCATGAAAGGATGTCTGAGGAAGGGGCACAGAATTCCACACTGATGACCTGTTACTACTTCGTGTTTTCTAAAACGTCATTTCGCGGGGAAACCAGTGGAAGCGTCGCGAAGTTACCGTAAAATTCCGAAAATAAGCCCCTCCAAATATAGGCCCGCAAAATGGTAAGGCAAAAATCCCTCCGTTAAATCGCCCCTCCAAATATAAGCCCCCCGGGGACTCGTACTTGCCCTCAAACACAAAGTAAAACAAAGCAAAAACGGTAAATTTACTTCCAACTATAAGGCTAGCCCAATCGATTTTAAACATAAACTTCCCTTCCTAGATAAGCCCCTCCAAAAATAAGCACCTCAAAAAAGGCCTTAGAAAAATATAACCCCCGGGGCTTATTTTCGGAATTTTACGGTATGGCAGTTTTCTCAGGCCACAGCTAAGCGGATTGGAACGTTTTCAAATAATAACACTCACCGGGCAAGCCAAGCGAATATTTCCAGAAACAGTACAGTGAGAAAGACACTGCTAATGCGCACGACTTCCAATCACGCTGTGAACGTGGGGGATCTGGGCTCATACCCGGGGGGTACTTTTATACGGGGAGGCTCAGCCCCAAGATCCAACCCTTAACCATTTTTTATACCAATTTGGGCAGAAAAATAAACCCGTTTACTCTAAATGGTACCTTTTTTACATACCTAATTTAGACTTTTGACAACCCTTTTAACTGGCGCAAACTCCCTGTCGTTTAAATATGAATAAATCACAAAACTAGAACGTTTTTTTCAAATTTTTCACTGCCATAAAATGCATCTATTAGCAGAATTCCCTACTCTTTCTAATATTTCAACCAGTAAAATCCCTATCCTTTCATATAACTGAAGCCTGAAAAAGGTACCCCTTTCGGGAGGACCCCCGGGGGCTCATACCTGCTAAATCGCTCTCCTCGTCCTCCTTCAGACCTACTGTAGTATTCTTATGTTCCTCTGCTTCATAGTCTTCAAGGTCTCTGGTGATACCAACATCCTCCCCTTTTGGAAGTTCTAATTTATTAGTTTGTTTGTTGAAAACCACGCGGCAACACTTAAAGAGAACAGGCCCACGGTTGTTTCTTTCCGCCAATTTCGGTGGAATGACGACCTTTTTTAAGTGTCCCTTCAATTTAGCAAGGAAACCGTCTATTGGAATTGTAACTCCTGCGCGCCCCTCAACCTTAAGAATAATAAAAACGAGCAAAATGAGTATTTTCTTGAGCCAATAACCAAGGGGGGCAAATAAAACTAGCCTTCACTCAGGCAGTCATTTGGTCCTTGTAGCGTTTATATACTTAACACAGCATTATGTAGGAAAATGTTTGTCTGAGAAAAAAAAAACAGGAGACTAGGACATCTTAGAGGAAAAACTCAAATGCCAGTTATTTATGTCCTCCAAGCCTCAGTCTTCTCAATTGTTCACAGGGGACCACACAAACATTTTGGTGAATGTCGCAAAAATGAATTTTAGCGATTTGAAGTGTGTGCAACACCCTTTGAATCGGTACAATTCGCCGTCTTCAGCTACAACAACGACAATAAACACCATTTTAGGTAAAAATGCGTTCATAATAGTAGTAATAAACATTAACCTTCCTTGTCTTAGAGTGCCGGATTACATGCCAACGGCTTCCATAGTTTTTGAGATTGTGTTACTAATACTATTTCGCTATATTTTCTACCATAGATCGCGCGCTGTGATCTGTGGCTGCAAAGGAACAGGTCGCACATGAGAAAATCGTCGGAAAGAACAACTTTTTTCGGAAAAGTTCAGTTGGAATGAGCCGTTAGATCGACGTACTTCAATCTTGTTTCTAACAAAGTTAAGTTTAAATACCTCAAGACGTCTTCTGCCTTCGAGTTTAAAATGCTCGCTGTAAACCACTGAAGTTATCAAACGCAGTTTGCGATCTATATGCGGTTTAAATATGTTGATGTCCAGTTCTGTACTAGCCAATATAGCACGTAACTCCGGATCTCGTATGTACTCTCGGTCTATTTTTCCCAGTTCCAGCTTCCCAAGTTCTCTGTTTATCTTAATCGTCGCACTCGCAACACCTTCTACATCAATTCCAGCGTCTATATCGCTAAATTAAAGAGAGAAAAACACTGTTATTATACGATGCTCTAGAAACTGAAGGCTCTCGTCGTGCAAACTCGTCCATTGCCCTTACAATCGGTAAGCGTCTCCTGAAAACCGATCCTCAGCTCGCTGTTTCAGCTGTTAATCAAGAGCTTGTTATGTATATGTCTTGGGAAAACGGAAAAAGGGAAAATATAAATGCTTTGGACCAGATACGATCCTTAGTCGGCTGAGGATTACTTGGAAAAAAAAGGAAAACTGACACCAAAAAGAAAAGACAACGTTGAAATCGTTGGACATTGTTATGGCTGGTAACTTCTAGCTTCCATCGTCTTCATTAGGTACCAAAAGCCGGGGAGCTTCCTCGAGTTGGCATGCGGTAACGTCATAAGAGCCCAATATTGACTAGTCATTTTCCACATTCTTTTTCCTTTTTTCGGCGAATTCGGCATTTTATGACCCACAGTCAAAACGCAAATGAGCATGCATCAATGATCTTACCTTCTAGGTTCGTAGTCATCGTCGTCGTCATCTTCGTCGCCATCGTCGTCGTCATCTTCGTCGCCATCTTCGTCGCCATCTTCGTCGTCGTCGTCGTTTTTCAGGACTAACGATTCTTCTTTTCTAATCTCTCTGGACAAAGCACCCAGAAGTTCTTCTCTTTTGCTTTCCTCTACGTACGCTGCCAATTCTGCAAGGATGGTGAGCTTATTCTTTTTGAACGGACGAAGCAAGACATTTCTTTCCCCTTTTGCCATTAGCGCAAGTACTCGTATTTCACGTGTCGCTCCTTGATAAATTGGGTAATATTCTTCATTCTTCCCAAAATTCTGCTCAGCAAATGTTCGGAGCGCGCTTTCAACCATCTGCATAGGAGAAATGCATTTGAATATTTTGCCTGAATTTTCTTTATATTCACATAATTCGCAGCACATTAACTATCATTGGGTTTTCCGTATTTGCAGTTTTAGGACTAAAAGTTTGAGCTCAGTTTTTGGTTTTTCCTCACGAAACTTGCCTCTTTTTTCAGTTTTTCAGTTTTTTTCTTTTGTGGGCGCTAAACAGTTTATGATATTTTTCAAAAAAGGAGCTTTGGGTTTCCATATTTTCTTCTGTTCCAGGTTCTGTGTTTGTGCATTTCTCACGTGTTTGTCAAAAGTTTTACTGCTAAGTTTTAAGTCATTTACAGAGACATTATAGAGACACAAGAATGGGATTTGGGAATTTGCCACTTTTTATCCTTGCAGAAGACTGCGTTTTAATTTTTGGACTTCAAAGATTTTTATCATAGACTTTCACAGTTTTCATAAAAAGGTTTTTACAGTGCTGCGGTTTTCAAAATAAGCCCATATTTCCCTCTCCTTAAAGAAATCTCATTCATTATTCCGATTATTATGCATCACTTTTATCACTCTATTGCACTCTATTACTCTATTACGCTCATATCCTATCAGGTGTTTTCTGATGCCTGTCATATGTTGAATGCCACTTCAATGTAACCCTCTATTGACCACTAGAGCAAATACCATAACATACCATAATGCTCTTTGTTTGTCCCCTTAAAATTTTGCATAAGCGTTGTCTTCAATTTCTCTTGGGAGTTAAAATGGGCCCCAAGAGAAACTGAAAACAATGCGTATGCAAAATTTTGGGGTGACAAACAAAGATCATTATGGTATGTTATGGTATTTTCCGGAGTGGTCAATTGCTATGGTGAATCTCTCAACCAATCAGCGGGTGAGAAATCGCTCAGTCATCGTAAAAACTTATTGCGACTACTTATTTTATCACGTTAGCCAAAGGCAGTTGTTAAAAAACAGTCATTTCTTTAGGTTCCGTAGGTTCAGCAGGTTCCCCGGTTCCGCGGTCTGCAATTCGACAGATTAGTCTTGCTCTTGAGTTTGCTGTCTAACTTGAAATGAATCCTAGAGATGGTCCAACAAGTTTTTTGGAGTTTAACTTTTCGAGGAAGCGTGAGAAATCAGTTGTCAACTCGTGAGAGCATGAGATAAGAAGTTGAATCGATCGAGAGACTCACAACACATGACGACAAAGTCGTGAGACTTGGCAAGTCTGCTCAGGCAAAAATTATCCTGGCGTAAAATGTAAAACCATAATCGTAGCTGAATTGAAATATAAAGGTCTCAAACACACGGAACACCTTATATGAGACCATGCGAAACACATTATTCAGGTGAGAAAAACCCAGAAATAAAGCTAACAGAGACTGGAGAGTTATTGTAAAAATTTACATATTCCCACATTGTTGTCAGTTTGCAGCAGTAGGTTTATGATTCTTTTATACATATTGACCTGACCCTATGTCATAAAGAGAGTTTCTATATTTTTATGACAAGGAGCGTTCTTATTTAAAGGTTATTGTGCGATATCTTCAAAGCCTACAAAGCAAATTGAACACGCGTGACGTAATTTACACTGAAATTTGACTCTGACAAGCACTCGTCAATAGACGGAAGCGATTTAGCAGATCCTGTGGTCAGAATTCCAATGTAGCAGACAAGAAACAACATTACCTTCGATTTTTTTTATGCAAATTGTTTTATTTTTTTTTATACTTAAACTCTTACCACAAACTAACATCCGTCCTATTAATTGTGATCTCGGATATTGTCGATCTGAGTCAAGTTTACAAAGCAACTGAGTTTACACTTTTGTATGATACAACCAAATGGCGCCCAAGATTCCGAATGTTGAGACAGTTGCAATGTGATATAGTTAAGCATATTACTGATTTTAGAACAGGCAAAGAGGAAGATAACGGAGTAGCCGCTGAAATCGAAACTACATGGCTTTCCGCATGAATATATATTACACTGTAATCATCATAAAAGGTAGATAAAATATTCTACTCACATTTCTTGCTCAAACGTCTTTCCTCCAAAACGAAACAGCCTAGAGAAAAAGTGGTTAATTAAGGGTGAGAAGGTTGAAACGAATTTCCTAAAAAATTCATGAAATTACGGTAGATTTTTACCGCTGTGCACCAGGAAGCAGCGATAGTGCGCCACGTTCTCTCCAGAAAAGATATAGCGTGACGTTCTTTCGAGGTGAAAGAATTTATTTAATTTGTCACGTTCAAGGATGTCTTACGTCACGAGATCACGCCATCCTTGTTTTGGGGTCGTCATGTGTAAGGGGACAAACGAGCTAGACTGCTCAAACGAACGCAATGATATAAGGACGACAGAATATCACTGAGCCCGGGAAGTGTTATCTCAGGGGAACCCAACGAGAATATAGTTCAAAACCACTTAAACATAGCATTGTTGAACCTTGAACATTAAACATGGCATTGTTGAACATTGTTGACGGATGTAAGCATATTTTTATCCCCTAAAAATTTTTCGTCTGTTCGGATTTCCTAGCTGAAAGTCTAGTGATCTGAAAATTATAGGGATCAAAACTTACCTTTTCTAAAATTTCAGCCAGAAAAAGGCTCCCGAAAATTCTAGGAGACCTTTTTAGGGTAAAATCCATTAAGAATGGGCAATTATACCATTTTTTGTTGTTCGAAAATCCTAAGAGAGGCAGGCAAGCAAGAAATTTTACAACAAATGTTCCAAAAATTCTAGATCTCAAATCGTCTTCCGAACAGATGTTTTCCAAAAATTGACGTTGGTTGCCCCTGCTATCTTACTAGCACCTTAGTTATAGTTCACATTTTCGAGACTTTTCAGCTAAACTTTTAATAACATTATGTTTCTCCCGGTTGGAAGAGACAAAACAGAGCACGTCGAGAAATGGCGTCCATCTGTTGGACGATCCAAACTCATGCAAACGAACTCAACTGAGTAAGACGTCGAACGTTTCATGAACCTAACTCACTAAGTTTGGTTCGTCTCATCAGATTAACAGTTATCTAAAGTTCGACGTTTGGCCTAGGCCGAAAACACCGACCACATGAATTTTGAAGTCTTTCTTCAGAACATAACGTAATGCCTTGTCCGATTTATTACATTCCGTTCTAATAGTTACGTAAACTCTGTATGTCTCCAAAGAGGGTCCTAAATGTTGACTTATCTTCAGTCTGCTCAAGAGTGCAAAATTTTTTATAGGCTTGATTACCAGCCGCTGTTGAGACGGCGGAAATCGAGCCTAAATTTTTTATAGACTAATTTTAGACTAAACAGGCTCTTATATAGAGGGGGTTTAACTCACAAATTTTAGCCCACAAGGTTCTAAAAAAACCAGGTTCTTACACGCGGCTAGCCTGTCCGAGGCTAAAGGACCTGAAGGCGCGAAAGTGAAAAGCGCGCGAAAAAGGGGGGCGGGCCCCTTCTCTCCCCAGTTTTCTCCCTTTTGTTTTTTTTGTTTTTTTTTGCGTTCGTCCTTTCTCAATTCTGCGGACCTGACTATCTCGCAGCCTGGAACAGGTTAACATGCGGGTATTTACTATATCTGTAGCATGAAAGAACCAACGACATGCACACGACAAAAGGCACTGCTCGGTGGGGTGGGTAGGGGTGGTCCTGATAATGAACTAAACGGAAAGGCTTCGGTACCGTTTTCGGGCTTCAGGTGTCAGAAAGACAGGAAAGGGAAGGGATTTCATCAGTTGAAGTATATGAAAAGGAAGGGGAATCTGTAACTCAGTATATTTCGGTCTGTAAAAGGACCAGAAATGGCTATAGTTTGAAAGAGACAAGAAACCCTCCTGGTTTAATATTCTGTTCATTTTGAATAGACGGTGCATTTACAGCAGTTAAAAGGGATGTAGTGTTTCTAAACTAGGTATGTGAAACCAGTAGAAGAGGTACCATTTGTCACTGCAGCACTGGAAGAACGTAAATTCACTTTTTAAACGACGTTTTCGCAACAATCGCGTCGTCGGATCGATTCGTGACGACAATTTTTAGCGCAACATATCGTTGCAACATTGTTGCGACCGTGTTTGGAATGGTTACAACATTGTTCCAACTTCGCAACCCTGTGTTGCGCTAAAAATCGTCGTTGCGAACCGTCCCGTGTAACATGATCTTGAAGTCCCTTTTAACTGGGGAGCAACGGACGCATCGGGAGAAGACAAACAAAGCAAATTACCATTTTAAATGATATAATCTCTTTGTTTGTCTTGTTCCAGCGCGTCCCTTGCTCTCTAGCATGGCGATTTTTACCACGTGACTGACTAGCTACAATTGGCCTACGTGTCAGTATTGCATTAGGAAAGACTGTTCTGTCTGACTTGCGGGAAACACAAGTATTTAGTAGTTTCATCAACTGAGTTGATGAAGAGAAGCACAAAAATTTAACTGAGTTGACTGAGTCAATTTAACACCGCAGCAGGAGATCGTAGTTTTTCAATCGTTCTACGTTGGTATATTGAAAGGGTCACACAACGACTGTTTTCTATAAAATATCTGTCCGGAGAAGCAAATATTGCCTAGAATTTAGAAGCTTATCTTAAATTCCATACTATTTTCTGACGTTTAATTTTTCAAATTTCACCCCCCAGGTTGAGCTCTTTTTTTTTCGTAGAAACAAGGAAACCTAAAATTTTCGGATTCAAAAATGTGATGGAGAAAGAAACAAAAAAATTCTCGCTTTCATCTAAAATTTTTGGGAAAAATAATATTGAAGCCCTTTTAATTTCTAAAAGAATCTAGTTGCCCTAGGATGACCGAACAGATACATATTTTATAGCGCCGCTTAGAATACACTTCTAGAGATCTAAGAGTACGCTGGATAGCCCAAAAAGTGTTTTCAATGTATTTAGGAGGAAACTGTCGTCGGGTTTGTTGTATTGAGTTTTATCAACAGGCCACTAACAAAACTTGGATCGAACCAAATCAACGGTCGTAAAACGATTCAAACACGATTGAAAAACTACGCCTGAATATAATTTCTCTGGTACCCAGAATTGGCCAATGATGATCCGTTGTTTGCGTCTGCCTCCCGCAACGTTAAAACAATCCTTCAGACATGGCACCTGCGAATACAACCGCCTTTCTTCACTCCTTAGACTGCAACACAGTCAGTTTTTTCTCAATATACTTCACGCAAAAATACGGACTATCTTACAGTCTATTCGCTCCTCGCCATTGGAGATGCGACAGAAATTCCATACTGATGACGTAAAATCTGTCCGGAATCTTTCTGCGAAACGTCTCTAGCGGCGAGGAGAGAGAAGAAAGATGGCTGTATTCACAGGCTAAGCGATCGCTTATGTCTTGCTGGCATTGCTGACACCTGGCACGTGACACCTACAACACCAGTAGAAATACGAGACCTACGACACAAAATACCAACCATTAAAACCATGGTGTCAATTTCGAATGTCGTATACCTGCCACTTGCGTCACACGCCTGCGGCTTCGAAAACGTACAGGGCAACTCCCAATTCCGCTCTGCTTGTCTGGTAACCGGTAGTAAATGGCTTGATCTCGGCAAGATCTCTCAATTCCTCGCAACCTTTAAGAAACCTTAGGAAATAATCGAAACATTTCGGAAATCTTCGGTAGTCTTCGAAGTTAGTCGTAATTCTTTTGTACTGGTCAGAAGTATTCGGATTTTTTAAGAAGTTGGGGTAACATTGATACGAAAATCACACGCATTTGAAAAATAAAAGAAGAGAAGGAAATTAAGTAGGTATAATGTTGCCGATTTGGGGAAAACATCATCTAGCCAATTTACACAAACAATGTTCTGAATGAACGTACGAAAATTAACTCAAACGGCTTCCGCCCACCCGCAATAATTTAAGGGTACCTGATGAGCCCATGGGCCATTTTATCACGCGAAATTTATCACTTTGATGAAAGAATTCATGCGAAGTGCAACTTGAGGCGAAACCTACACACGATGTCTGCTATTATAAGAGAGAAAATAAGCTTATTTACTATTTGCTGTGTTTGGGGGACACTGTTCGGTCTCAAAACGGTATTAGCCAAAGAAGGTAAGAAAATCTTTTATCATATCATTGTTTTCCTTAATGGTCAATCAACATCAGGTTCATAACATGAAGGTAAGCCTTCCTTCGATATGCATACACTGTACGGAGCCTGGTGAAACATTTTTTTCTTGTATGTCTACTTCCAAATAATTTTAACTGAGGAAATAGTGCTTTGTTTATTGATTGGTCCTGAAATAAAACGAAGATGAGACAAATTTGTTTTGAATCAAATATTTAAGATTCAGGTACGAAACCTGCACGATCCGTTATCGGAAAAAGAGCTTTCCGAATGTAATATTTGCAGAGTTTGTTCCTCCTTCTGATGATCATGTTTTTTTTGTTGTTGACAGTCATCTTCAGAGTCAAAGTGAGTTGTATTACATCAGTTGATGGCATTAAACTCATTTTATTGACCTGATTGAGCGGTTCTTGTTATTATTGGTCATCTATTGAAGGACTCAATTAAAACTAACTACGAGAGAATGACTGGACAACTGACAATTTGACTAACAATACACGACTGTTAAACTGTGACAATAGACGGATCGAAACCCAAACATCTTCCAAATTTTGGTCAGCGCCACCTGGTTACTTAACAATTATTCCACGAGTGCGCGTTAGACATCAGCTGAATAGATAGCCAACGAGGCGATCGTAGCGCCTCGTTGGCTATAATCATCTTATATCCAACAAGCGCGAGTGGAATAACTGTGTTTTATTAAAAACGCCCAAAAAACATCCAAAATTCTTCCCGACTTTAGTTGTAAAATTAACCGATTTTCAGCTTGTTTTTAATTTTGAGCAGACGCGAACAGTTACCATATTTGGAGAGCATGGTATAATGGCTCATATACCATGATGGCTAAGCCAGAACTCATAGAATTGCATTATCCAAAAATAAAAAAAAATTAGCCAGAGTATTTAAACTTATCAGAAAAAGAGATATTTGAAGAAATAATGAACTGATTTATCTGACTGTAGAAACAGTAAGCCTCGTTTTCGCGGGAGATATCAGTTTCTCGGATCCAGTACGCACTGATGTCCATCGCAACTTTTACTGCTACAAAGACACTTTGAGTCATGTGGCCCAGTACGTCAGAGATGCGGACATTTCCTTTGCAAACCTGGAGTCTCCCATTGTTCCTAAGAAATCGCTGGAAAATAAAAATGTGGGACCAAAAGTAATTTTTCTCTACGCTGAAAAACAAAGTGTTTCAGCTTTGAGGTAGGTTAGGAGAAACAGTGGACATTGTTTATTTTCATTTTTGTCCTTTTACTAACATCAGGGAGGATCAACAACATTCCAGCCTTAGAGAAAAAGACTTATCTACCTTACCTGATAATATAATAGAGCGATTTTACTTGACCCGTTAAACAGATAATAACAACTACTGCAAAATAGCTTCAAATAAACAAAAGAAGACAATAGAACTAGTAGATAATAGTGCGTAGTATTCTACTACCTATTTCCCCGTAGAGTAAAATCACTCTAAGTCAGTACACCAGCAGCCGTTTAGCATTCGCGAATAAACGAGTAATTTCATTTCAACGTTGTTTTTTTAATTTAACTTCTAGTATTTTGCAATCTTTTTGTTTTCCTTGTGTTCTTAAGGTTTAGTATATGACCCTTTCAAAAAGTAATTGGATAGAAAATAAATCTGGTCAGACTCCGAAATGTTTGGTAGCTCGCCTCGTAAATGCATTCAAGTCAGTTGTAGCCGGCGTGGAAGCTCCCCATTCGAGTACTCGAATGGAAAGCTTCAACTAACGTCGGCTAAGAGAGGGAAAGGCGAGACCCGAGGGAATTTCCCCGCGCGGACGATACTCTTTACCAAACGCTTTCCCCCGCGTGAGATCGCTCTCCTTTCGTACCGGAGATTTCAATCAGAGAGCTTGCTTGAAGGGTACACAAGTTCTTACTCGTCTTTCACAGGCTTACGGGATTTGACGTCATGACAATAGCAAATAATCACCTTAATGACTTTGGCGAGTTTCCCGTGAATTATACAGTAAACACTTTGAAAAATGCTGGAATAAAAGCTGTTGGTGCAACTTATGGACCCTTCAACTCTCATCAGGTAATTAATAACGAGCATGCAGTCGGAGGCACTGTCAACCGTCAGTTGTATGCATAGTAACCAGCGTGCCCGGGTAGAAATAAACTGCTTTCCAGTTCCCCCACCGAAAGTGACTCTGAAAGAGAAAGGAATTGCCCTTGAGCAGAAATAATTGTGAGGCAAACGTTACCTTAAAGCTCAAACATTTAATATTCAAAACTCTTACCATTTGTGATATTTGAGTATAATCATTTCCAACGTAGATGGTTAAATATAAGAAATTTGGATTTTGAACTGATTACACAATTTGGAACTCGAGGAAAATTGTATGTTATTTGACACAAGAATGTATATATTCAGGGAAAATTTCATCCCGCTCTAGGGAACCTAACGAAAGATATTGTCGATTTGTTGATTGAACCAGACTTGAAGAAACGAATTTGAAAATGAGAGCGCAGCAAGGTAAGCAGTGCTAGTGACTTACTCGAATTCCTCCTGTAGGGAGCACTGGCCCCCTTCCCACCCTTCCCCCTAGATATTTCCACGGCCACGTGAACAGCCCACTTCCATCATAATAGGAGAACCATGGAAGGCTGGCAAACCAGTTTGCGCGTATTTTTTCTTTTGAGTTTTGTAGGTTCCTGTCATCCTAGAGAGAAAATCGTTAAAGATCGGGGTCTTAGCATACTGTTTGACGCATGGAGGAAAAACTGATAAAGTTCAAAACTGCACTGAACTTAGGAGTCTTTTCAAGGAAGGACCAGCTATTTATCATAGAGATGTTGCAAGAGTTGATGTTGAAAGATTAAAGGTAGGCCAGGATTCCAGTTTTTATCGCAGTAAGAACATAATTCATGTATGTCGGCGGATAACGCAGTTTTTAGACAAGGGCCTAATTTGTTCAAGGAATGGCTAGATTGCTCTTTGGATGTGGTAATGTTGTAAATGAAAAACACTATTACCGATATATAGAGAGTAAAGGCATCAAAAATTAGGAAAACATTATCAATTGACGTTTCATGGGTGTCTGCCTCATAACATTGTGAAGAAAGAGCATAATTTTTTCCCTTTAAAAGTCACGACATAAATGACTTCCTTGACCACGACACACTTCGGCCTGAACACTTCATTTTCACACTAGTACTCTGTCATTTTTCCACTCTTCTATTTTTTTCTATGATTAAAATCGGTTATTTTAATATAAATATCTTTGAATAAAACGAACCTAGAACATATAAAAATAGGGTGAAAAAGGAAGACACGTGCACTGTATTTCCTCCAAGAGGTATCTATATGCCCCTAAATATCTCTCCGTTGACTGGTCTGATTTAGGCAAAAAAAGTTGACGTAATTGTTATTTTGATGCACTGGGGCCGAGAATACCGTCCTCGAATGAATGGCTTACAAAGGCGAATAGCTACGTATCTGACGTCACTCGGCGTGCATGTTATCATTGGCTCTCATCCGCACGTGATGCAGCCGTACAGCTACCGCGACAAACGATTTGTTGCTTACAGCTTAGGAAATTTACTCTTCTCCCATGAATGGACTCCGGAAAAATTTAGGGTAGGTTATTGTCTCTTTTTCTTTTTCCTTTCCTTTCTGCACTGTAATATTCGCTTGAACTTACAACATACAACAATGGCCGGGGACAGCGGAGGAAGATCAAGAGTAGGTCATTACAGAGTTCCAAAAACCCTCACTTTCAGAACGGCTAAGTCACAAAAGTGGAAAACCGTTCTTATAATAATTAGTTTTATATGCATGAGAACGAAAAATCATTGGCTTTACACTTAGCCTCGCTTTAAAACAGAGGCTTCGGGCTACTCGGAAGTGGCCTTTTTTCTGGGGTGTGGGGGGGGGGGGGGGGAGTCATCCCAATTCCCAATTGAGCGTGGTCCGAATGAGAAAGGGTGGTCGAAAACCATGAATTCTCGATAGAAACAGGGGATTGAACGCAATCATGTTACAGTTGAAAACCTTACAGTCCATTCAGCAACAAACCTTGAAACAAACTGACTCAAGTTGTAGATTTTGCCGTCGAGAAAACCCTCAAAAGTATCGTATAAAAGAGATAAAAATAGAAAAGTATCAAGTTTTGCGGAATTAATGAGCAGGACAGCGTGCACTTGAAAGATATGACATGAACCAGGTAAATTCATTTTCCCGATCGTCTCAAAGAGGGAAGGGGTGTCTTGAGCCACCCCAACCCCCCCCCCCCCCCGCCCTACACCCCGAAGTCTTACCCTCTCCGCAATCCCTGGTAGCAGTGTAGTTACAAAACATTTGAAGTTAAGAGGTACGACTTAATGCCTTACAAGTTACGTGGGATTGTTTCCACGGCTGCATTATCCTTCACGTAGGTTATGTTTCTACTTCTCATTAAATGCCTGAAATTTAAGCCGTTATTGGTGAATCGTACGTTTAATTCGAGCAGCTGCCGTTCTTTTCGATGAAAGCCACAAGAAGCGGACGTCTTATCCGTACTGAGGTTTCAAGGTTAGTGTAATTAGGATACACTGATTTAGCCGGTGTCACATCATACATGCGCAATGTCTATGTAAGGTACAAGCTTCATGCGTAAGCGCAGTGTTAATTAGGGTGGATCAAAAGCCATAATGCTCTTGGGTGGATTCCCGGGGGTGGATTCATTTGCAACATAGATGTGTAGCCTTCATGCAGAGTCCTTTATTTGTATTTATTTTTTTCATTGCTTTTAACCCTAAAAACAACAACAAAAACAAACACCGGGCAAATGCGACGGCTATACGAATATGCTGCAAATGGAACACACAATTCACCACAAGTAAGTCTTTGCGTACACTATACTAGCCTCCCACGCAGGCGTTTTTAGGGGAGCTCGTTTTTCGTTGGGGAGGGATGAAAAACGAGTTCCCCTAAAAACGCCTGCGTGGGAGGCTAACACTATACCGGTCAAGTATGGAAATCTGTTCACACGGCGCCAAAGAGAAACAGAAACGTATCCGATATACGACGATCCACTTTCAAGGTCAGTAGCGCGACGCACGGGCGTTACGGAAACCTCGTTGAAATCATCGCGCTTGTGTGTGAACAGAAGCACTACCAGTTACGGTTTTCGTACCGGGGGAAGAGCTATCCGGCATAATTCTTCACAATAACTACGATAAGGCAAATTGAAACTAGCCTACAACATAGGCGTTATTTTTTGGTGCTTTCTAGGTGAGCGAAAGCAAGCCCGAAGTGAGCGGGAAGCGCTAGAAACCCGCCACGGGGGAAGGCGCAAAAAAATAGCTAAATTTTTCTTTTTCTCCGCAGAGGCTTCCCCCAGCGGAGGACGATGAGAAGAGGGAAAAGGGGGGAACCTCTCTCCTTCGTTCGGATTTCGATTCTATCGTCCTGGCCTCGGTTGTTCAAAAGATGAATAACGCTATCCACTGGATAAGTCTCTATCCAGAGGATAGCACAATCGTTTTTCCTAATACTTATCCACTCGATAGTGATTTATTCAGTGGATAGCGCTATCCACGTTTCAACAACTGGAGCCAGAACCATTTCCCTTCTTACTTACACTTACATAAAATTCCGTAGTCGCTATTCAAATTTCTGCTTTGCGAATCTCTTTCTTTGTAAGTCGAAGTCTCTTCAAGTTAGGGGAAAAAAAGGAAACTGAGAGTGGCATGAGCGAGAATCAAATTCGGGGTACTAGATCCGAAACCCATCGCCTATACCACTTCACCATAGAATATTCAACTGCCAATAACCCTTTTGATTTACATATACATATAGTGACAAACCTAAAACGAAATTGAACATTAACCATTTCGAGGCAGTGCATATGCTAATCACTGTAGTCAGTGCGCTTTCTCCTATACTGGGAATTATTTTGCGCAAACATCATAAGGTGTCCAAAGTGCTTCTGGACGATGGAATCCAATCTCTAACCTCATCTTTTTTCCTTCCCCTCCTTCCTCGCGCGATTTCTTTCTCCCTTCTTCCCAGCCTCACCATGACACAAGAAAGAGAGCGCGCTTACATAGTGAGTTTGAGACGCCTGTGATGAAGCTAACCCCTTCGTTTATTTTCCTCGGTCTTTGAGGAAGTACTGTAGGCCGGCTTATGCAACTGGGACCAGTGCTATCTTCTCACTAAACTATTCTAACATTTTTTCTCTATCCAGAAAAGGAGTCGTTCGAGTTCAGTATCTTCCTTATGAAATAAGGAAAAACCCAACCAATCATTGTCTACAACCGATACCATTGAATCAGGACGGATGGATTGACGTATGCGGACAGACAGACACGATGTGCTTGAAACACTGACCAGGACATAAGGGAGCTTTAGCAACGACGACGTCGACGGCAACGAAAAAGGCAAAAAAAATTGCAAAAAGTTTAGATTGGCAAACCAACAACTTTGCACGTGCATCACGCTTTTTTGCACATTTCTTTGCCGTCGTTGCACGAACACGACGTGTAACTGCCTAATTTCGCGTTTTCTGGAGGACGTGAACACACGTCAACGAATTTTTTATTATTTTTTATTGTTATTATCAATTATTCAGTTCTTAAGGCTGCGTGCAAACGGACGCAACAGCTCCCAACATTATTGCGCCAACAATGTTGGGAGTTGCTGCGTGCGTGTTGGCAGTGGTCTGCAAACGGATGCAACAACTCCCAACAATATTGGGACCTGCAGTGCATCGTGGGAAGGATACAACCCATAAGTCTTTGTAAACCATGCGTAATGCGCGTGCGAGGCCCCAACAATGTTGGAAGAGTTGTGCAAACGGATCCAACATTGTTGCGCTACGCTTCGGCGATCACGGAACAAAAGAAATGTTGGGAGTTGTTGGGTGAAAAGTTTGATCGGTTTCAAACTTTGCGCAACAACACGCAACAACATCCAACAACATGCAACAAGGTGTGCAAATGAACGCGATATGTAACATCCAACAATGTTGCGTCCGTTTGCACGGGGCTTTAGAATTCAACTAGCCTTCAACTCCTGAAAAATTGACCAACATTTGACTAATTGAATGACATGGAATAAGAGCAATGAATTTTGGAATAGCGTGAATTCACTTTTTAAGAAACGTTTTCGACACCGTCGTCCTTATCGTTGCTTTTTCACATGCGTTTTTTTTTTTCTATATTTTACTTCTGCTCTCCCCCAAACATCAATTTGAAATGATTTAAAAATTCAGGATTTTTATTGCGAACGTGAAGACACTAGAATTAAAAATTTCCTATGAATTCAATGGACGTTTCAGACACATAAACTACACAAAATGAAACAATTTGAATGAAGAGCGCGGGTTGTTCTTGGCTTCGGCGAAGTAGTTATTTTTAAAAAAGTCCCTAGTAACACAGAGAATTTCAGTTTAATATCATTCCAGTAGGAACAAGAAAAGTGGAATACAGTAAAAACCTGCATATACGAACCTAGTCATTATAGAACGTACAAACTAAAATTTTGCATTTAAATACCCAAAAATATAAGAACCTGTTAAGCCTGGCAAAGAAAAATAGGTTCTTATACAAAACATCAATTCAATTTTAATGGTCAAAATTGTGGTCTTTAGTTGTGTAACGAACTTCTGACAGAAGGTTATTGTTTATATGTTTTTGTTTGTATTTTCACTAGGAATATGTTTTCCATAAACCATTATGTATTAGTAGTACAATATTTCAGCCAATGAGTGCACTACGACAACCTCTGAAAAATAAGAACCCATTGAGAACTTATGAAATGTGAAAAACTACCCTACAACACAAGGACCTGTTCATCCTGACCTCGACTGGTTCTTATATGCGGTTTTTTACTGTAATTTTTTAACATATTTCTCTCTTTTTTTAACGTAATTTCTGTTAGAAACGACTGTCCACTTGAACTGCTGCCGAAAAGGCCGTTTGTTTTCAAACAAATGTTTAGCGCCCGACGCTTTTCGTAGAAAGTCCAAGGGAATGCAGCGATGTACTGTATTTTAATTTTATTATTTTTACTTATTTTCTTATTTTTCCTGTTTGATAACTTCACTGAGATCTTCTGATATTCCAACTTCCTCGTTCCTGTCAGCTTCTCCTCCCTTGGTAACTAGTTTTGTATCACTACTCCCTATTGTAGAGCAGGATTTGTCGGCAGGGTCTGCTGTAGTGTTTGCGTCCGTTTTTGTACTTAGTTTACTACTGTTGTCATCAGGTTTAGATTGAATTTCTTCCATTCTCTCGTCGGTGTAAGAATGATCCGGTAGTGTCCTCAGCCATTTCAACATTCTTAACTAAGTTAAGGCCAAATGTGACATACAATAGGGAGCTTAAGCAACGACTATGGTGAAGTCAACAAGAACGGCAAAAAAAATAGGTTTAGCTTGGCAAAACAGCGACACGCATCACGCTTTTTTGTACGACTGCGACGTGAAAGTGCTAGCCTGCGTTGCAGCCGGCCCACGTTCTCCGTCGTTGTTTGCTTAAGCTCTCCATTAGTACCTTTATACATTAGTTTTGTTGAACTTGTAACAGCTATGAGAAAAAAGGCCCTTCCCTTTCAAAGGGGTTATGTCACGAAGGTATTACTGTTCGGGTCAATTCTGTGCTGAAGCATCATTAGAGAGCTTTAGATTTGAGGACGTGAACGAGTACGAGTACGAGATTTAACTTAAAGGTTTTGGGCGTGTTAAAAAAAAGACACCCCGGAAAAGCTTCATTTCACTTTTTTTCACCAAAAAAGTTAGTACGCTTATTTATACTGAAGGAGATTAAGCCCTCTCCCGATACAAAATGATAACACTTCTTACATTTGAAAACTTGTTCCCGCCACAACGACATGCTCGCTAAAACTGGTAGTAGATTGAAGACGGCTACCACATTTTCCCGCCAAAATAACGCTGCAGTCGTCCTCGTCTCAGAATCTAAAGCTCTCTATTACTTAATGCCGTCACAAACATATGCAAAATGCTCTTGTAATGTTATGAAGACATAAGAGAGGATTAATAATAATAACTTTTCGATGGCTTTTGTAGGCATAGCATTAAAACTTAAAAAAGTTGGCCCATTGTTTTCAAGGTTCAATCCTTGTCCATCCTTGCCATCCTTTGCAACAGACGACAGGAAACACATTGAATGCCCAAATACAGTCTTAAGTAACAAAAAATACAGTTGATGCAAGATACATTTTTAAAAAGGTAACAAATAGCGTGACATGGCCCTGTGAAAGCCTTTTATCTATTAAACGCCTCCTTTTGGACCCTCAAAATTAAATAAACGCCTCGGAGGTCTGTTAGAAGATCCTTTACGGTAGTCGCTTAAACGAAAGGACTATTATTTCGAAAACTGCACAACACAACAACATACAGAACTGTAACAGCTTAGTTTGGGGCAAGTTATTAAGGATACACAGCCTGTCGCATCTCAGTATCAATTATGTGCTTGTAGATAAAGTCGTCTTTAAACTTCTGTATTTTCTCCTGAAAACAAATTGCAAATATACAATTGTTATAGACTGTACGGCTTTTAATGCCATTTTCGACATGACTTAGGGTGAAATGTTTACAATCTTAAATTGCTGCAGAATGTTAGTTACATTTGGAAAAGTGTCATAACTGATTCAAACTAATGCTTTTATTTTGTAAGCTTCCTGCGAGCGACAGGGTTATTTTGCAGATCGCCAAATGACTTTAAAGTTTAGTGATTAGGGAAACCGAGTGCATCAGGTTCCATTTAGGGTCACTATACTGGGCAAACTGACCTGAAACTTGATTCACTCAGTTTGCTAACCCCAGTCACTAAACTTCAGAGTCATTCGTTGTTCAGCAACCATTTGTCGTTCTGAAAAATACTCCTGCCGTCCAGCGAGTTGTATAATGGCTCATCCTCGGAAACCCAGGGGCAGTCAGTCAGGTCGGGAGAAAAGGCGCGGCGAACGTTTTCAAGCACCGACTTGAAAGCTTTCGTCGCACCTTTTCTCCCACCCCGACTGACTGCCCCTGGGTCTCCGAGGCCGGTGTTGATGGCTGTATTCTAGACCAATTTTGCTTAATTTCTTTATTTGTCCTGTTAGAATTTCTCACATGTTTAGGCAGTACAGCGATCAAAATTCTAACGTACATTAGAAGCAAGCTTGATCTTAAATTGCCCGACACAAAATCACAAAAAAACTTGACGTGGCAACAGCTACCTCGTTCTCATCCCACTCTAAGCTCTCATGTATCCCATCATCCCCATAGCGCCGATTGTAGGCGTCAAAGTGAACCTGGGAAAAATATTACATGTAAGTGAAGATGATCTTCGCAGTAGAATGAACAACGTAAGCGGTTGAAAAAAAAAAACTGAAAAAAATTGAAGCGTGAACGGGAATCGAACCCTGACCTTAATTGCAATGTCGTTGTAATTTCTTATTCTGTGAAAAAAATACTATGCTAAGAGTGAGGTACAGGCCAGGCTGCGGGGTGGGTTGGTGTATGTGTGCCCCTTGCTTTAAGTTTGTCTTCTTGAATTTACTGGCACACAGATCAGGGTAACTCCTGATCCGCCTTCCCCGCGCATGCCGTGGGAGAACTGCCGTGCGGTTCCCAGCCAACAGCTCCCACATCTGTTGTGTGGAGCTGTCGCTTAAAGGAGTGCTTGCACTCGCTCCGGCAATAAAGGGTCTTTCAAACACGGGGATTTTCCCCGATCATTGACCCGATGGCTACGCCATGATGATGAGTCCCAATAAGAGCGAAACAGCTGTCCATCGCTGTCACTGCCCAGGTGATATGGCTGTGCACATGCGCGAGGGACTAGCTAGGCCGTGAGTTGTTGTATGTGTGCCCCTTGCTTTACGTTTGTCTTATGCTACGATTGACCAATACGGTATTTTCCGCAGTTCTTATATACCGCAGAGTGGCACTGTCGTCAGGTAAAAAAAAGGCAGAGCCTGTTCCAAGTGTTAAAGAGCAAGCAACGACGAGGAATGAAAAGCAGACCGAAACAAAAAAGAAAGAGAGGGAGAGGGGGGGGGGGGGGGTGTTCTACCTGTTATTGTCACTGCTTTGTGCCGTCCAAAATTTCAGATCGCCTGGAACACGCTAGAATTCTACTTAGCCTATGTAGAGCCGCCCCTTCTCCTTATAGAAAAAGCTCGGGAAAGGGGTCTTTTCTGTCTGGCTCTACACGGGCTACTAGGATACGAAACCCTGAGGAGTGAAAGTCTTCTCACTGCACAATCGTTTTGTGCCAACGATCGCCACTAAAGCTGTGATAATCAATCGTTAGGCTGTAACGTTAACGTTTTTTATCAAGTCGTTCGTGGGAACAGTAAATTGAGCTGGGATTATCACACAGATGAATTTAAAAATGTGGCCTGTGTATTGAACTAAAGCAGAGAAACCAAGCAGCACTTCGCTTTGGTGCTGTTTTTTTTTTATGTTGTACAAAGTGAGTCTTGGTTTCAGGTATGACCATTCAAACAAACGCACTTCAAAATTACTTCCCTATACCTTGTCAAGAACGAGGCCAACTGCTGGAGCTTTCGGGATATCCACCTACGAGACAACAGAAAAACTTGGCTCAGCAGATGGAACAAAATACATATTTCTGCATGCACTGAAAACAATTAACAAGACTAGGAGTATGGCACAGTGGTTCCAGAATAAAGCACTTTAAAACTTCAAACTCCAAAACAAGGGCTTTATTGCATTGCTTCAAACGGACGAGAAATGCTTTGGGCTCAAACAAGTGTATTCGGGTTTTGGGCAACTCGTTTAAGATCCTGAGTAAAACGACATGAAATTTGTATAACCGTGAAGAGTCAACAAAGCGTTAAACATACTTTCTTCTCTTTCCTAGCCAGCTCTATTGTACTCAGAGGCGCAACTCCACGGACAATTGCTAATGCAAGACCTAGAGAAAGTAAGAAAAGCAACAGTAATATCAACATAGTGATATCTGTGTTGTATAACAGTGTTGATAAATGAAGCGGTTACCCGGTATTAACTCTGTACAAATGTGACCTCTCACGCGAAAACGTACACTAACGGCTTTCCGTTAAACGGGTGAAACGCACGGCTGTCGAACGGGTAAGAAACGGCCCACGAAGCCGTTTGAAACGGATGAAACCGAACGGCTGAACGGCTGATAATTTATTCCGAACGGATTGGTATGACGGCTGAACGGCTAGCGAAAAATTTCAAACGGATGGTAATCATGTCTGAACGGCTAAAAAAATTTTCGAACGGTAGACCTGAACGGCTGAACGGCAGGAGTAAAATTTCGAACGGACGGTCCTGAACGGCTGAACGGCTCGTCAAAAACTTCGAACGGATGGTAATCACGGCTGAACGGCTAAAAAAAATTTCGAACGGTAGACCTGAACGGCTGAACGAAAGAAACAACAGGACAAATTTTTATTTACAGGTGTCAGTCGGTCTGATTCAAAAACTTTACTAACAGGCGTCGGTCTGCATTGACAAAATAATTGTTATCGAATGCCGGTCATTTGCCGCAGATTTACCTTTGGACAAGTTGCAGAAATTCTACAATAATTTTATTATGGCTGTTTCCAATTGAACGGGTCATGAACGGGTGAGTTTTTTTCGCCACGCAGAATAATTATAAACAAACTTGTTCTAGACAAACAACAAAAAAAGAGCGATTAAACGCTTTGATGCTTTTAAATAAAAACTTGCTATGGCCATCACAAATGGAAAAAGTGAATAGAAATAATGTTAAAAAGCTCAAATCACGATGAATAAATCGGCAGCGGAAAGTATTTTTGAATATCGAATTATGGATGAAAGTAAAGCTTGCATCTTAGCAGACCGTTTTGAAACTAATTAATTGCGTAGCGTCACGTCGCCAGAGAAAACTTCGAGATGTCACGCTTGTCGTGATTCTCACCCGTACAGGCCAACGAGCAACAAACCGTCGCTTCATAGAACTATGCCATAGTTGTACACTGTTCTTTGCAAAAAAAATCTAAGGCTTTTTAAAAAATGACGAGAGCTTTGGTTCACAAAAAATAAATCATCAGATAGTTGACTGAGTAGATGTTGGTCACGTGCTAGGCAACGAGTTTTGCAAGTGACTCAAATTTCATTCGCGATCAGAAAGATCAGAAAGTGTTACTGGTGAAACCCTTTTCTCTTCGTTTGGTAGACTGTTTCCCGTGATTCTGGCAGCGGGTCATTAAACGAGTTAAATCGCCACTTCCACCAATAGTTTCTTAGTAGTTTACCTGGGATCAGAGGAACACGTTTTCGTCTCAACGATTGCGGTGAAACAGTTGTTTACACAAGACAGTATTAATTTTTGTCGCTCTGTCAGACTTTTTTCTGAATTTCACGGTTCGAGATCAATGTTACGTTACGGCAAGAAAGCAACAAAGCACGGCTAGAACAAGATTTCGGAAACTACCATTTCGTGTCTTCGTTTCGCAAACGACCGGCCACAAGGCACTGCATAAGGCCATCTGAACAGCGTAAAAATTAATTATGATCCAAGGCATTTGAATGAACGGTTCCAACTGATTGAAGTTTTGAACGGGTGGATAATTTTTCTGATCGAATGACCAAGTCGTTCGAACGGATTCAAAGTTTTCTGAACGGGTGCCACAGCCGTTTGAACGGATAGACAATTTTTCCGAACGGATGGCACAAGCCGTTCGAACGGATGGATGATTTTTGTGAACGGATGACCAAACCACTCGAACGGATGCAAATTTTTCCGAACGGGTACACTAGCCGTTCGAACGGTTGGGCAATTTTTGTGAACGGAAGACACAGCCGTTCGAACGGCTTGACTTCCTTTTTAAACGGATCGCCCAAGCCGTTCGAACGGATGCAAATTTTTTCTGAACGGATGAGAAACGGCTTGTGAACGGATTTCCGTTCGAAAACGGGAAGCCGTTAGTGTACGTTTTCGCGTGAGAGGTCACAAATTAATTCATTCCTTGGCGTCTTATTTTAATTTTCAAGACGAACGATTCATTTCTAAATTTGCCCATACTCTTGTTTTCCCATTTTTACCCACATATCACTACCATGTGATGACTTTTAAACAGATTCCTCCGCTTTTTCAAGAAGTGTTCTTAACACTAAAGTTATGACCTGTATCCTCCTTTACCCACCATTTGCCACAGGAGAAGAACGCATGGGCGCGGGTTAAGAATTCTACAAGACCAGTGCCTCATAGCAGTTCTTACCTATCATTTTTCTGATCTGGTGAAGCATAAAACTCTGGCCTTTAACTGATAAGGTAATGTACTCTCTGCCATCTTTCTCAAATGGCTTTCCACACTACAGAAAAAAAAGAGTTTTGATTAATATTGGAAACATGGGCGCAAAAAAAACAACAACAACAACAACCTGACGACAAATGTAACAACCATCACATGCATCTTTTGATTCCATCAACAATATATATACTGCATCTACCAAAGGACAAATAACTAAAATTTCACTTTGTATATGCCTTCATTAACATGGAAAAAGGCAAGCCTCAAAGTTTCTATCAACAGTGCACATAATGTCTACGAGGAGATAACAAAAAAAATAAAAATAAAAAAAAAACAAGGGAAATTTCAGACTGGGAAGAATGGAGTAAAACTGTGGTCACCCACTCAGCAGCCAGAAGATGATGATGATGATGATGATTATGATGATGATAACAACAGATAAAAAAATATGCAAGGATTTCCCTGGTACCTTGAACTTCATAATATATCGTTTTGCACTGGCATCATCAAACCGCCTGAGAAAAAAGTAAAAAAATCAAAAGAGAAGAAAAGCAGATTCTATTTAAGTTCCACTAGGTAGCTACCATTGCAGAGAATGTAAGATTGCATTCTATAAGGCTCTTTCACTGCAAATCTGGTCCATGATTTAATCTCTTCTTCACCACACAGACCAGTTAGCTAGAAAAAGTTGATGCTATTCTAAATGAAAACCCTTAATGTGTAAACCATACCCTGGACATAAATTTGTAACTTGACTACTCTTAACGGCAGAAATAACTATTGTAGCTCAGGGAGTAGAGTACAGAGAATAGTGTTAGCCCATTCCTGGCCTGCCAGGGATTTGCGCTGGAGTTTTGCCCCAATTTCCTTTATGGCTGCCACACTGGCTTATGTCTCCAGTGCCATGAGACATAAGCATGAGCAGCAAAGCCAAGGCTGTTCATTCACCACATGTGAGCCTGCTCACAGACCATAACCCCCTGGCCAAAAAGGACAGTAAGGCTCTCAATGTCACAAACAGAATCCATTTCCCTACTTGATTATGGCATCAATTATACAGTATGAATAAATTATAGTAACCAGTACATTTCAAAAATGTAATTCACTCACTTGCCTGACGTAAAGTTATGATAATTGTGTGTGCCAAGAAATTTTGAAAGGACTTGATTGAGTTCCTCAATCTTGTCTTCTATAAATTAATGGCAAAGAAATAACATTTGTATACAAGTCACCAGGAACTAAATACTTAAAAATATGAAATTGATTACACACTTGTAGAAGCCAGAATTCAGCAGAAAATGGTTAAGTGAAATTTCATTCTTACCTGAAACTCTGTAGTTTGAGGTTGTTTGCTGCCAAGAACAGATAATAAAAAGCAGTGGAATAAGTTAATCTAGTCACACCAGAGAAAAGACAAGCACACTTAAAACTATTACAGTGTACATGTAGCAACAACATACAGTGCAACCGCTCTTCTAAGTTGTCAAAGAAGAAGGCGAGGCAGCCATTTCAGTTTAAATTGATTGTTAGGAAAGTTAGTGAAGAAAAGAACCATTTAGATGGATTGGTTTTTTTCAAAGTTATGTTTTAACCTCGATCAATTCCGAATTAACACAGTTAACCAGGGCATGAAAATATAACTTTTTTATGTAAAATATCTAATATTCAGTTATTTTTTTATCTTAACTAGCCGGTGAAAAGTAGAACTTTGAGGATGACTTACATACTCTTTAGCAAAGGCATAGGTTGGAGTAAGATATTCATATGTCCTGGCTGAACAGTTTCCTTTGGCATCAAAACCTCTAGTTGTCCTTTTCATTGCTGAAAAAAATAGGAAGAGATGTTCTGCAAATTCGCTGAAAGAAGTACTCTCACAATTATTAGGCAACCATGTACAGTGTAAGCAATTTGAAAAAATTTGCTTCACGCTGTAGTCACTGAGAAGTACATCCATTTAAAAAAACTGTTTATAAGATAAAAGCACATCCTTCTGAAGGGATTTCATTTGAACTGTCACAATCAACAATTCTGTCCTCCAAAATGAAGCAAACTAAATGCCCAGAAAAAAAAGAGAGGAGGAGAAAATGAAAAGGAAAAGTTGAGACTGCTGTGTCACTGTTAAACCCAAAAACTATCTTGAAATTTTGTTTTCTGCACATGTGTGAACTTCGCAAGCTAACATTTTGCACCTGGATCAGAAGGTTGTGAAGTGTACAACCTGTAGAGGGCTTTGTGGAAGTTTTAGCTCTTAATAGCCAGACGGTGACCAGAAAATAGCTTGACTAGCTTCAAAATGTATTTTTCTGCAAAATTCTCGGGAGCAAATGGGTTAATAAATAGCACCATGTGAAAGTACAATGTGCTGCTGAAGAGGTTCCATTTGAATTGCCATACAATGTATTACAGTAGTGCTAGAAATTTAACTTCCTGTTTAACTCACCAATAACTCTTATCTCAGGAGGAAGATGTTCATTTATCTTTGGTACAATGCTTTGCTCTGGCACCATTTATAGAAAGAGAAGGAATTAAACAAAAAATATGTCATTATCACAATTATTATATTCCAGACACTAAACAATTTTTTTAATTTTTGCTTGCAAGTTACACATTATGTCTTGGTTTCTGATACAAATATATGAATATATTATAATATTACTTACCACATTGGGACAATAGGGAAAAGTAAAATCTTCTTGCAAAGACCGACTTTTCAAGTACCTGCCAGTTTTTTATTAAAGGCACCTTCTCATGACCCCAAACATTTTGTTCAATTCTTCTCAGGTAACAAGGAAATAGTTAAATTCATACTGCCTTGAGCATGAGAAATTCAACTAACAAATCATGGTAATACTTATCTTCAATGAAACAACTTGTCTTGCAGCAGACACTCCTTTGTCTGTTCTAGCACATCGCTGAAATGACATCTATGGGGTGAAGCAGAGAAAGACAGGAAAAGAATCAGCCCAGTTAATGAACATAGTCAGGGTTGTCACTAAGATCTCAAGTTGCTAGGTATATGCAATTAGTTAGTGGGAAAATGAACAACTAGGAAATTATTTCAGTCCTGTTTTCCTTTTGTATCCTATGAAAGTAGCCAGTGGTCATATTCGTAGTAACCAGGGGAAATCTGTGGCCCCTGTGCCTTAGCGACAGCCCTGAAAATTACACGTATCACTTCTACAGGCAACTGTAATAAACAAATACGGTGATTCATTGCAAAAATAGTGAAATCAATAATAAACAGTATCAAAAGTACTTGTCGAAGGTCCTTTTTCTTGTTCACAATACACACTGTACTTGTCATCAGTGCTTTAATTACAGAATTAAAACTGGGTTAATTAACAAACAGAGATCCTTTCTCTATTGATTACTGGCATACATGTACTGCCATTTCAAAATGTTCAAATAAGGCTCTATGTAAAATGACTCTTGGTCTAATGTCAAATTCTCTTTTTGCGTTTCAAGAAAATAAAAGATAATATCTTGGGAGAATTCAGCAGTAAACCATAAATAGTTACCGGTATTAACAAATGCTCTTGTCAGCAAACAATATAACTTTGTCAGCCTACATGTAATAATGCGTTCATGTCACAGTCATAATCAAATACAAGCTAAAAAGCTTAGTACAATGTTCAGGCATATTAAGAAAAAAAACATTCATCCCTAATCTTGGCATGGTATACCACTTTAATAAGGAAAAAATGGTGAAACAAAAGTTACAAATAAAACACTGACTTTGCCTAAACAGGCCTTGCCGTCTTCAGTTATTGCCTCTGCTTTGTACAATGCATTCACCAGTTCCTCTTCAATAGTCTTGACTCCTGGATTACTAGTTGTAAAAACATTTATAAGAAACAGTCATCATAAAATTATGTGTAAAGTACTTAACAGTTATTTTCTCAAATTTAAGAAGGCTGTCAAAGAACAGACGATCAGCTAAGGATTGTTGCCCGTCTTGTCACCAGACAGCTACTGAGTAAACCACTACCTGGCAAAGATTAGGACTGAATTTTTATTGTCCATGATAATAAACAAACCCAGCTACAAACAAGGCTGGGCCATACAACTATAATGGACATTTTAGACTCTTGAAGTGAACAAAGACAGTGTTCAATGTCAACATCCACTCAGCTAAGTTTTCAACAAAGAGTAAGTACATGATTATGTAACTGATAGCCCAAAGACAGTAGACTGGAGCTACTCGGTACAGTCTGCAAAGTAACTAGTTTCATAAGGTTAAAAAATTTCTTAGCTTTAATTATTAAACCTTAAATTGACTTCATCCTACATATATTTCCTCTTTCCTCAGGCACTTAGCCAGACTACTTTCACTGTTTTATGGAAAATGGTAAGATTTTGAAAAAATTAAAGGATATGGAATTATCTTAGAAGAGGTCAAGAACAATTTTCAAACAACAACAACAAACAAAACTTTATTGACAAACATTAAACCTAAATACAATTGCCCTGCAAATTAGCAAAAAACGCTTTTTGGGGCAGGAAAAAGTAATTGTATTGAAAATGACGAAAATGAGTCAACAGAACAATACAGAACCCTGTGAAAACATGCCTTTAGTACTCACATCATTAAAAAAAAGGAGCAGTTTTGCCAAGATCAATACCTGTTCTACCCATTCAAAACAAAAACAAGATGTCCTACTTACATTTGCATGCCATTATATCCTGCACCACAATATGACAACAACAAAGCACACTTCTTTTTCCTTGGAACAACATTTGATTTTCCTTTCTTATCATCCTCTGCTTTCTGGAGGTGTGACAACAGAAAACAAAGTAACACATACACCATAACTGTATTGCTGATAATATTAACTATTCCCTAACTGTACTATTTTATATCTTATTAATATTAATACAGCCAGCTATCTTATATGTTACCACCCTTGGTGCATGACAAAGGGGTTGCTTACGGGAGATGGTCGTCTATTGGAAATATCAAGAAAATAAGCTCAAACTGAACTGATTATCTTACAAGCTAAAACGTAAGCAAATAAGCAACTGGCAATAATCTTATACATCCAATAGCACTTAGAACTTCTGAAACTTTGTACAACATTTTGCATCAATGTTACAATCTACTTTTTTACCTACAGATCATATTACAGCCGTCTTTTTTTAAAGTAAGCTGCTATAATCTGTCAGCATGCTTGGTCAGTGCTATCAAACACTGAACTTTTGAGACATTTGAGCAATGATTCTCTTATTATCATGCTGGGTGGTCGCTTAAAGGGCAACAGAAAACAAAAAACATGTCAAATTTCTTGTTTAAAAAGTGGTCATTAGAAATTTAAGTAGTGGTCGCCTACGAGAGTTTTTGAAAAAGTGTTTGACTAAGAAACAAAATGATTATTTTCAAAGTGGTTGCTTATTGAAGTTGGTTGCTTACAAGAAGTGGTCACTATGATAGAGTTGACTGTAATGCACACTTTCCATGCAGATATGATCAAAAGCACAATATTTTCTATCATGATTGAAGCCCTCAAATTTCCATGAAACTAACATTTTAAGTCCGTTTTCTTTAAAGTTAAGATTTAATTAATATTTCCCTCTTTGATCAAAGATCATTACCCCCTTTCAACCATGGAAGGCCATTATTTGAACATTCAGAGTGTGAGGCTATCTTAAAAGGCAGGCTTTTTAAGCCATATGCCCCTGTGCAACCTGCAACCACCCGGTGCAGATCCATTTCCCTTACACCGCTTGTGTTGTGTAAACAAATCCAGCAACAGCTGTAGTGGTCAGGGCGATCAGACTTGAAGGATAGGATTTTAGAGCAGTTTAGTCTGGGACAGCATATGTAAATCGTACCATTTAAATCAAGCGCAGGGTATATTAGTTATGGGGAAATTGATCAGTGGTATGAAGAACTAGCATTTCCTTTCACAGGTGAAGGTTAGACTGGCAATTAGGGTAGGGATTTTAAGTCCCTGGACAAAGAAAACTAAATTGCAGTTGAACATGGTATGTTTACACTGAAGGTAAAGGGTTCCAGTCACAGTGTCCTTGCACCACACATTACTCTACGATAATATTTTCAAAATAACTCTTTGAAAATAACACCTTTACTACATTTTTTCCTACATGTACTTCTCGGTGAATAATTGTTGCATGTTGAACATACCTCATCTTCTTGTTGTTCAGTTTTCACTCTTTTGATCAAAGCTTCATCTTCTATCTTAGTGTCATCCTGCAGTGGTCTCTTCAAGGTTCCGATGATCTCTTTCTCAGGAGAGTTATCAGATAGTTTCTCCTCCTTAACCTGCACCGTACACGTGTTATCCAACTCCGCCATATTCTCTACGATTACAATCCGTGAAGATGAGTTTAGCGTCCTTACTGGTTTGTTTATATTTTTTAACCAGAATAATGGATAATTCGCCCGTGTTGTGGCGTCAAGAAGACTTCTCATGAGCCAGAAATCGGTAAGAATCTTAGAGGAATAACACTATGCAGCTCTATGCATTTTGCAGAATTTGTTGAACAAACCGAGTCCAGCGGCTATCTATTGCGAGAATCATACTTCATGTAAGAGCTCCCTCGTCCCAGTTTCCCACTTGACTTCAGCTTCCAAGAAACTGTCCTTGTTGTTATCCTTCAAGGATACGTTTTCCTTGTCACGTAGCTTTGGAACTATCATCATGCTTCGAATTGGATGTCCTTTTAGAAGCCTGAACACTTTCAATGTTCTTTCAAGGCAATTGGTGAGAAAATATTATTTTATTTTATATAGTTTTAATGCTGGTTTATGGTTCATAGGGATTACATAAGCCAAGCTCCCAACGTCCCTCCTCGAATGCTGAGAAAGCTTAATTTCTGGACAATATTAAAAAAAAAAACAAGTAAGACATTTTAACGGATTGGAAATCACGCCATTGTTCTAGGAAACAAAGTTATATCATCATAGAAAAGAACAAAAATTCGGACTTGTTTTACAATGTTTTCGCCATATACCTACAGTTCCTTTCTTACTGATGCTGTTTTGAGGAAGTAGTGTTTTTTGTTAACTTAATCCTCACTGGGAATGTGTTTCCCTCATGTTTGGTTACTTATCTGTATGCTTTATTTTAAGGTTAATGGTTCTTCCGCATGCAGCCACAGCAAATTGAAGTCATTTGCTTGGGCTAAAAACAGCATATTTAATGTAAGTGTAATTTTTGGTGTTAAATATTATTAAGCTTAATCCTTCTTAGTCCGCAAGCAGTCGTCCTTTGTTCCTCAGAGCCATGCGAGGTGAGCGAAAAGTTTCCTTTGTCCCTCAGAGCCACGTATGGTAAGCGCAAAGTTAACATTATGCGAATTACTGGTAAAAAAGGAGGAGAGTTTGGGGCAGGAGGAGGAAAAAGGATGACCACGGGGGTTTTATTTTATTTTGAATTACCGTTTCAGCGAAACAGAAATTGTGATTGGTCACCAACTTGTCAATCTGTCAACAACAAAAACATCTCAGTCGCGAAGGAGTCCAATTTCACAGCAGGTTTTTGCAGCACATGGCAAACGGACACGTTCTGTAAACTCCACTCCAGTTTCCAATGGAAGCCCAGGTCTTCAAGGAACCTGGACTATATTCTCGGTCAAAATATTTCCTCTTTTCACACCATAGGAATTCCAGTACGTGACAATGAAAGAACAATTTCAAATAGTTTGCCTGGTCTGTAATAATGCGAGGCTTCTTGACGTTTTTGCTTTCTTTCTCGCTTACTTTGAGAAACCCCATGTTTTGGGGGGATTTTCAGGATTTATTACGCCACATTATTGCAACAACTCACATTATATCCCGAACCAAACAGCAGTTAACAGGCAATCAAAGACAATCTGTTTGTTTACAGAGAAAAGCACACAAAATAAAAAGGGCTGTCATTAACAGTAATTAAGGAGGCGTGAAAAGTGGCAAATCGCCAGATCAAAGATCCCATCGCAGTCTCCTATTTTTTCTTTACTCTGGCTCTGCCCTCATTTCTCGCGGCTTTGCCACTCGCACGTACCCTCAGTTCTCGTGCTCACATTCTACCGAGTCTCAAAAGAAAAATAAGGGACTGCGCGCAGTCTAATTCCTTCTTAAAGTGAGACTTCAATTTGATGTTTTAAATTTGACTGTGTTTTTGCCATCAGACAAAGTTGTCAAGCGTGACAAGGAAATGCAGAAAGTTTGTGACAATGGAGGCTTCTGCTGCACCACCAAAAACAGCAGATTTACTACCACAAGGAACTAGGATAACAGGTACCAGGGGGTAGTAAAATAAACTAAAATGGTAAAAAAAAAAACCTTTCATTTTGTCAAACATTTTACAAAAAGAAAAGCTCTAATTAGTAACTACTGGTAAATGCACTAACTTACTTTTAAAAATAAAAAGCACATTTTGTTATTTTAAAAAAAATAAAATTATTCTCTGCTTGTATTTTCTTGGATTTCTATATTTATCTTTAATCATTTTGTGTAGGATCCATGATTTAAGCTTTGAGAAAGTTATCTAATTTTAGCACAATGAATAGCAGCTAACCTACAAGTATTATTATTAATAAGTGACTGTAGGAATAAGCTGAATGCAAAGTGCACTGGCAACAGGGACGCTGTCATTCATAGTGCACATGGCTAAAGTATTCTTCGAGCACACAAACCCCACTACCCCCACCCCCTCCCCAACCCCAAGGTCTAGATCCACTATTGTGCAATACTGTATGTGAACAGATTTCAACTGAACAACGGAGCTACAAATTACAGTTATCAGAGAATGTTTGACTAAAAGGGGGCACAAATTTCTGTCTTCAGTCAGACAGGATTACCAGATGGATCAAAAACTAAAAAAAAATATCATTTTGTAGTTAAAGAATAATATAGTTCTGAAAATACTCAAAGTGAATGTAAACTATGTCCAACTAATTTTCTGGTTTGTCCAACATTAGTAGCAAGTTGGTTGCCCGTATTTCCTTTCTGAAAAGATGAATATTTATTATTGTTTGCAGTCCTGGGACAGATGAGAATGATTGTTTGCCTTAAGAATGTCTGTTTGAGTTTACAGGTTTCTTGTTTTAAGAAGGACAAATTGTTTTAATTTTGCACCTCTGTGCCCCCCTTTGTTGCCAGGTTACTGGATGATTGGTTGTGCTGGCATGGTGATAGGCTCTGTAGTGCTGGGCGGAGTCACACGACTCACTGAGTCTGGTCTTTCTATGGTCGACTGGCATCTCATAAAAGGCATGAAGCCACCAAGAACACAAGAAGAGTGGGAGAGAGAGTTTGCAAGATATCAGACATATCCTGAATATAAATAGTAAGTTTGTCTTGTTGCTATATATTTTCTTTCTTTAAACATAATCATTTTATTCATGAAGATTGCCCTAACAGTTAAAAGAACTCATCAAAAGGGCTCACTTCGCAATAACATTTAATTAAAAAAATTACATTAAATAGTTATTAGTCGAAGCAGCAGCAAAACAAAGAGGATATTAAAGCAATATACATATTTACTTACTCACATAAAATATCATCGATTCAGATATAAAAGACTGGACATGAAAAAATCAATCATTATTTTGTTATGGAGACAGTAACGGTGATCCAGACAGAAAAACGGATACAATTTGTGCTTCAGACATAAAAGACCACCTGTCATCAAATATGCAGGCAGCAGAGGAGAGCAGATTAGTTCTAGGGGCAGAAAAAAGTGGTCATTCAAGAAAAAAAGTGCTCAACTGTCTCGTTGTGGAAACCATAAAAAAAACGCAGCTTTGCATATTTTTTAACCATCATAATGTGGATAGAGGGTGCGTGTACTTGTCCAAAATACCTACAATAATTTTAGATACCGTTAAACACTGCCAAAAACGTTTTATAGTGTGAAGTTCAATAATAATGTCAAGTGGATGGAAACTTTTAATTTATTCATTATCATCATCATCCTGTGACCACCAGAGTGGATGGACATTCACGCCCTGGAGATTTTTTATTTTATACTAGTCATGTTTTAATCACCTACAATAAGGTATTGAAAATTGGTGTATTTCTAGAACAGGTAATACTTTCAAGCAACTTTTTTTCAGAAATGACTCTAAATTTGAAGACCTGGGCCAGATCGTTTAAGCTTAAAAAGCAAATTCAGTTTAATTTGTTTTGTCTCCAATTTGACGTGAAGATGCTCTAAAAAGAATAGAGAAAATTATCCAAGAAAATGCTTTTGAACAAAAGATAAAGAAACCCAGATCAAAATTTAACCCTGTCAGTTAGCGCTGCTTGGCCTTCGAACAACTGGGCCCTGGGCAACACATCACCACCCAAAACGTAAAATTAGTAACCGCTAAAAGGATTTCATCCTTAGATCCAGAAGTGTCATCTCTGAATAAATTGACATTGATGTTTCTTGTCATGTTTTATCTCTTCTTTTAACTAGTGCCAATCAAGGCATCTCTTTGACTGAGTTTAAATGGATTTGGTACATGGAATATGCACACAGGATGTGGGGTCGCTTGGTTGGTGCTGTATTCTATCTTCCTGCTGCTTACTTTTGGTATAAAGGTTATTTTAACAGAGGACTGAAGATCAGAGTTGGGGTGTTTGGGGCACTGATAATGTGTCAAGTAAGATTACCTACGATTTTCAGCCATTTCTAGCATTTAACGTCTCAATAATTTCTGTAATTCTCATCTAGGCATGTCCACTTATGGCTTCCCTGCATTGAATGTTCTTTTCATCTCTAGATGTGCCATTGCTGTACACTGTAAATAATGGTCAGGGCTGTCACTAAAATTTTAAGTTGCTGGGTAAATACAACAAATAGGCGGGGAATCAAACACCTGGCATTTCCTTTGGTTCTATATTTCTTCTATTTTCCTTTGAAGGTAGCCAGGGGCCACTTTCATAATAGCCTGGGAAATTCCTGGCCCCTGCCTCTTAATGACAGCCCTGATGGTTATAGGACTGAGTGGAGTCAAATTTGGTCTTTAATATCAAGTACATTTTCTCATCATTGCACATTCTGTCCAATAAATTATGCTGCAAATGCGGAAATAATATCTACCACAGTGTATAATAGCCAACAAGATTGGAGAATTCTATTTTAGTTGTGATTAAAGTGGTATCATCAAGCAACAAAATGGCCAGCAGTTAAACTAAACAAGTACATGAGTTTTTCTTATTATCTCTTATTTGTAAATAATTTTAATTTTTTTTGTTGTGTCCCCAATTAGTTGTGAAAACTAAATACATTGACACATTGATAAAGCTGTTACTTATGTACTTACCTTTGACATCCATCAATGATCTCTTCATATCCCTATGACTGCTAATATTATTATTAAATTTTGTATTTTGTCATTTTGAGGGTTTGCTCGGCTGGTATATGGTAAAAAGTGGACTTGATGAAGAAAAGATTAGCAAGACAGAAATTCCTCGTGTGAGCCAATATCGACTTGCAGCTCATCTTTCAATGGCCTTCCTTCTGTATGCTGGTTTGGTGTGGTGTGCACTCTGTCAGTTTATACCAAGGCCAAAGGTAAATTAGTACACAAGTTTCTCAGGGGTACTCCCTGTAATTTATTGGTGGCATGGTTTATAGAGCTGTCTTCATCAGAGCAGAAAAATCTTGTGGCCATTGTGTTAGCTTTGCCAACAACCATCTTTAATAACAGATTTACCATAAATATTATTTAATTTTTTTCCAGTATGTCATGACACCCCAGTTGAGACGGGTCCGGTGGTTTGCTCATGTTTGCAAAGGTTTTGTGGGTTTTACCGCAGTGTCTGGTGAGTCAAAAATAACATAGAAAACTACATAGTAGAACCTCTATGCTCAGTGGGACTGGAGTAAATAGTGTAGAAAATCAAAAATATGAATATTAATGACTTCTTTCATGTCCCAATTTTATCATTTCCACCACAAGTGTGTCTGTCAAGACTAAAATTTGTTCATCTGTTACAAGCAGTCTCTCTTTTTATTCAGATTTAGTGAGGGGAGTGCAGGCGCGCTCGAGTGTCGAGACGAGAAATAAGGGCAGCAGCTCGAGAAGAAAAAAGAAAAAGGGTGTCTTTTTGGTGTCTCTCCTGTCTCACACCTTCCGTTACACGGGTGGTCATTTGCGTGTCTCACACGTTTTGCTCGACTGACCTAGAAAAAAGAGAGACTTCTACTGTAGAGAGCTCATTTTATATGAAGCTGAGTCAGGGCATCATCACTTACAATGCATGCAAGTGCTCCTGTTGTTCTTTGAAAGGGAACTTTGAAATCACTGATGACACTCAATTAACTTATTGATTGAAGCTCCTTACCCCTCCCTCCTTAGGTGCCTTTGTTGCAGGCTTAGATGCAGGTCTGGTTTACAATTCTTTTCCCAAGATGGCCGATCGATGGATTCCGAGCGATTTGTTTGCTCTTGAGCCAAAGTGGAAAAATTTCTTTGAAAACCCAACTGCAACACAGTTTGTTCACAGAATTCTTGTGAGTAGTTTTCTGTTTAATTCATTTTTTTAGCAAATCTATTTTTTGTCATGCCACACATTTAAAGAAGGCACATTTTTTCGATTATTTCTATTAAAAATATATATTTTGGGTGGGAGAGTCATCTGATTACCCCTCCTTAAAAATATCAGTTGAGTAACAAATAATTCTCATTTTTTTGGTGCAACATCCTTGAAGGTCCTTAAAGTTACTCTTGCTGTGACAGCTCTAACAGTGGTAATTTTTTTACAGGGTACAACCACAGTGTCATCTGTCGCAATCTTGTTTCTTCTTGCGAGGCCTCTAACACTGCCAGGAAGAGCCCATCTAGCACTAAATTGCTTGCTGGGGGTGGCTGCTGGTCAGGTGAGGAAGCTATAGAAATGATACACCACATGTAGAAACTTAAAACCCGGAAAGAGGGGGCCCACATTTATCCTGCGTCGCAGACATAATTTTACGCCGGTTAGTGACGTCTGCGAAGAAGCGCCGAGATTCCTGTTGTGGTCCCCCAACGGACTCAACGAATTACCGGAAAGGCGTTTCGGATTTTCTTTCATACTGATTGTCCAATCGACAATGGCTTTTTTAACAGGCCAGTCCTGATACGTACTCAAATCCTAGTACACAGGTGGGAACCCAGCACAAGGATTTCGGCGCTGTTTACGGATATTTCGTCCTTGGTGCATGCTAACCCACATGGGAGTTTACACCAAGAAACGTGTACAGTTGCAGCTAAGGCTCTGCCTCGTCCACAGTGGTTTAATAGCGATCTATCTTTGGAGGATATTTGAGTTAATTATCAATTATTAACCAGACTCCTAAAAGCAAATCTCTTCATGCAAAATTGTTTCAATTCAATCGTTCGTTTTTCTTTGTCTTTTCCAGGTTAGCCTTGGTATTCTCACGTTGCTGTACTATGTACCAACTCATCTGGCTGCCTGCCATCAAGCCGGGGCTCTTTCACTTTTGACGGTCGCAGTGTGGCTTACTAATGAACTCCGCAGACCTCTTGTACCTAAATGAGAGCTGCTTACATCTTAATTCGGACTGCTTGAGGACCAAGCCCTTGTTTCGTGATGGCTAGGTAAATGTTCTTTTAATCAGAGCACAACTGAAAGCAGCAGTAAAGGAAAAAAACCTTTGGCTTTAAAGAACTACCAACGTCACCAAAAAAATTCTGCAAGGGTGTGGATTTTTATACAGCGTCTCTTCTAACCTGCGTTGAGCTGGAAGTGTTCCTTGGCGAGCCTACCACAAACTTTGCGTTGAAAGTGTTCCACGCCGATTCTGGCACAAACTTTGCGGTGAGAATAAGGAGGAGCAAGCTCACATTTTTGCTCGTTTTCCTAACGTTGGCCGGCGTAGCTCGCAGGGAAACGCTTGCAACTTTTTTCATGAACACTGCCTCTAAAACCGCATGTATCAACAAAGACGAGAGAATGTAGAGCTTACAGAGGTGTTTTTTTTAAGTTTATGTAAACTTTGCTCTAACTTTTGAATATGTACGCTGTTACTTGTGAGTACTGACAACTCGTAAGGTGCTAGCCAAAATAAAATTTTTTGAAAAAAAAAAATCAAATTTCAATTTGTAAAATAGCGATGAAGAGTAATAAAGTTGTCGTTTGTCTCACTCTGTAGTTGATTGCAGTCGTTACTTTCTGGAAGTCTTCTTCAGGCGATGACGTCGATTAATTGCGCAGTGCCCTTCAAACGGACGCAACATTGTTGGACAACAACTCCTAACATTGTTAAATGTTACATGTCGCGTGCGTTTGCACACTGGCTGTTGCGTGTTGTTGGGAGTTGTTGAGCAAAGCTTGAAACCGGTCAAACGTTTAGCTACCACCAACAATCTTGGTAGTTGTTGCGTCCGTTTGCACACAGCTTTAGTATCACCCTCTATATAGAACTCAGTCGTATAAACCGCCAACCTCGTTGCCAGGTTTCTCCCCTACCCGTTTCCCGAGAGCGAGGTAGATATCCCGCGGGTGATTGGGATTGCCTAAATAACAGCCCGGATTATCTCGCACCACACCTGAGGTCTAGATAGTAATAGGGAGCGGGAACAAAATAAGGAGGGAACTTCGTTGTCAGCCCGTACCCCTACCCCTTCGCGTCCCGACCTGCCTTGCAACAAATCAGGTTGTTGCAGGTTGTGCGAATACAGACTTTTGATTGGTTAAAATTACAATGCACGTGGGTGTCACGCTGTAAACAGAATTTACGTCACTAGTTGCAAAACAAGTTTGCCTTGGGTCGGTAAAACGCGCAACAAATTTTGTACAAATTTTGTACAGATTTTGTTGCAAAAAGTAGAACATCTTTTAAATCTCTCTGCAACTGTCTGCAGCAACTTTTCGCAACCTGCAACCACCTTATTTGTTGCAGAACAATTTGGGCGGATTCATAGTGGAAAACGCACAAAATCGCTATTCAACTCATTTTTGAAGCAAAGTTTCAAAACAAGTCACGACAAGTTGCACGTTCTTGTTGTCTGTTTGACCGTACCTTAAAAACATTTTTAAAAAATATTCGTATAAAACTCTTATTTTCCATTGTTGTAAGGCAGGATTATTAATGTGAGTGATAAAACGCGCAACTACATCGCTGTATATTCAACTGGTTTTGCAGCAATGTTGTAAGACAAGTTCCCCTTTTTTGTTGCCTTTGTACCTTACAGTTACATTGTTTTAGAGTTTACCATGATTTCCATGCAAGAATATGATTTTTCACTTCAGACAAACGAAGACAAAATTAAAATTTTCTGTCGAACCTCTTATTTGCTACACTCACATTTACTAGGGAGCTTAAGCAACTACGACGACAACGACAACTTCAAAAAACAACAGGTTTAATGATCAAAACACCAGCTCTGCACGTGCATCACGCTTTTTAGTACATTTCTTTGACGTTCACTGCACGACTACGACGTGAAACCTAAATTTACGTTTTATGGAGGACGTCGACATACGACGACGAATTTTCCTTCCTCTTTTTGAACTCGAATAAAATCCTTAAGAATTCATCTTCAGGAAAAGTCTCCTGCATTAACATATTGAGCGGGTCCAAATGAACCCGATTAACTTTGAAAGAACGCAAATTCATTTTTTAGCGACGTTTCCACTGCCGCCGTCGTCGTCATTTTTTTTTTTTAATAATAATCTGACGTGGAGAGAACACCACTTGACATCTACATTAGCTGTTGCGGTGACAGATTAAGACCGACCTGAATTCATTAGGAAATTGAGTAATTTTACTTTTCAGTGGACAAAACGACCCTGTACAAGAATATTTTAAGCCATATCGCATTCTTCTTTACAGTTTTGAGCGGCTATAAATGTACTAAGTTATATGAAATAACACCAAAGAGAAAATAAATTTCAAATTTGACAGGAATTGCGAAACACAGGTAAAATCGTCATGCGTAAGATGATTTCGTACATAACATATTACATTCATAGCTCTCGAAAGTGAAAAAAGCCGAATGCAATATGATCGAATTATTCTGGTACAAGGGTTTTGTCCACTGAAAATTAAAATTACTCAATTTCCTAATGGATTTCGTCTTAATTGCTGTAAATTGATCGTTTCCAGAGTAAAAATTTACTGTAGCCACCACTGGTTTACTCTCGAAATGAAATACGGATGAGGTCATTTCGCGGGGAAACCAGTGTCGTCGAGAAATGTCTCCTGTTTTCTCGAGCTAAATTTACAGCAGAATATGCTTTTTTCAAATCCGTTTCATCGGGATATTGTACCACACATGACTGTTGAACTTCTGGATGCCGATCAGTATTGAGAGTAAGAAGGGGTTGCAAATATTGGTCAGTGAAATGAACTCCCACATATGCCTTTCGAGAGTTCATAATTCTATTTATTCTCGTTTCACGAGCCCCCCCAAAAAGCTAGTTTTATCCAATATTTACTCTCCGTGATAAGCACAATCAACATCTGTCCGGAAGTGCGGTTTTTGTTTCTATTTCCTACTTTTCTATTTGTATTCAAAATGATATTTTAAGTGACTTTTAGAACTAGTGGTGAATGTAGCTCTTTTAAATTCAACAAGCTTTCCGGCTACACCAAGCTATACTTTAAAACTGATGGTGGATACCAGGGGGTGGATACAACCGAAAGTGTGCCTTTAAAATGAGTGTGCTATTTAGATGACTTTCAAATGAGTACTTTAATAAGTGCCTTTAAAATTACGACACCATCCATAATTTGATCTGTATTCATTACCAGTTTTTAGGTTCCCCTTCTGAAAAATATTTACCTCCCCTTTCTTTTATAAATGACAGAGGTGATAAAGGAACTCATTTCAAATAATCAAACGTTGTCTTTTTTCCCTCAGGCTTACAGCCCCGGGAGGGATTTTTTTGGCGGGTAGGAAAATTTTGCTATTTTCTTTTAGGTGGCTTGATTTAAGTTATGGGCTCCTGTTAAAGGACCGGGCTTTTTAGGTATTCAAAACAATATGAAGATTCGTGGTAGTCTCTGCGTATTCCGATCGCGTAGTTCTGCGAATAAAGAACAACCAAATTTATTTGTTAAGGCTCAGAAATTCGGCATAGGATATTTTGGGGGTTTAGTTTTGGTCGTAGGAATTTTTGGGTATTATTGGAAGCCCCAAGGGGTTTTTTTGGGTTGTGATTTTTGCCCCCTTTCGACTCACCCCTCGTCACTTGAAATCCGGAGTAACCCGCTCAGAACTTTCGCGTTCGCCTACTCGCTGCTTAACGATCAGATAACCTAAACGCCCGCAGGTGACTGAAATGGTTAAGTGAAACCAAGAGCCATAATCTTGGTTAAACACACTCTTGGGTTTCCACAACCTTAATACACTAGTAAGCTATAAGGGAGCAATCTTAGAGGATCTGCTCAGTGTCTGTCTGAATAATTTTTATCATGTTATGTTAAAAGCTAAGAACTACTAGACATTGTTTGAAAGACTCAAGCATCAAGCAAAGCAGATGGTGTACACCTCTATTAAACGACTTTCATGGCTAAATTGGGCCTGATTCAAATGTGGTGCTAAATGCGTGGTCAAGCTGGCTTTGAATTAAACAGAAGCACGACCGTGGCTAGCGCGACTTGGTTTCAGATGTCGAATTTAATTCAGTCAATTGTTGCCAAAAACAGAGCATAAAATTAAAAACCGGTTTAATCATCTTGTTTTCTTTTTATTTTAATACAGAGGGGACACACGGCATTTATAATTTTAATGCATTTTATATATATATTGTGCCGGCACGTCAGTAGCTCGACTTTGTTTCAAACATGGTGCCACCGCTTTGTTAAAGTCGAATTAAATTCGGTCTTTGGAGTTCGGCGCGGCAATAGCTAGCTGCGCAGCTGGTGGTTTTTTAGGTGTGAGTTTCGTTTTTGGTTCGTAGTTATACGGCCGCGCGCGGGGTCAAACGAGAAAACGATTGTTCGACCTCCGTTCAGCTTTCGCACGGCTGTGTCTCTTAACACTTTACGAAGACTACGAGCCACGAAAGAAGAAACACACCCAAAAAACCGCAAGGCAGTAGTAGGACGTTTGAGCCATTTATTGTTATGAAAATAAATTGCCTTATGATGAAGTTTATTAGTGAAATCTTACTGGTACGAGTGTGACGGAAGCCTTTTTCGTTCAAACAATTGTGGCTTTTCTCGGTTGTTCATGTAAAGTTAATTGCTGAAACCGCTTAACAATCTGAAACAGACTAATCAACCGTTTAAGGTTGGTTTTTACTTAGCTCTTTGCAGCCTCTAATGAATGTTAGTTTTGTCTTACCGAATATTAGTAATAGGTACCCTTTTAGCGGCCTATTGGGCACAAAGCAGTCAGACTTGTTCTCGTTAAAAACTTATTGAAAACTAGAATGTAACTCACTCTCTTCAGCTATAGGCTCTAATGTTAAAAAGGAGAAATTTGAGCTTGAGATCAAAAGCAATCCTTTTGAAAAAACCTGTCACCACAACTGAACAAGACCAAATAATGTAAAGTGACGGTCCTTTGCAAATGTTTGAGCGAAAGATAAACGAAAACGATGAGGTGTTCTTAGTTACAACTTGACAAATAAGAATGGGTTTGACGTTTTAAATTTTTTTCTTCAAAAGCAGATGTTGTTTCTAATTGTCACAGATAAACTGGGCAGATAAAGGCTGGCAACTAGGCTACCGATGGTAGGCAAACAAATTCAATTTACCACCACATTCAATCAGTTAGTAAACACAGTTGTATGGAAATGAAGTATTCCGAGACGTTTCTTTATTAGTAGTTTTCATTTGGGAAAGCGAGAAAGGAAGACTTCATAACATCGTTTTTTTCTTCGACCGTTTCTCGGCTGACTGTGGACTGATCGACTGATTGCGGACCTACAATAAGGACAATATAACGCAGGCTCAAGTTTTTTCACCAAACCACCAGAATCGCCCTAAAAGTCCGGAAATCATTGGTGCGGGGTTAGATGCCTCCTCAGTTTTGCTGGAATATGGCGAAGATTTCTTGGATTCTCATCCTCATTTTTCTATGGCTGTCGGTTTTTGTCTCTGACACTGCTATGGTTAAAATTCACCGTGCGATTCCGAGAAATGCCAAGCTAACGCGAGCAGAGCCAGAGCCGAGTTGGCTCGGATTTGAACCGTGTAAGTTTCTACCCGATCTCTCGACAATTTTCATCAACAAGGAAGCGTGGTTGTATTCTATTCCAGCAACAATCCTTGTGGGACTGTGTGGCATCTTTCCTCTCCTTGTTATTCCCGTTGAAGCGGGCCATGCTTTGCGAGAAGGAGGTAAGCGTTCATGAAATGTAAAAAATGTTCTGTATCGTAGAAGAAACTGCTATGCAACGAATCGCGCGATATCGTTTTTGTTGTCAGGGTATTTTCCACAATTACGTGACGGTGTAATAAAATTTCAGCTTGGAAGAAGGTTTCGATAAGTTAATGATAAAACTAGAATGTTCTTTACCAATTTGAATTGGGGTACAACTAACGTGTGTTAAGAAATTTTTAAGAAGAAACTTGATCCTAGCAAAAGTACAAGGGATATCGAACGCGGTTTTATCAGCTGTTCTCGTTAATGAATAGGACATTGTGTACATGACTTACGGCTCTCTTGAAATTATGGCTGATGTGTAAATTTGTCTCGTTTGAGTTACTTTTCAGAAACGCTATTTTGCTTTAATATTTGCTATTGAAGCTGACTGCGAAGTTTTAACACAAATGTAAGCTTTCATTATTAACCAATCCAGAGAGCTCTTCAAAGAATTAATGCAAATAATGATCGAACAAATTTAAATTGTAAGGCTTAATTTTCATGTTATCCTCAATTTACGTTGAGAGTCTATTTTTTAAAAACTGTCGCATTTGAAATATACATGGGCGTAAAGAAAAGGTCACCTCGTGTGATATTTTAATATCAGATAACTTATATAACTATTTTTTGATACATGATATTAACTTGTCGTTTCATATTTCCCCTGGAAGCTAAAAACATGACGCATGCATTTTGCTCGTTTCTTAGAAAAAAATGTCGCAGGACGCATGCAGAAAGCTGATTTATAAAGGTTCTGTCTGGTTAAAAGAGAGAAGTCTTTTGTTATTAAATGCAAATTTCTGTCGGGGTCGCGTTGCAGCGATTTATATGGAATGTTGTTGACTTCCATGTTATCGCTGTACGTCCAGCCTCAATATCGATTGCTCCTTTGAATTGGAGTAAGTTTTATCAAAGTACTGCTGGTTTTTTATGATTACCACATTCTTGCTTTTAACTACAGCCATTTGTTCCAAATTAAATATTTCTGTTTGGCCCATCATTTCTTGTTTTTCAGACAAGAAACAAATTTGCATGATAATACGTTAAAGGAAACGGTTTATAAAAAGAACAAGCAAAACTTCAGAATACCCGGCCACTTCTATAACAGAAGTGCCTATTGTGTTATACCTCCTTCTTTAAAGCTTTCCGACAAATATGTAAATAATGTGACTGGGTATTCTGAAGTTGCTCCAAAGAACAATCAATCTCAATTGCCCTCAGGCTAAAAACACTACCAGAAGCAAGAATTTAATGTGTGTTAACTTCACATTACTTAGTTAAGATTTTTGTAATTTAAAAAATCATTTTTGGGGGTAGTAAGTAGTTAAAAAGGCATTTTGCAAGGAAAGACTACTCCTTGAAGTGTATAGCTAGGGCTTTAGATGACATAAGTTGTAGTTTTGTGTGGTTATATTAGGAGGTCCACCTCTGTCTCTATCCTGGAATAATATCATGCACTCAAAACTGAGAAAACATAATATTTGGATTGCTGTTTACTTGATTTACATATGTTTTTTTCAGGAAGGAGTCAGTACAGGTGTATGATTAGCCTGCACAACAGGCGTTAAATTAAAAGAGAAAGTGGAAGGGGGAGGAGTAATTTGGGTGCATGAGAACGGGAGAGGCACACCTGAATTCCTCCTTCCCCTTCCTCTTTTAGAAATTGCCATGCAGGCAAATATGTGATCGAATAATTTTAAGAAAGAGAATTCCAGTCACACTTTCATTGGTTTATAATGGGGACATTGCTTATCAGATAATTGCAAAAGATTTTAATTGTTGTTGTAATAAAATTATTGATAAAGCAATTGCTCTGGGATAGGAATAATTCAAACACAAAACGTCAATTTAAGAAACAGGAACAGGAATATTAGTTAAAATTTAGAGCATACACACATAATCATAGTGTTTCTAAACATTCTACTGCCAATGGCACTTATTGGGGCCACATTAAACAGCCATGGTGAGAGCTAATGCGGTCAAAGTCCCTACGTAGGTGACACCCTGACTGCAAAGATAAAGTGGTCATGCTCACAATAGCCACAGAACATCCCCACCCCCCTAATGGCCTGGGAAATTATTAGAATTTGGAAAAAAAGACATGTGAAATTATACACTTATTTCACTCATCACCATTTTAATTCATACAGATACAAATAAACAATACACAGAAATACACAGTACATTCTGCAAATAGAAAGGAGAAGTTGTTACGTCATGTTGCAATGGTGGCAAAAGTTTTGGATGACAACAAACTGATAATGCCACTTAAAAAGAGAATTTGAATTTGCACAGTTTCAAACTTCTGCAATCTTATTCCATTTCATAAAATTAGTCAAATTTTGGCGACGTTTTGTGGGGGTGAATTATCCAAAAAAATTGTATCTAAGGTTAGAAAAGAAAAAGATAGCTTTTAGTGCTATTGTCACCTACTCCATAATGCGGGAACATGAAATTAGGAAGTAATTTCCTGTTGCAGTCATACAACAGCTGCTAAGAAATGTACAAAAATGCGTGATACACATGCAAAGTTGTTTTGCTGATATAAACCTATTGCTTTTTCGCCATTCTCGTTGCCATCGTCTTTGTTGTCCCTTAAGCTCCCTATTGTTCTGATCCAGAAGTTTTGCTACCATGGTAACATGATATCATACTTCTCTCTATTGTCAGTGCTCAAAATAATGATACTGTTTTGGACATGTGGTGTTATGTGTTTTGCAGTAACTGCTGACCATCTGAAGTTGCTGTTAAGTTTTGCCGTCGGTGGTTTACTTGGAGATGTTTTTCTTCATCTTTTACCAGAGGCATGGGGACATGTTAATGATGGTAATGTTTGCTTCTTGCAGTTTTAGTTACATGACAAAACTCCCATAACCCCACATCTGCTGTTTTTTTTTTTGTCAGCCAGGTCTCACCGAGCAAGGTCTTTGAACAGTGCTACGTGTAGAGCAACACCTGTGTCACAGTGTTTTTACATACATTGTGTTTTTTATATGCTGCTTTGGGCAGTTCGACCCCCATATTCTCATCATCCTTCTGCCTCTTTTGACAAGAAACAAGAATTGATTTGAATCAACCAATACATTTTTTTCTGTTGCACGTTTTGCAGTGTACTTAAAGAGCCCATATTCATTCAAGGACAATGTCATTTTCATTTTCATAATTTTTAAGTGTTGTGGCAACTTTTTTCTCTGGTCATTTCTGAAATGGGTGGGTTTCTTGGCCTTAAATACCTAAAGAGAGAATGCTAGCACTACAATTTACAGTGTGTATATTTTTCAGTACAAGGGTTCTCTAATAAGACAGTAAAATTTTTGTGATTTTTTTATCTTGAGACTGACAGCTCTAACTACTACTAACTGCATGTATCTGTGAAGCACTATTGTTATATAACAAGTCTGCAATGATGACAACAGAGTACTTTTCTTATTTTAAGGTGGAGATCCACATAGCAATCATTTCTACATTGGCTTCTGGGTGATTACTGGAATTTTTGGTTTTCTCACTTTGGAGAAAGTATTTGGAGAAAAGGAGGATGATGAGTGCACAAAGAAAGATACCAAGAGTACAGAAAAGGTATGCTTAACATATGCACACCTCAATTACTTGTACCCGTAACCACATGGATCCACATCCCTTGTATTCTACTGTGACGTCTTTAATTTTATTGGACATAGACAACTTTTACTAACACCTTCTTCTTGGGACAATACCCTTCAAATCATACCCAAATGAGCATGATTCTGATAAAGAGTGGTAATTTAACTAAGTGGAGTACAATTTGGTCTTAAGTCATACCCATTATTTCAAAATTGCCCCTGCTGGATAGAGAATCTGACTTCTTGCTACTGAATAAAGAGTGTATATTTGTCTTTTTTTTTATTTATAGACATGTTCGATGGCTATGCAAAATGGTTCTCTTTCCAATGGACATGTTAATCATAACAAGGATGTGACAAAATCAATAGCAAATGGAGACATTTGCAATGGGAATGTGGTTATGAATGGAATGCAACACCAGACAAACTCTCAAGTCAGACTGAGAAAAACAAGCAAAGAAAGTCATCAAAACATATCAGCTAATACTGTTTCAGATGCAGGTAATACTTTGAAAAGCATGTTCTTGATTTAGTTTCTCAAGGTTCGTAATGATGTGGCTGAAACAAAGTTAGTGTTCATAAATGGGATGAGAATCTCAGATTTCATAATCGATCACCAGAAATAATTGGACTGATCTGGCCACCTGATCGATCAATGATTATAGTTGGAAAAGTCTCTTATAAGAATTTCATTTAGGACAGGAGCTGCTGTACCATGTTTTATAACACCACAAAAACATACAAAATCTGTCAGAAAACGGACATCAGTGGTTTCATTCCTGCTTGCCAGAGAGTTCTAGTCGCTCAGTGGTTAGAGCCTCCAATCTAGAACTCTTAGGTGAGTTCAACGGGACTTAGTCCACAATAGATTATTGCATTTGCTAAAGATTTGGTCGGTTACTGATTATGATTGATGATCAACACACCACTGACACAAATTATAGTCTTATAACAATTCAAGGCCAGCAAGGATGAGCTGGACTGACTTATTTAATGTATGGTGTGGATTTGATTCACTATTGTGTTTGGTTGCCTAGACAACCCCGTTTTATTAGTTTAATACAACATGGAAACACCACTCTAGGGTACATTTTTTAACAGTCTACCTTATTATTAAACAAACATACAATACATTTCGTGCCATTTATAAAAAGAAAGAAGAGACACAATTTAAAATAAGAAGCAGTCCAAAGATGACACAAACTTCCTGTTTAAATGGCTCATTGGTGTCTGCCTAAACACGACTTAGTTAAGATACATGTAAATGTTGATTTGCTCTTAGGAATGGTACAGTACTCATCTTATTTAAGATGCTTCTTGTTTTGGGCATTTTATAGGATCAGTACTAAGATTTCAAAACCTAGAGTCCAGAGAGTTTAATAAATTAGGAGGACCAGTGTCCACACTTTATTGAATACTTTATAATAACGTAAAATCCCGAAAATAAGCCCCTCCATGTATAAGCCCCTCCAAATATAAGCCCCCCGGGGGCTTGTACTTGGAAATTGCCCTTAAATACAAAGTAAAACAAAGCAAAAACGGTAAATTCCCATACAACTATAAGGCTAGCCCAATCGATTTTGAAACACAAATTTCCCTCCTTAGATAAGCCCCTCCAAAAATAAGCCCTTCAAAAAGGGCCTTTTGAAAAATATAAGCCCCGGGGCTTATTTTTTGAATTTTACAGTATTTATTCGAAGAATTATTTATTGCATTTCAAATTTTTTGACTTCCTTAACGGTATAATAATAATAATTATTATAAGTTTAAAGGTAAGCAAATAATAAATCGGATGATATATTATGTTTAATGAATATTTTTTTATTCATCTTTTTGTAAAAGCAGATTCTAGTGAACCTCCTGATACAGAAGACGAAAATGTCAAAGTAAGTTAATAATGCTTAATTATTTTATTTGTTTCACAAATCCTCACAAAATCGTCACAAACCCTTACATTGTAAGCGTGTAATTACATTGTGTTACTTTCTACAACCTGTATCTGAGCCAATTATGAACCCTGTATGGGAAAACCCTTAGTAAAACAAGCAGTCATGTCCAATACTGCCGCACTGTTACAGACTGTTAAGAGCAGTTGGTGGATCATGTGCTCCATACAAACTGTCAACAGTTGCTAATAGTCCATAGTTCTGAGCACATATAAAATGTGTATCTCATTATTACATCAGTGCACAGCATGTTACAATCCATACGGATTGTATTGTTCTTTATGCTTGATGGATATGGTTGTGCATTTCTTGTTATGTAAACCATAAAGCAAACAAGTGCACTTCAAATGTAATATACCTGTAAAATTCATAACTGTAATATTCTCTGTTCTAGAAGCCTTAAAAGCAAAACATGTGTGCTTGTAATGTACCACCAATAAAAAAAGATAAAATTTTTATTTTTGTAATTTTTTGCTTTTTTCATGGAAGGACTACTCTTAAACATTATTTTGATTTCTTTTGATTTTAGGTTATGGGATATCTTAATCTTTTTGCCAACTGTATAGATAATTTTACTCATGGCCTTGCAGTAGCCGGCAGTTTTGTTGTTAGTACAAAGGTGAGTTGCAGTTGAAGCATTTTTTATGTCTAACCCTCCACTGAAGAGCCCTACAGCAGGCCCCACTAAAGAGTCTTATATTATGTCCTCACCATAGCATGGTCCCTCTGAAGAGTTCCTATTGTTGAAGTAGGCTCCCTGCAAAAATATTGCTCTATACGTATTATTACGTAAATTACTATGTAGGCTGGAGTCTTCCCAGTTAATGAGTTGTGTGGAATCATGTCCTTTCTGACTCTTGATCTTACATCAGGGTTTGCTTTTAGTACATAAAATCTAGACAATTAGATTGACAAATCTTGCAGGTTATGAGATTTTCTCAAGACAACCCTTTGCTTTTTTTCCACACTCAGCCTTTTCTTTTCCCTCCAATCCGCCTATATATCTCATTGGTTTCTAGCCGTGCAATTCTACTTACTGTAACAGCAGTATTTGCAAAATAATATTACCAGTATTTGTCACAAAATAAATGCTACTTGGAAATTTCCTTCTGTGTTTATCGGTGAACCTTTTGTAAGCAACCACCCAAAGTGCAAAGACTCGGTGGACACTTATGAGATGTGGTCATTTTACAAGAATCAAACCAGAGGGGGTCACTTTTGAGAAGAGGTCTGTTAGCCATGAAACGCAGTTGCTGTCACTTACAGGAGGTGTTTTTTTTTTAAAGAGGTTCCAATTCTAAGGCTAGACTGGGAATATTTTGGTGTTTTGGATAAGTGGTCGCTTATAGGAGGTGGCTGCACATGAAGGTTCACCTGTAATAATTATTGTCTTTTGATAGAGTATATCTTGAAGAGTTTTAAGAAAATTATGTTATACATGTCATTTGGCTTTTACCAAACTCTATTTTGTAGTATTAGTTGTATTAACTCAGAGGCATGCCATCCAAAATAGTGGTTGCCCTCCAGTAGCCTTGCACCTGTTGAATAAAATCTCTAATTTCATCAGACCCAGTTTCCATCGTTAACTTTGTCCATTGACTGTTTTTTCATTCATTCTTGGGAGACCTTGTTACAGCGCTGCAAGGTACCTGGTGCCTACACAAGTCAAGTTAGAGATCAACTGACAGAAGTGTACATGTATTGAGCACATTATGATATGCAGTGTCTGACAACTGTTTGCTTTGTTTCAGGTGGGCATGTGTACAACATGTGCAATCCTTCTTCATGAAATTCCACATGAGGTAATACAGCTGTGCAGCACATTTTAAAAATGGTCAGGGATGTCACTAAGATTTTGATTTTTTTTGGTATATGCAATTATTAGTATGTAGGAATTGAACAGCTTAAACGTTTTATAGTATTGGTTCTATGTTCCATTTGTTTCCTATGAAAGGATCCACGGGTGACTTGCTCATAATAACCAGGGGAAATACCCAGCTCCCAGCTTTTAGTCACAGCCCTGATGGCTGTGAATGAGTTGGTCATTGTTCAAACAATGACAGGATAAAAAAGTATTAAGTGTAGAATAAGAATAATTTTTTTATAAATATGATGTACTAATTTAAGGAAATATGCACATTGTGGATCAAGTTGTTGCAAATGCCTTTTACTGCTGGCCCACTGCTTGGCAACCAACCTAATGATGACAATGATGACTGCTACTCTTCGTCCCCCTCTGTCAAAGGGCTAGCGCCCGAATTGTCGGTTTTTTATTAATGTCTTTACAGTGAAAAAATTTCCTGTGAGTTACATTAATGTCATCTGCTTTTTTATTTACTTTGTAAATTGCAGATTGGTGACTTTGCTATCCTTTTGAAATCTGGATTTAGAAGATGGGACGCTGCAGTGGGACAAGTATGTTGACCAACATCAATTTTCTCCTAACGATATCTGTACATTGTCATGAGACAAGGTTATGAGAATTAAGAAAATAATCACCTAAGAGAAAATACTTTGATCTCGTATCACATTCTCTCAACTCATTCTTATAGGAAATGTATAGAGATCAGTTTGGAGAATTTGTATGTGGATATTGAAGCTTAAAAGGTTAATTTAAAAAAATCCAAGTTATAATCCAAGTTGAAGATGTTACATTTCTTCATAATCTGATCTTTACATTGTCTTGTTACATTAGATGGTAACTGCCTCAGTTGGTCTTTGTGGAGCTGTCTTTGGTCTTGTAGCGGAGCATGCCGGTAATTTTTGTTCCTCTAATATTATTTATTCCTTGTTGTAGGAATGCACTCTTGAATTTATCATGATTTTTGTTTATACTATGACTCCATGTCTTTTCTAATCTTTGAGACTGTGATATCCTGTTCAATTTTCTTTCTATGAAATTTGTCAAAGTTTTTACCGTGTTAGCATTACGGACTGTACCAAAGGTCCCATTTGTAATGACATTTGTGGAGTCTATTTCAAGGTGTTGTTTAATGGAGTAAATATTGTATGCTTTAGAAATTTTAGATTTTAAATCAGTTTTAATCAATGTGTTTTCTTTGTCAACTCAGGAGATTCAACAGCTTGGGTGCTTCCGTTTACATCAGGAGGATTTATCTACATTGCAATGGTGACTATTGTTCCAGAACTTCTACAGGAGACAAGACCAAGGTATTTGTCAAGCCATGCACTTTAACTTGCTTATCAGAACAAGACAAAGGGACAAAGTTTGAGTTCCATGCATTAACAGCAGTCACAGGCCCAGCCACGCTTGACAAAACAAAAATTGTTCTTCCATCCACACGCAACCAGTGAATCCACTCACGGAAACTACATCTTTTTGAAACCGCTCTTTAGAGCTGTCAAGGGCCCTGTCTACACGAATTTGGGTAACAAAATATGAGGTTTTCAAAATGTCTGGATTCGTGTTAACACTGTCAGGGTTTGCACAGTCTTAAAAAGTCCTTGAATTTTAGGGGAAGTCCTTGAAGAGTCCCTGAACTCCATTTTTCTTTGAAAAGTCCTGAAATTTCTGTGCAAGTCCTTGAAAAGTCCTTGAATTTTCTTTAACTTTAAATGTAGTGACCTGGAAAGTGTTTTTTGATGCTTTTTGGTTGTCCATGACAGAATATAAATCAGAGCTCAGAGAAATTAAAGGTTATTTGCACAAAGTGCTCAGTGTTTTGTGCAATAATTAACTATCAATTTAAGACAAGTGAACTGAAAAGTGTAGAGAAGTTGGTGAAGCAAACAGTTCAAGCCTTAAAGGCTTATTAGAATAGACTGGGAATGTACATTTATATACCCTCTGTGGATTATTGTATTCCTGGTAGGTGGTCCTTGAAAATTTAATGTGGTCCTTGAAAAGTCCTTGAAGAATAGTTGCAATTTTTCAGCATGAACCCTGACTGTGCCTAGGTTTTCTGAAAATGTTGTTTTCTGAAGTAAAATATTTCGTTCCTTTCAGGGAGTCTGTGAAGCAAATGGTGATGATGATAGCTGGGATTGCCTGCATGGGACTGGTTTCTTTAATTCATTAGTAGTAAATATATTAACCAAAGGATTAATAAATAAGCAGACTTGAAACGGCCTTTGTAATACATTAAACAATGAATTTACCAAATCACAAATTGGTTATTTAAATAAAGTAATAAAAAAATGTAAATTATTTTAGCTTGTTCTCAGTGAAGGCAAGAGGACACTTTTGAGGTGGAACAATATAATTGTATACGCAGCCCTTTGACTCACAAGCAGTACCTAGAAACTGCTGAAGTAGAAAGAAAAAATCGGGGGAACCCAATTTGAGTGTTTTGTTAGAATAGCAAGACTGGTAAAGAAGGGTTCCCTAAGATCTGACCCGAAAGCCATTCAGCAGTAATCTCTTTTGTTGCTTTTCACCATGCTCTTGAAGGTGGTTCTGACTTGATTTTTAAATGAGTTAGGCTACTGACTTGCAAACAGACTATTCTTTCAAGTGCTTTATGTTATTTCGTACTGGGTCAGTGGTTTTGAATCAGTGGGCAGAGTCCAAAATTATGACGTTTAAAGGGAAGCAAACCAAAGTGGGGTATAAAGCTATTTTTTACTCAGTGTTGTTTTATGTAGTACTCGTTTCATACAAATTCTTATATTCCATTTGTTGCATAACTAACTTACAGACGCTCACATTTCAAACTTGGGCTACCTGTGGTCCCATTCCCTCTTGGAAAAATTGTAAGTATTGTGCTCCAAAATGCATGTCACAAATCATCAGCATTTTAATAGAGACAGACTGCAAGCAGTCTTTATTTTGATTGTTCTTATGAATTGACCATATCGCTTGATTGATAATTATGGTTGTACGGTTACTTTGCTGCTTTCTGGGAATCCTTCATTTTCTCTTGTCTGTTCTGAAATATGTAATTTATAAAGTTCCTTATGTTAGATATGCAATATTTTAGTATTTCTTTTGGGCTTAAAAGTGTTTTTTTCAATTGGAACTAATAATAATTTTATTAATGGTGTAGAAAGAAAGCAAAGTTAAACTTAAAGTAACTGTTCTTTTTTTCCCAACCTCTAGGGAATCTGCCATCTTACAAATAATGTAACATTTTATTACGTTAGAAAATGTGGACAGAGTGCGAACGTGCTCTCTTGTTAGAAGAGGGAAAACCAATCTGTCAGAAGAGAAAAATTAAAGGGAGTTCCGAGTTCCAAAACTTCTCACTTTCAAAACTAGGCTAAGTGCGAAACCTTTCTTGTGAAAATGAGTTTTATTTGCATAAAAATAAAAAAACATTTTCATATCAATGGCTTTATGCGTAGCCTTGCTTTTCAAGAGAAGCTTAGGGCAACTCGAAAGCGCCATTTCCTTCTGATCATCTGCGTTCTCCACAGCATTTTCCGGTAGAGAGCTTAATAGATGGATCACAGATTATTTTGCAGTCGATCAGAACCAAATTTGTCGCGGCAGTTTCGAAAGATTTTAAAAGAATGTAGGGGGGGCGGGGAAAATTACTTGGGTGGTTCAACTTGGTACAAGGTGTTTGACTTTGAAAAGGTACTGATTACCTTAATTTTGTAAAAGGACACTTAAATTGATATAAACTATTTAAAAGTAAATTTTAGGCAGCTATAGAGCCAGGTATTTTAACACAGAATTATATCTCTGATGACTTGACAACAAGTCAAGTCTTTGTCAAGCTCAAGTGCAAACCTATCTATTTTTAAAAGAATAGCAATTAAATTGTATATAATTTGTTTAGTTGTAGACAGCAAATTTATGAAAGAGATTCGAAAAACATTAAAGTAACTTTCGGTGCGATTCTTTCCAACTTCTTCGTACCCATCTCACAAATACTTGAGGTTTTAAACTTGCTGATCTGAAGATACCACTGACTACTGAAGAAAAGAATTTTTGAACACTGATGTAAAGAAAGCTTGCGAGTGTTCACAACAGCGTTCATAATCCTGCTTAGTTTTCAAACTTTGAGTCCAAACTTTGAATAATATGCGATACATATTTTTCGTTGAGGAATATGTAAAAGGAATAGGAAAAAACATGGCAAAATTATTCATTTTCTTGCACGGTTTTCTCCTCCAGCGGGCAGATTTGAAGAACGACCCACCATCCCACCCTGACGAAGTCGTGCGTTTCGGGTTTTTGGTTTTCCCTCACTCGCTGGACCAAATTAGACTACGAGTAGTCCCCCATTTTTCCTCAGGGATAGTAGAGCGAGCGAAACGCGAGCGCGCCTGAAAATCACCCCACGCGAGAAAGGCGACAAAAAAGAAAAGGTCTCTCCCCGCCGCGTGTCGCCTTTTCTCGCGTGGGGTAATTTTCACGCGCGCTCGCGTTTCGCTCGCTCTTTTTGTTTAGAGTGTTGATTTGTACGCTAGTATTTCTTACGCGCATGGCCGGCTACTCTACCAAAAAAAACTTAGCAGTACATAAAAACCGAGTAAGGGAGTAAACTATTTACAGACAACACATCACGCCAAGATGACACACCCTTAAGAAGCCCGTCTCTCGAAAGTCCCGGTAAAACTGTTTGGCCTCGAAATCAAATATTCAAATCAAAATCTAACGCGCTCCACGGCATGTGTGAATAACGCAGTCGGACTATCCCTCATTACTTACAGCTTTGAAGAACTCTATCTATCCCTATCAAAAAAACCGAGAGCCAGGCGCGTGAACTGAGAAGAAGCGACGGCAACGGAAAATGTTAAAAAAATAATGAATATATTTTTTGTTTCCTTTCTAAACTTGAGTGCGGTCCCTACTAATTCAACTCTATAAAAGTTCATCTATCGGCAGCGACGTAAATACATGAAAGAAAAGTGATATTTGGTCAGTTTTCATCGTAGTTATGCAGAGGACGACAAAGAAATATACCAAATAGGCTGATGCTCACCTTCTAGTTACCGTCGGTAGGGGACAAATTGAAAACGGAAAAGGGGAGGGGGAAAAACGGCAAGAAGACGGCCCGCTCCGATTTTAGAAATACAAACACAAAACAAGTATACACCAAAACGTTTGAACGTTTAATTTAACAATCATAGTTCCATCTGACAATATTGTGGTTTAATAATTTTCCTTATAAGGCTAACCCACTTTTTATAGTCGCTTATTAAACAGTTCATATGAATTATGCGGAGTCGGTTCCGGGTGGTGTAACTCGCAGCTTTCCTCCGTATTTTGCCTCTACTTTTTTCAAATCGATGCCTTTACTCGCCGGAAGATGCCTGAATCGACATTTGTCCTCAAAGTAACAACCTGTTGTACGCCAGAAATAACACTCGTCTCCATTTACGGGACCTGAAAGTTTGCTTGCTGTTAATCTAGCATCCCTAGACAAAAGAGAGGACAAAAAGAAAACTGGTAAATTCACCTTGTATGCAATGTAGGGGATGTTTACAGGACACCGGGGCGACTTTCGAGCCGGCGCGAGTTCACTCCGGTCCCCTCTCATAGCTCTATATTTGTTTACATTATACCGCCACAAAATGTCATGCCGGCGCGAGTCACACCGGCGTGAGTTCACCTTGGTTGTTGTACTGGAGCGAGAATTTCCCTCCGGTACGAAATTTCGTAACGGTATCATGTAAACGCGAAACGACCACCCGGTTTCGGTCTGCCGGTGGACTAGAACGGTTAGCGCATGCGCAGTTTTCGTCAATTCAGGATGGCGTTCATGTTGGTTATGGCATAACTGAGGTTAAACAAATATCAGTTAAAGGTAAAGGGCGACGAAGGCATCGAAAACTGCACCGATTAAGTGGATTCGCTTTCCTTCAATATTTATCACGATTATTCAATCTCTAGAAATTCTCCTCGAATAACAGCTAAATTCTTAGTGGCCTGAATTTAAGTTCAGAAAGAGGACGAAAACTTGGTCGTCCTCCGCTTAAGTCCTCCACAAATTAGGACGTTTCACATCGTTGTTGTTGTACAGTGACGGTAAAGAAATGTGCTGGAAAGTATGATGCTCGTCCAGAGTGTTGTTTTTCTTAAAAGCCTATCCCTTTCTTGACGTTCTCGTTGCTGTCGCCGTGGTGATATCTTAAACTTTCTAAACTTAACACAACTTACACATCCTGTTGTTTCTTTTTCAGAGGAGGCACAGGGATGGTATTATTAAAGACGAATTGACTGCCTGGTGAGCCTGTGTTGTTAGGATACCTCAGAAGTAAAGCTTCACCTCCAAGCTCGTGGCCCTACAAAAGGATATGAAACGTTTAACACCAGGCGTTGTCTTTGTTAAATCTGCATAATGGCGCCTCCACTGATTCGGTTCAGTTATAAGGTCAAATATGGTATACAATTTTCGAACGGAAAACCGTTTGTCAAAAACATTTTATTTCTTCAAGTCCTTTCCTAAAACCGCTCAAGTAGTGAATCTCAATGATCTTATGGATTTGATTTATGACACGTTTTAGGATTTCCCTCCAGAACGCACATCCCTTTTTTGGTTTCAGAAATCTGAATATAGATTCCTTTCCCATCCAAAAAAAGTAGTTGCACAAAGAGTGTTTTTTTTTCCTAAGACTGCATGAAAGCTTATTCTTCTTACATTGTACTGGAAAAATACCTTTAGACCAAAATGAAAAAAAAAAAGGAATACAGAACAATCAACACAGAAAAATTCTTTCAGCTTAAACTGACGCAAAGGTGGAATTTCAATGTACTTATTACAATTTAATGGCAGTAAGTAAGGTAAAGGCCATAGGGACGATTTGTAAAAGAGTTACAGCGACCCCATATAAAAACAAATCACCTTAATACCAAATATAAAAAAATATATATGTATGTATGTATGTAAAAAATGTACCTGTAATTTTTCAAGTGCTATAGCAGCCGAATCAGCTTTTTCGAAGTTGACAAATGCACAAAACCTCTTAGGAAGGATTCGTACATTGTCCACATGACCGCATCTGCTAAAAAGCTGTAGTAAATGCCTCTCACTGACGAGTTCAGGGTTAACGTTGCCGACCCACAGCGAACGACACGAGCCATCACTGCTACTACTTTCACTTAATCTGAAGAAATGAAGATCAAAACTTAGTTACAATCTGGGACGAATAAAATGCCCTTGGAATATGCATACACGTATACACAGCAGTTCTGCATCAGCTGAAATCAAGTACACATATACACATGTAAATCTTTTCATATGAATCTTTTCTCTGTACGGTCGACCCCGCTTTACGGACACCTGCTTAATACGGACAGTTTTCCTTATCCCTGGGGGAAGTAAGCCCTCAAATTTTACCCCTTCGTATTAACGGGGTTTGACTGTAATTAAATATTCTGCGCATAACACAGCTTTCTGGACACTACACCAAGCTACCAAGTGTCCTGCGTACAATGCCTACGTAAATATCCGACACTGAATATCGATATCCCATGCGTTACTGTCGCCCCTGAGTATACATCAGGGAGCTGGTGTCACTCAAAGCGCAAGGTGCTTACAATCATAGAACTACTAGTGGAATACTGTTGGTCATGACAGATCTTTTCACGTCGCAGCTCCAAAGCTCTGGAATGCTGCGCCGCGGGAGTTCCGCGTCAAGGCAGATGTTAATACTTTTAAGTGCCACCTCAAAACCCATCTTTTTAAGATTGCTTATGACTAATGTCACGGTATCGAAGTTTGAAATTATTAATTTTTCTTCTTTTTTGTTCCACTTCCTCTAAGTTTTATACTTTTATAATTGTGATTGTAAGATATTCAGTTGTATTATATCAATTTTATGTAAATTGCAAGGGTTCATGCAAAAAATTGAAACCATTTTTCAAGGACCACATTAGATTTTCAAGGACCACCTACTAGGAATATTATTTCACAGATTATACAAAAATGCACATTCTCAGTCTATTCTAATAAAGCTTTAAGGCTTGAACTGTTTGCTTCACCAACTTCTCTACATTTTTCAGTTCACTTGTCTTAAATTGATAGTTAATTATTGAATAAATATGAGCACTTTGTGTAAATAACCTTTAAATTCTCTGAGCAATGATAGCAAAAAGCATCAAAAAACGCTTTCCAGGTCACTAAATCCAAACTTGAAGAAAATTCAAGGACTTAGGATTTAGGAGGATTTAAGCGCAAACTGAACACAGTCTTGGTTGGCAAGTTACCTGGGATGTTGTTTTTGCTGCTCATCCTCTCCATCAGATACATATATTTCCGCTGTTGCAGGTGAGCTGACTTTTCCAGCTAAAAGCGCTTCGAGAGCTGCCTGAACTGTACCAAACGCCTGAATTGCCGCCTCACTTTGACTCTGAGGGAATCCCATCTCCTACATAGTCACAGAGAAATTTAAACAATGCAGACTAAGTTACTTTAAAATAGCAGGAATATCCAGGGGTTTAAGAAAGGTGTAAGTGATAAACTGGCAAAAAAACCCCTCGCGAATGAAAGAATTAGCTGAATGAAGAGAGCTCGATGAAGCAGTGAGAATAGCTCCAGACGGTTTACAAACAATTTGCCCGAAATACATAGTAAAGTCGCCCAAAATATTTAGTTATGTTAATTTATTATGCTCACCAACATTCTAAAGTCATAAAAGGCACTTCTTTTGTCTCATCATGGCTTAAAGAACGAGATACATTACACACAAGTTGCTTTATTTCACCTAACCTCTCTGTGTATTATACCTGATAAAATTTCGAACGACATATCTTTAAATGTTGGGCGACAAAACTCTAGTTTTGGGCATCATACAGCTTCGGGTGAGAGGACTTTCGGGCGACTTGACCACTTACACTTAAGACCAAGGAATGGCTACAGATTTTAGGAGCGGTACATGTATGTGGAAACACTAGCACTGGATTGAGCACATTACCATCTGAAATGTATGCACTGGATGTAAAATGAATGAGAAATTTAAAAAGTGCATGAGAAATAGCCGAGAGAAGTATGCCCTGAACCTCTTATGACCTATCATGATAAAGAAGCAAAGCGCATACCTCCAGTTGCTGGACTCGCACTCTTGCCAATTCAAACATAGCATCTTCACAGTGCTTATCAAGTTTTAACACCTGAGCAAAGCTGGTCTCTGCGTCAGAATATAACTGAAAAGAGAAGAAACTGTTAAAATGGTTACACTTCAGGATTTAAATCACATACAAAATCACCCTTCTGCTGTCAGAGTGAATGATGGACTCTTGTACTGAGGCAATTCTAGATTTTCAGTCTGTGGCCAAAAAATCGTTTTGTGAGACGTATCCTTTCCTGACACGTTTTTGAATGGACAAAAACAATTCCACAAGTGACATCATGACAATTGACCAATAGGAGAGTGAGTGATATTACTTTGATGCCACTCCTGACACAGCATATGTCAATCATTTTTCTCCGTGTGAATCGACCTTGCGATGAGAAGCCTGTTTGGTCGCTAGCCTGCGCGACCTCATTGAAGCTCACTTCGCTTGCTTTTAAGAACATTATGAGAGGTCAGCTTGTAGCAAGTCTAGTTCACTAGGTTTTGTAATAGGGATCTGCTGTACAAAATCAACAGAACAAAACTACAGACAAGCATAACAATGTTATGATGCACCTTTAAACCTGCTAATGCTCTGCCTCTTCTGAAATACCCTTTTGGCCAATCAGGAGCAAGTGAAATGGAGACATCAGCATCCTGTAGTGCTTTTTCATACTGACCCATTCGATCATAACAGTAAGAGCGGTTTCCAAAAAATCTGTTACAGAATCATGAGATGCTTAAGTTAGAAAACGAATCAAACATTCCAGCCATTTGTAAGCAACCAAGGTTCTGTTTTTTATTCATCCTAAAGAAAACTGAAGCATTTCAATGCAGTTCATACTTCAGGTTAATATTACTTATCAAGACCAGGATTTTTTAAGAATATGAAACAAATTTCAGTTAAGTAGAGTTAATTCTTAATTCCAGTGCGTATGGGATTTAAACTTTTTGAATTGACAGATGACAAAGCCTCCACAGAAAAGAACACCCACCGATAAGCCAGAAATAAACCAGATACTGCATAAGCTCTGATTAATTTCAAAACCTTTTTTCTCTCGTTCTAAAACTAAAAAGCAAAATGTACTTACAGACTGTGTCATGAAGCAGCTGTTTACACAATTGTACAAACAAACCTGAAGTCCTTAGCATCCAGATTGATAGCTTCAGTAAACAGATCAACAGCAGCTTGGTAATTACCAAGGTTTGCCATCTCGTTTCCTTTAACTAAACAGAAATGAAGGAGAACTGAGCAAGAGTGGTACCATAACCTCCTTGTAATAAGTGGCTGGGGCAGTCTAGAAAAATCTATTCTTAGCCTTTTGAACCTCATTTCAGTCCAAACATGAGGTGGGCCTTTGACCCTCTGCTTCTGGAATTTGTCGTTGGTTGAGCCAAAAAGCTGGGGATTCCTCTCAACTTTGACTGTAACTCTCCGCCCAGTGATTCATGTGTGTTGAGAGTTGTTGATTGTGGACCCTGCTCCAACAGTTTTTCCCTGAGTTTTCTGGCTCATCTTTCCTCACAAAACCAACATTTTAATACCAATTTGATCAGAGGGAATGGTGGACAAAGAGCTACCTAAAATATGTCCTTCCACTGAATCATCATCATGACATCATCATTTACAACACCATAATTAATAAAATGCTGTATATTAACAAATAATTAGTTCTGTCATGTGGCAATTAACTATTTTGGTCATATTAACCCTTCATCCAAAAAATATTGGTAGGTCCCCTTATCACATCACAGGTATTTACTAGCACTTGAGTCTCAAGGTAGGAGAAAGTCAGTGCACTATAACCACTATCACAGCCACAGTCCTACCAACCTGCTACTTGTCTGCTGCGTAGTACCACAGGGTCTATTTGTTCTGCCGGTGGTATCTGATTGGAGCTGTTTTTAGCAGTTTGTGACGTTGGGCCATTAGTAACAGGTGTATTATTTTTTACTGTTATCGGGTTGGAGACAGGGACTGTGGGCGGATTGCGACCAGCAGCTCTCGCGAAGAAAGCACTAGACGTATCCCATGTTGGCTCCTAACAGAGAGCACAGTATGATAAGTATTAGAAGTTAGTTAACCTGAAGTATCTGTAAGTGACATTGCTGGGTGTCTGTATGTGGCTAAGGAAAAAGTCTTACACAGGAGTATTTACTAGTCTAGTCAGATATTTACCAAGCTACATCTTCAAAAGTATCCCCAGTTTTCATTTTTGAGCAATTTGAACCAGTGATAAGCTCATTTTCAGCTAGTTAAATTCGCCAGTAGCCCCCTCTTAGCTACTGTACATTCCTGCTAGTATAGATACTTGGTTCCTATATTTGGGAAAAGTCTTGACTATTTTTGCTCCTTTCTGGTTGGGATGCCAATCAGTAGTGGGAATTCTCAAAAAAAAAGTTATGGTCTTAGATAACCAGTTACGGTGGCTTGCAAAAAGTGTATATCCTAGAAAAACTGGATAATCTAGGTTTACAACTTTTAACATTACACAGTCTAACCTCTCCACCTGATAAATCCTCATCTTCATGTCTAAAGAAAACATTTTAAAAGCAACACTTAGAACAGTAACTCTAGCAAGTGTCTAAGGATGCATTCAATTGAGATGATGTGGATCACAAACAGTGACCTGAAATCACTTGGATCAATTACAACATCAAAGAAACTGACAAATCCATCCTGGAAAAGGATTTATTGGTTCATTTGATGTGCTATGGTCTGTGTGATCTCCTATCACTGAATCAAAGGAATGCACCCTAAGTTAGTTTTATTTAACTGACTACTATGGGGACCAAAATGATAAACCAGTTCAGTTTCCCTACTTCTTTGCCTCAGTGATGCAGCACCAAAGTTGATCATTAGCTCACCTTACCCTCTTCTTCTGGTGAATTTGACAATAGTCCTTAACCAACTTCAATAAACATTCTTCTTGATTATCTTCTTCATTCTGTCTTGATTATGGTTATGTCACTGATTTTTGCCAAAAATCCACTCCCCTTACCCGCAGTTTCAGCCACTGAATGTCCGTTGACGGACGTAGGGCTTCCCCATTGACCTCCCATTGACCACTTACCCTAACCTCCCAAAAAAGCCCATTAGAAGGAATGGTACAACTGAAATTCCACACGAGCTTTTTTTTGAAGGTTTCAAGACTTCCCCTAAACTTGACATGAAAGAATTCAAACTGACATACAGACACTAGCTCTCGCCCTCCAACCAAATTCAAAGTGAGAGAGATAGAGCGATGAAACACTCTCTCCTCAATACCTATTGATAGTTAAATATTAACAGTCTTAGAAATTGCAACATTTCAGAATGGAAAGGCTTACCTTCTGGATGAATTTTGTTCTGTTTTTCCAGATTGCTGTAAATTTGAACTATTTACACAGTGTTCTTTGAGACCACTTGATAATTTTGTATTGTTATTTACAGTTTTGTTTGTAGCTGTTGACATATTCTTTTTCTTATCCACATCTTTAGCTGATGCTTTATTATTAACTTGGGTATTTTCTTTTTTATTATTCTTTTCCTGAAAGAGAGCAGATCATAACATGAGCAGCACATCAGGGGAGGGGGGGAGGGGGTGGCTGAGTGAGGGTGTAACAAACCATTCAGAGAAAAAACTGTAATTTGTTTACCAACAAAGCACTTAGGAGATCTTAAGAACTTGTTTAAATGTGTCCGTGCAATCAAGATCAAATTTGAATTTGGAAATTTGGGTTTTGAGGAAGGGAAAACCAGAATACCCAGAGAAAAAAACCTCTCTGAGCAAAGGAAAGAGCCAACAACAAACTCAACCCACATAAAGCATTGATGCCAGGTTTTGAACCCCAGCTACAGGCTACACTAGTGAGAGGCGAGTGTTCTGCATCACGGTTGCTTCACTAGAATGGACTGCAAACAATAACCAACAAAAGACAAGACAATATTTATTTGGAGTCTTTTCACAGCTGGTACATCAACTTTTTCCAAAAAACATAGCTCCCATATAAATGGCAGAACCAAATATAAACGCAAAACCTAATGAATTGCCAGGTCCAAGAGGAGAAGATATCAAATCAATTCCAAAAACATACAACACATACCTGTATATTTTCTTTTTCATCCTTTGCCTTTTTCTCTCTTTCCTTTTCTCGTTTTCTTTCTTTGTTTCTCTGTAAAAAATTATAGTGTTAAACAACTTCATGAAAAACCTGTCTAGATACTTGAAAATCATATTATTGTAACTTGATGAGATTTCTGAATCCTGAATATATATAGTCAAAAGATATGATTAACAATAAATGTTAAAATTCTCCAGATCACAAAATAATACCTTTATGCAAATAAAGGCCTTATCAGAAATGAGAAGACAGAAGTTTGACTTTGAGATGTCTTTGTACTAGAATTCTGTTGGAATTAGGATTAACTAGAGAGAGGCAAGTTTCAGCAAAATGTCCAATAAAGTTATAAACTTGTGTCTTTGACTTCTCATAAAGTTAAAGAATTAAAACAAGACCTTCTTTTTAGCTCTTCTTTTTTCTGCCTTTTTACGGTCTCTCTCTTCTTCTTCTATAAGCTCGTTAGCATTTTTCATGGCTTCCTGTTGAATTGAAAATGATTTCTGTTACAAAAAGGCTCACTCCACTTTGAGGAAAAGTATGTTATTAAAAGACAACAGCGTCAGTACATTCTAATACAATGTAATCATTGGTTCTTGCAGCAAAGGGTTACTTCCTTCAAGCAGACCAAACATTTTTGATTTGAACTCCGCAGCCTGATGCAATTGTGTTGCAAAAGAGATTTGATAAAAGAGGAGAAAGGGAAATAAAGCACTTGAACTCACCGCCTCTGATAAGTTATGTGCTGGTTTTTCATCTAGACAAAAGATAACAGTGATATGTCAATGTAAAGTAGCTATCACTCAAATAACATTAGGATACCTATACATACAAAAATTATCAATAAGACAGGGAGAATTTGAAAATTGAAATAGCAAATATGTATAAAGCTGAGAATGCTGTTTTTTTAGTCAGCAACACGGGCGACTTGGACATAAAAAATCCTAGGTCTCAATCCCAACAGGAGATGAGCCTATGACCTTCTGGTCACTAGTCCAGAAGCTTTACTATTGGACTACAAAGGACTTCTTGAAGGTAGGGCCCACCTACCCCTCCCCTAAGCCAACATTAACACTTACTTCTCACTTAGTGCAAAATGTTGGCTTAGGGGAGGGGTAGGTGGACAGTTTCCCAGAAACATTAACCCATTCACTCCTGGAGTTTTTGCCGAAAAACGCGTTTTGAAGCTAGTCGAGTGGTTTTCTGGTCACTGTCGTGCTGTAAAGAGCTAAAACTTACCACAAACCGGTTTACAGGTCGTACACTTCATGGCCTTCTGATCCAGATGCAAAATATCAGCTTGCAAAGTTCGGGCATGCGCAGAAAGCAAAATTTCGACATAGTTTTTGGGTTTAAAAGTGACACAGCAGTCTTGACTTTTACTTTTCGCTTTCTCTCCTCCCCTCTTTTTTCACTTTTCTTGCCTCATTTTTTTTCTCTTGCTGGGCATTTAGTAGGCTTCATTTTGGTGGGAATAGTTTTTAGGAAAGCTTTTAGGATCTTAGGATTAGGTGAAAGGAAAGGTAGGTGGGCAGAACAAGATTTTCATGGAGATTTTCAGGTCAATGTTACATGGTTTTTTGCCTCTTTCTCCAGTATCCTTGACTGAATTGTGCTCATTCTGGCATGGTGTGAAAGATCTCTTCACTCTGCACAAGTTAGCGGGCAAAGTTGTCCTTGACCGTTAAAACTGATGACGTCACAAAGGGTAGAAAGGATGTGGATCCGCATGGACGGTTACGGGCGGTTCAGGGGCAAACGGGTTAAATAATTCCTTTTAACTAAGTTCATGTGACATACGTCCTATATACTGCTAGGACTAGAAAGTCAATAGGTTCATATGGGCAAGATTTATATGTGATGGTGAATTTTAAAGCCGATGAATACAGGAGAATTGTGTTTATTCAATCAGTGGTACCGGCAACTCACCATCATATACCATATTTTTTCGGCTATAAGCCAAGTGATTTTTATAGAAACTAAAACTAAAGTTAAGTGAAATTTGAGCCCTAGAGGGGATCTTGGCTTGTAGCCAAGAATTTTTGAAAAAGAAAAATCCCTTCCAGTGTATTAAAACCCTACTAAATGGGGATGTACATTATTTTGTATTCACTTAGAAGCCCAACGCTTTAACTTAAAAAAAAACATAGCAGTAAAAGATCAACTCAATTGCTAACTACGAACCTGAATGATAAGTTAGCTAAGCTCAGAAATTCAGTCCCACATTGTCAATATATCTAACAAAAACATGTCTCACAATATTAAAATTACACATTACCGGTAATAAGCTTTTAACAATAAGGGAAGGTCTAGAACAAATGAAAGATGTCACAAATTGTGTAAATAATTGGCCATGTTTTGTCAAACATGTGCTTCGAAACATTTGCCTGGTTACTAAGTACAGATGAACGCAATGCCAACTGCAGTTTGTTTTCATCGAAAGGCAATTACAGTGACCATTTCAAGCACAATATGATGAAGACACGAGAAAAGAGTGATAGCACCAAAAACCCATCATTTAAAACTTTTATCATGTGAGCGGTTGTATGTCGTTTTAAGTCAATCTATAAGGAAATTGGCAATCTGTTTGAATGCTTTCCAAAGCCATTAGAAATTTTTGCCCACCTGTTAAAAGCATAAATCAAACTATTAAAACGCTATAAAAAGCTGATAACAAGCCATTTATCAGTCGTTAGTTTTTGCCTGGGAAATGCGTTAGTGTACATTTTCCTGGCGAAGGTCACATTTTTTTCAAAAAATGTTAGGTTTTACTGTAGATAAAAGTCTTATAACGAATGGGTCCTGGCTTATAGCCAGGTGTTTTCAATTTATTTTTTGTCCCTTGATTATACTGATTATACCCATTCAAATTTCAGGGTCTTGGCTTATAGCAGAATAAATATGGTGCATTATGGATGAAACTTTTGCAGAGAAAAATTACAAGAAATGTGGCAACAATAGCCCATGTTCAAAGTTCTAACATGACTCTGAGACTCGCTGGTCATTTTTCTCTATTTGGTTTGGTTTTCTTTGTGCTCAAGACTCTTCTAAGACTTAGGAGACAATGGATTTGTGAAAAATTTGCAATTTTGTCTCTTAAGCCTCAGAGTCGAACCTGGGCGATTAAACAAAGTCTCTCTCTTCAATCAATCACTTGCAAACTACCTAACTTGCATACCTGTATCTTTTTCTGTGACTTTTCTTTCATATTTTTTTCTTAGCCTACGAGCTATACTTTGAAGAACTTCGTCATCTACTTCATCATCGTCATCATCATCTTCATCACTATAGTAACTGTCATCTGAGTCATACATCGAAGGGTAGCAGCCAAACATTCCTACATAGAAAAATACAAACACAACTTTTCAACCTTACAGATAATATGCTATGATTATGTTTACAACTACAGTAAGAACTTGATAACTAATCTGGCCTACAAAACTAACAGATGATTTAATGATATTGTCTCCCATCATTTAGTGAACTTTAGTTGCCCAAAACCTCTATTGTAGCTGCCCATGGAAGAATATTGTAATTGCCCAAAACATTCGGCAGAGACAAACAAAATGAAAGCTAATTCTGTGATCAATATTTGCACAGTGCATGTGGCTCCTTAGAGAATTAAAAGAGAACCAATGAATTGAAATACCTGTCATTTCTGCAATGACTTAACAAGTAACTAAAAATTAAATTTTTTTTGTTTATGGTCCAATTAAAAAAATAAACAAAATCTTTGAGGAATTTTTTGAGCCCTGGTTGCTGAACCATGCAACTAAGTTTCCAAACTTCCTTGCCCTGATGAAACTTTAAGTTACCCTAGCAAGTTACAACTATTAAAATCAAGCACTGATTAAGTGATTCAGCAGTTAGATAACAACACAGATGGCACAAGAACTACTGGACAGTTACAACAGGATAACATACAGTATGTACCTTAGGGAAAAAATTAAAAACCAAGCTGAGGCTTTAAAATATATCCATTGGCAGTAGAGTAATGGCAATAGAGACTTACCATTTCGGTGAAAGAAAATGTGGGCAAAGAGGTCAAACATATCTGCCTGCAAGCGTAAGTTGAAAGAAATGTACATATTTTACGTGACAAAATCAGTAGCACACAAATAGGTTTGGTTTTAGTATACAAAAGTAGCTAATAGACCTATTCGGCTTACTCTATGTTGTACCCAATTCAAACCCTTTGGGAATAAAACGTTTTGTTTCAGGAATTTCTATATCATTTAAATATGAATGCCACATTATAATGCAAATAAAATACACAAAGAATCTTATCCCCGGGAGATTTGAATTGGGTACAACATTGAGTTAGCCGAATAGGTCTATAAGAATATCCAAGTGATCCTTAATTACACTGTACTTTGTTGACTGCAGTCACTTCTAAAAAGGACATAAGTCATCTGTGAATACAGTGAAACCTCCATTAAGCGGACCCCCAATTAAGTGGACACAAAGCTGGGTCCTGAAATTAACGTCTTATATTTCCCTTTATAATGAACCCCTATTCAGCAGACACCTCTATTAAGCGGATGCGGACACTAAAATAAATTGTTATTTGGCTAATTTTTATTGTTAAAAACCTCTATTAAGCAGACACCGGACTGAGTTGACAATAGTAGTATTGGATTATGTCCTTAAAATACGTACTGTAGTCGATTAATAAAGATATAGACTGATATCGAACCACATGATTGTCATCCACCATCAAAGTTCATCTAAAAGTATTGCACAAAGTACATCACAGCTATTCACAATCAGATCCCTCTCTGGCTAATTTTTAACAACATGTAACTTTATCACAGTACAGAGTAACCATTGAATGTTAATTATTGTTCACAAACATCGCGCAATTTTACAAACCTCTGTTAAGCGGGCACCCTCTATTAAGCAGACACTTGGGAAGGTCCCGAAGGTGTCCGCGTAATGGAGGTTTCAGTGTAGCTAGAAAAGCAAAGCAGAAATAACAACCTCTGGTGAACTAAAATCTGAAGACTTTCTTTTGGCAGTCCCATTTCCAACAGACAAACAACTCAGGGTTTTGCAGTTTTGCAGCTTGTCCTTGGGGCAAGCTGTACACGTAACAAGCGTGCGCTGGCTCAGAGTCAATTTGACTCACCCAAAAAGAATTTTTGATGCAATGAGTAGATTACAGTTCTTCTGTAATTTGAATTCCCCCCCCAAAAAAACTTCACTTGCCCATCAGGCAAGTTAAGAACAGAATTCAGTAGCCCAATGGCAAAATCCACTATCAGGCATGACTTTCTTTGCACGCTGCAACTCAACCCTTTCTGCGAGTTCTACAGCTGTTAAAACCAAAAGCCACTTCCACTACTGTAATGATGAAATAATCTTTCTTAGTGATAAAAAAAACCACTTAATATGCCGCAAGAAGCTGTAATAGGAACTTTAAAACTAAAAAATCTTTTAAATTTTGGCCAAATTTTGGTCTATTAGTACATTTACTTACGGCAGTTAAATTAACTTCATCATCACTGTCTTCACTGGTTAGTCTCTTGTATGCTGAAGAAACTTCTTGGAATTTCTAAAAGAATAACAATATTATATAGGGTTATTGGAGTTTTCACAAGCTAACAAGATAAATCGACTACTAAGGGCAAGAAAACCTTTTCTCAAAATAGTAAGAGAGCCAGTGCATAACAGGAAGCTTAAAGAACCATCACAATATAGCATGATCACAATCAATTTGAGGTCCTTTCAGAACTTGGCCCAACCAAAAAATTGTTGTGTCCAAATGTTTACCAGTTTAGCTGTACAAGAAACTATTGCAGACACAAACTTTGCTTCACCAAAGCAAGAAAATGTTCTTGAATCACTAAAGCAAAAGCATAATATTCTGATTCTGACACATCAATGTTTCTTAGTATATATTTATTAGGAAAAGCAATGATTTCTCGTCTGGTCTGATTATAGGGGCAAAAACAGTGCATATCCACAACACAATATTCTGTCCATTTTTTTACAAATTATCATCAGCCAAAAAGGACATAGGTTATAAAAAGAGAGCTTGATGCATACTTTGGTAGCTTCTTCACTATTGTTATGTTTGTCAGGGTGCCATCTTAAGGCAAGACGTTTATAACTTGCCCTTATTTCATCATAGTCTGCGCCTAAAAATGATACGATACAAAACAGCTATCAGAAAATAATAATAAGTTCCAATAATAATAATGAGTTTGAATCAGAGACAATGGAGTGCCTAGTTCATTATTTGCTCCTGTAAATTCTGCAGGGATGCCAGATAAACCCTAAAAATTTCTGCAAACAACATTGTGGCATATGAACTCACCCTGCCTGTGATTTGGGTGGATTCTTCAAATGTGAAGGCACAAAAGCCAATTCAATGAATAAAGAATAAAACCCACGAAAAGCTAATTTCAAACAATTAACCCTATAATGCAAAAGAGCTCATGGTTAAAAGCCCACCTGGATACCAGTCCTGCAGCTTAAAGACCAATTTACAAGTAAATGAAAGAGAAATCTCTCTTAGGGGCCCTATTTCCCCCACATCACAAATAACATGACCTTTCCTTCTTTACTTCCTCCTATGGATATGCAGTATTCCATAACTGCTATCATCATCATCATTGTTATCATCGTCATTATTACTGACATCTTGGAATTTGGTTTGGTTAACTGCATCAGAATTTTAGTTCTGAGTTTTGTTTATAGACTATAATACTTTATGTTATGGATGCATCTGTACTGTTTACAATAGCTTGTCGAATTCAATAAACAACATTTAAAAGCAGGGTGCAAAGAAAGTCATTTTTGCAGCTTGCCACTCAGGAAAGCTGAAGCTAACATTTACTAGCCCAAAAATCATTTCAACTAGCCCCAAAAACGTTTTAATGAGCAGATTGATTTCACAGTTCTTCCGTAATTTGAATTCCACAAAAGACTTCACTTGCCCGTAGGGCAAGTTAATAACAGAATTCACTAGCCCGATAGCAAATCCACTAGCCCCTGGCTATCGGACACTACTTTCTTTGCAAGCTGAAAAGGTCATTTGATGCGACTAAATGTGTGTTTCCAATATGTTTTTACAAGCTTCCAGCATATCTCACCATTTTCTCTACCACTTTTAAGTTCCTGCAGACAAAAGTTCTCCCCTTAATAGGTCCACTCTAAACTCATACATAGTTGCAAAGGCCCAATGCTTATAGCCAGAATGAATCCAGAGCAGCATGCAAAGAAAGTCGCTTCCCATAGCCTGGGGCTAGAGGATTTTGCGAGTGGGCTAGTGAATTCTGTTCTTAACTTGCCTGATGGGCAAGTGAAGTTTTTTGGGGGAATTCAAATTACAGAAGAACTGTGGGCTAGTACATGCAGCTACAGCTTACCCAAATGGCAAGCTGTAAAACTGACTCTCTTTGCACCCTGCCAAAGCAAGAGTCACCTTCTTTTGACACCCAAATTCTATCATTAGACAACATTTAACACAAATAGAACAGTTAAGAAAAAACAATCAATCACTTTCTCAGTTGACTAAAGCACTAGTTCATTCAAGCTGATTGTAAGTGAAGAGTAAGGAAATTAAAGTAACAGGAAAACGCTATGGTAGCGGTGAAAACTATGGTTTTGCATACGAATCAGTATTGTACAAATTCGTTTGCTTCCTGTTAAAAAAAACATTCATTGTTTTAATTGGAGTCAAAGCCAAACAAAGCGGAAATTAAACAACTTGAAACCTAGTAGACACTTTAAATACATATCTATTTACATGACACATGGCGCTACTTTCTTATCAGTTAAAAACAATGAATATTTTTCGCCAACAAAGTAGACAACAATCTGACAGAACAATGGTAATAAATGTTCGAATTTCGTCACGCAACTGGATTATTCTAGATTATGACGGTCGAGTATAAGATAGGCGTACGTTTCGAGCAAGCACATACGGCAAAGATAGCGGAAATTAATAGCTATTATTATAAACTGAGCCATTTTCCAAGTCTGTCATGATTTCTGCCCTTTGAAAATAGTTTTCTTCGACTGTGCAAAGGGCATTAGAAGTTTATGTCACTCGCTGCGATCTGTGTTTGTCACACGCTACACGCGATTTCATAACATTTGAACAAACGAATTACAGAATAAAGTACAAACCAAAAGGAAGCTCCAATATTTCGAACGCCTCGCCCTTTGTAAGGCCCATATTTTTTTCGTTCTAAATGTCCTCACTCAAAGTTCTGCAGTCGAGTCCGCCATGATGTATAGTTTTTCACGTGTAATATTTTGGCGCGAATGGAGAATGCTGGGAAATTTAAAGTCTCGTGACTTTAGTAGAGCCACGTGATCTTTCGTCAGCGGCGCACTTCACTAGTACCAGTGCTCTGCGATCCATTTACACGAACAACCTTGTTGAAATTGTTGAAATGTGTCTTTATTATTGGCCTTCAGACGACGATCAAATATAGAAGTGGGATTTTGCGGTAAAATGTGGCTTCCTTGTGCTTGAAATTGAATTTTCCGTTTTTTAATAACCTAGTGACAAGTTTACAATCGATCTTGCTCGATATGATCCGTAAAAGTTTGGAAACGTGTAGTTGAAATCGCCAACTCCTCCATTTCTTGAATATATCAAACTGCTGGTTTCGTGGCGAAAGTTTGGATGGGATGGTTTATGCTATGGCTGATACAAAATCAGGATCTATTTCACCGAAGACGCCAGTCAAAGAGAAAATTGTAGGAATCTATGATGACTTCTTCAAGGTAATTAACTATGATATGATGGAACTGGATAAACTAAGGAGTCTAAAATTAAAAATGAAGAAACTTGATGTAACTGACCACCTGGAAATGTTTTGACCATTTCACAATCCCGGATAATATGGAAAGTTAAAACTTTTATTATTGACCTGGTCCAGTAAATTTCTTTCTTTACTTTTTCCTTTTCATAACTGGATAATTGTTTTAGAAACAATATGCTCTCATCACACTTGCTCAAAGCTCACTGAATAAAATAATATCCATCTGGTGGAAATTATCCTTGTCCAACCCATCTATCACATAAAACTTCCAACCTTCCTAACACTCAGACCCATAATTTGCATTCCAGGGATAGTTATTTGTTCCAAATTCTTCCTAGGAGGATTTCTCATCCAAAGTGATACCTTATTTAGAAGTTGGGTAATTTTAATTATTATAATTCAAAATATTTTGCAGTTCTGACTGGCTCCAGTCCCCCAGCGAATTCTTCATAACCAACTAGCGCTTACCATAAAAAATTATTTGAAAGATGCAAGTAATATACCATCATTCGTTGGTATATTTGCTTGGAAACAAGGTTGATCAACGGTATCAGCCTGGAGATGAGGCTGCTGAAAAATTAATAGCAGACAATCCAGTGCTATTTCCTAGTAAGAATTTTGGAGCAATTGTCATGCAGGGTGTCTATTATACATTGGCATCTATTAGACAGGGGTGTCTAATACAAACTTAAAAGTATATAGGGGGGCTTTTATTAGCAAAGAGGACATCAATAAGATCATATAAGGTAATCAAATCATTATTTGAAAATGTTCTTTTCAGTAAAGGGACTGGTTTGCGATAATGCACATGTGTGAGTTGTGACAGTAGCCGATTGTTTTTAAACCAATCGGAAGCGAGTTAGGTGCACGCAAGTAAATATTCATTGTTCACGTTGGAGAGTATTTCCAGGCATTTGGTTTGATTTTATATATCCCCATAATTCAAGTTTATTCTTAGCTATTCCTCAGATATATGCTTATCAGCAAATGAACAAATTCATTCGCGTTGCATCGGGTCAGTGTTCTGCAAAACAAATGTTATCAAGTAGAACACATAAAGAAACTAGATTATAAACAGAATATTCAGGCAATAATTTAATTTAAAAACATCAATTCTTAAACATATACGATCATAAAGCAAAGATACAAGGAACATTTCAAGTGTACCAGATTGGTGAAGATCGCTCGGCTTGTTGCGGTATAACTACAGGTAGGAGTCAAAAATCAAATCAAAGCTGAACGAACTCATGCCTTTAACCACTTTCTAAGTGTCATGTATTCTTTTCGTAAGCCACACACTACTCCTAGAACCATACCAGATCGATCGGCTAAGCTTCTCTATCTCCAAAGACTCTTGAGAACGTCCTGTTGCCGGACAGCCACGATGCTCTTCTGAATCTCCATGATCAAAACATTATTTTTCGCCTCTTCTTAAAATGTAACCGGTCAAACAACACAAACACACGTTAATCACCACTACCAAAGTATAACTAGGCCAGCCAAAGCGACGGATGTCAGAATAAAACGAAGGATTTTCAATGATTGTACCGGTAATGGCGATTTCGAATTTAGTGTTGACCGGACAAATTTATTCTGAAGAGAAAAACGGCGCGCATGCGCATAACCGTGATCGCGTCCCTTTAACATGAAGAAGGCTCTGGGTCAACTCTTTCTAAGATGGACACCTTCAGGACCTGCAGTATGTGTCCGTCTTATAGAGAGTCAAATAAAGGGAGTAAAGAAAGGCAGGGACCAACTCTGAGTGTCCGTTTTACAGAGGTGTCTGTCTTATAGAGGTGTCCATTAAGAGAGAGTAGACGATTTATTGGTCACTCACCTCAGGGCTATGCTCTAGCAGTACCTGGTGGCTCCTGGCACCCAACTTTTGTTCCTGGGTGACTGGGAAAATCTCAGTTTTGGCATAAAAATGGTATGCTGGGTATAGTGGATTTCACAAGTTCAGAGCATTGGGCTCCCTGGAATGTTTCTGAGAGCATAGCCTTGTATTAGTCTTTTTTACCTACAGAAAAATTAGTTCTATTACAACTGTGAACAAGTCAGTCTGCCTTTTTTTTAGGGAGATGATCCAACCCGAGGCAGTCCCAACTTTTGGCATGAATTTTTTCTTATGAGGGTAAGAACAAGTGTTTTTACTTTTTGAAAGCTTGAAAAGTTGTTTGGTAAGGAGAGGTGGTCACCATGGTAAAGACATGTCTTTTGGCTAAAAAATGTGAAGCATGTGTAACAAAACAAAATAAAACTGTACAGTATTAACAGTGATTTATGCTTCAATAGCTTGGAAACAATTTTAGTGAATAGGTATGACTTAAAAATTTTTTTTAGGTCAATGCCATTTACCTGGAAAAGTGTATAGACAAGCTCAGTGAAGAGGAGCTTATGGATGTAAAGGTAAAGCTACTAACAAGCTGTCTTTTTAAGAACTAACATTATTTTAGTACAAATTTTCAAGAGTTTATTATAAAAATTAATGCATTGAACTTCTTAGAAATCTAACCTTGGCAAACAGTGATCAGTACTATAATGTGAAGTTATAAGAGTGAGTGTTAGTAACTTTTCTAATTCAATCCAATTTCAGGAAAACATCAACATATTGTTTGCTCAGTGCTGCATTGCATTAAGAGGAGATCATCAGATTAAGCTGGTCAATGCTTTGCAGGTATACAATAGCAAAGGTTGCTTTCATGATACCACATTATACACTGGCCTGAAACAGTCCCTTTCCTAACCTCACCATGAGAAGATAAAGAACACCACTAGGGTCCACATTCCATGCTTGTTTTGAACGTTTATGTTGGTTCTTTAACTTCGTTCACTACTAATGATAGCTATAGCTACATGTAAAGGAAGGATGAAGGAGACCACAGCAACAGCTTCATATAATGATCATACACTTTCTCTGCTCTAGTTAGTTTGTCTTGTTGTTAAAAAGCATAGTTAATTTTACTTATTTTTAGATTTGTGTTGTTGCTGTAGATACATGTACATTTTTGTAATGAGCCTTCTTTTTAGGCTTGCTAATGAGATAATGAGATGATTCGATGACATTTTCAGACACTTTGTGCAGTAGTTCGAGCAGTGTACAGAAAGAGACTAGGAGACCATGGGTTTGATGTTATTAACATCTTGATTGGTTTTGATGCTGCTGAGGCACAGATGCAGGTTTGTGGATTGCAATGTAGGCACAACCATTTGATATTGTTGTTTGATATAGAAGTCATCCCATGTAAAATATGTTTTTAAATACAACTCTTTGTGTTGTCTATATTTTCTTAGGGGTTGTTGGAAAGTTTACATACATTTCTTGTGGGTGATTATCCAGGTAAATAAGACAGAGTCTAATCATTAACTCAGCAGTTACCGCCACCTGAAAATCACTTGTTGACCATCTCATTCAAAGCTGACAACAAAATAGTGGCTGAACAAAAATTGACAGCAACTGTTGTAATAATTTAAGTCTAAGAAGATGTATCTGAACATACTCTCCTGTTTAGTTTTTTTAGAACCAGTAACATCGTAATAATGGCTTAACTGACAGATGACTAATGATATCACAACTTAATTGACTTATCATGTCAATAACCAGAGTTAAATGCATTCTTCATCAAGTGACAGGAATACAACAAACTTTAACTCTGAAGATGACTGCCGCACAGGTTGTCTAAACGTCAGTTGCTGTCAACAACAGTCTGTTAAAGATTTGTGCAGGAGTACACGAACATCGATGATCATATTTCACCTACTCACAGATCTTTGAGTTATCAGTAGATACGAAAATCATATGATGACTTTGTAATAAAAAAAGGCATCAAAGTTTGTGATGTGGTGAAATTACTCTAAACAACTTTAATTTAAATCTCTCTCTGTAGTGAGCTTAAAGAACCTGTCATTAAAATTGGCCCTAATACTTGTCACTGTAAGTAGTTTGTTTGCATTTTATGTTGTTTTTAGCAACAGTGTCTGACTAGTTAATCTAGTTATGGCTTTCTTGAAGGGAGAGCTGAAAGATCCATTTTCTTTGTACTTCCATATTGTTTTACAGTACTTTTTTGGTGTTAACAGTGTGTATCGGTATGTTGTAATTTTAGGCAACAGACAATGTCAGTCAAAATACAATCGTGGAGTACATTATGATAAACAGTATATTTGAAGCTGTCATTCAGGTAAGCTAAGAAATTCAGTTGTTTCTAAAATTGTGTCCGTCACTCAATCTTTTCTCAATAAGATCACTTAAAGATGTAAAGAGTATAGAGATTTTTAAGGGCAGATTTTTATGAGGCAATGAAAGATTCAAGACTGACTCTTCAGAGGGTTAATGGTTTTCATGAAAAAAAAACTAATTCTTAAGAGAACTGAGAGAGATTGCTTTACTATAATTATGTATTAGTGTGGGGTTTGTATGGTAATATAGCTCAAACTAGGAGAATTTTGGGTGAATATCCAGCCAGAATTGGATGCGTCACTACATGCATGTTCTTTTTAACTACACAGTAACAGTATAGTAGAGTGAATATAATAGTATAAGTTGGCTACTTTTAAAATAATTTAATAGAACTTAGCTTCTAGAAGCTACATGCAAACCTCTTTGAAACAGACAACAAAGGAATGGAGCCAAGTGTTGGCATTATAGAGATGTCCACATTTTAGAGCTGTCCATATTACAAAAATGTTTGCATAACAGAGGTGTGTGTACAGTAGAACCTCGATAACTCGAACCCAGACAACTCGAATTCCGCATGAACTTGGACTAAATTTCCTTTCCCTTGATCAAAATTTCACTGAAATTTACCCCGATAACTCAAATTCCCTGCTAACTTAAACTGTTTTTTGTTTCCCTTCAGAGTTTGAGTTACAGGGGTCCTGCTGTATTATATTCCCCCTACTCTTTTATTTAAATGTTGAACTGAATCTGGGAAATGTGTTTTTAGGTCCTTGCTGATCCAGTAGCCAGACAGCAGCATGGTTATGAGGCAATGCTTCTTTTGACAATTCTTGTTAATTACAGAAAGTATGAGGTGAGGGATGTGATATATTGTTTCTTTCATTTTATTTTTTTTTTCATGTACTGGCGAAGGCAGGGATCGCAAGCTTAAAGAAGGGTTACATGAAGATGTTTGTGTCAATTTTGTAAAAAGAGTTAGTCCTGACAACCCAAGCTTCTGTTTAATTCAAAGCAGAATTCTTCACTCATCTTCAGCTTACTGTACACATTCAAATTGATCATTTACCACCCTACCATCTAATACTGATTGTTTTGCTAATTTGTAACCGTAAAATATGTATATGCCACTATTTAGTGTCCTAATTATGTATGTAACTGACCTGAGCTCTAAGCTGCAAAAAGTGTCAATAAACAAGTCATTCATTTATCCATTCATTCATTTTTAATTCATCTTTGTCACTGTCATCAACATTATGACAGTTTTTTTCATAGGTTGGGCCCAATATAGGAACCAACAAAATTAAAAGATTAAATATTTAAATATGTTTTTTCTTGCATGTTTCTTAATCAGGCATCAAATCCGTACATTGTGAAGCTCTCGATCTTGGATGATGAGTTGGCCTTAAATGTAAGTTTAACGAATCTAATCCATGTATATCTATCCTAAAACAGCCTTTATATGTATCAGTTTGGAGCATGGGTTATTGTGAAGCTATTGTGAACTGTGCCATAACCTAATCCTTTCTTTTTTAGGGTTTTGGCTGTGTAATATCAGCTGCGCTCACTGACTACAACAGGTAAAGATCATTAACTAATGCTTTTATGAAGTAAAGAGTGATAATAAGGGCAAGGTTTTGAACAGGTTGTATTTGTTTGTTCAGGAAACATGCAGCTATGCTAGAGCAGGCATCTGGAGGATTGATCAGTACCATAACAAGCTTTGTAAGTTGTGTATTATTTATTTTGTATTTTGTTTTACTCAAATAAGTACACTGCTCCTGGATAATTGCCACTGTGATGTTAAACAGCCAAATCATTACTGGTACAACTATAACTACACAAAGCGTGTTCAAAGGTGAACACTTCCTTTTGCTTCCTACCATTATCTTGAGACCCAAGACAGTTCTATAATCTTGTTCCTTGATATGAACCACGTGGTATCCTCTATGAGCACTCATGAGACCCCAACATGTTACATAAACCCTCTACTTAACATTGGTTGAAAATAAGTCCTGTCCAGTCATCCTAGATGAACGGATTTTCCTTTTAAGCTACATTCATGGACAAAAGTCTTGGGATACATTTAAATTTGTGGGTGTGTTTTTTAATCCCCACAATGTCTATGTAACTAAATTATAAACTTAGACAGGGATGCGACAGCCAAGGGCAAGCAAAAATTGAGCTCTGCTTATCTTTACGACAAGCTACAATAATATTTTATTTTTTCAAGTACTGACTTTGCATCCGAACCCATGACATTTTTCTCACCGTCTATGACCACTGTCCTTGGGTAAGGCCTTCTCTATTCAATGTGAAGCCAAAGATGTTTTAAAGTATCAGTGTATGTGCCTTCTGTCGATAGGCATCGTATACCATTGAAATACAGTAATGTAACTCCTCTGAAAGAATGGTCTAATAGGCGTCACATAATTTCTTAATTTTTCCTGACACCTCCATTCTCTTGCTTCCTATTTAATGATGAGTGTACTATATCTCATAGGTTGGAAGCATGTTTGTTGCTGAGACAGAGAGTGCAGAGTGTTTTAGGTATGAATTTAGAGTTGTGATACCTGAATCTCTGAACTACAAAAAAATGTCACTTTGCTTCTTTGTTGTCTAAAGAAATTTGCATTTTTCACTTGCACCTTCATTGCATTTAGCATTATATTGTCAAACACATATTAACAGTAATGGCCTCTTTTAATTTTCTCTCTTTCTGTTTAGCACCAATGAAGCTGTACTTCTGGCATTATATGAAGCAGTGCATCTCAACAGAAACTTCTTTACTGTGCTTAGTCACGTTACGGTCAGTTTAGTGTAGGATCAAAAGTATTTGACTTCAGAATTATTTTTTTATGGCTCTAAGCTGATATTGGGAGCAACCTTCAAGCTTTGACAGCCTTGAACAAATTTCAAACATAGTCTGAAAACTGGGTGACGTAGGGTTGATGAAACTGTAAATAACCTGATCTCATTCAGGCCCAGCCTAAACACTGAAACATGTTGAAGTATGAGTACAGTAAAAACAGAAAGTTCCTAAGTCAACTTTTCAGCAAAAAGATGCGACAAAAATTAAAGGGCTTTCTTAACCCTACCAGATAGCAACTAACTTAGTAGGCAACTAAGGGTGCATACTAAAATTCAGAACTGGCCTTTCAGAATAGTCATTTCAAAAATGAAATAGCAGTTTATCTTGAAATTTTCATGTAAACCCATCATTGTCAAATGTAGCATTTAGGAATAGACTGATCTGGCCCTATAGTACGATTAATAGTGGAGTTCTCTTTATGACTGGAATAGTTTGGCTGGCCAGTTCTGACAAATGGTTAGTGTTCTTATACGTCTCCTTACGTATCCCATTTGTCTTTAGACTGCACCAGGGTCCAGTCCTCCTCCATCACCTACAGCAGCACCGCCTGTTGTTGAAAGAACAGCAACTGGTAAGAAGAAAGCTTAACTATGGAAAAAATGATCAATTTTTCTTTGGTAAAATCCTAAGAAATAATTAATGCTATGCAAAAGTTCTGTGGAAGAGGTTTCATTTGAATGGTAACACCATAGGATTTCATCCACAAACTAAAAAGTTAGAACTACATACTAAATTAATAATTGTACCATGTGAAAGTACTGCTGAAGAGGTTTCATTTGAGTAGTAACACCATAGGATTTTATCCACAGACTCAATTGTTAGAGTGTGCAATAGCCTCATCATAACCTGGTTTAGGAGGGAAACGATTAAGCCAGTGTCTGCTGTGGCTACGTGTTTTGTAAAGTGTTTCTTTTGCCCTTTTTATATTGTAGCTGCAGTAATTGAGGATGTTCCTGCAGATTTGAGTCAACCCACCAATCTACTGGTTACTTTACTGACATACTCCTCAATTGCCCTGCAGAATACCAAAGGTATGCAATAGTTACCTGTTATAGCCTGCAGAATAGGCGCTATTTCTTCGCGTTTTTCGGGCGAGCGATAGCATAAAGCGGGCATGGAGCGCCTTCCCTCGTCGCGCGTGTCTCCCGCCCTCACTCGCTTCGCGCTTGCCTTCCCTCGAAAAACGCAAAAAAATAACACCTGTTCTGCAGGCTTTTGTTACTAAATGTGCAAATTGCCAAGAATTGAACTTAAGAACCACATTGAGGCTAAGTCCATAGAGGGTTACAAAAAACCTGTGAACACAGGCACGATTTTCCCTCCTCCTCCTCTACTGAGCGAAAAATTGTCACACAAGTTTTTTTTCCCACGGTACTTGCCGTTTGCGGTACTTCTTTACAAGCTTTAGCTGTTGTACTCCCCTCTTTTGAACTGATTTTACTTTTCTATGGTTATGTTTGACGGAAAATTCATTTCAACAAGAAGCTTTTGCAAAACTAGTTTTAGTTTTTGCGTGATGAAAAGCTGGTCAAAGTGCAAGTGCAATCGCAACTGTTGTATTTATCGTAATAACGTTTAAAAATTGTTCTTGTTGCAGATGACAAAGGAATAAGCAATGCCAAACTCTGCCAGGTTATTTTAACGTGTATTGTGGAGGTGAGGGAAAGTGATCATAATGATGCCCTTTCTACCTAAAAATACTCCTCGTGGGTTAGTCTGCTGATTAACGTGGTTCTGCTCTTAGTCCAAATTTAAGAACGTGTTAGTTAGCGTCATTATAGTTACGGCTTTAATTAACCATCATCCATAGTTTACGAAATTTATATGGTTTATTCATTTCTGTAGGATCAATATGCTAATGCTTTTCTCCACGATCCAAACATGACCTTTTCTGTGCCCCTTCACAGGGCGGTAAGTGAAAGAAAAATATGGTTTTGTCTTTATACTTTTGATTAAAATGTACCACCACTAGATGCTAAGATGACTGATCTTTTGAAACTTTTTTCGAGAGAGACATCATCGCAAGCATACACCAATAGTTCCTAGTCTACGTGGGAGCGTCTCTGCGCCAAGAGAGAACCCTGGAAACTAAGTTGGGAGAAGGGAGAATTCGAGCACGCGAGGAATGGGGCAAAGGAAACGCCTGCAACGACGCTATTGTTTACACCAAACCGCCCCCTTTTCCCCTAGCCTGGCTGCATAGCTGGTGGTTTTTTTTGTTGTTGTTTTGTTTTTCTTTTGTGGTTGGTAAGTAGGAGATACAGTCGTGCGAAAGCCGGAATGAGGTCCAACCAGAAAACGGTAGGAGAGGGGTCGAGGGGAGAAGTCTCTCTCCTCCTCGCCCCCTTCCCCATCGTTTTCTCATTAGACCTCGCGCGGCAGTTTAAATACGAACCAGAAATGCAAATCGCACCAAAAAATCCGCCAGCTACGCCGGTTACCTTCTCCTCCTTCACCCGCACCCTAATTCTCCCTTCCCTTTCTTCTTTTAACCCCTTCCACGCATGCTAAATAGCTCCCATTTGGTTATTTTCAGCAACTGTATCACAGAGGAGCTGTTATTGAGAAGAATGCGCCATCAAGACCACTGGCCTGTGCTTTGCTAGGTATGTCCAGACAAAGAAAGGGATTTACAGCAAGGAGCCCAAAAGTGTGACCTCCTTTAATTAACTCACATTCTTTCATGAAGGCATTAACTAATCAGAAGTCCAGGACATTTTCCTAATTGGATTCAAAAGCGGTCACTCTTTTGGGCTCCTTGCTGTAAACACCCTGTCAGTAGAGCCTTTCTTTCGCTTGCTTATTTTCTCCTTGTTCAAGAAGAAGACAAGAGGAGGCTCTCTTCTCGCAGGGTGATATTTAAAGTGAGTGGAGGGCAAGGGATGGGAGCAGTGGTCAGATGGATGGCGCAGTGGTAAGAGCGCTCACCTCCCACCGGCCCGGGTTCAAATCCCGGCGTCGACGCCATATGTGGGTTGAGTTTGTTGTTAATTCTCTCCCTTGCTCCGAGAGGTTTTTCTCCGTGTACCCCGGGTTTCCCCTGTCCTAAAAAACCAACATTTTCAAATTCCAATTCGACCAGGAATCAGGTAGACGAAGAACCACTGTGTGGATGTGTTACCTCCAAATCATTATTTATTTATTTATTTTATGTGACCATCGATGGAATACTGTTCCCCTTATCACAGTACTCTGGCCGAGATGATGAAGATAAAAGGACGGATAGCGGTGTGTACACCTCACCTTTACTGGAGAGCAAAATGTTATGATAGACCCGTAACCAGGTTGATTCATACTCCACTTAGATAACCAGAGTAACGTCTGGTTTGTTATTATCAACATTTCATAATCATTTTTGAAGAGTTTGAGGGAGACCAGCAAATGTGAGGCGCTCAAGGGATTCTTTTTTTCACTCCTGTTACAGTAGAAACTGAGATTCTCGTGTGATGATTTTAATTCTTTTTAGATCTTATGGTTGAGTTTATCGTAACTCACATGATGAGAACATTGCCAACTGACTTGTACGGGTATGTGATTGATACAGTATTCATGTTATAACATTCGGAGCCCCGTTGAAATTTAAAAAGCCAGCAAGCTTGTGTTTTTGCACATGAATTAGACTGAAATATTAGTCCCTTTTACCAGGCGAGAGGACACGTTTTCACGGCCGTACTGGAGGAAGTAAGCGAACAGCCTGCACTGTTGGCAGTTATTTTTTGGAGAAGGGGGGGGGGGGGGTGGGGGATTGATGGAGTGGAAGAAAATAGTACAGCGCTACAATTTGCACGAATTGTATTGCGCGAGTCTTCTCCCGACAACCATCTTCTTTCGCCTTACGCCCGCCCAATTGATTGCATTCCCTCACTTTTCTCCACTTTACAATCAAGCCTGATCCTGGATACACGGACAGTGTTCTCAACAGGGTTTTACTAGGGGAGCCTCAGAGCCCCTTCTCCTTAATACGGAAGGGAACTTGGAGAAACTTAAGGTGGATAAAATCATCCGTACAAAGTCAATATACCAGGTTAGCGACTGCAAGACATACTGCAACACAGGGTAATCAGAGAGGGAACTTCCCCTACTCCACCCCTCCCGCGTTTCCCTTGTGTGCGTTACTAATATATGGATGCCCGCACAACAATCCTGGCAGAAAGCCAGCATTCTGTTATTGAAAATCTTTTTTCAATTTTCAAACTCTTGTTACTATAATTCAATATCGACTTAAAATGACTTTAAAACACAAGATAATTGAATGTCTTTTTTCTCTTTTGCAGTAAAACGTTTGGAATCCTTCATCGCATGCTATGTTATCAAAAGCGATGTCGCGTTAGGCTTGCTTACTCGTGGAAGAGTTTCTGGACTGCTCTCATGAATTTCCTCAAGTTCCTTCTTTCCAATGAATCAGTGCTCACAAAGACCTGCAATATCTTTTCCCTTGCGTCACAGGTTTGTCCGGCGACCACACAAGTTTTTTTTCTGGTGTAAAGAAACTTTTCAAACTTTGTAGACATCGTCGAATAGCTCTTTTCGTGCACAAGAGTTCGATATAATGGAGATTTGTCAACAGAGAGCAAACTAGCCAGTTTCAATCAAATTCATTTTTTTAGTCAGTAGAAACTTAAAAACAAAAAATAGCAAGATGTAGTCCACTGCCATTGAGGCAATCTGTTCTCTTAGTTTTGAACGTGCAATAGTTTGAAGAATTCCAACCTTCTCAGCAAATATCTCTCTTCCTAGGTCAAATTTTACCTTTCATACTCTTGCTCCCGCTTGGTTAGTGAGTGGTTGTTTTGACGGAGAGAATGATCTTATTCGTATAGACGAGTGTGGGAGCTGCCGCACTGTTAGTTGTTTAATACGTACATTTGTTTGCTTGCCTCTCTAGGTTGTTAACATTTTCAACCTTTTTATCACGTATGGAGACACATTTCTCCCTTCTCCAACATCCTATGATGAGCTGTATTATGAAATCATCCGAGTTCACCAGATCTTTGATAACCTCTACTCAATGGGTAAGTGGATAAGGCATGAACCCCATTGTTCAGGGTTAATCTTACGGAACGAATCCCTCGCGCATTGTGAAATTCTAATATAAACTGAAAGGATAGATATTGTTCGGGTCCGCCCAAAATCTGCTCGTTCAGGTATCTCAGCTGCTACAACCACACGATTTCAAGTGTGTTTGCGGGATATTTTCATTTAATAATCACCCAGCATCTTTCTGGAAAGGTAAGTGGAAGACTCCTAAAGATAAGTAGAGATTCGAAGATAGTGGCTTAAAGTTTTTATATCAAAGTTAATTGCTTTTTATCATAAGGAAGTAAACGGAGGCTTCTCTTTTAGCCCTGGCTAAACTTATATGTTAGGAATGTCAAGGAACCACGTCGACGACGGCAGTGAAAACGTCACTGAAAAACAAATTGGCGTTCTTGGAAACTGAGTCTATCGCTTTTGTATAGCCTTACTCGGTGTATCAGTTTGCACGTTTGCGTTGCCTTTTCCGTCGTCGTAGTCTACCTTACCTTGGTCCTTTCCTACCATCTCTTATACGACCTTTCACTTTCCCACGCTTCGCACCGGGCGCCATGTATTTACTCTAGAATCTGATTGGTTCATCGCACTTCCTGTGTCATCCGATTGGGCAAAACTAAAACAAATATTTCTTCCTCTTCATTTGCCAAGAGTCCACCACGTGACGTGCAAATAACTGCCTACAAATAATGGTCTGCTCGTGTGCAATGTCGTCCAACTGTGTTTGGCTGCAAATAATATTCTGCTCATACGTACATGAAACAACGCTTTTCACCTTATTGCAATCGTCCTCGCGTGAAAATGGCAGATCGATTCCAACCGATGAGTTTATTCATTGAAAAACAAACTCGGTGATCGAATGATAAAGCAATTATTGAACTCGGTTATCGCAAAATATCTTGAGTTGTCAGTGTCTCGCAGATCAGTTAATAGCTTCGGCAAATAATTGATCTACTCGCCACTAATAAATCACGATATTTTGGTTAACCTCGTCCAATAATTGTTAATTGTTGGCTCTGCCTTTGCAGCAGTTAGTGGAAAACCATTCCGTCTTTTTTTGAGTGTCACTGTTTATAATTTTTTTTTTAATCAACAGCTTTAAGGCATTCAACAAACGGTGGTGACTGGAAAGATGCAGCAGCCCGTCTCGCCAGCTCGTTAGTAAATGTCAGGTACGATGAGATGAGAACATACTATAGTTCATTTCGGAGACTTTTGAGTAACTGTCCATTCGGTAATTCTCGTAAGTCAACAACTTTTGTAATAAATTAACCTTGTTTCTGTGACTTTAGGGCAATCATTAACCATTTCACGCCGAAAATTGATTCATGGGCAGCTGTCAATCATCTTACGTCACTATCTTCTGAGCAGGTATGATTTTTAGGGACGGACCATTAGAAATGTTCTAAAGGCGAAGTACAAAAAATATTCGTGCGACGGAAAATTCACTCACGCCGATTAGCCCTAGAAAATATTTCTGCACTGGCCTATAAAAAATTCATACAATGGAAGTGTTAACGTAAAAAATTCATGCGGCTTGAAAATTGCCCGCTCCCCCCATCTTTTTTCTAATGGTTTGTCCCTTATGCTTTCTTTTGTATCTCTGTAGGTAGTTTACTTGGGGATATTTAACCTCTCCAAAACAATCCATAATCAAGGTTATACAAAAAAATATATCTTTTGAAAGCACGTATTTTCGGAAGATGAAAATATTGGTCCACCTTTACATTCATTTCATACTGATTTGCCTTTCGTTATCAAAGATCTGTACTTATAATCTTACTATATTCTAGTTGAACGGAAAAAATGAAAGACAAAAAATTTTCCTAGAGAAGCGGGAAAGATCAGAATTGTGGTGTAAATGTTCAGTTGAGTTTTCTACTGTCATTGCAGGTTTTGAGCGTGATTCGTAGTAACTATGATACGCTGACATTAAAACTACAAGAGAATTTGGATCATTACGAAAAGTATTCCGAGAAACCGAAGGAGGCGGCCTTCTTTACCCAACTGGTAAGTACATACAAAAAAACGGGGGAGACGTACAAAATCGGGATCAAGATGAACGGTCCTTTCTAAAGATCACCCACGGTTACCTCAGCTTCACGAGATGATATTGCCGGTCGTTTACTTGCTTGTGCATGTAATACCGTTCTCCCTAATTATTTTCCTTTTTATTTTCATTGCCGAGAGTATGAAAATCTTTTCCTGCTATTTTCGTACTCAGAACAAAGAGTCGAACAAAGATAGTTTTACGTTGGGATAAAATGGTTAAAATTGTCTTTACTACCAGTCCGAAGATTTCCTTTATAGTACGAAGATGGCCTATGGGTTTTCAAGTAACAGACCCTACGCGTCGTCTTTCCTCTAATGTTATGTCAACTTAGACTAATCCAAGGGGAGCCTGGCCGATATATAAGCCCCCGGCTTCCAGTTCAGGCTTTCCCTTAACCATCTTTTTCTATATTTTTCAGTATATTTAACCTGTAATGTGACAAAAACAAACAAATCAATCAAATCAAATAAATAAAGACTAGTAAGAGCCTTGTGTACAAAAATCGTGTAAATATGTGATCGCATGGGAGTTCTTTGGCTCGTAGAGGCTACTTCAGTCTTGTCCATGTTGAATTCCTTTCTGTTCACGTCGTGTTAAAACTGAACTGGTGATTTTAATTTCCATTTGTTTTTCCCCTATAGGTTCGTTCTATCGTGATAGATGTTCGACGAACTATACATGTCAATAATCTGGAACAGTTTAGCTTGCTTCAAGAGTTCGCCTCGATCCATTGAATCAACTTAGGTGGTCGCCAGGCAGAGCTCGGAACAAAAACTGAAACTAATAATACTGGACTGTTTCAAGTTGCGAGGTGTGGCGTTGAAAGCAGTGAACGTAAAAACTGCCACGTTACAAACCTTTGTCCATTCACATATTGTTCTTTGTTTCCTGGAGGTCGACTTGAGAATTAGAAAACATTTCAGAAAGCACTGGTGGTCATGAGCTGGTTTCGTTTCAGATAAAGCGAAATCCAGGCATAGACTTCTCAAAGCCTTTTTACTTTGTTTGGTTAGTGGGAAGAAAACGGGAAGCGAGCGCGCAGCAAGGAGGTCAGGGTCGTCAGGGAAGCTGGTGCTTTTGGCTAGCACCTTTCAGCATGCTGTAGCCAGAGTAGAGCTGCGTAGAGCTAGAGTTTTAAACATGCTCCTTCAAGGCCATGTAGCATTTTCATTGGGATTTTTAACACCGATTTCAATTCGATAATTACTAAGAGGTAATCCCCCTTTAGGGAATCATACTTCAGATTAATTGTTTAACTTTAAGGGGACGAGACGTCTTGACATTTGATACGAAAAACAAAAAGAAGGAACGAAAACTTCGCAACAAACAATTACCGCCACCATTTGGTAGTTTGCCTCAAATTTGGCTGGGTGCCCCACAGCTCCATAGCAGGCGTTTTTTTTGTCTGGAAATAACACCGGTAAATGTGTTCTTGTTTCTTTCCGGCACGTCGGCAATCGGCACCAGTCGGAGGTGTAGGTCTTCTTGAGAAGTTATTTCAGGTAACCGCATAAAGAAAGTATATTTATTTAAAAGGTGCCATTTTGGGCGAGGGAACACAAAAGTATCTAAAAAGATTAGGATTTTTAGTGCCCAAGCAGATTTAATGTGGGTGCTAGAAAACCGCCAAGAGTTTACAAGTCCTGGATAAAAAATCAGTTGTTACAAATTTTCTGATGTAACGCTCGCCCAGTGTTCGCCGACGTGTCCTGTTCTTAGTAGGGTTCTTGTTTCCTAAATGATAAAAAAAAAAAAACTTGGACGATGAACTACAAAAGCAGTTTGTTATGTATTATGGATATAGAAAAGATGTCTTAAAAAAAGGTATAAAAGAAAGTAAATTGTGCGTTTATAATACTAGTTTTCTGTTGTAGTCCACAGGCATGCAAGCTTGCGTAACGACTGCTTGCTTGCTGCTTGCGTAGCAAGCTTTAATCTTGGACAAAACTGTTGAGAAAATTGCATACTTGCGAGGCATTTTTTCTAAACTTCGTACCCGACCGATTCTTCCCTGCCCCCTCCCTCTGTTGTTGGGTCTTCAAGAAGAAAGAAAGCCGGATCCCTAAGCATTTGTAGGAAACAACTTTGAACTGGCGGATGGGGTTTTCTTTACGCAAAGCCGTTGATTTGGAAATAGTTTTGTTGCGTTAGGTAGTGCGCATTAATGAAAACATTTTCTCAAGTAGTTTTGTCCAGGATTGTTGGTACCATTCCTTTTCAAAATCCCAGCAGATCCCACTCCTAGACTACAACCTTTACCTCTTGCTCGGTTCCCGCGCGTCACTTGCTCCTCGCTGGGAAGGACGTGGGGAAAATTTCTTGCCCTCAAGTCTACTTTCAGGGGCGGAGCTGCCTTTAAGCCATTAAGATCGGGCTTCACAAAAATTTGGGTTAAAATGAGCTCATGGAATGGTGTGTTAACACTGCGTGCAGTTGTATCTAAACAGGCACTAATGTCTGTCGAGGTTGATGGGCATGCAGGGTTGGCACGTGATTCACTAGGAAAATCTGCAAGGTGTTTCCTGTTGTTGCCGAAACTAGTGTTGGTTAGTTATTGTTTTGTGGTGTGGGTGTTGTACAGAGTCTTATTCGTTACTGAACACCATCTTGGCTCATAATTTTGGCGCCTTCAGGACATCTAAGAGTCTGTTCGTTAATACCTCACTGCTATTTACTCATTTAACGCAACATTTCAATTTTAGGTCAGCGCTAACTTGGTTTGCTCTATGTCCTCATCCCCCCACGCCGCCTCCTAGGGGAAAAATGGCTGGCTACGCCCCTGACTTTGCTTTGAGCTGCTAGATTACTCGTGGGTATTTAAGTTAGCTTAAGTTATTAATGCCATAGCGAACAGAGCTAATCAGTTCCAAGTTGAAATTGCGTAAATTTTGGAATAAAAGGCAGATAGGAACCTCCGAAAATGTCTTAGCTGGATTATGGAGAACAAACCTAACTTGCCTTTTTCGAAGCCAGCAATTGATTTAGGGGTTGTGGTAACGTTTTTTCCTTCTGAGATTTTTCGTTTTCTTGTTATTTTGAGTTTGCCTTTAGGCCTGTTCGACATGCGTTTTTCTGCTAAAAGGAGGGTTGTCAGTGGACAGCCACCACACGTACGCTGCTTGACGTAACACACAGCTCGTGTTCCATGTTATCGAGCTTGAGACCAATGGTTTCGATTTTCTGAACCAAGAAAATTCCCATTTGATTCGCCAGTTCGATGTTATCATCCACGGGAGGGGGGGGGAGTACACAGGTCTGTTGTCCTCCTGGCTGAGGAGCTTCTTCGCTGTCGAAAACAAACTGCGCTGATTGCTGCTATTTTCCTAATGAAGTAATGATTGAATTTGCATCGCGCTTCATCCATCAAAGCGTTAGCATTGTTCTTTTAGCTTTACACGCCAGCATATCTTCCCTAGAGCCAGTGCGACGCCACCTCCTCTCGGCCTTTCGCCTCTCCTGCCTTGCAGCCTTGATTTCCTCATTGAACCAGGACAAGTGGCCTACAGCGAATCACTTTCGTCAGGAGCCTATCTCCTGCTTTCGTACGCAATGGTGCATGCCGGTCGAAAGCTTAAGCCAAGGTCATGTTATAGCTAGCATTTCTTACCTAATCTCCAAACAAGCTCGACTTAAGACTTTTAAAAGCGTTCTTGTTTTGAGCTAGGTAACGTAAAAAAATCGTTTGGCATATAATTGGTACGGTATGAGCTACAGTTTTCCCGTAAATTTGTTTTAAAAGCTTTCTAAAAAGGGCTTACCATGACATAGGGACCTTTCATAACCTCGTAGTCATATTTCGGTGGCATTGAAAACGTAAACTCTTGGGATTCTCTGTGAATATTACACAGCAAAGAAAGCACTTACTACAAAGACTTTACAGTTTACGACACTACTGCTGCGTACTGGTATTGGTTAAAAGAAAGATGTTACCGACGTGCCGAGAACAACCCGTCGATTCTCTTCAACCCGTCCCCCGTCCTTCCCTTTCCGTTCCTCTCCCCAGGAAGAAGAGAGACTCTGAAAACGAGGTTAGTGCAAACATCTTCCCCTCGCCCACCCTTTTAGTTCCAATGCACCGCAAAGCTCCGACAGCTCAAATTTCACAGTGCTAACTTCACTGTTTCGCAAGGCAGGCAGCACAAATTGATCCTTCTGCCAAGAGTCTGACTAATAGTGTCCAGCACTGAGTCTACTGTTGAGATCGACAGATATCTTACTGACAGCTGAAGAGCAAAACGACCAAAAAGAATCAGCGCTGATCTGCTGTCGATATATCTGAGTGTAGGCGGAATTAGGACAAGTCTAACAACGTCCCGGAAGTATTAAACTCACAGGTAGGTCTTTTTCTTGCTTCAAGTCCTGACCATAACTATCGATAATTAACGTTGATTTTTCCACAAAGAAATTTATGGAAACTGCTTCCGAAAACGAAAGGCGAGTGAGGTGGAAGTAAGCTGTTTTAAATAAGCATGCCTGTCGACCTTGTTCGCGTGATTCCGTCGCGTCTGTAACACCAACTGACTCTCGAGAACCAAAACTTCATGTAATGCTGCCTTTTAGAGGGACTGTTGGATTAGTGTCACCCTGACAGTAAATTGAGGCGAAATCAAAAGAAAATATTGGCCAAAGTTCTGATAATACAAATCAGTAACGTTTGATAATTTCGATGGATTGGAACTTTCAACTTTCAACAGCCGAAGCTTCAACAGCAGCTTTCGACTTCAGCTTTCAACGTCATTTCGCGTTTGAATATCTTATATTTGAGTACTAGAAAACAAATCAGTGTTTGCCTAATTCCCGTGAATATAAACGGATCTCGGTTGTAGATATTCTTACATCCTTATTGTCTTAAGAAGAAAAATTAGCGAGAAAAGTTTTGGAAAACGTTTCAATGTCGCCATGACATCATGAAACACTACAGGTAGCCAAAGCTCAAATTAGCTAATTAATTATTCATACGGCAACAGTTACAAGGCGTTGTATGGGAATCATTCTGTCTCTCCATTATTAAGCGAAACCCACAAAGTGTTTTGAGCGACAGTTTCTCACCCAGATGACAGTAGGGACTGGGTGAAAAACTGTCACTCAAAAAAAAGGCATTAAACAGTGCCTAGGAGGTCTGTAATTCAGTCAGAATGCAAAGAAAAACAAGAAGACGCTAAAGGTAAGCTTCAAAGCGATATTCAATGCACATTTTGCTAATTTAGTGAGCAGAGAATATTTCTCATGCAACGTCTTATAACTTTCTTGCTGTATGAATGATTTATTAGCTTAATAGGGCAGTGTTGTTCTTGGGTTCTTGCATCCTAATAGGCCTGAAAAGCAGTAAACAAACAAACAGACTTAAGAAAATACTAAATGCAAACTTAAAAGGAAAAATTTAATGTGCGTTTCGCTCAATTATGGAGAGATAGGATAATTCTCATACAACGTCTTATAACTGTTATGGACTTCCTGCTGTTGCCGTATGAATAATTGCGTTCGAGGTACGAGAACGCAACCCCTAATTGGTGTTGGGAGTTCTGTGCATTATTGGGTGACCTGTGCAATTAATAAGGGAGGTTTTTTCGTTCGTCGTCGTCGACACACATTTGCCTCGCTTTGAGGCGCTTGCTCAAGTTTTGCCTCACTTTGACGCGCTAACTCATGTGGTGATTCTTGTGTCCTCGGCGTTCATCTTTCAAAGGTTTACTAAGGTCTGATATTATTCGTAAAGCGTTCATCTTTTAAAAAGTTTGCTGAATCTTCGTAAAGCGTACATCGATCTGTGATTGCTGAATCGTCCAGAGCGTTCGTCTTTCAGGAGTTTTCTGTTAAATTTTACTTTGGATTAAGCCTTCATATTTTTCAGCATGGTTCGTCACTGTCTTTGGAAAATGTCTGCGACTACTGGTGCATGCATCAAACCGGGTTTAGTTCGGCGGCCGTTATGCCACAAATTAAATTTCCGAGTTGTGTAACTCGGCGGCCGTTTTGTCACAAAGTAAATTTACCGAGTTGTGTAGCTCGGCAGCCGTTGTGCCACAAAGTAAATCTACCGAGATGTGAACCTCGGCGGCGCCATTTGACCATGACTTGTGATATTTTCGGCACCGGACAAGCGAACACTTTAACTCTATGTTATTTATTAGGAAAAACTTATAAATCAGCCCACAGTAGCGCCACTCTCGAGTCACTGAAATCAACACGCTCGACCAATTACTGGAAAAGTTATTGGCGTGAGCCGCACACACGTTCCATTGAAGGCTTTGATAGGGTTAGGTGAAGTTTGAATTCAGATGTGAAAGCTTTTAAACCAGTAAATTCAGTGTAATTCATTTTGTCAACAAGTTGATGATTGGATGCTGTTAAAAATAACAGAGAAAATTATCCGAAGAAATGTTTTTGAAGAAAGAAAAAGAATCCCGGGTTAAGAACTAATCGGCCTTTGAGAAACTACGCCCTGTAACTCGCGCCAGTAAAACAAAATGTTCCATTCACGCGTCCGACGCTGGCCAATGCATACGATATCTTTTGAAAACGTTCTTAAAATGATACACAGTTTAAATAGAGGTTTCGCTGTACGCAACCCCCTACGTTCAAAATATGCCATAATCATGTTTATCTACATCGCAACCACCCTTCCGCCTCAACAAACATATCGAACGCACTCTCCTAAGCTCCGATTACTCCTAGTTAATTAGCTAAGTTGGATAATCTTGTCCATGGCTCTCATAGTGAGCTTGGGCTACCTGTTGAAAAACCATAAATTAAACAGTCTAAATTTAAAAAATGCTTCTTGCAATCAAACTCCATCAGCGCAAACGTTTACATTTGTTACTTTAAATAATCACCTCAAACTGTATAATGTTGACTCAATTCAAGTTTATTTTGTCACTTGAAAATGATGTCATGACGACATAAAAACGCTGTGCAAACCGTTTCTCCGATTAATAAGTAACATGATTACCTAATGATGTCATTCTTTGTAGCGTGCTTTTGAAGTCTTGTTGCTTGTAGATGCGATCATTCTTGTACAGCTTTCGCTAGAATCGATTTACGCCGCTCTCTCTTCAAACTTTTTATTTGTACCACCCTTGCAAAGATGGAATCTCCGGTACACAACCTATAGCAGCCAAATCGGACGAACCTAGACGTTCCAAAAGGAGAGCCAAACCAAAACTCGAGCCACAATATCTATACGATTTGCAACTCACTCTTTATGCGTCCAACTCGCCGCCAGCTTCGAGAGACAAAGCCTTTCCCGTTCTCACTGACTCCAGCCCTTTCGCAGTCACTTCTTCGGGTCGAAACAAGGACCCGTCGATCGAACAGAGATTGGGGTGGACCTAAAAAGCAAAGAAAGACAAACTTCAGCTTGAGTTAAGGGTCCTACAGGTCCTTCAGCTTCGAAATCAGACAGCGCCCCGATCATCTCAAGACCGCTCTCCAGATCCACGTTCAACGAAACCCTCTCTCCTCCGCAGAGGCCTCTTTAAGAGAGCGCGCAGGGCACGATGTATTTTCGATTATTGCTATTTTTATAGGGATACCCAGCGGGAGCCTCTGCGGAGGAGAGAGCAACGAAACCCAAGCGCCACGTGGACTTACTGGACTGGCCTAGCGATTTTATTCCAGGTATGTCTAAGAATTGTGATTATGACAAATTAGACATGCCTGAATTTTTCGCTGGTTTTTTAGCCATGATCAAGCCTCACGACAATGCCTTGAAGTCTTCAATGTTCCTTCACCTCGAAATAGTAGCGACCAAGGCTATCAGCCATTCGTGGCGTAGCGTGCGCAGTTTCCACGCTAACGTAGTGTCATTCATGGCCGTTTGTATTTACTTTGCTAAGGTATGTAAGGTCGAACACTCAGTATAACCGAAATGATCGCACTTCAGTTTACTATATACAGAACTGTGTCCGCTTTCGTCACGAGAAACGTTTAAACTTAGAAAAATATAAGTAAAGCTTAACTGTCTACGAACTAAGGAAATTGTATAAATCCTTGATCATGTTGGATTCTGTCCTTAATCCAGAATAAAACAAAAGACGGAAGGAACGTTTTCTCTGTATAATAACGTAAATAATGATATAAATATTATTATTGCTTAGACCTATTTCGCTCAGATACCATTTTAAATCTCGCCGTAAGTCTTTGGGACATTTTGCCTCGCTTTTGAGCGGTTCAACGACACAGCTGACCATTGCAACGCTGGCTCAACCATGTGCTTTATTCTATTCGCCTCTCACTTGATTTGTTGTGTATTCCGGGCGTTTTACTGGCTGCCTGTGGAATACCCACTCGTAAATCCTGTTTGGGTGATCTCCGCTAAAAAAAAATCAGTTTGAGTTCGTATTCGTCTAACCTCCTTTTTCGTCCTTTTGAAGGTATTCCCTAACCCTAACCCTAACCTCCACCTCCTAAGGTGGAGGACTAATGAGATGCAGCTCATTTACCTCCCTTAACGGGCCATTTGCACGATGACGTATTTTTACTACTAAGACCAGAATTCATTTCGTTTTCCCTTTCATATTTAAATTTGGTAATCCCAGTGAGGTTAAAATATCAAAAGCCTTAATTTGCACAAGAAAGCAAAACCCTGAAGGATTCTGGTCGTAATAGTAAAATGACGCCATCGTGCAAATGGCCTACTGGCATTGAAACATAGAAGGATTTGTATGGGATAATTAGGGGGTTGGAGGTCGGTTAGGCTAGAACCCCCATTTTACCACTACTAATACTTCAACTTCAAGATTGTTTGGCTCTGCCTCTTGTTCCTGCGAAACTTGATAAAACAAAACAGATCAAAACACTCCGTTCTGTTTATTGAACGGGCTGTAAACTAAGCAGGATCCGTAACAGTTTGCTCCGATATTAAACACTGTCTCACCTTCCCTTGTAATTAAAGGGGAAAAAACAAGTGAAAAATCTCAAAGAAAAAATGAGATAATATTCTATTCTTCTGTTCACTAGGAATTAAAGTCCCTTTTGTCCATGGCTTCTGCGACACCCGCAACTTCGTCCACAAAAGAAACAACTAACTTTGCCAGGTTATGTCGTGTTCTTGTAGATGTAGGCACTTACGCCCTCAGGGATTACTTTGATGCCATCTGCACACCACCAACTCTTCACACGGTCTTGACAGCCAGTGAACCCACATTGCAGTCTCTGAGAAAACGAAAGATTATCAATGCAACACAATGGGGAAAACTCTTTCCTCCGATCCCTGATTCAGTGTGTTCAAAAGATTTCGACATCACGTTACTCATGATTCTCTTAAGAAACATATGTGGTCTAGCTCCACCACTCACAGGATGGGACACCCTGCCTGATATTATAGACGTCAGTCGTGAAGCAGACATCGTAAGAGTCAAATACCTCAGAAATACAATTTACGCTCACGCTGTACATGCCTCTGTTGATGATGCAACATTCCACAAACACTGGAAGGAAATCCGTGACACTCTGGTACGACTAGGAGGAGTTAAGTGTAAGGTAAAACATTCTTTGAATGTTTAGTATGATTGAACGCTACTGCATTTAGTGCCCCGTTTAATGTCTTTATTCTGAATCCACTGGGTTATCCTGGAATAATTAATATGATATCTCTTATTGGCAGGTCGCCATCGACAACCTGGAATTTTGTTCTATGGATCACGATTCGGAGAACCGTTACAAAGAACTCCTTAATCAGTGGAAAAATGATGAAGATAACATAAGAGAAGACTTGAAAAAAATAGGCTCTGACGTAAAAGAATTTGGTATGTACGTAAGGGAAATTAGCACCGACGTAAAAGACCTCGCAAAGAGGTTTGGTGACTCGGTCGCATCGCCTGTGACTACCGCCAGGGAAACAAATGATGAAGGTGAGTATTGCAATAGCAACGCCAAACGAAACATAACCGTTCAAAACAACAACTGTCGTTATTTCAAACTAGTTTGAAATAAATAACAAAGTTTACTTTTGCCTCAGAAATGTTCCAGTTTTCATTTTTTGGACAAATCACCTGTAACGGGAACGTGAACATGCAATGCCGGCGCTCACAGCCAATGAATTGGTATAAAAGGTGGTCCTATTAAACTTCTGTAGTTAAGGAAAAGAAGAAAGGCAAAGGAATGAACAACATTTAAGAGTCTCTCGGTCTACAAATACCAAACCTTTTGGTTTGCTTAAACGTAAAGAATAGGGCTCCTGACAAAAACACAAGCATAAGGGATCTACGTGCATGTCTGTGTTTGGCAAGCATATTATGCCGCCGTTCCGCGTTATAGTTATTTCGCCACAAAGATCCGAGTGCAAACTAATCAAACACAAGAAAATAAATCAGTTTCCAGTTTCTTGTTTTTGTGCTTATTCTTGTGTCGTTGCATACGGTAAAACGTAGAAACCGGCACTACATAAGCATACGCACATGCATAAAAAACATAGCACCCATCACGAAAACCCTCTTTTCTTGCCATGTTGGATCACAATATAATCCACTTCTTTGGCGCCAACATCAGTACTGCTAACAACTGAAACTTCTGCGCCTGCCTATCTCATCTGATGCTTATGCTTGTCGAACGAGCAGGCATCATTGTGCTTTAAACTACGGAAAAACTGGCAACAAAAAACGTGCAACTTGTTTTGCAACATTGCTGCAAAACGAGTTGAGTAGTATTGTTGCGCATTTTACCACCCATGTTCAAACCTGTTAACAACCTTATTTGTTGCAAAACAGGTTTTATGTGGGTGGTAAAACACGCAACATCGCGTTTCAACTCATTTTGCAACAATGTTGCAAAACAAGTTGCAGGTTTTTTGTTGCCCGTTTTCCTGTACCTGTAGTTGCTTATGCTGAGCCTTGCCTCCCTTCCTACGTGTGAACGAGCCTTTAATAGAACAAAGTGTTTTTTGGCTGGCCGGTTTTTCTCGGAGCCAAGTCCACTCTGTACACCCTTCATCAGTGACGATATGCAAAAGTTTAAACTCGCGAAACGCAAAGCATGCACCAGACTCGTAGATTTCCTTCAGTAAATTTTATTGTACATGCAGGTTCTTCAATAAATGTGATCATTATTTCTCCGTTTCTGATTGACTAGAACATCCCGACTAATTCTTCATAGCCAGCTAGCTTGACCAATTGAAACACGTTTGCAATCTCCGGTAAAATGACGTCAATTGTACGAGCTATTGCCAGAAAAAGGGACGGCAACCGAGAAGCCCTGAATACGAGGTTGTGTTACCTCAGTTAATTGTTTTGGTAAAGCTGGAGAAAATGGAGGAAACTTTCACACGTTTTTTGCGACGAGGAAATAGCCGAACTACTACCTAAAAACATAGCAAAAAACACCAAAAATACAATTCGACGCATTTATTTGAAGAATATCTGCTAGACTCTGAAACAACCCTCTATATCCTGAAGTTGCTGAGAAACAGGCAAGTAAAGACGTAAACTCAACATCGATCGAGGTAAAAATGTTCTAGCTTGTTTAACAACTATGAATTATTTTGACTGAATATTTCATTTTGCTTTACGCAAGGTAATGGACCAAAACTGGAGGAGATATTGGACACATCTTTGATGTGCCGAGAAAAATATCACGAGAATGAACTTCTGACGTCTTTTTGTAAAAGCTGCGAAGTGTGTATTTGCGAGAAGTGTAAACAAGCTCGACACAGTCACCACATCACAGTAAATATCCACCAAGCTGCAAAACAACACGAAGTCGATATGGAGGAGATTGTAGATGAAATGAAGAGAGAAATTGCTGATTACAAGGTGCGTGTGGAAAAGATAGAAAAATCCTTCAGAAGAAGCCGAGAGAGGTATGCTACAGCACGTGGCAAAGTAATGGCATGTGTCCAAGAACTTACGCGGCTTCTAGAGGAACATGAAGAAACTATGATAAACAGTCTAGATGATATTGATGGAAGAGAACAAAAAGAGCACGCAGTACAACTGGAACATGTCCACATTTCTATGAACCAGTTACAAGAGCATGTCGAGCGGTGTGAAAGTATCTTGCGGAGGAAGAAAAGCGTCGAAATTCTGCAAAAGCACAGTGATGTTATTGGACGCTGCAGAAGTCTTCTAAATGCAGAGAAATTGAACGTTTATAAGCCATCGCATGTCAGATACCAGATAAATGAAAAGCACCTGGAGAATGTGAGAAGTGTAGTTCCGGCGATGGGTCGAGTTGTAGTTCGTACCACAGATCCTTTTCAGTCTGTAGCCGAAGGAACAGGGCTGCAGAAAGGAGACATCGGAAGCGAAGCAACCATCAAAATTAAGACAAAAGATACAGCAGGAAACCAGTGCTACGACGAAAACGATGAAATTTGTATAAAAGTTCAGTCACCCTCAGGAAAAGAACTGAGCCACAAGATTGAACCGGCCACCAATAGTGAAGAATATAACGTCACTTACACACCAGATTGTGTTGGACGACATGAAGTGATGATTGCGGTGAACAGCGAGCCCCTGACTGGCAGTCCATGGCGCGTACAAGTGACTCCACATTGTTACAAATCTTTATTTTCCTTTGGATCGTACGGAAAAGGAGCAGGAAAGTTTATGTGGCCCATTAGTATTGCTATAGATGACAAGTCTAAAAATGTTGCAGTGGCCGATTTTAATCGGGTACAGATACTTAGTTTAGAAGGAGCGTATCTAAGAGACATTGTTACCACGAAACCAATAAAACCCTCATCAGTAGCATTCACCGAGTCAAGTGAACTCATAGTTATTGCTTCTGATAAGATTTTATTTTTTAATGAAAGTTTTAAACTTGTAAAATATGTTAAAAACAAACAGCTAAAGCAACCACGCCGCCTGACTATTGCACATGATGGACGCATGGTGGTGTGTGAAGGGCGTGGCGAAACAGTTAAGGTGCTGTCCTCTGATGGCTCACAACTGTTGCTTACTATTGCTGATCGTCACCGTAGACATATATGGTATGCCGTGTGTCATCAGAATATTTTTTTTATTTCCTATCTTACGGCAGGTAACGTCGAGGTATTCAGTGAAGATGGTGTCTTTCTGTACAGTATCGGTACTTCCGAGTCTGGTAACCAGGGTAACGCACAACTGAGTTTTCCAGCCTGTCTTGCAGTTGACAGGTTTAATAACCTGGTGGTGTGTGATCAACATAAAGCAAGGCTACAGGTATTTACTCTTGACGGCAAATTTGTAAACACAATAGAAGGACAACACACTGGGCTTACTGGTCCTCATTCTGTTGCGGTGTCGAGCACTGGTCATCTTTTTGTTACTGACTTTAACAATCACGGTGTGCATGTTCTCCAGTGAGAAAGAGATTTTCCAAATAACAATCATTATACAGGGGCACCCAAAGTCATTTTTTGGAAAATATCTGTTCGGAAGACGATTTGAGATTTAGAGTTTTCGGAACATTTGTTGTAAAATTTCTTGCTTGCCTGCCTCTCCTCCGATTTTCGAACATCTAAAAAATCGTATAATTCCTCATTTTTAACGGATTTTTACCCTAAAAACGTCACTGAGAATTTTCGGGACCCTTTTTTCCGGCGGAAATTTTCGAAAAGGTAAGTTTTGATCCCTATAATGTTCGGATCACTAGACTTTCGGCCAGGAAATCCGTAAAGATGTAAAAAATTTTAGGGCCGGGATAAAAATATGCCTATATCTATCGTTTAAATACTAAAATACCATCAAAATAGCTATGTTTAAGTGGTTTTGAACTATATTCTCGTTGGGTGCCCCTGATCACAGTTATCTGACATGATTCAAGCAACAGCTCATCTCCAGTTGTGAATGAGATGAAAATGTTATAAAGTTTCTATTGGCTTTTTCCGATTTTCTATTGAAACCTTATCAGTTTGCGTCTCGACAGAAATGAGTTCCTTCTCCAGTAGTCTTTATAATGATATGTTAGGATCAAAATACTTTAAGCTGTATGGAAAATTATCAATCGCTTCATTTTCACGTAAATATCACAATCTTTTCGTATTAAAGTTGGTAAGATGAGGTGAAGCATGGGGTGTCTCCTCGAACGCTCCAGAAGTTTCGTAAGAAGGATAAGCATCACGTAAATACTTTTTAAAATTACAGAGTACTCAACTGTTGATTTATATATATATATATAATATATACTAGAAATACGTGTATCGCAGAAACTCGACACTTCAATAAATAATTAGCATTCGACCGTCGCCGTTAGGATTTTGATCCTTTCTAAGACCTGAGTAGCCGTTAATATGAACCAAGTTGTCTGATATTGTAAAATCAAGTCCAGCCAGTTCCAGGTGTTCAGATAGTGAAGAGTGGCGCGAAATCGAGAGCGGAGGAAAAAAGTCTCGCTGGTTTTGTTTTTTTTTTCCGGCTTACTTTTCCGTGAGCCGTCCCCACTATCTGAACGACTGCAACAGGCCAAACTGCAGTTGTTGTAAACCAAGTCTAGTCTGATCAACAACTAATACATTAAGACACTGGTCTCCTGTGGGCGGGTGCAAATTGCAGGTTGCAGGTTTCAGGTCAGAATTTATTATGTCACGCAAGGTCACGCCAGGACCGGAAGTGTCACACAAGAACCACTTCGAAAAACCACCGCATGAGGGACGGCGTTCCTCTAGGCGTTGGCGTCACAAAAAAGGCCCCGAAAAGAGTCACGAAAAAACCGGAAATGTCATGTAGGAACCGGAAGAGGGTGAAACTAGCGTTTTTCAGAATTCCCCGAGCCCCAGCTCCCAGAACTCTGAACAACAGGATAAAGGGATGTACCCCAAGGAGTTGAACAGAGGGTGACGCAGGACGTCATGAAGGCATGAGCGGTACAGGCCACAGTAGAAGCCCATATCCCAGAGCAAGCAATATAATTCAAATGAGCTCATAGACGGAGCGGAGCCAGTTTCATTTCCGCGGAAAAGAGTGCTTTGAAATGTATCGTGAAAACGCCGATTGAACTTTGTCAGACTTACCCACAATCCCGCGCGGCATCTGAGATTCGCGATTCGTGCATAAGTCTAGAGCGGAAGTTGCTCGCTCCGGTTTATGGGCTCCTGACCACACTCACATCCGCTCCGGAAGGATGTCCCAGTCCAGGGGCCCGTTTCTCGAAAGTCCCGATAATTAACGTGCCCGGTAAGCTGCCTCCGTTTACATTAAAGATCGAGGTTTCAATATTTTTGCATCTAACATGATAAAACGGTCAGTTAATGAAGCAAAATGGAGTAGTTTGCTAGCCAGGACCCGCGCTCTTATTCTTTATATTTCGATTTGAATATTTGATTTAGGGCCCGTAAAGTTACCGGGACTTTCGAGAAACGGGCCCCAGGAGCCGATTGCCCAGTCCTGTCCCGGACAGAAGGAGTGTAGGTATCCCTATCTTTTTAATGTCAAGAACCGACAGTGTCGAGGAAAACCAGATGTAGGTTTAAAATAGTTCATCCTTTTTTTTTCATTTATGCCTGAAGCGCTAGGAAGTCTGGGTCCCACTTCCGGAGCTCGGATAGGTATGAACGCTAAAGGAAAAGCTGGTTTCACCCACTTCCGGTTCTACGTGATATTTCCGGGTTTTGGGTGGCCTTATTGATACGTATGACATACAAGGGTTATAACATACAAACCAACCCAAGAGGACCGCCGTCCTTCGTCTGCGGCCGTATTTCGTCTCTTTTCAGGGGCCATATTTCGGGAATTATGTAGCTAAGCCTATTCGGACCTCACTCGCTTTCAGGACCTGCATGTCAGGTGAGCTTGAGTAATAACTACAGTTTTTGCTTGTTTGGGTGTCTAGGAAACGACCACCTAGAAAACGAAGACCTACCACCCATAAAACGACAACCTAGAAAGCGACGACCTAGCAAACGATGACCTAGAAAATGAAGACCTAGAAAACGACGACCGACAATAATAGGAACCAGCTCCTGTAGGAACTTGTGTTTTTCCGTGTGGAAAAGACTGAAATTAGTTCCTTTTCACCGGGCGAGAGGACAAGCCGTCACGGCGGTACTAGGGGAAGCAAGTGGACAGAAAATAGCCCGCACTGTACGCGTTTTTTGGGCAGAGGTGGGTGAGGTGGAAGAGAGGGTAGAGCAATACAATTTGCACGAATTATGCTGCGCAAGTCCACCTCTCCCACCGTCTCCTTTCGCCTTACACCCACCTTATTGATTTCACTGTCTACTCTTCCCATTCTTCCTCTTCTTTCAAAGAAAACACTGGCAGTGTTCTTACCGGGATTTTACTAGGGAGACCCAGAGCCCATTTTCCTTAAGGATAGGGTTGTTGTAGAAACTTAACGGGTAGAAAGTTATCCGTATATGTCAACGAAAACCGCATCTGGGAACGGACGACAACAGCCAAGACAAGTGTCTCTTGTTAGTATCCCATAATTCATGACCCTACGAAAAATATGCAAGATAGCGGTCACATGCCACTACGCTATGTATATACGCAACCAATAACGGTGAGAGTCGATAGCCCTTAATCACTTGAAATGATATGTGTATGCACTGCTTTCAGTCACTTGAACATATTTTGGGCAAAACGCTGAAGTGTTTCCTTGTGTTTCTGAAATTTCTAAACTAAACTTCTAGACTTTTGTTTAGCTCGCAGTTCCCTCTGCGCCTATTTACAGTGCTGTTTGGGAGTGTATCCTCCTGCCTTTAATGCGCCGTTAAATATCGGGCCGCGTCCTGGTAAGAACATTGTACTCAGGTTAGCTGCTGTAGGAAAAGCCAAGGCCTGGCTCTGTGCTCACAAAGACCTGCAAAAACTTTACCCTGGCCTCACAGGTTTGTCCGGCCCAGGCGAGAACTCACACGGGAGTTTTTCTGACGTAACAATGAGACTTAGCTCTCTTCTTGAACAAGAGGTAGATGTAACGGACATTTGTCAGTATGGAGCAAACCAAAGCCAATTTCAGATCAAATTCATTTATCAGTCAGTAGGTAAGTAGGGAGTTCAAAAATTAGCAAGAAGTAATCCAGTGCCACCAAGGCAATCTGCTGACACAGTTGTCAATTACGCGCAACATTCTGACGAATGCAGGGCGTAAGGACATATGCCAACCTTCTCCTCTTCAGTCACCAATTAAACCTCTTATTTACTTTCACTAATTTTTTTACTCTGGAAAATGAGCATTGTAACACCATTTCGTGGCATTTTTCCGGTGGTGTATTATTCAGTGTTGTTTTACTTTTACTATGACATCGACCATCACATTTTCTGCCATATACAGTAGAGCCTTTTTACCGCACAGGATGTAACGGTGGCCATTTCGGTGCTACAAACCAATTCTGTGGGAGTTCAACTCTTTTCTCATGTAAGCGTTTTCTTTTTTTTTTTCAAAAAAAAAGTGCATAGATCCTGGCCAGGCAAGTGAAAACTCTCTATATAATTCTGTGCCCACTTTTTGTTGTTCTCAGGCTCCAGGGCAATAATACTGAGGTACCGGGCCTCCTATTCCCACACTTTTTGCGTTTTTGTTGTTGTTACTTTTTTAACCGATCGACCGACCCAAAATCAGGAAAAGCATTCGACGCTAAAGGAAAAAAAGGGGATGGCCTTAGTATCCCTGTAGCCAGTTACCTTGCAGATTTTTTTACCTTCTTAAAACAATCCATATTTTGAGTTTTATAAAAAAATCTTTGAATGCACTCTAATAAGAAAATAACAGACATTTCCGATTTGCCTTTCGTTGTCACAGAACTGTTCTTATACTCCTACTGCAATTTAGATGAAGGGAAAAAAAAGAAATGCTTTCATAGAGAAGAGGGAATTGTAGTGTACATATTCAGTCAAGAATTCTATTGTCACTGCAGGGTTTTTTGCAGGTTTTAAGGGTGATTCTTACTAACTAAGATACGCTGACATTAAAACTACAATAGAATTTGGATCATTATGAAAAGTATATTCCGAGAAACCGAAGGAGGCGGCCTTCTTTACCCATCTGCTAGGTACATACAAAAAAAACCGTGCAAGCGTACAAAATAGGGACCAGGATGAGGATGGACGCTCCTTTTCTAAAAAATTTCCACGGTCACTTCAACATCACAGAGTGAGTGATGATATTGCCGGACGTCGAATTGCATGTGCATGTTTTTTGAGCACTGCTCTCCTCAACTTTTTTTCCACTTCATTTTGAATGCCGAGGGTATGAAAATCTTTTTCTGTTCTGGAAAATTTTCGTACTCAGAGCAAAAATAGTACAGACCTTTAGATTCTAATAAGAGGACAACTACAAGAACAAGATTCTCTATACTATATAGCTAAGCAGTGTGTGCGCGTGAACCAGCGTCATTTTGCAGGAAAACGTGATAGCCGTCTTTATTCTACTTCTACAGGTAGGGAGCTTTAGCAGCGACGATAACGAAGGCAGCGCAGACATCACTTTAAAAATGAATTTGCGTTTTTTCAAACTTTGTCGCGTTTATTCCAATTCGTTGAAAATGCCAAATGTAGGCAAATTTTCTAGGAGAAGAATTCTTGAAGACCGCACTCAAGTTTAGAGAGAGAAAGAAAAATTCAACGTCGCTTGTTTTAATACCTCCTCCATAAAACATAAAATTAGGCATTTTCACGTCGCAGTCGTGCAGTGACGGCAAAGAGATGTACAAAAAAACTACGATGCACATGAGAATTTGTTGTTTTACGAAACAAACCTATTCCTTTTTTGACTTCTTTATATTGCGTAGCCCGAAGGTTACGTGGGAAGGGTGGTTGGCGCTTCTCCCTTTCATGAACATGCTGTAACCAAAGTAGAGCTACAAGGAGCGTTAAACATACTCTTTCAGGGCCGAGCAGCATTTTCATTACAATTTTTAGTACATTATTTTAATTTGATAATTCCTAAAATGTAAATGTAATCCCTCGTTTTGGGAATCGTATTGTAGATTAAGCGTTTAATCATAAACTAGACGAGGCGTCTTGACTTACGATAAGAATAAGAAAAAGAAAGAACTAAGGAGTTCGGAACAAAGAAAAACTGCCACCTTTTAGTGTTTTTCTTAACTTTTACCTGTTCTCCACAGCTCTATAGCAAGAGTCTTTTTTCGGAAATGCTTAGGTATATGTTCTTTGATTTTTTAAAATTTATTTTCTTTGATCTGCCACGATCGGCACAGGCGAGGCTTTAGGTCTCGTGGTAAAGTGATATCTGTTAATCACTTTGGAGAAAATTAAGGCCTCGTTTATATGGGGAAAAAATGCCCGGGAAAGAGAGTCACCCTCCAAGCCAAGCCGACTTTAGCAAGCGTTTAGCAGCAGACCTTTTTACCGATACTGCGGCCATATTGATTTAATTCGATTTAAGGAGTATTATAGGATGCCCCGGGGGGCATCAGCACATTTCGTTTGTATTTTCGAGCGCTTTTCGGGACATTTTTTCTTAAAGTTTTCTTAGAATAAGATTGTATTAAATGGGGAAAAAGATCCTTGTGCCGTGTTTGGATGTAATAATGATCACCTTTTTCCCGAGAAGTATACAGTGAAAGACCATATTTCTAATACTAAACTAGAAAAAGGCGATCATTATCACATCCAAACACGGCACAAGGATCTTTTTTCCCATTACAGTCTTATTCTAAGAAAACTTTAAGGGAAAATGTCCCGGAAAACGCTCGAAAATACAAACGGTACAAACCCCTCGGCTCCCCTGTCATTCCTTTTTTTTGCTCTCGTCCCAACTTTTCTTGACGAACTCGCGCGGAAACGCTTGCTAGGCAGGCTAGGCACGATGTCCCCCATGCGCTTTCTATTTTTTTTCGATTATTGCTATTTTTATAGGGATATCAAGACTTTCTCAAAGTCCTTCGCTTCTCATTTCTGGTTCCGGTAGTTGGCTCGCTCTCTCGTTCGCTTTTCCGGCGAGAAAACATAAAAAATCTGCCGCTCGCGCTTCGCGCTCGTGAAAAAATTCGAGCTCGACTTGTAGGCAAGTCTAAGGGATACCTAACCGGAGATCAGGCGTTATTTATTTATTTTATTTTTGCTTCTTTGCTTCTTTGGCTCGAGAGGGAAAAAACACACAGATTACAGAGATAAAGGAGAGGGCATGATCGCAGGCTAAGGGATACCCAGCGGGAGCCTCTGCAGAGAAGAGAGAAAAAAAAACAGGAAACGTGAAAATATAATATATGGAACTTACTGTAACTGATGCTTGCGAGTTGCAGAAAATTTTACCCGATACTACTCGCTACGTTATGGTACATCTCAACAATGAATTTTTTTATTTTCTCGGTCTCTGCATTTGGTTCAGAGTTAATGTTTTCGGCTCTTGGAAACGGTAGTCCTAAAGTCCATTATAATTTTAACATTGCCGACGTGTTTAATGCGCATGCTCTCTTGCGGGTCCTCGAGCAGTGATCGCAGGCTCGGCAAAAGAGGCCGCCAACGGTTCGCAAAATGGTACAACTTTGAATTTTATTGTATTTTATTGTTTGCTGGATGTTTTGACATTCTGCAATTTTAACTTTGTTTTATCATGGATTTTAGGATGACTAGTCAGCAAATTGTTGATAAAGAGAACCATGGAGTCCCTGCCAACGTGGAAAATAAGGAGCCTCAAAGGGTCGTGTCGATATTGAAATCTTCCCAGAAAATAAATTGTCCCTCGGAAAAGAAATTGGCGAAAGTAAGTAGCTTTGAAACCTCTAGTGTAATTTGCTTGGTTTACGCTACCTTTAGTAGCAAATCAACTAAGTGATAATTAGCGATTTTTTCCTTCGTTGACTACCTCAAACTTAGGCTTAATTAAAAAGTCACTCGACTGTACTTCGACCAGCTATTTGCCTTAGGGAGGCTAGAACGTTTTATGTAAAATAGTATACGCTGCTCATGTCAAGATATAACTTTTCTTATCGTATTTGCGGCAAGAACGAGAATTCCTGTTGAACTTAATTAGGGAATCTGAAGTTCATATGTTTCTCGGTCTTGTTGGCAATTGCAAGAAATGTCAGGAACCCTTATTTTTGTGTTGCAAGTCTTCAATCGCATATTTCTAAAGAGACGAATCCTTGAGTAACCTATTACATTACTCTTCCTGTCATCATTTCCCTTGCTGGTCATGATTGGCAGTTGTAAAGTTCATTATTTTGCTGACACATTTCACAATCAAGAACGTTCTGTTTTAATTCTGAACTCCCCGCCTCTTGGCCTGTGGATGCTGTAGTGGCTGTTTGTGGATGAGCAGATTTCTTCCACCCCAGTTACCCTTTGGAAAAACCTTTCCTACCCCGCTAAGTTTTTGTTGGTTCCTTTAGAAACAGATTCCAAATGCGTTATCTTCCAAGGACACTCAGCCTTAGCGGGGTATATTTGGAATAAAAATAGAACGTCCCTTTAGCCCGGGGCTCTCACTCCACAACAGAGGGGGCAGAGAAAGTCAGTGGCACTGATTTATGGAGAAGTTGTCCTTATGGGAGGTATTTATAGAAGGGAAATGTCAGAAAAAATTTTAATTTTTTCATATTGGGCGATTCCAGAAAATATCCATACCATACCACGGACGGCTTTTAGGATTTCCGAAGGGGAGGGGGGGGTTCACGATTATGGAATTCTGAGGGCATGGGGGGTATTTACGATTGGAAATCCGAAGGCATGGGGGAATTCCACAGGTGGGATTTCTGGAGTAGAAAGTGTAGAGTGAGTTCCTTGAAAACGCTATTGTTGTGGACTTTTGTAGTTCGTAAATAAACCACGAACGTATGACCGCGGAAGCAGAAGACAAGCATCAATAGATCAGACACCTGTTTACCCTCATAACTTATAGAAGTGAACAGTAAAACGTGTGTTTCACATTAACCTTGATGAATTTCTTGTCACATGAAAAAAAAAACGGAATATGTATCTTACTGCTTGCAAGTTTCTTGTTACCCCGCCGATGAACAGTAAAAAAACTCGCACCAGTCCCTGGCTTCCAAGGAACGCCTGTCAGATTAGAACACTTTTCGTGCACACTACATGACCTATAAAAGGACGCAACACGACTCGACGGTATATTTGACCGCCGAAAGATTTTAACAGTCTGAATTTGAGTATTTTGCTTTGTAAACGTCAAAACAGAAAACAAAGAGGAGTAAAATTGCCGTTAGTGGTGTTTATTTTTATAGCCAAATTCGGACCTTAAAAGGAGTTTGCACAGCCTGGCTACTGGCGGTAGGTTAGAGTAAAGCTTGTCGCCTGGCACCGCTAGATCACAGCCTTGAGGGGGCATAAATTCATGTTCGTTTGTTCATATAGGCGTTGCTAAGCCCGGGGGGGGGGGGGGGGTACTGCCATATATGGGCTATATAGGTATGTGCCGCTGTGAAGGGTATGGTTTTCAAGCAGTTTACTCTAGGATAGGGTATATAAATCAGAGCGTTAGGCTCTAGAATAGGGTATCATTTTTCAGGAAACTGATCAGTTGGTTGAAGATTTTATCTAGACTAGGTACACAGCTACTCTAGGATAGGGGGATATGGGGAGTTTACTCTAGTATAGGGTATCATTTTTCAGGAAACTGATCAGTTGGTTGAAGATTTTATCTAGACTAGGTACACAGCTACTCTAGGATAGGGGGATTTGGGGAGTTTACTCTAGTATAGGGTAGCAAAATTCAGCTGAACTAGCTCTGGTAAAGGTTAAGGGTTCCAGGCTCCCAGCGGCACATCCCCACCCAGAAATTCCTAAAGTGCCCCCCCCCCCCCCTGGGTTGCTAAGTCGAAAATGTACTTCCAAAAAAACGTAAATTCTGAACGGGAGGGGGGGGGTTCACGATTATGGAATTCTGAGGGCATGGGGGGGTAACACATTTTGGAATTTCCGAAGGCAAGGGGGGGGATAAAACATGGAAGCCGTCCGTGGTTGGGTATGGATATTTTCTGGAAATGCCCATTGTACGAATATCAGACCAAAAAGGAAGTGAAATGTTCTGATGCAAAATTTTAACAGAAAAAAGTTATAAAGTTTTATTGAATTTGTAAAGTTCTACATTGTGTGCTTTAAGTATAATTACGTAAATAGGGGTTATTATTTTATTTTATTTTGATTCAGATCTTATGATATAATTTTTTTGTTTATAGTGTTATTCAAACTAGTTGTTTCTTCTTTCTAGAAAAAAGTAACTGACTTCTATGAGCAAAGTAGCCGATGTGTTTTGTTGGCCGTCAGTGCTTATTGAAACCCATGGGTTTGACTGTAATAAATTACATTCATGGTTACTTTAACTTACATTTTTAACAGGTCTCATTCAAGAACTCTCCAGTGCATCACACAATAGTTCCTTACAGTACTGACTTGCCACATGTGTGGCAAGAAATTCGCAAACTTGACGAAGAGGAAAACTGGACAGAGAGAACACAAATTTTAACAAAAGAAGATCATAAATTATATCTTGAGGTGGCAAAGGTGAGAAAAATGTATCAGCTACAAGTGTTTGTTTTGATTCAGTTTGAGACTCACTCAGAGAGACAAACTTAGCTTATTGTCCCTCATGAAATGAATTATTTTATTTTAAATAAATAATTTACAATAAATAACATACTTTGTAAAAGTACAATCCTTTAATAAGTTATTGTATAATAACAGTACTTGCTACTCACCCACAACCTATTTTCTCACGCTGCTAAAATAATGCTTATGTAAACATTTTGATATTTTTAGGCATATTTGGGACAGCTCAACTTGAAGGTTCAGCTTCTATAAGCTGAGAAGCTAAAAGTGTTATTTGCCCTGAAAGTGATAATACAAAAATATATATATAAAATATATAATGAAGAACCAGAGCACTTGACGTCCTCATCGACTAGAAGAGTGCTCAATAGTTGAACTATTTATTGTTCTGTTTTCCCTATATCTTTGATTGTAACCATTAATTTTGGCAGTTTCCTGATGATTGCCTCACAAGAGGCATGAAACTCTTGAGTAGTAATAAATGTTTAAGATTTAATCCAGTTCCATTGCTCTACTTATAAAATATATATAAATGTGAAAGGAATGACTCTTGTTTTTTCTTTGGAAAGGAGTGGCTTGAGGAGCTCATAGCTGATTTACCCTGCTATAGGTAAGAAAACATATCGTGTCAGTCTTATCTTTAACTGCGACCTCACACGCATATACTTGTATTAGTATTAATAATAATATACACAGCTTGCATATTTAACTTGTTATTGACAATAAACTGTATTGGCTAATAATAATAAATGATTCGATAATCATAGGCAGAAAGTTACAGATATGGCAACAGCTCTTGATGACCTTCCTGAAATAGTTCATCCAGAAATACCTAGCATTGGGGATGTGAATGCAGAGGGTGCTGACAATATCAATGACCTGGACACAGAACTCATGGCAGACTTTTCAAAGTTGCAAATTGATCCTGGTGACTGTCCACGTACATTTTCACCCATAGGCAGTGAGCGCACATCACCCGAACAAGGTTTGTTGAGTTAAAGGTCTGAATTCATATACTTTTGATACTATTTCAAAGCAAACTCATCATGGTATTTAAGAAGATATGATGTGATTAACAAGGCTTTTCAATAATTAGATTGTTTAGAATTGAAAGCGTAAAAAAGGGTGAACTGGTCTCTGTCTGATTTTTTTATGCATTATTTGGCTAAAGCTATACTTTTAGCCATTGGATACTAAAGCAATCTTCCAAAAAAACTGATTTTTTAAGCTTCTGTCACATACAGCAGCAATTCATTCACAAGAAGACCTGCAGTTTCTCTGCCTAATGTTACAGGGTCATTTGGGTGGTTGCACTGTTGGATGTTAGTAAAGGCATGGTGACTGAGCAGTGAAATGCGAAATTCAAGTTTTGTTAGTCTGGGTAACGCCTTGTCATCACATTGTTCTCTTAGACAAGAAACTTTGCTCCATTGTGGTTGAGTTTGAATCATTATTAAATTTATTTATGAGAAAGTATTATAGAGCTTTCTATCTGTTTTCTGGTTGCTCCTGTTTTTCATGAAACAGTTCCTCTTTCAGATAACCTAACTGACAGCAATGAAGACATTGACAAACTCCTTGTGCATGATGAAGCAACTGAAAATGCAGTCCTAACGGATGATGTGCTCCATACAGGCAATGAAAGAACAGATAACTTACTTAAAGAAATAACTAGAGAAGAACACCCTTACAAGTCTGCTGAACTGTTCAAGGTAAATCCTGCAGATCTTGAGAATGAGTTTCAGGATCACAGAACTTTAGAAGATCTTAGCAGTAGTGAAAAGACAGCAGAAGTTGAAGATATGTTTAAGCAGGATGCTGAAAATCAAAAAGAAGAGGATGATCAGTTTGGAGATGATGCATTCAAACCAGCTAGTGAAGGTAAGTACATGTTGCAGAAACTGTGAAAGGTTTGAACCAAGGAGTCATTTCATAAATAGCAAAACTGTTAAACTGTGATAAAAGATGGATTGAAACACATCAATGACATTAAGAGTCTTCTTATCCAATAGCATCGTGGCGTAACTGAGAGACAGCCAATAACATTGCGACTTTATTGACCAATCCAGTCAATAACCAGAGTTTAATGCCATAAACTTGATGTGATACAACTCATTTTGAAGCTGAAGTTGACTACCATACAGGTTGTAAAAATGTCAGTCACTGTCAACAACAGTCCTATTCAAGACTATGCATACTTGAATGATCATATTCCACCTACATATGACATGATACAGAGATCATCCTGATACATGTATATTTTAGATATTTGCATTAATAATCAATGGTAATCATAAAGTGTCGCATGGGTAGAGTCCCCTCAATTGCAAGTGATGCTTGACCTAATGTCAAATTCTCCTTTCAATTCACAAGCAAATACAAGCGAATTTGCAAGGAGAGACTAGCAGTTATACAGAAGTCAATTGAAGCTTTTCCTCAGCCACCCCTTCTTATTTAGCAATAAATTAAATATTATTGCACTGTTTTTGCCTCTTAATCTCTCAAGCACCATCATTTTGAATATTTAATCCATCACTAAAATAGCAAACTCACAAAGTTCAAACTGACAGCATGCTCAGACGTAACTTTAGTGATAAAGAAATGTGACTCCAACAAATAACATTGTCTTTTTATTTGTTTACAGCCATGTGGGAACTAGATTATCTTGAACAATGTGGTACTAACAACACAAACTTTAAAGAGGTAACTTGCTTTTTTTGACCTCGTTGAAAATTATTCAATTATAACTCAAGCTAACTCACAACTTTTGTAAAACCAAACCCACAGAACCTTTTTCTCCTTTGTTAATGAACTTTCTATGACTATTTGATTAATATTTTGACTAACGAAGCCATTCAAATTTGATTGTAAATAGATAAGAACTTTATCTGTAATTTATAATTAAGTGTGTAGAGGCATTTTTAGTTAATGTTTTTCAGCTGCACTAGATTTAGATCTAGATCTAGATTTATTTTAGGGGTGTCCATTCTATCTTTTATTTCAAGTACTTGAGTTCAAGTAATAGACATTCTTTGTTATTCCAAAAACCATTCCCTCTATAAATTCTTGTCCCCTTGAACTGATAAGTTTGTTTTTCTAAGGTCTGATTACATAAATGAATGATCTAAAATATGAAAGTTGACCCCTTTTTTGCCCTTTGTCCAGTTTGTATAAATTATGTGGATATATGTGTTACAGGTCAAAATTGTATTCAGGGGTCAATTTAATAAAACTCTTACAAGTATAATTTACAAGTGTATCTATTGTTTTCAGACTCTACACTCAACACTTGTAGAAGTTCTAGTAAATTGACCCCAGAATTTAATTTTTGATCAGTAACATATGCAGGTAAACAAGACAAAATTAAAAAACTGTCCTCTATCTAGAGTATTCTTGCATAACTTACTTGGGAAAAAACATACAAGCTGAAGGGGTCTATTCCAGTTCAGCAATTTTTTGTACAGGTTACCTTTTATTTTAAGCAATTTTTGATTACATTCATTTACTTTATGTCTGTGAGTATCCAACGACATAAAGAGATGTATATGATGACTGAAAAATATTTTTCAGATCCTATTCTAACAAGTAAATTCAGTTGTGTTATTATTAATTTGAACTGTGGTTTGTTTACCTTCCATTTAGTCTTTCTTCTTCTTACTCAGTCTTTCCATTTAAGATGTTATTTGTGCATTCCAGTGAATTTCTTTTATAAAGGAATTTTTAGATCAGCTAAAGTCATAGATCCAATTTTTATAATTTTCTTGATTATCTAGTAGCCAAAGCCATATATCACGCAACCAGGGACTTAGCTCTCTTCCATTTCACTCTAGACATTTTTTATGAATTATTTACGATCTCTGAGTTTATCAGACAGATTATTCCCCTTGTCACCCCAAATACTTTTACTGGTTCTCTTTCTATTGGCCTGTAAATTATACACATGTCACACACAACACCTGCTAAGAGAAGAGTGATCTTGAAAAAACAATAACAAAAATAATAAAAGCATCAGAGGCTGAAACAAAAATTTGATGATATATTTCCTTCAAAAAATGCCTTTATCACAAATGAAGAATTATCTCATGCCTTTTGGTGAGTAAAAAACTAAGTTACATGCAAGCAATTTCCATTTGTGTTTTCTGACATAGTAAATGTTGAGGATATAAGTTCTTGTTGTGTATGATGGAACAGAAATTTTCAAGCAGAATTGCTTCATGTTAAATGGGTTAAAAAATGATCCTTCAGTTTCCTGGGTTTGAGTTTAGTAATGTAGGGAGTAATTATTATTTTTGTTGAGTGTTAGGCTGCATACTTTGTCAGAATGTTTGGCACTGATGTGGTGGTGAATACAGCAAAAAATTGTCTTTGTTTCACGTTGATGACAAAGGATGGTGCCATATTTTAGTACTGTGAGAAAATTCTGCACATCACAATTTATTAATCAAGGAAAGTGGATATTTCGATTTCAAGGGTGACACAGAATAAAGAGCTTAGAAAGAGCTAATGAAATCCAAGAACAAAATTGTGGGTAACCACTTACACATAGCTTTCAGAGATAATAGCATTATGAAGCCTCCATTTTGTGAAAATTATCTTAAATTGTGACGTATTTTGAACCTCCTTAGCATTTTTGATAAAAAATGAAAAATGCATCTCTGCCCCCATTTTTTGTGGATTTTAAAAGATTATGCTGAGATTTTTTTCAAAATTGTTGCAGAATATGTTTTTTGTTTTCTTTTGTTTTTTGCTGAACCTTGTCTCAGTGTTAGCTAATATTCTCATTAATTTTGGTGAAAACAGATATCTATAGTTAATTGTTACAAAAACTGACTTCTTATCATTTACTTCTTCTTCCTTAAAACCTTAGAATTGTATAGTTCTATATTTATTACAGCTGAAGTGTAAGGCGTGTTATTGTTTTGCTTCTAATATTGCAGTCTGCCCTAGCCCGTCAGTCTTTGTATGTCAAATTTGACCCTCTTATTAAAGGAGCAAGTCCACAAAGCCCAAGTAAGAAATCTGTAGCAGTTTGAATAATTTATAAGTAAATAAACTTTTGGGATAATTGATGTTGAGAGATTCGTTTTCATGCATATATTTCACCCTTATTTTCAGCTCAAAATGTAAAGCCTATTTTGCTTTTACAAATGTTTTTCTCATACCATGGTGATGAAAGTGTCCATAACTTTTATCTCCCAGGATATTTTTTTATTGATTGAAGGACAGAAGGTAATGGGAATTTTGAGCGACAGATTTATTGGTTATATATTAGTTAAAACATCAAAGAAACAATTCAAAAAATTGTAAGAGAACAACTGGTACAGAAAAGCCAAATTAAAATAGAAAACAAATTGGCCAGGCTTCTTCCAGTTTATATGAGAGGCCATTTTCCAATGCGCTGGAATCCTTTTTTTTGGTATATTATGGTTGTGATTCAGTCGATAGAGTAGCCCGTCTGGGAAATTTCCAGGCACTTAAATAGTAGGGAGCGGTGGGAAGAAAAGAAATTGAGGACAAATGAGAAGGACTGGGGAAAGGGGCGAGGAAACCTCCGTCCCCACCCTCTTCATTTTTTTGTGTGTGCCTCCTTTTACGTCACACCACTCACTACTATCTGAACCTGGAACAGACTTGGGGAATGAGCATCCCCGTTCCTCTTGGGAGAAACACCAGACCCAAGTGAGCTACTTACAGATCTTATCCTAATACAGTACTCTTATCTTTTTTTTCTGTGACAGTGAAAAACAAAGTAGGTGTGAGAGATGTTTTACCACCAAAGCCTCCAAGGTGAGAATAGCTTGTTTTGAACATATTTTTTTGTTTTTTATTTTAAATACCATTTTAAGCCGAGGGGAAGAAGCTTTTTTGCACAGACTGAGTAACGAATTACTCCTTAATTTTGGAGCGAAATTTCAGCGTTGATTTATAGTTTCACGTGTAAAAATACAAAATAACCATGGCAACTTTCAGTACGTCTCAGTGCCAAGTTGGCGGCGAAGTTTTAAACTGTTATGAATGGAGATTGCACATCAAGAAGGGTTCTAACGGCTAGGGAAATTATTAGGATTTGAACAAAACGCGTGGGAAATTATTCCCTAATTTCGCTCGTCACTATTCGATTGCACATACTAATTTGAAATATTTTTTGTACAGCTGTGCTCCATAACATTCCTGTATACGAGGGCCTAAAATAGGGTTTCCAAATCCCGTTTCCCGCCACTATTTTTTCTTCTATCCCGCCATCCCGCTTGCTTGCTCGTTTTTCCATCTAAGGGATGTCGAAGAGGCCGACAGAGTTACCGTTCAGGAAGCGGATACCATGTTCCTCGATGATACGATGCGCCCAACACCGAATCGTGAATTATCCTAGTGCATTGTCGTCGTCCATCCCGGTTCCCGCATTGCTAAAAATAATAAAGATTTCCCGCAAACTCCTGACCATCCCGCATCCCGCCAACCCTATGTTAGGCCCTCGTATACCGCCAGCAGAAAGGTTATGGTTATTGCGCGGTTGCTACTCTTTGCATCTTTTTTATTGCCATATTTGCTTACCTTACTTAGCATGGGCGACAATCTGCTGTTGATGGATTCGCCAGCACCCAACCTTAAGTCTTCTGGGGCAGTTAGTCGCCGAGCCTACACTGATCCTTCTACAGCACAAAATGCTGAAAGTCCGTGTGGAGTTGACAAGTTGTTAAATTTCTCTCCTTCAAAGCTGAGTGAGGTAACGTCACAAAATCTGTCACAAAAATAGAGCTTTATTTTTCCCCTCCCCTGGCCTCGCACCTTGTGAGCAGGGGTTCTTTCTGGTATGGCTTTGAGCATTTACGAAGTCGTTCGCGTGGCTTGCAAAGTCATATCAGAAGGAAAGCTCTGCTCGCAGGGTACTGGCCTCGCGCTTTGCGCGGAAAAGTACAGCTTTATTTTTTCTCTCCTCTCGCGCTCGTCTTGCGTGGTTCATAAAGTGCGTGTAAGGCAGGCTAGGTCAAGGACTCCTGAAATGACAGCAAAAAATCGACTTTTCAGAGATAATTAAGCAGTGACTTACTAAAACGCCATATAATGGACAGTATTAGACGCAAAATTGATTCTTAACGTCTCTTAAAAATACGTGGCTACTCACAATGTTCTCCTTAACACGCTCACTAAAATCCATTTCTCCCCGCGACATAATCAAAAATGCCTTGCAAGATACGTTCTTATTGTGCGGTCAAACGTTTTGTAGTGACCACCAGAAATGTCGTAGACACCGGACAGCCAGCGGGCCAGCAGCTTACTGTTCGAACATCCACAATTAGAAAATGTCTTTCAAGTTGTGACGAAAGCTTTTTGAGGTATCCAACAATTTCTAAGCGCCAAGTTCACTTCCGAGTTCCCAGTCGCGTTTGAAAATTAAGAAACTTAAGAGGTAGGACTGATTTATAAGTTTTGTTTTTTACCTATTTCGTTCTTTACGGGTGATTAAAATGTTCCGTTTCCCAAGACGGAAATGAACCGTGCAGCGAAAACATTCAAAACTTTGAAAGTGTTTTCGCATTCTTTTCAACTTCAGTTTTATGGCCATTATTCAAACTATCAATTTGTCTAAAATGTGGCCAAACTCTCCTGGAACTGATTTCGGAAAGAGAAAAAAAAATAGGTCGTTATCGTGCAGTGACGGCAGAAAAAAAAGTGACCAAAAACTGTGGCGCATCTGCAAGATCATTGTAAGTTGCCTTCTGTCTTCTTTCTCGCGCCCTCTCCCCCATCGTTTTCTCGATTGACCCCTATAAATTAACGAAACACGAACGAAAAACAAACCGAAAAAACATTGCCATCTTATAAAAGTCCATATTTCTAAAAACTTTCCGTGATACTGGAAGAAAGCACTCATTTCCTCATGTTTCTTGTAATTTTCCTTGTAACACATGAAATTTCGTGTTACCAAAAAAATTCTAATAAAATACTGATGGGGTCTGCATTTGTCTCTTTCATTTTCTATAAAAAGATACAATAGCGTCTTGGCTTGATATGGTTTCCCTACTATTTATTTCATTTGTGATATTGTTGCGTGACAAGGCCTCTAAATCACTTTTTTCACTTTCTATGAAAAAGGCGTTTTCGTTTTGGAACCCGTATTTATAAACTTAAAAACACGATTTGGAAGTTTAAGTCTATTACCCTGTGCGAGCAGAGGTTTTTCTCTTGCATGGCTTTTAGGTTTACGAAGTCGTTCGCGTCGCTTGTCAGTCGCGTGGTTGGTCTGTTTTCCAGTCCCCGGTTCCTGAAAGGCCGATTAGCGCTAATCCAGGATTAAAATTTTATTCCGTTTTTGTATTTTACTGCTTTATTATAGAGTAAAAGTTTGTGTTATCATTTCTTTATCTCGGTGTAAAAGCTCAACAATATTTTGTGAGCTCGGGTTAAAAAAATGTTTTCATCCCGGGTTAAACTTAACCATCTTTCGACCTAACAGGTCTAACAAGCGACGCGAACGACTTCGTAAAAGCTAAAAGCCATGTTAAAAAGAAACCTCTGCACGCAAAACCTTGGCGATATAGTTTATTACTTAGAATTTATATGGATGTGAAAGATTAAGTTCTGTCAAATAAATAAAAAAATGGGGTGACTTCAAGTTTGCGGTCTTTTTAGTTAATTTTCTTCATTTCTGAGAACATAAGGTTCTTTTCTAGCCAATGACGAAATTAAACTGTAAGGTAATAAGTTTTCTTACGTTTTCCTTACCTTGTTAACATTCTCCTTGGTTACGAAGGAACTTGCAGCCATAATGGTAAAATATTCAATGGCATGACTTTTTATTTTTGCCCACTCAATGCCCGCAGGTTTAAAATGTTAATGTATTTAAATTTTTGTTTCTCTTGGCTCATTCCTGCCAAAAGGCGGAAACAAAAGCCTTTTAAAACAACCCCCGCTCAGCGAAGATGAAAACATTTCGCTTCTAAATCTATTTTCAGGTTATGAAAACAGAACCCGAACGAAGGGAAGAACAAATTGTGGAAGAAGCGTATATTGTAGATAACCGTTCTACACCTGAGGCGAGCAACATTGAGGTCAACGAGGAAGAACCACGGCGCGAAAAGGTAAAACAAGAAATTAAAATTTCTTTGCTTTTTACACGTATAGTCAGAAAGAAATTCCTTTTCATTGATACTTTGTGTACTTTGTGTCTACCGACACTTTAAACGATAGAAACCTTTTAGAAACAACGAAGGCGATTTCGATTTTAATTAAATAAGTTCACGTTTAGTCAGTGGGGATGTGTTTCGTTTATAAATCTCATGTGCTGTATGCATGTCAATTAAAGAAACTGTATATTTTCGCTTGGATGAGCTAGGACAAGTACCGTTCGCCGTTCGTATACAAAACTTGTTTGCGGTGACAACCGAAAGCAGTGAAAACCAACGAGCCGGTGCGAACATCCTCACTGTTTTTGTGGAAATCTGCTGAGATTCTTCGACTCAATAATTTTGCTTTTAAACACCAAAATTACGCACGATCCGCAGGCCTCGAAGTATCGATATTCAGGAAAGGAAATTTTATTCCTTTGCTGAGCGAATATATTTGTTAGACAGTGCATCGGTCAATTCGTGTCAGTTTTAATACCGGGTTATATCAACGGCTTGATTTGAATTAATTATTTTATTTTGACTTATTCTGTGTTTCGTGTTTGCTTTTTCTGTTCATTCTTGTGGCAAGAATCCGTAGGTATGAATCTAATAGTCAGATATGTAAAGAGATAATTTAAATCATGCATTTATAACCTAGAGTTTCCGGATTTTCTTGATTCCAAAGCGCGGCTTTTTACGTTTTCTACCAAATTGTTTTCCTTTCTTTTTTTACGGGACGTTTTGACTCAGGCAACCGTATAACACTATTTACACGAAAAGTGGCGTAGAAATCGTAACGTTTTACTGTCCATCTTTGTACTGATTGGAAGAAAGTACAAAGAAGACCAAATATAAGTCTACGCAGCGTGACTTGTCTTTCCGGGCATGTTATTTATATAAGACTTTCTTTTTGTTTCTTATTTGAAAAAAATATATATTCCAGAAATATATTTCGTGTAATTCGCTGTTGTGAACTGAAGATTGTCTTTTCGGAGTGTGAATCTTAAGATGAAATTACAAGATGAAGAGGACGTAAACTGGCAAAAAATACCAAAATGTTTTTAAGAGAAGGTGTTACATTCATTGGATGTATTCCACTGTTTTTTTTTTTCCTTTTCTTTAGCTGTCACTGTTAACAGGTTTCTTGTGGATTCTGCCATTATCAATTTTGTTGTCATATAATATTAATGATCTTTGAAGTATGTGACTGGTGTTTGCGTTTTCTTTCGAGCAAACTTGAGATTAGATCGTTGACCTTATAAGGATGCCACGCAGACCAAAAAGTAGGCTTCCGACCTGGTTTGTTTGTCAAACAACCTGTAACACTACTCGACAAACGTAGTAACGTTCCCGCCAAAAGTGTTATGGCGGGTGGCAAGCGACTTTTAAGTGGCTTTAGTGTGAGACATTCAATGAAGATGACTGTGTTTTCAAGTCGTGAACAACATTGCCACTCAGCCTCAAATTTTTTAAAAAGTATATGAGTTGATCTGTTTTTCTGGCGTCGAGTTTACTTCCGTATTAAGTTTAGTTCCGGTAAAATGAGGGCGCCGTCTTTGCTGTTTGTGAAACGATTTCGTCTTTTCCTTGATGTGATGTGATCACTGTGATTGAGATCAAAGAACAAAGATCATGGTTTTGTGGTCTTTTTTCAAGAATGTTATTTGTCTGGGACAATCGATAAATGAGCATACCATGAAAAAGGAGGTTAGCCTTGCTTAAATTTTTATTGTGTTACTGTGAACGTTTTTCATCCGTAAAAAACATCGTTTAGTTTGTTAAGGTATCGTAGGGGTTTTACATAACGTTTTAAAGACTGTTTAAGTTTAATGGGGGATCATGGTAAGCAGACGATGTACAGGGAGTGGCAGTAATGTTACGTTTTTGTAGTACTCCACGACGCTTCTTGTAAGTTAATTCAAATTTCCGTTGTGTTTTTATTTGACTATTCACCGTGGTGTTGGAATCAAATCCGGAATAATTGTGCGATTCGTGTTTACTGAACTTGACCGCAAAATCATTAGTTATTCCGCTTTTCATAATAACGGTGAATGATGATTGTGCACGTTGGGTTTAAGTGTCACCATTTAGATGAAAACTCCATAGCATTAATTGTCTCTATTGGTGCTGTTTGTTATCATAATCCTGTGCAAGTTGTTTCTAACTTTTGACCCTGTGGATAAAATTCAGCGTTAAAACGTTGCAATATGTGGGTTGAGTTTGTTGTTGGTTCTCTCCCTTGCTCCGAGAGGTTTTCCTCCGGGTACTCCGGTTTTCCCCTCTCCTTAAAAACCAACACTTTCAAATTCCAATTCGATCTGGAACGCACGGACACGTTTCAACGAGTTCTTATGAACTCCTTACTGATCCGTGGGTAAACAAATTACAATTACAATTACAATTCCATTGAAAGATACTGAGAAGCATTTACCTGTAGTACAGTAACTGTTTGTTATGCTGCTGGTCCTGACATACGAGTCTGACGGTTTATACCCATAATTTGACCATTCTAATGAAAGCTATACTTGTCCAGCAATAGTCTAGCCTCCCACGCAGACGTTCCTACTACGGCCTGCGTTCCATCCCTGTTCCTTTCTTCACATGGAAGGAACGCGTGACGAATTCCCAAGACCGTCTGCGTGGAAGGGTAGCCACAGGCGTATAAAAGGTGGATAACGCTAATAGCCGGATAAATCGCTGTGCAGCATGTGGAAAAAATAGTTGGTTTCTCTAACACATATCCACTGGAAAGCGATTTATCGCGACAGTTAAAGATACAGCTCAAGGTGTCACCAGTCAAATCCTGGTTATTTGGAGTAATTTGAGTGCCTTTGAAAGTGAAACAGTTGCGTCGCCCTTTAAAAAATGCTCTTTATTTGAGTGTCAATATATTTAGCACGAAAATACTAATTGAGACACTATTTTTACATCTCCGACTGGACACGTGACCAGCATTTTAAATGCTGATTTTACGTGGTCATCCGGGCCACGCGAAGATCTAGCTCAGTGCTTGGGGGGGGGGGGTGGGGGGGGGGAAGTGAGTACCTTCCTTTCTTAGTTATTTTAAGACCCTGAGTATTGGTCCGGCCCCAGGAATCGAGCCCGCGACCTTCGACTCTGCGGTCAAGCGCTCTATAGACTGATCTAATCCTGCCGCGATCATTTTCATCAAATGTTGGCTTTTCTGGACTTCTTGTCTCTTTTTTGTACGGTTGTATTAACTTTTTTCGTTTTTCCTTTTAGGCGCTGTTTTATACCAAAGAAGACTTTGATGAAGCAGTCAAAAGAGAAACAGAGGCCCAACGTAAACAGGCAAGAAATAGTTGTAACTTACAAATATGATAAGGGAATATTAACTCTGCTATTAAGTATTTTACTCCACGGACCCTTTGACCACAAGAAGAGTCTTCATAATATTAGAAATAGAGTGTGGCACTTGAGGGTACGCACGCGTCGCTCGCGTTCTAATGCGTCAGCCTGCGTTTTTTTTAGCACCGTGAAATAAAACGTGCAGTCAATTTAACGCATGGCTCAACTGTCACTAGCATACGGGAAACAAAAGAGTCAACATTTGCTTTGAATAAAGGCAGTAACTTTACTTAGTTTCTTTTACCACTTTTCCTCACCAGGCGTTGTTTTGCAGCAAAGAAGAATTCGATGAAGCAGTCAAAAAAGAGACAAGTGCTCTGCGACAGCAGGTGAGATTTTGTGATCACCATTCGTAATCTTGTAAATGCAAAGCTTCTAAAAACGTTCTTGCACCTCTGGACGCAAGATTTTGGACTGCAAAACAGCCCGTGTTTTTTTGCCTAGGTTAAAAAAGAGCGGTCATAGGTTTCTGGGCTGGAGTGAGTGTTAAAACGGAGAGTGAGACTGGGAACAGACGAGAAAAAAAACGTCGGTTTTTCTTCTCTCGCCACACCCACGCGGTTAGCGCCTTGCAAAACCGATTTTGAAAAAAAAACCCTGACTATTTTGCAATGTATTAAGATGTTGGATCTGTGCAAATTTCTTTTTTATGCTGTCTCCATGAGACGTTTTCAACCTCAATAGCTGATCATGGTATCTTTGCTGTAAATAGTCACTTCAGGGATTTATTCTTAAGCTACTTCAGCGTGCTGCTCCGTTATCTTTTTTCGTAACGTTTTTTGTTGGTTCCCAGATGGAAGAAGAATCCGCCATTCGTGATATGGAAAGTAGAGAATTAACAGCAAGGAATGATCAACTTAAAAGAGAGAGCGGAGAAATGAGGTAAAATGTAGAAGCCTTTGCTTTTCGAACTCTAAAGTCTGCAACAAGTTGTTACAGTCATTAAATTGCAGAGCACTGCACACGCGCGCCTGCACAGTCGCCTTTCAATTCACGCGGAGACTTGACGCAAGGCAGGCGTTCGTGTTTATTTCCCTCGCTTTGCCATATCAGCCAAATATTACGGACAAAGCGTTGTTAAAGTTGTTGCTGACTTGGAATACATGATATCAGTTATGTTTGTGACTGCGGATGAAGATTGATGTGAAAGTGGGTGTGATCCAACGACGCAGACGGCAACGAGAACGTCAAAAAAACCAGTTGGTTTAATAAGCAAAACAACAACTTCGCACGTGCATCACTCTTTTTTGTACATTTCTTTCCTGTTTTTCCACGACTACGACGTGAAAATGCCTAATTTTGCGGTCAAAGGAGGACGTAAACAAGCAACGACGAATTTTTATTTCTCTGTTTGAGCTTGGTTATGGTTCCTTGAAATTCAGCTTCAGGAGGGTTTGCCTACATTTGACAAAGTAAGTGGGTAAGAATAATCGCTATAAAGACTGAAAGAACGCAAATTCACTTTTTAAGCGACGTTCTTGTTGCCGTACTCGTTGTTGGATCTTAAAGGACACGTTGCCCAAGCTCGAAATATGAACATCGGCATTGTTGCGTAACATTCAAAACATAAGGCTTTGTATGGGAAAAAAACCTATCGTTTCTGTAACCTACGAAATGAAAGGATTTTTAAAAAAAAAAACAGCTTACCTTACTTAAAATGTGTGTTACGTCTATCCTGTGTAGTCCACGGGCCGATTTATGGCCCTTTTATGGGTTTTTATGTAAACAGTTTTCTCTCCATATAAAGCTAGGTTACAGAAACGATAGGTTTTTTTGCCATACAAATCCTTATATTTTGACTGTTACGCAACAATGCCGATGCTCGCCGATGCTCATATTTCGAGCTTGGGCTACCTGTGCTTAAAGTCCCTAATAGTGCACACTGCACTGTTACCCTCTGACGTCATAGATTTTGCAATGTTGCCCGCTCAGAGATTTTGGCGGGAAACAGTTTCATTGTTAGATGTCATGTGACCTCGAAGAAACCAGCGAGAGCTTGCGCCGTTGGGAAAAAATTTCCAGCTACATAAGAATTCTTGATGTTTCTTTTGTACTAAGTTGCTCATTAACACTCTTTGATTACCCTCAGGGTTGTTATGCAGGAGTATGAGAAGACCATTGCAGACATGATAGGTAACTGTGCTGCCCTTCCTTAAATATGTGGCTAGTATTATGGTCTGGAAAGAGGGATCTCGATCCCGCATTCCCGTACCTCTTTTATAACGATATCCCGAATATCGTTTTCTTTCCCAATCCCGTATCTGTACCCAAACTTTCCCTCTTCCCCAGGCCAGAAGCAGTCAAATCCCGTATCCCCTTAAGATTTCCCGCAATCTCGCGCTTTATTCTGGTCAAATCCCGGATCCCTGGAATAACCTTCGAGACCCTGTAGTATTTGTGTATACTGTCTGAGTTTTCTAATGTGTTATGCTTCACACTTCCCACAGAAAAAAATCAGAAGTCCCAAGATCATTACCACCAGTCAACATCCGAAGTAGCGAAAGAAAGAGATCAGGTAAAAGAAAGCTTTTTGTTGGTCACACGTTCTTATTAATGTAAAATTGTAGGAATATCACCGCAAGGAAAGGCCTGCCTTTTCTAACTTTAATAAGCCTCCCCCTCCCTGCTCTCCACATTTATTTGACCGAAATAACAATAATCAGTGTTCCTCCTGAGAGGGTTGCGTGACGCACATCCCAGATTGCTTTTTGGCCGGAGAAAGTGTAGTCGTTCACAGAACAATAGGGAGTATTCCATTTGAATGTTTTTGTTTGAAATTCCTATTCTTTGTAGCTGCAAGCTGACTTGACGGCGGTGGAAACAGCGTTTTCTGATCTTCATAGAAGATACGAGAAACTGAAAGGAGTAGTGGAGAATTTTAAAAAGGTAAGAAAGTTGTTGATATGTTAATACTGTATGAAATGATTCAGCTTTGTGATGGGCTAAGGAATCTCGCGCCCCTCTCTTTAAACCTGTTTGGAGTAAGACTTACAGTCGAACGTCCACTAACGGCCACTAAGTTTAAGCCTGTGAACAGGTTCTCTTGTGAGGAGAAGGGAGAAAACAGAGCGGAAGGCGCACAACATTCATTGTCGTCCTTCCACCAACTTTTTCTGCTCGATTTTCTCGCCTTACCCCAACCAAAAGGGCTGTTCACAGGCTACTGAAGTCTTAGCCACTCTACATCGGCCACTTACCTCTCTACCCCGGGTGGCTGTTGTGGTGAGATTCTACTGTGATTCAGACTTGCTCGCTCGTGTTTTCTCGCGCTTGGCAAGTGGTTCATGCATCTGCCTCTGATTTGGTTTATAGGATTGTTTGTACTCATTTTGATTGGTGGGAGTAAATGCTTTAGTTAAGGTTTTACCACACATTATTTTATTTATAGAAACCGCTTTATGTAAGAAAACAAGCGAGTAGAGGACTCAAGATTTTTCTCTCAAATACCGATTAAAGCGAAGGACTCCTGTTGACTCAATGTCGAATTCACAAAATTTACAGAATTTCATGAAAGTCTGGTTTTATTTTCACCAAACACCTACATGTCTCGGTTGTTCATTGAAGGGAAATGCCTGAGTAATATGAATTGCAAAGTTTTTCTTCATACTTCGCTTCCCTTCTCTTAAATATTTTTCATCCGATTTACCATTCTCCTGAAGGGGTTTTTTACCATGTGCTTTTTTCATCATGTTTCCAGAACGAAGAAATATTGAAAAAAGCAACGACTGATTACCAGGAAAAATTGAAGAAATCAGAGGAGAAGTATCGTCTGTTAAAGAAACACGCTGAAGAAAAAATAGAAAGGTTTGTCTTCGTTATATGCACCTTGGCATACAGTAAACAAATTCAGGGCTGTTACGACCTTTTTCATCTTGTCTAGAAGCCGTCTTTTATCCATCGCTCAAAAAAAAAAAGGAATCGCAAAAAAGTTGAAGGATTTCACGAATTTTTTTAGGCTCTCCTCTTCATAGAGTAGCCTAAGATTTATTGCAATTCGTTAGCCTGTGCAGAAATTTCCGGCCATTCAGGCTAGAATTGACTGAAGTACTTTATTAAAGTACAAGTGAGGCTAAGTCTAAGATGGTACTTCCGTAGTAATTGAAAAGAAAACGCATGGGGAAAAATTGAGCGAAGTAAGATGGGAAGAAACTTGCTTCTTACTCTACAACTCCCTTGAACTCCATCTGACACAATACTCGCAACATTTTTCTTTCGTACCAATTCAACTGCTCCTTACTCTCTATCTTTTCCTGCACTTCTTCTGGATAAAGTCCAACCTTTCGTCGTAGGTTTGACGGTTATTATAATTACTAATTAATTGTTTGTTTCTTTCAATTCGTTGTAGCGCAAATATCGAAATTACTCGTGTACGGAAATCTAACGAGTCAGAAATAGCAGTGATGAAAGCAGCGCTCAAGAAAGAACAAACCAAAACCGCCAGTTTAGAAAAGAGTCTCCAGCAAAAGGTGAGTTGGTTTTGATGGCTTTGGCGGAGCCAGAGTATCAGGGGGTAAAGGAGAAGAGAAAAAAAGAAAGGGGAGACGGCAAAGAAAAAGAAAACTTCTTTCATTGTTCCTCCCCCCCCCCCCCCCCCCATCCCCCCACTCTGATACTGATACTCAGGTTACCCTCTTTATGGACTCTCCCTCCTTTAAATGGGAACTAAGTTACAAAATCGTGTATGGACTATGAAAGAGGCGTTTCGAAAGGGAAGGGGAAAGAAATTTTGAGAATGGAGAAGGAGAACCTTCCCTCTTTCCTCGCGCGCCCTTCGTGCTCTTCACATGACCGAAATTCCCTTTCCCTTCCCTTTCGAACGCCTGCCAGGGTTAGGGTGACTAGGCATGCATGCCCTACCCTGTGTGGTGATAGAATTAGGCTGTTATGTTTTGGTTTCTCAACTCTATCTCATCTGAGCAATTTCAGGTTCTTGTGACGATGATGGTTACGTTGTTTCCAATCAGCTCTTTGACGTTTTTGTTTTTGTTACAGGTATCCGAGAATGCCGAACTTACAGCGATATGTGACGAACTTATCAACAAAATGGGTGGCCATCGATAGTCCGTGGTACTGCCAGTGACTGGTCTATGGTCTTCGTCTCCCGACGAGTTGTTAAAATGTATTATAGTGAAGTTGCTTTTCAAGGGATATGTTGAACAGATACATTACACCTAAACTAGCGTCCAGTCCTCCAGGGGCTTTTCAAATTTGGACGATGGAACACCGGCAAGCTTGCAGCAGAGTTTTCTGGACCTTTTTGCCTGCCAACAAGTTAGACTATTTATTATCAGGCAAACCTTGAAAATTTAAGACCTGAAGCGTTTATGTGTTAGCCACCTCCGCCAATATCTACACGACAATAATTGGCGGTTTGATTACTCTGTGAGACACTGTGGGACATGGTCTGAACGCAAAATTTGTCTGAGATCACCTATAGAACTACGGTAATTTAACTAACTAAAGCTTATACTGAGAGTTTCTCTGAGTGCAAACTCTATGTTTACATATAAATCATAAAGGTAGCTTGCGTGTTAGACAAAACAGAAGTAATCACCCAGACCTTGGAAGTCAGTAATCAGCGTACGTTGCTGTTTTATTCAGTACTAACAGTGTAAAATCCTAAGAAATGCATGAAAGGCGCTATGCAAAAGATCTAGCAAAGAGTTTTCAGTTGACTACAATTGAAGTAACATTTGCCTGTTCCCTAGGCCTATTCATTCCGGGTCACGTGGTTCGAGCGAGTCTTTGAGCCGTTTCTCTCGGACACGTCACCGAAATGCATTGACCGAGAAGGCCTGGGAGGACGCTATACAGGGACGAGGCAATGGTAATACCCACAGTTTCATAAGAGAGGAACTCATGTCCCTCTCTTGTCTCACACAGATTCGGGCTAGGAGTAAAAGGGCTTTCGAGACAGACACCTTACATGTAAGAAATTCACACCTGTTGCGAGAAGTAAGATCGTGGAGAAGAGTGAGCAAATGTCGGAAGATTGAAAGTTGTCTTATCCATTGGGGCAGAAATTGTCCCCCATTTTTTTGCGTAGACGTGTGTTCCGCGCTCTAAATGAACCTTTTTTAATAAGCTTATCTACTCAATGAAACAGGCTAAAGGTTACGTAAAATGTACAGATGTGTATATAATGCAGGCGAAAGACTGCCCTCCCACCGTACGCTTCTGTAGGAATTTCCTGTCTCCTTGATTTGTTTCATAGGAATTCGATGATACATGTCAGACGTTTTGCATTTTCCTTTGCTTTTCACTATTCTGAACAAAATGCAGTGGAGTCGATTTATTAGACAAAGGCATTCTTTTAAAGTAGTTGTTAGAAAATTGGAACTTTATAAGCAACAGCAACATTTGTCATGTGTTAACTCGTTACAAGATAATGCTACCCTTTGTCGCAAAAAATAGTTACTAAATTACAGGTTTGATAACCAAAGCAATTGAGCTTGTAATTCATTTTTTCTGTTAATCGTGGAACTGTACTTGTGTGCAAAGTTTGTATATAGCCTGTTCTTTGCTTGTCTGAAATTTGTCTACTTAACTTTCAATTGTAAAACCCGTTGGTCGTTAGTCTTTACTAGGCTGACAGTTGAGGACACCTTCTGCCTTTGGAGGGTGTTATACTTTCTTTCGAGGGTATCTTGGTAGCTTAAAAAAACCTGGAGGTAGGTGAGAGTAAAAAATGACTATGTAAAAGAGAAATTTCATTTATATTTAATTTTATAGGATAGTAATCACCAAGGCTCGGGACATGTCCCCTAGCGGGATCATTTTTACAGCTTTGTTATGACAATCGTTCATAATTCTGCCTGTCAATCTTTTTGGAGAAACCCTCAAATTGGCTCTAGGGGCCCTCGTATATTTATTAAACCAAAGTGGTTTTTCTGGACATAATAGTCCTTTCATTTCCTGTGGGTTCCAGTTTTCAGAGTCTGATGGGTGGGCTAAGGACGTCTGTTTCGAAATGAATGTGAAGATTGATAAATATATTTCTTATTTTTTTGTGAAGGTGTTTGACAATAAACTACGATTAAAATATTACAAATCTGCTGAAATCATTTGTTGATTATAGCCTGTGTACAGACGCCCCCTACCCTAAAAAAATCAGGCAAAGAGACGTCTGTGAAACTATTCATATTTATAGAATGAAAACCCTATCCTGCATTGGGGACGCTCAGCTAGCTTTAGGGGCGCAAGACACCCCAGAGGAAGGAAAAGAGTGCGTGACCTATCCTTGTTACCCGCGCCCCCATAAAACACCTGATGTGTTAGTATGTGTAATCAAATGACAAAACGCGCGTGAAATTATTCCCTAATTTCACGAGTATACCATTTGATTACCTATTAATATCATGGGTGACGAATTACGTTACCAATCGAGGATTTTTGACTTGTTTATCCTGGATCGTATCGTAATAGATCGATGGTGAACCCACTCTCAAACGTTTAGAGCTAAAATTTGGCTTAAGTTTTCAGAATTTTTCGACAACAGACCTCTAAGAATCCTTCTTGATGTGCTCTTTCGTGTGTTCAGGTTTTCTAAAGCGTCTTTTTATGCCCTGACATCTTCATTCATGACATTTTCAAACTTCGTCGCCATCTTGAAACGGAGACGTACGGCAGGTTGCCATCACAATTTAGTTATTTCACATGTGAAATTACAAATTAACGCTGAAATTTCGCGCCAAAATTAAGGAGTAATTCGTCACCTATGACATTAGCCTGCGAACAGGCTCACTTCTGCGAGTTCAGGGGAAATTTTTCTCACCCTACTCTTCTCGTGCACTGGCAGCTCTGCCGCCAATATTTTCCCCGAACTCTTACAAGTAATTCTGCTCGCAGGCTACTGGTATGCGGGCTGTCCCAGTCTCCAGCCGTTTGTTTTTCGAGGCACTCTCGATTTTCCCAAGCTTAGCATTAGGTAACATCGGCTGAAGTCAGATTTTTTCTTTCAGTAAAATTACATGAAGAACAACTTAAGTCCAACTTCACTGTGTAATATAAAATAAAATAGAAAAAAATCCACTGTAATGCTTTGAACCCGGGTCAAATGCTTTGTGGCCTACATCCATATCCACTACACCATCGAGGACTAGCTGCCAAATCCAATAATTTTTAAAATATCCATCTTCTAATGCCGCACCCAATTACAATATTTGAAAGCCAACCGTTTTCAGTTCAGTGCTTAACCCTAATCACTGCAGATCAGTGCTTAACTCTCTACTGTAATCTCTCCATAACTGGCATTCTGTAGTTTTGGTTTCTTCAGCTATTCTAACCTCAATCTACATTCCAGTCTCGTTCCATTATGGAAATAATGCGTTGTGTAAAATTCATAAGGTGTCCAATCTGGCTTCACTCGATGCTATCTATTTGATGCTATCTAACATTAACCTTTTCCCAACTTGTACCCACTGCCAGACTCCTGTCGTACCCAGTCGCTATTTATGTGTTTTGGGAGTGAGAGAAGATTGGGGGTTAGGTTGAAGCGCGCGCGGGGTTTCCATGAGACCCCGCGCGCGCCTAGACCTAACCCCCAATCTTCTCTCACCCCCAAAACACATAAATAGCGACTGGTTAAGAGTCTGACCCACTGCTAGCCTGCGAGCAAGCTCTGGGGTCTCCGTAAGCACGAGGGGTGGTCCCCTGCCAGAGGGCCCCAGGAGAGATTGCTCGCAGGCTTGGCTGGAGACTGAGGCTAGGTCTATTGCTATTGTTAGCCTTGTTTACAAAAAAATACACCCTGAAACACGACTGATCTTAAAAATGCCCTTGGATTTCAAATGTTCAAGCTAAACTGTAGTCTCCCTTGCAGCCGTTTTTGTCTCGTCACGCGACGCCTCTCCACAAATAATGATTAGGCTATTGGGAGTTGTGTTCGGTCCATTTAACATTAATACGTATCTATCTAATTGAAAAAACACAAAAATATATATGTCACAAATTAATACACAGGGGCAGCCAATGGATCTGTTCCTCAAAATATCTGTTCTTCAGGCACATTTTTGCTGGCTGGGAGATGTGGAAAAAATAATAGTCCTTGGAAGGAAAGTGTTGCTGGGAAAAAGATAATTCAGGGTGTCAGAGGGGATTTGAAGTCTACAATAGCTGCTACGGGTTACTTGTATGGGTTACTTACCACTCAAGATCTGAATTGTGCCCTATGAAACTTCCCAGTAAGTCAGGTTGCAGGTTGTAAGGTTGCTGGCTGGGAACTGTTCCATCAGTCTTGCTGGGAGTGAGGAACAGATAATTTTTTTCCAGCAGTCTCCCAAAATGCTGAAAATAGTCTCAGAAAGCCTTATTCACGCTTTGTTGTTGTTTTTAGGTCTTTTTCCAAAATTTCCCGTTGGGTGCCCCTGAATACAGTACGTTAACTTAAAATAAATGATTTCTCCCTTTTTCCTTTGCGGATTGCTTGTGCCCTCTCCTTTATTTTGAGTTTCCTCCTTATCTCTGTTTTTTGGTCATGTCTCTGTTGTCCGTTAAGTTTTCCCTCTTTTTTTAAAAAAAACAAGCTTAAAAGCTTATTCAGACCGTCCTTTCCCCTCAAATACTATAATTTCCTGCTATCACTTGTAGATTCAGAGCAACAATCAACCTTTGCAACAATCTAAGCTATTTTTTCCTCGCCTTCGCTGTCGCGTTTGTCTCTCCACGTCCGCCTCGTGCTCACCTGAAAAGGTAATGGTAATCACCGCACAGGGTAAATCACTTGTTTCTCCTGTCGAACCGACGAACTTCTTTACACATGGTTAAAAGTGAAAACAATTGAACAATTGTTAAGCGTCAATAGCTTCAACTCCAAAAGAAAGCGTTGACACGGCTGAACTGAACTAATCGTTGTATAGTCAGGAGCCGATTACTATCGGCTCCTGGTATAGTATAGTAACCTGTTTTGCAGCTGGCCCACGCATAGTCTAGATCATTTGTATAGAGGGTTTACAGAGTCCGCAACGCAGGCTTTTGCAAAGCGGTGGTTGAAAGTGTCGGAAGTTTTTTTTTTTTATAGTTTTATGGTGTTTTGCACTTTCTACCATATTGGATGCTGTCAAGTTCCGTTCGTACGTGAGCTCTTTGAGTCTTCACTAGACTTTCGCCGCTTCGCAGCCAAAAAAGGCTGCCTCTGCTCGCCAATAGGTCGACTTGTAGCAAGTCTAAGTCTTCACTAGACTTCCTCGAAGTCCTTCGCTTCTCGTTTTCGGTTCCGTAGTTGGCCAGAGCTCTCGCTATCTCGCTAGCCTGCGTAGCAAGCGTTTCCGTGCTGTTTCGAGAGTCAAAGACCGGGAAACAAAGACCGCGCGAAAAATGGCGCGAGTAAGCGGGGAGGGGGTGGGGAAGAAAGGAAGGAAACGCTCCCCCTCCCCCCTCTTTCATTTTTTGGCTCTCGTTTCATTTCTCGCGCTGCCAAAACCCAGAATCTCGTTCCTCGGTCTTTCTTTGCTCCGAAACAGCACGGAAACGCTTGCTACGCAGGCTACTATCTCGCCCGTAGACTTGCCAACAAGTCGATCTCAATTTTATCACGAGCGCGAAGCGCGAGCGGTAGACTTCTTATGTTTTCTGCGGTAAAAACGAACGAGAGAGCAAGAGCTTTCGCGCTGGGGCTAACTACCGGAACCGGAAATGAGAAGCGAAGGACTTTGAGAAAGTCTATCTTGCTTGCGTTTGCCGCGGAAAACATAAAATGAGATCTACCCTTCGCGCTCGTGAAAAAATTTGAGCTCCACTTCTAGGCAAGTCTACCGCTTCACAAGCACCGAATATCCGTTGCAAGGACAATAGATTTTGTATTAGCGTAAATTCGACTAGCCTGTGAACAGGATAAAATCCACCAACATGTTGCAAAGACTCCTTTGAACATTTTAATCCTCTCTTGATAAGACCAAAAAATACAGCAAATCTTTTAAATATAATAGATAACAACAACTTTATTGACTTTATCTTCGACATAAAGAACAGCATAACAATAGAACAATAAAACATTATAGAAACATATTTTTATTACCAGGCAACAGCATGTTATTAAGCTTTATCAGCTTTATCAAAAAATAAACTCGAACTCGCAAAGGTGGGCCTGCTTGCAGGCTAATCCTGTTACATGTAAAGTCTGTTGGAAGTTGGGATCTTAGATTTAGTTTCAATTTGTACCATGTGACCGAGTTTCTCCTTACTGGTCATCCCAAGAATCTCTCTGATGACTGATGATGTTACAGCTGACACGCCAAAATATGGCAAGCCAAATGTAGCAATATTCAATTCGTTTAATTTTATATGTAGTTTTGTATTATGTGTTCAACTATGCGTTTAATATTCAACTTATATTCAACATTCAACGCGTTATTCAATATTCAACTTTGCATTCAACATTCAACTATTCATTTTATATTCAATTCCTTATTCACCCATTCAATTATCTATTCAACAATTTCAACCATTTATTCAGCATTCAACTTAAATTTTTAAAACATTCAACTATTCATTCAACATTCAACTTTAATTCAACATTCAACTATTCATTCAACATTCAACTATTCATTCAACTCTTTTGAGCCTTCACTACTTCGGGTCAGTGACACAGATCATCGCTTGTTAAAAACATGGCGGCGGCGGCGGCTAGAATGCCAGCTACGGAAATAGAAGCTTATGAAGATGACACAAGGCTCCACTTCAATGGGGAGTCTGACTTTCCAAGGTTTCTTGACTCGGTTCTTCAAAGAACTGACCAGATTTCCCAGATGAAAGTAGATGAGGAAATTGTGGAGCAGCATATTGTCGTTGTCGATCAAACGGTGCGTTTGCTTCGTATACCCAGGTATACCCCGAGACAGCAGTGTGAATATTAACGCCCATGACAAAGAAACCTTAGATAATCTCTCATCAGCGTTCAGTGATGTCGATCAGCCCTGCAGCAGTGTTTAGCCAGAGCAGCCGTGTCTCCCACTACAATTGTATGTGTATGACCCAGAGGGCCCCTCTCCTTCAGAAGAAGATAACAACGTTGTTCTCGAACCAATTTCTTTACATAAAAGGAATTCAATAGAGTGCTATGTGATGGATGTTGTTGACCCTCTAACCCAGTCCATTCAACTGGGTATCGATCTTTATATTCAAGCCCTAGACCTGGTCAGGGATAGAATGGAATGATAGTTAGATCTCCCTGGAACAGAAAATTACTACCCAGACGTGAGGAGCACAGGCTCCAATGTAAAAGTGATCAGGATGCTTGTGGGGGAAATGACAACTACACCCCTAACAAAAACAATGTGGGCTGGGCTAGGGCTTTTAATATTTGACCCCTAGGAAGATGCTCATTTTTTGACAAAGTAAAAGTTAGACAAGTCTGAAAAAAGGCAGGTGCATGTTCAATTGTTTAAATTATTACTAATAATATAATAGGACTTAAATATAATGCTTGTTTAGAGTATCTGGGGTTTCCACTTTCACCAGCGAGCCCACCAAAGAACACTTCTCATGGGAGTCCGAGAAAATGAATGTCAAATTTCACAAAATTACATCTTACGCTTGAAATTTTCAGAATTTTACCCGTGTTTTCACAATTTTTGTGAATTCTTAGTCGTAATTTTCTGTTCCAGGGAGATCTAACTATCATTCCGTTCTATCCCTGACCAGGTTTAGTGCGTGAATATAAAGATCGATACCCAGATGAGTGGACTGTGTTAGAGGGTCAACAACATCTAACACATAGCACCATAGAATGCCTTTTATCAAGAGTCCTATTATGGCTCTTGCTTTTATCTAAAGAAATTGGTTCGACAACAACGTTGTTATCTTCTTCTGAAGGAAAGAGGCCATCTGGGTCATACCCATACAATAATAGTATTATGGTGGGAGACGGCTGCTCTGGCTAAACATTGCTGCAGGGCTGATCGACATCACTGAACGCTGGTGAGAGTTTATCTAAGGTTTCTTTGTCATAGGCGTTAATATTCGCACTGCTGTCTCGGGGTATACCTGGGTATACGCACCGTTTGATCGACAACGATAATATGCTCCTCCACAATTTCCTCATCTACTTTCATCTGGGAAATCTGGTCAGTTCTTTGAAGAACCGAGTCAAGAAACCTTGGAAAGTCAGACTCCCCATTGAAGTGGAGCCTTGTGTCATCTTCATAAGCTTCTATTTCCGTAGCTGGCATTCTAGCCGCCGCCGCCGCCATGTTTTTAACAAGCGATGATCTGTGTCACTGACCCGAAGTAGTGAAGGCTCAAAAGAGTTGAATGAATAGTTGAATGTTGAATGAATAGTTGAATGTTGAATTAAAGTTGAATGTTGAATGAATAGTTGAATGTTTTAAAAATTTAAGTTGAATGCTGAATAGATGGTTGAAATTGTTGAATAGATAATTGAATGGGTGAATAAGGAATTGAATATAAAATGAATAGTTGAATGTTGAATGCGAAGTTGAATATTGAATAACGCGTTGAATGTTAAATATAAGTTGAATATTAAACGCATAGTTGAACACATAATACAAAACTACGTATAAAATTAAACGAATTGAATATTGCTACTTTTGGCTTGCCATACCAAAACGGACCAATCATATTCTGCTGCTGAAACAAAGACGCTTTTAGTTATTCAAATTACACCAGCTGCCTACCGGCTGGTCATTCATCGGTCGGACATTCGCATCGTAGAAGAGCATCTTCGAAGTAACTGGAGTAGTAAAGTTAGTCCCAGGAAGACAAAATTAACGTTCAAAGTGCGTAAAATATTCCTTGCGTATCTTTAACTAATTAGGTTTTTTTTTATCACCAGGCGAAGGCCAGAATCTAATCATTCTCTTTTCTTTGTCTCGATCCGGCAGGAACCTATTCTTGAAGCTTCAAAAACCTGGCCTGTTGAGGATATCAGGGATAGTAACTCACTGCTATGAAAAGGTAGATCATGTGCTTTGATTATTTTCATCTTTCAACGTATTTGGTGTGTGCCTTACTACCTTTGTTGTCTTTTAGAAAAACAGCTTATTTAACTACCCTTGTCTCAGTGAGATGACCTTGCCTGCGACAACTAAGATAACTGCTTTTACATAAAAGAATAAAGGGTAGTTTCTTTATCTTTTTAACTCGACCAGCGATACCCGCCGCCATAACTTACGAGCTCCGCTCGATCGGTTAGAGTTAACAATAAGCTTATTTAATATTTAAAGACTAATGGCAATCGCTCGAATTGACTCGCTTTGATCGTTTTTCGTGGCTTCGCTATTTTGTTTTTAAGTAAGCTTAAAGTTCAACGAAGAATTTCTTAAAGGCGATAAACTGATTCGCGCAAGAGGCCAAATTTTGAGCGTCCTACCTACAAAAGACTTGAAAGGCTTGCAAGGTTGTTTATAAGCTTACATCTTAAAGTGATCATTACAATACTGAGTCAATGCTCTATTTTCAAAGCACATCGTAATGAATATCTTACTAATTTTATTTTCTGTAGGCCCTTTTCATTTTAAGCAAAAATGGCAACAGGAAACAATGTTAACCATGGAACATCCAAGGTTTGTTCGTAGATTTGAATTTCATGGCGAGTGGCAGTTCGCCTTTTTCTAAACTAAAACTTAAAACTGAAATTTCCGCATATTAAATGCACGGTGTTGCCTCCACAGTTTCCTTTTCTATGGCAACTAAACTATTTTGCAAAAATCTTTCATCTCCAAGAGTGACCAGGAAAAACTTAGTTTATTACATGGTGAAATAAACTTTATAAAATGATACTTTGTAGATTTAAAGCACGTGGGTTTTTGTCCAAGTACTGAAAAGAAGCACATTTTCATGTGGCCATATCAACAATGGTGAATATAAATGAGGCGGTTTCAATCATCTGAGCAGCTGGGCCTTTTGTTCTGGCCAGCTATTGTTTTAAAAGTGTTGTAGTATGACAAGAATTATCCATGGCAACTCATTTTGTGAAGGACATAATAGGCAATTGGTTTTCTTTTCATGTTGGAACAGAATGTTGTCAACACTCAAAAAAAAATTTTGTACATTTGTTTAGTTTCAAATATAATACATTAAATCACCGCTGTATCTTTTAATACCATAACATGCCACACTTGTGATGTGCCTGAAATATTCAGCATCATACGTATACAGGAGTGTGTCAACATTGCCAGGTGTTCAATCAAAAAAGAAAGCATAAGCAAACAAACGCAAGTAAAAAAGTTTTCAGCTACATGTATAACCACAAGACGATTCTTCAAAGGTTTCTTATGACCAAACATCGCACGCAATATTTTTGCTAAGAACATTTAGCTAACACGTAAGAATGTTTGGCAGTTTTTTCCCCTAATTTTTCTTTAAAAAATCTTTTTTGCTAGTGAATCAATAAGCACCTACGTAAAGGTGATAATGAAGGATTTTTTTCTCAGACACTTACAGATCAGGGTTACATGTAGATTAATCATTCTCAGTATAAATTGCATTTGTTCAATAATATATTTTATGCTCTTATCATAAGTTGTAGGCAAATACAGTGGAACCTTGATTTAATGAGGTGCCAAGGGACTGGGGAAATTTGTTTGTTATTTTGAATGCCTCCATTTAAGGAATTTTTTTGGAAAACTGCCAAAATGTTCATTATATCAAGGTATAGTTAAAACCCAGCATTTCCAAATCTGAAAAAATTACTATAATAACATTTCAGTACCGAGCTATACATAGCAATGGCACTAGAAACTCAAGAACAGGAAAACAAAACTGCTTAAAATCACTGTACACGTAAATTCTATCCGTGTTTGTTTGTTTGGCATTCATTTTTTATCACATGTTGACATACATTTTATGAGACATATTTTACGTTTATGCTTGTGTTTATTATAAGAAGGATTTTGTTGAATCAAGGTTCTGTTCCATACATTTTACTGCAATTTTGGTCCAGGCTCAAAAAAATTGTTTGTACTGAGGACTTCATTATACAGAGGTTCCACAACACCAGCTGACAATAAAATTTATCTCCTATCGTTTATCTCAGTCATCTACAGTGAACAAGTAAGCAAGAAGGATTTAAGAAGAGACACCAAAGTTGATTCCTAGCCACTTCCATGATGACACCAATGAAGGACCAACTCTAAGATAAGCTCATTAACTGTGATATCATATAATGTAGTAAATAATTTCTTGTAGGAAACTGAGCAAATGACAAAAACTTTTTGTTTGTAATCTACCAAAATTATAGCCTGCAAAAATAGCCCTTTGTCTTCTCTCCTCACCCCTGGGAACGTTTCACAAGGAGGAATGTGTGCAACTCAGCAACAGAAATAATTCCATATACTGATAAAAACAATGTTTACATAATAATTCTGGTAGTCATGGGGTTCTTATAATAATAATGACTGTTTATTAAGACTCATTGCAGCAATATACAGAATGGCTGAATTACAGAGCTATTTACAAAACATATAATACTAAAATATAATACAATAAATCCAATAAATACAAGAAAATATAATTGTACAAGCCGCTAGGTATACTTATGCGCGACTAACTCTTGCGTGCGCTTGGTCTTACAAGTAGGACACGTGGAGCTGCTAATGCCAGATCTAAGATTATAATTATGCACAACCTCCCCCTGTTTGGGGAGCATAAAATGCAAGGGGTGATTCTCATTCTGCAGTCTATCAATATAAACCTGGCATAGATGGGCACGTCTGTCACTTAGAGTTGTTAAATTAAGGGCATTTTATTTTAATGCCTGTCGTTGTAATTCATTAAAGGAAAAATGATGCGCATGGTATATTTTGCCAGACAGGGGCAGCATATTCTAGAACAGGACAAACAATGGTTGTATAAACCTTAGCCAGTGAAGCTGGAGGTGCACCACATTGCTTAAGGACCCTTAAAGAGGAAAGCCTCCTGTTTAATGCAAATTTGTTAAATTCTATGTTTCTCCTGGTTGATCTAGGTAAAGTGTTGTGTTCATCTGCAAACAAAGTCCAGAAAAACTCAAGGCTACCAAAATTATGAAATAATAATTTGCATTTTGTGCCAAAGGCTCAATAAACCTGTTTTTCCAGTCAAATTTGATTATGTAACAATAAATTTTATGAAATCATTGCATGTATCACGATTTTAAACATTTTATACAGATCTAATTAACAGGTCTTGAAGCGAAGTATGTCAGTATTTTTGTGAACATGGGTAAATAAGAAAAGAAAAAATACAATAATGACAAAAAGAATATTAGTAATGAGATATAATTCTTATTAATTAGATATTGTAACAATATGTAAAAAGCACAACATCTAACTTCAGTTAAAAATTCTTGGGTCAGAGTATCCAGGTGATAAAATAATCATTATTGTCACACACAAAAACCAGCTTCCTTGAAAAGGTTTTAGAAGCCAAAGCTGAGAAGAATTACCCTCTATCTAAGATGGTGGAGTTCAATTATTGTTTTTATCTCATGAAAAAAAAAGGCAGAACTACCATCTTAAGCTCAGAGAGGGATGGAAAATAAGGTGCATTGTGAATTTGAAATGAATTGGTTAAGAAGCATGAAGGTGATCTCATGGTGTGGACTTGCTTTTGTTTCTATGGCTTTGTTTTCTCTTTCTCTGGTGTGTTGCTCTGTAAGATTTCTAAAAACACTATTTTTGGATGACATCAATACTTAATGATTCACCCACTTTAAAGAACATTTTCCAAAAGTCAGTCTATTCTTTTATCACAAAGTGGTTATCAAACCCTTCCTCATTGATTGGGGTAAATTTCTCTATTGCACCTAGTGTCATTAAGTCCCTTATACAAGGTTTTTTAAAACATGAATTTATCCCATTAAATTTCTTGATCAAATTCTTAGATGTTGTAAAAATAGTCTGGTGAAAAAAGGTGTTCTTTGCTCAGTTCTCGTTCTTTTTTACACAAAAATTCATGGTTAAGATGTTAAATGCTACCAGGAGATTTTTCTGTATTTGAAGTACCAGCTCATTATACATTGTATCAATTTTCATTATTTTGCTTACTTTAAAGTCCTTTAAAAAGTGTGGTGCTGATCCTTGACTCCATGAATGACTGTGTCTGTGAATGAGCAGCCATTGAGGTTGTGTGTTTAAACTCTTTGGAAATTATCTGGTAAATTAATATGCTTATAATTCTCTTGAGTGACAAATTGGGTGAGCCATTTTATCTAGTCAAGATGTAAATCTCTTTTCCATGGACAACTTATGCTACTGAATTCAGATTATCATACAGTACATGTAAACTGGATTGGGATGCACCTTTACAAATGGTGTTTGACAATCTGTCAAGTTGTTAAGAGGCTTGTCCATGTAAATTAATGAGCTAAAAACTAATGGCTCTTAAATGTATTTTCTGATGCATTTTCGGTTGGGAAAAAAAGAGTTCAGGGTCAATATACCTTTGGAAGGCTTATGGTACTTTGGTGAATTAGTAACAGTGAACAGCACTGCTGTACTGGATGTTAAAGTGGTGATCAAAAAATGTATAATGTCTATGATCAGATCAGCTTTAAATATGATCTCACAGCTCGGCATGTTGGCTAAATCTCAAAGCCACAAGGTGCATGGGTCTTTTCATTCATGGGTTAATGGAAAATTCATGATTATCTTCACTTTGTAAAGCCACTGTGTTTGCTGAGAGCTATGTCAGCAAGGACTTTGACCCCAGCTTTTACAGACTGAAGAGGGTACATACATGTATATAAATGTACCCCTGATAATTCTGAAACCACAGATTCAAAGAATTATTAGTTTTTTACTGTTTTCCATGTACTGTTTGATTTCTTGAAAGACCTGTTGAAGTTGTTCATTTGGTTGATATCTAGTGCTGAATGCCTTACAGCCAAAAAAACAAGCAAACAATTCGTCATAGAATTGGGAAACATATGTTGTTAAATGACCACAGTACAATGTTGTCGTTCTGCTTTACTGCTGATGACAGATCCTTGACGTGCTTGTTTTTGTATCTTCACTTTGCGAAGCTACTGTGTCAACTGAGAGCTACAGCAAGGGCTTTGACTCCAGCTTTTGGAGACTGGACAGGGTAAATGTACCCTGATAATTCTGAAACCACTGATTCAAAGAATTATTAGTTGTTACTGTTTTCCATGTACTGTTTGATTTCTTGAAATACCTGTTAAAGTTGTGTCTTTTTAAGAATCCCATGCAATGCCTTCCAGCCAAAAGAACAAACAAACAATTTTTCACAAAATTGGAAAAATTTTGTAGTTGAATGACCACAGTACAATGTTGTTGTTCTGCTTTACTGTTTCTGTCAGATCCATCACAAGCTTGTTTTCTTATCCTCACTTTGTGAAGCTACTGTGTCAACTGAGAGCTACAGCAAGGGCTTTGACTCCAGCTTTTAGAGACTGGACGGGGTAAATGTACCCTGATAATTCTATTGGAAGAGATGGTGGGAAGTCACTTTTAGTAAAGTGAACGTACATAGATATATCTCAGCTAGGTGCACAAGAGAGTAAAGGTTTACTCATATGAAACCACTGATATTACTTTTATAAATCAATATTTATCACTTGTTATTGCACAGATTAGTACAATACACAATCAAATGTGCATTACGCTAAAAACTATAACCAATAAAATGACTAAAAATAAATAAATAAATTTAATATATGAATAATAATTACAACAATAAAAGTGAAAAAAGAGAAAAACGATAATTATGGTAATAAAATACCGGGTAATTAAAAAAAGGAATCTTTGTTTACTCATTTACACCAAGTCACTTTAAAAGAAACAAATAACTGCAAGGAAGATATAATGAATATGTGCCTATTTGGACTTGATTGGTACTAACTTCCCTATTGGAATTACCTCTGTGGAGAGAGCAAGTTTGTCTTTAATTGCCCTGCTTGAAACTGCTGGTTAAAGTGATAGCAGCTTAATGTTTGATGTCTATGATGAGGAGAGGTACATTTGTACATACATGGTCACACAGCTCAGCATGTTCGCTGAATCCAAAACCTCAACAAGGTACATGGGTCTCTTCATTCAATGCATTCGGGAAAGTACATGGTTATCTGCAAGATGTATCCAGTGAGTAAACAAATGAACACTTTGTAGGAATAGAGTTCTCTACGTGTATAATTTGCCTCTTAAATGAAAAAAAGACTAATGATTCATAATTTCAAAGCACAATGTGTAAATTCCTGCGAATTTAAATTGGTATATGATACATTTGTTAAACTGAAGTTGAGAATCTTTCTTGGGTTAATAATCGGTAGTTGTTGACATGTCCCTTTTAGAGTAAGGGATTCAAAAAATCTGAACAAAAAGAGAAAATTGCCATGGTTTCTGAGCCTTAGAATTTAGGGAATTTTCTCAATTTCCTGTAGAGGTGGTGGATAGCATCCATCAACACTAAAAAATTACTAAATAAATTCACAATTGCAAGCAAATGTCAAAAAAAGTAAAATTGAAAAAATGAAATCAATCAATCAATAGAGGAATAAATCTTCATATCTTTAGTCCAATAAAGCATGCAAGATGCAAAAAAGATCTTAGAATATACTGGTCTATTCCTTCAAAGGTTGGAAACGCCCTGGGCTATGCCTTCAAGGCATAAGTACAAACAAACAAATTGGCAAAGAATGAGAAAACATGTGGTATGAATGGCCATACTGCAATGTTGCTGTGCTGTTTTATTGCTGATGTGAGATCCTTCACCTGCTTGTTTTCTTATCTGCACTTCATGAAGCCATAGTGTTAACTGAGAACAACAGTTAACTACTTGTTATGCAGCCTCTGATTCAACAGATTAATGACAATGTGCCGTTCTCAGTTTCACTGCTGCTGACAGATCCTTTATCTGCTTGTTTTGTTTTCTTCACCTAGTGAAGCCACAACGTCAACTGGGAACTAGTGTGAGGGCTTTGACTCTAGTTTATAGGCATTATTTTTGCCCTTTCTACCTCAACCCACATCATCTTTGCATAGGGGTACCATTTTTTCTGGTACCTCACCACCCTGTCCTTGACTGCTTGGTACTCAGCCAAGGAAATCTTTTTCTGACAACGATCCTGAAATATTGAAGTTATTATGAAGCAAGAACTCAAAAAGGCGGACTTTCACAAATTTATTCACAAAGGTTTGATTTCATCATTTTTCACATGTGACCTGACATCTTATTTCAACAATGGAGGCAAAAGCTAACCCTCTCAAGTGATCAATCAATAGACCAGCTCAAGAGGAACAACATTATTATAACAATCTTATTTTCTAACTTCATACTTTCGTAATACCAAATTAAGAACAGTGATCAAGTGATCAATCAATGGAAGAGATAAGTAACTTATTAATCAATTTACTAATCAAACGATCATTTATCCATTCTGTTTGACTTGCAAAGCTTCAAGAACAAACTTGAAAAGACCAGCTCAAGAGAAACAACATAAATTATGAGAATCTTATTTTCTAAATTGATACTTCAAACTGCATATTCTCTTGAAAGGTTTAATATTTTCCTTGGTATAGACTGGTATATAATCAGCTCTTAAAGTTTTATTTACACTTTATGTACTGACAAAATTTTGCATGCTATGAAAAACTTATTTAGATGGAGTCCACCAGTGGACATAAACCTTGGAGTAGAATATTTTAAACAATGTGGCATTTTTTTTTACATTCGAAAGCTAGTGAAAAACAGATTATGAGATTCTCATTTTCTAAAATTTGCCTTGAAAATCACTTGCAAACTGACTCAATATACACGGTTTAAACTCTATCAAAAAATAACTGAGTTGCTTCAACAATTTGCACTACACATCGCAGCGACAAATCGCTTAGTGTGTACTAGTAAATTCATGGGCAAATGTTTGTCTTAGAAACAGAATTTTGTCACCACAGCAAGCCGCACAAATTCACTTTTGTTGCGGCGACAAAGTTATTTTGCGGAGACTAAGATTTTTACAAAAATTCGCCGTTACACATGGAGCCATTTGTCACTGCAACATATTGCCACCATGTTGTCACAGAATTGTAAAGGACTGGTAAATCTCAGGGGTAAACTGCATAAGCAGTTGCATTGTGGGCGGCTGCATGAATGGCTGCATAAGTAGCTGCATGGACAGCTGCATTGTGGGCCGCTGCATGAATGGGTGCATAGACTGCTGCATTGTGGGTAGCTGCATGATCTGGTCCATTGGCGTCTGCACGGGTGTGTTTGGTGCGCTGACATTCATTGTAGGCGTCCGCAAGCTTTTACACCATTTGTTTTGCCGGTTTTAGAACCAAATGTGCGATTGAAAATAAAATGCTTGTAGGAATTACACAAGATGTAACAAACCTCTTCCATCAATGAAATGCACTTATAGGTTACCCAAAATGCAAAAATAACATCATGTTGGGTAGAATAATAAAAATTAGTTTCTGCCATGTGATAGTGCATGAACACTTTGTGGGTATGAAACTCCCTACATGTATAATTTGTTTCTGTAATGGAAGAAAAGAGTAATTATTCATAATTTGAAAGCACAATGTGTAAATTCCTGCAAATTTAAATCAGAATATGATACATTTGTTGAATTGAAGTGGAGACTCTTTCTTGTGTTAATAATCGGTAGTTGTTGACATGTCCCTCTTAGAGTAAGGGATTCAAAAAGTCTGAACAAAAAGGGCAAATTGCCGTGGTTTCTGAGCCTGAGAATTTAGGGAATTATCTCAATTTCCTGTAGAGGTGGTGGATAGCATCCATTGACAATAAAAAAACTACTAAATAAATTCTCAATTGCAAGCAAACGTCAAAAAAAGTAAAATTGAAAAAATGAAATCAATCAATCAATAGAGAAATAAATCTGGATATTTTTAGTCCAATAAAGCATGCAAGATTCAAAAAAGATCTTAGAATGTACTGGTCCATTCATTCAAAGGCTTAATTACTATGTTTTACTCCCTTTTGAAGTTATTCATTTGGAAACGCCCTGGGCTATGCCTTCAAGGCATAAGTACAAAAAAACAAATTGGCAAAGAATGAGAAAACATGTGGTATGAATGGCCGTACTGCAATGCTGCTGTGCTGTTTTATTGCTGATGTGAGATCCTTCACCTGCTGGTTTACTTATCCTCACTTTGTGAAGCTACTGTGTTAACTAAGAGTTACAGAAAGGGCTTTGACTCCAGCTTTTAGAGACTGGGCAGGGTTAAAGTACCCTGATAATTGTGTTGGAAGAGAGTGTTACTTGAAGTCACTTGAAGTAAAGTGAACGTATATAGATGTACAAGAGATAGTTAATCGGTATCGCTATCCGTTAATAGTTGTTAATCGGTAGTTGTCGACATGTCCCTCTTAGAGTAAGGCATCCAAAAAATCTGAACAAAAAGGGCATATTGCCATTGTGTCTGAGCCTGAGAATTTATGGAATCATCTCAACTAAAAACCGCAGTTTGTTACTTGTGACTGTCCTAATCCTCTTCTGAGGACGGCGACTTCGGGGCGTGGAGAATGGAAGTTGTCAATAATGTTCGATGGCGATAATTAAATTGGAAGAAATGTCCATCGCCAGAATTAGTTTTTCCAATACGGAAATCTCACGCGGTCCTTTAGTGACCAACAGGATCTGTGGAATAGGTTTGTAGCAGTCTCGAGGGCTGGAAAAATGTAATGCTTAAGGGCTGTGTGAATTGTGTCACCAATAAGGTCATAGCGGATGCCAGGTTCATCCAGAGTAATGCCGTGAATATTCCGAGTCGTGTATGTGTGAAATGCACTATCACTATGTTCAAGGAAGAAATCTGTTGCATAGGTAAAACTTACCAGTGGTCCAGAATGGACAGGAGCGAGAGAAATGCGCTTGATGTAGAATGGGCTGTCCCCATGTTGGAAATTGGCCATTTCAGCAATGAATACAAAATTTGCCATGTCTGAGAGGTAATGAAAAAGTATAAGTGACAGGAACTGTTACACACTGTAAGACTGGAAAAACGAGAGAATGAAGCGAATGGAAAACCAGGTTGTTTATATATGCATGGTTGAGAGAGAGTTGCCAAAAGCAATAAAGCAAGGAAAACAAAATTAGTTTTTCAAGGTGTTGCCATCCGTGTTGTGAGAGCATCTCACCTGTTTTTGTAAGGCGATGCCAATTGATTCCATGGGAATAATGGTAGTGGTATTTAAGGGTGAAAAACAACGTCAGCAAGAACAAAAGAATAACGAAGATCAAAGTTTGGAGAAATATGAGAGAAAACCAGATATGTAAAAACATCATTTAACGTAGAAGTAGTAAAAGGCCATAACTTAAAAATTCTTGCAAACATTGAAGTTTTGTTGTAAGTTCACCGTCCAATTGTGAATAAAAAGGGTATTGAGATCGCACAATGTTTAATTTTTGAACTGGTAATGTAGTTGGAAGGTAGTAACGTTGGTTGCAGGTTGCCAAGGGACATGGGAAAATTGATCTGGTTGAAAAATAGGGAGAGAAAACGCCATTGTTGATGGGCATCGGCCAAGGCTAATTTTTTGATCCGCAAAAGAACTACTACAAGGCACATGAATAATGGATAGTGGGTGAGAGACACGCATGTTGATGCTCCATCTGCCATGTGGAGAGAAATGGTGCGAGAAGTCAATCCACAGAAGGTGTTTTACATCTGCCTCATGGGAATAATTGACCTAACTTTTCGAGAAATTACCTATGGTTGCCACTGGTATCATGGACTGCCTGGTTTGCAAATCCTAAACACTTGTGAAAACAAAAAGGTTTTTTCCTTTCCGCTATATAATAATGCGGTGCAGTTGAATGTTTTATACATTCACACAGATCCATATATAAAGGCGAGTTGCTTTTTCAATTCTTCAACCCTTTTTGGACCACTTTAACTACTCAAGAGGTCTGCATGGACTCCTGATTTGATCTGCTTCAATAAAGCAACCAGCATCACAGAGGCAACAAAGGCGATCATTTTCTTATTCGTGTCTCCTTTGTCAAGAGTGGTGGTAGTTTCTTCTATTAAATCTAATAGGCAATCAGTAGTGGTACTAGCAGGGCAGAAGCCATATTGCTTTAGAGTAAGAATATCTTCAGTGGATGAATAGAACATAATTTGATTGAAAATGAATTTTTTAAAAATGTTACTGATTAAATTATCCAAAGAGAGACATTAGGCTTGGAAACAATTTTTGCCATTTTCATACTATCAAGAAAAATACCTTGGGAAATGGATTAATTAATTATTTGCTTTTGGGGGCACAACACCTGAAAAACCACAGGCTAAGAGAGGATGAACCTTGTAGGCCCCAAAGAATTTCTTAGTATTTAGACTTTCTATGGACGAAAATACTTCTAATTCAGATACTCTGTAGAACATGAAACAGAACGTCCATCACATCAAAAGAAAAGGCAGAGGAGTCTAGAAAGTTACACATATACTGAAAGTGTTGGCTAAGACTTCTTACATTGAGGTGAACGGCTGTAAATGGAGGTCTTACAACCAAAATAAATCTTTCAACTCTTGCGATATACTTAAATTAAGTCCTCTAAAATTCGAGCCTTGTTCTTCAAATCTCTTTTCTTCTTAATGATTGCTATGCACTCTGGTCTGTAAAGAAACTTGGCAAGAATTGGTATTGGAAAAAACATCTTTCCTTCTAACACCGCTCCTATATGCATTCTCAATAGTAGGCTGGAAATTTCTAAAATCAATCAACAAGTATGCTTACAACAACGTTACTATACAAACGTATTAGTGCTCAACAAACGTGTAGTGGATCCCATTACATTCAAATCCTTTCCTTACGGATTTTATGAGGCAACCTAACCGACTTTTTCGAGAAGTCAATTGTTTTCATCGGTGCAGATAGTTTTTGCATTGTAAATAAAAACATTTACGTTTAAATCTGAATTGTGTGACTAACTTTTTTTAATTTTTGGTGGCTCTTTAAGGAACCGCTTTTGTTTGGAGAGTCTTCTTGATGATTTTGTTTCTGTAAAAGAAAAAAAATGGGATTAAACAAGAAACAAATGATTCTTTAAAAGAACGTAGAAAATTACATGTACTGTCATAGGGATAAGCGGTGATAATTGTGAAGTGATCACCATACGATGGAAAATGCGAAAACCTGTCACTACATTTTGGGAATTGAAAGTGCAGCTGTACTTCTTACTCATTTCTCTGTGGGCTACACTTCGGCTTTTTTGTTTTTTTGTATCTCCTTTAGGTAGTGTTATTTTATAAATCAAGAATTATGCAGTTGTGAATAAGTAACCTTCAATAACTATATTCTCAATAGCTAAATCAAAAGCTGTATAATTCTGAAAATGGTGTGTGTAGCGACCGCTTTTGGGTGAAGGCGGCGCGAGGGCAACATGCGTTGCAGAAATTCTGAAAGGTTCACTCCACAATGACCAAAACGTCTAACAAGATCCTTAGTTCCGTTTAATGCTGGTTCACAAGATGTTAACGGACCGAAGGGACCGTCAAAGACTGTAATGGCTATTACAACATGCTTCGTGCGAAGCCTAAAGAACTGCGTTGGGCGACGTTGCCAAAAAAACTCCGCTCCCTAGTCGAGCTTACAAAAACCTGAAAACCCGGATGCGCGTGACCGGGTCACGTGTTAAACAAAACAACTGGGAAGGCGTTACATGGCTCCCCCATACATTGTGAAATGTATGACTTAACAATAAAATAAATGTCAAAATAAACTTAGTGTTCTTAGTGTTCAAGAGGGTAATTCTTTCTGCTGGCTCCCCGACGGGGTCGTACTCCGGTCTATCGAAGTTTCCTTCTGTAACTTGCATCAGTCGTCTCTTCCTTCGGACGATGAACAAGGATTAACTTGTGTACGGGTCTATCCAGAAGCTTCTTATTTCCGGATTCAGTATAGAAGAGGGAGACTTTGCGAACGAGTCCGTCATCACTGGGATAGACTTGGGTGACTCTGGCGAGAGGCCATTCATTTCTTGGGGAAGAATCTTCGCAAATCAGAACAATATCATCAACTTGGACGTTAGGGACGGTCTTGTTCCACTTCTGACGCTTTTGCTGCTGTAGACAATATTCTCTTTGCCATCGGAGCCAGAATTGGTCAGCCAAGAATTGAACTCTGCGCCATCTCTTTCTGGTGTACAGATCTGGTCGAGAGAAGTTGCCAGGCGGAGGTAGTACTGCCTTCGTCTTCAGAGTGAGCAAGTGATTTGGTGTGATCGGCTCAGGTGCTTGTGGGTCTGACAAGCTGTCGGTGGTCAGCGGGCGGCTGTTCACGAGGTTTTCGGCTTCAGTGAAGAGAGTACGTAACCCTTCGTCGTCTAGCTGCGTTGACTGATCTTCGAGGAGGCCAGATAGAGAGGAGCGTACTGTTCGTATCATGCGTTCCCACACACCTCCCATGTGTGAGGAGCTGGGGAAATTCATCTTGAACTCGATGAAGTCGCATTCTTGTGTTAATAGGAAGTTCTTCACTGTGTCAGTGTTCACCTCTGCATTGAGCTCGTTTCTTCCTCCGATGAAGTTGCTTCCTTGATCTGATCTTAGTTGGCGCACTTTGCCTCTTCTGTTGATGAATCTTCTGAGCGCGTTAATGAATGAACTTGTTTCCATAGTGTTCAAGGTTTCAAGGTGTATCGCCCGGGATGAGAGGCACGTGAAGACGATGCCCCAACGTTTCAATTCCTTTCGGCCTTCCTTAATATACCATGGGCCGAAAACGTCCATACCCGTGTAGGTAAAGGGCGGTGCTTGTGTCACACGTTCTTCAGGAAGATTTGCCATCTTTTGGACTTGTGCTCGTCCGCGCAATTTGTGGCAAATGGCACAGCTTGACAGGAGATGGGAGACAACAGAACGACCGTTCACAATCCAATAACCTGCTTGCCTGATGGAGTTGTGGGTCATCCCATAACCTGGGTGGTGCTCTTTGCTGTGAAAGTGTCGGATGAGGAGATTCGTCACGTGACTCTTCTTTGGACATATGATCGGATGTTTTATGCCATAATCTAATTCGGCTTTTAGGAGTCGTCCGCCAATTCTGAGGATTCCCTTGCTGTCTAAGAAGGGGTCCAGTTTGTAGAGAGAACTTGTCTTCTTGATCGTTTCGTTCCTGGTATGAGCACTGTGGCGATCCTGGAACATACCATCTTGGTGGTTGGCATTTTGAAGGATTTGGATCTCCTTGCCGAAGTGCTCGAACTGAACTGACTTGAGAATTACTTCTTCTGCTAAGCGTAATTCTTCGACTGAAGGGGGGCCGGTGTTGGGCCTTGTGTTGAACTGCCTGTTAGGGCATCTCTGTTCTATCATTCTCTGGATGCGCACAATGCTCCTCTTTAGGCGAATGAGGGAAGATGAATGGCGAAAGCGTTCTGGTTCTAGAATACTGAGAGAGCTCTCCTTCTCCTCGCTTTTGGTTTCTTCATGGCTTGAAATGCAGACGGTGGACTTAGGTTTCTTCACTTCAACGTCTTCGTGTTGTAGATCCGCAACTTGGTCTAGGCTGATCACCGGTACTTTGCTTTCCCATAGGAATTCAGGGCCATTGAACCATAGTTCGTGTTCAGAAAGCTCTTTGGTGGTGGCACCTCTTGACGCGATATCAGCTGGGTTGTTCGGACTGCTAACGTAATGCCACTGCTGTGGGTTTGATCTGTCGCGGATGTGTTGAACACGATTTCCGACGTACGTATGGAAGCGTCTCGCGTCATTTCGAATGTACCCTAGAACGACGGAAGAGTCCGTGTAAAACAATTTCACTGGGTTACTGTAGTTAAGCTCTTGGCTGAGCATGGAGGCTACGTTAGTAGCAACCACGGCGGCGGTCAGTTCAAGGCGTGGAATTGACATTGGCTTTAGTGGCGCGACCCTAGCTTTGCCCATCAGGAAGCTGACATGTACTTGGCCTGAACTGTTTACAAGACGTAGGTAGGTTACCTGGCCGAGGCCTGTGTTGCTGGCATCGGAGAAGCTGTGTAACTCCACGGCAACTGGTTCGCCGAAATCAGGTGGCTTGAGACACCTTGCTATCTTGATCGTCTCCACAAGAGGTAGTTCGGATCTCCATTTTTCCCATTGTGAACGGATGTGGGCAGGAACTGGGTCGTCCCAGTCGATGCCTTCGCGGCACAGTTCTTGGAGCAACTGTTTTCCGACTAAGATGACAGGTGCAATGACACCAAGCGGATCATAAACTGAACTCACAGTTGATAGAATTCCGCGACGGGTGAGAGGCTTGTCCTTGAGCTCAATTCGAAATCCAATGGTATCAGACTGGATGCACCAATAGGTACCTAAGGATCGTTGGACAGGTAAGACATCGTGACGTAGATCGAGGTCCTTCAAGTCCTTGGAACGATCTTCAGCAGGTAAGGCTTCCAGCACAGTCTCACTGTTGCTGGCAAACTTGTGCAGGCGTAGGTTGACTGCTGCGCACATGGCTTGGGTATTCTTGATGACATTGATTGCTTTAGCTGGTGTGGCGAAAGATTTCAACCCGTCATCTACGTAGAAGTCGTTCTTCAAGAAGTCTGCGGCCTCATTGCCAAACTGTTCTTTGCCGGCTTCTGCTGTCATTCTGAGACCGAAATTAGCAACTCCTGGGGAGGAGACTGCCCCGAAAAGGTGGACGTTCATGCTGTACTCTACGATTTGACTCTCTAAGTTGTTATCCTTGAACCACAGAAATCGTAGAAAGTCTCTGTGTTCCGGGCTGACGTGAAAACTATGAAACATCTGTTCAATGTCGCATGTCACTGCTGTCTCTTCCTTTCGAAACCGCGAGAGCACACCAACGAGGGCATTCATCATGTCAGGGCCCTGTAGCAGATGTTTGTTGAGAGACTCGTTGTGGAAGATGGCACTGCAGTCGAAAACGATTCTGATTTGGTCAGGTTTCTTGGGGTGATAAATGTCAAAATGAGGCAAGTACCACACCTTTCCTGTGGCAGTCTTGAGTTGATCTGATGGGACGAGACTGGCGTGGTTCTTGTTAAACATTTTCTGCATGAACTCAGTATATTGCTTCAAAACCTTGCCATTCTTGAGAAGTTTTCTTTTTATGCCTAGTAGCCTGTTTAGGCATTGTTCTCGGTTGTTCGGCAGACTCAACTTGTCTGTCCTCAGTGGTAGCGGCATTTCCCAATTGCCCAGTTCATTTGTATGGATGCTTGTGGTAAGAAGATCATTGAAACGTCTGTCCTCGACAGACTCGGTGTTCTCAGTGCCTCGGATGGTTCGGCTATGATGTAGTTCACTGTAATCCAATTGCATCATTTCTCTTATCTGCTGGGGCGTAGTGACATCCTTAGATTGATGTTTGGAAGCGAAAGAGGCTACGGCCTCTTCTCTGGAACTGTTGCTCGTTGGAACATTGAAGAGGTTGTGAGAATCTTCTCGTCGTACGGTGATGCGGTTAACTGTTGCACAAGCCGTACTGTCTTGTTGGTTGTCTAGACAAACTGGACCGATGATCGTCCAGCCGAACTTGTACTCTTCAGCCCACGGCTCATTGTCTTTGCCGTATATAACGTGTAATGGCTGAAAGGCAGATGGGATGTTACGACCGATTAACAATCCTATCTCTACTCCGGGATGATAGTGGATGTGGTGGGCGATCTCCTTAAGGTGCGGCCAGAGTTGGGCAATGTTAGGCGTGGCGATGTCCTGATGGCTAGCTGGAATTTTCTCTTGTGAGTATGCAAACGGAATCTTAATAGAATTGTGTCGACTGTCTGTGTCCTTGATGTGCAATCCGTTTACTTTCTGAGTACGCACAGTGTTCACGCCCGCAATCGTACTGATATTGAGGTTAACTTCCTGGCCTTTGACCTGCAACTGGTCGAGAAGAGTGTCTGTGATGAAGACATCTGTTGACTGGTCATCCAGAACTACATAGGTCAGCATCCTTGCTGAAGGGTTGTCTTGATGGAAGACTTCGACGAGAACTATTCTAGCGCATGAACGAGCAGAATGTCCTTGGTTGCAGACTCGTGAGCAAGCAGACCTCGCTTCACTGGCATTAATCACTTTGTGCCTGGATGGGTCATGCAGTACAGTGGCATGTTTCTGTCGACATATCTTGCAATCTAGCCTGTCTTGTTCGCAGTCTCTGGCAACATGTTTGTTGGAATTAACACACTTGAGACAGACTTTGTTTTTCATTAGGAAATCTCTGCGTTCTTCGTATCCTAATTTCTGAAACTGTTCGCAATCGTTCATGCTATGAGACTTCATCTTGTGATAGAAGCAATACGTGTTAGCCGCAGTAGCTTTGGTAGTGTCCGGTTGCTGAGCATGGGTTGAAAGCACATTGGAGATTTCTATTGGTTCTTCGTGATTAGCATTTGTCTCGCCATTGTTACTGGGGGGTGAAGTGGAGGTCAGATTAACAGCTGGAGGACGCAGGCGGGGTTGGCGGTTCAAAGGTTTGAAACGGTCTGTCTGTGGTGTACCACTTGAACCTGAAGCTTGAACAATTTGAGGTATGTTGACACGCTCAGCGTGGTAACGCACTTCTTGAGCGAAGTCTGCAAATGAAGGGAATGCGTCCTTGCCTTCTTTCTTCTGAAGTTTCAGCACTTTATCAGACCATTTGGGCTTGAACCACGATGGCAGCTTTTCGACAAGACTTTGAATCTGTGACGGGTAATTAAGGACTTGGAGACTCAAAATGTGTTCGCTTGCAATCTTCACCTGTTGAAGGAAGTCACTGAAATCTTCTAAGGCTGCTGCATCGTTCGGTCCCACCTTTGGCCAGGTTGTTAATTTCTTCTGAAAACTGGTACTGATTATTGCTGGGTGGCCAAAACGTTCCTTGAGGATTGTGCGGGCTTGTTGATACGCACTTTCAGGGTTCTGCACTAAGTACTGAAGCTGCTCTACCACTTTTTTGGCTTTGCCATCCAAATATTGGTACAAAAAGTGTAGTTTCTGTTGGGCTGTCACTGGTGCTGAATCAATCAGACTATCAAAAGAATTCTCCCACAGGAAGAATTTAGTCTTGTCAGTCTCATCACCCTTAAAAACATCTGGTGTGGCTTGAGGGAGGCGTTGTAGCTGACTGATCTTGGCTAGGGTGTCAGTTAGTTGCACTGAATAATCTTGGGGTGCAGGGGAGTAGGCTGTATATGACGATGGTACCAACGCTGGAAAATTTCCGCAAAAACCTCTTGGAGGTGTGAGTCCAATTTGGGACATAGTACACGCAGGCGATGTGTAAACTGGAGGAGCTTGTCCTCTTAAGCTGAAGGTGGTTGCAGTGGTAGAGTGTGAGATTCGATTGGTTGATCCTTGAGGGCCTTGATTCAAAGATACAGATACAACGTCAAGTGGTGTGGACGATGACGTCACTGTCACTTTAGTCACTGGTGTTCTAGTGCCAAAGGGCGTTGTAGCAGGCGCACCCGGTGTAGACGTATATTCGTCAGCATTATTGCTGGCAATAAAGGTGGGAATTGGATCATAGGTTTCTGTCGGCAGTGCAGGCGACTGCAGACAGTTTTCTTCTTGCATTGCTTTTTGGTAGACTTGCTCTTGTGCAGTGACTTCTCCAAGTTCTTTTTGTATTTTCAACTGTTCCAGTTTCTGTTTTTGTTCGGCAATAACTGCTGAAAACTTCAACGTTTCTTCTAGGGCTGCTCTCTTAGCTCGAAATTCAAGCAGGGTCTCCTTGCAAGAACTTCTACTTGATCCCGACCCTTTCGAGACTCGTGAACGGTGGGACCTTTGAGATGTGATAGAGGCTGCATCATTTTGTAATTTGTCAATTTCTTTCACGGCTGTATCATGAACTGCTTTCCATGTGTCAAGCAGATAAGTTTGTTTACTTGTGGCCTGATGAGTTTCATCCGAATCATCTGATAGCTCTATCCATTGGTCAAAACTTTGTAAGACAATGTCTAACTCCTTGATCAAAGCTGAAATATTTTCTTTAATTTCCTTAGGATCTTTGCCTGAGAGGATTTGCTCTTTAAAAGTGTCTAATTTAGAGCGAAACTGACGGTCGTTATCTATCGCAGCGCTTCTCTTCAAGCCACATTTGTATTCCCGCCCTTTGGCCGTGAGGGTCCTGGGCCTAGTGTTACTCGAATCGACAATAATGTCGGCGTTTGTAATCGATGAAATTTCCTCTATTTTTGGACGTAAAGACACATTATCCGGTAAAATAACAGATGAGCTAACCTCAGTCTTTGTTGAGTCGACGATTTCTTCGTGAGCTGGGCTTGAGGTGTGTTTTTTCGCGCTCTTCTCGATGAGAAATTCCTCTGGTCTCGACACGAAGGTTAGCCCGAGTCCGGTATCCTCGTGTTTATCATCGAATTTTGCTGAATCCATGGTAAAGTTCCTCGGCGTAAATACAATTCGTTAGAGTTCCTCAGATTAAACAGGAGTCTTCAAAGTTCCTTGAGGTAAATACGAGTCTTTGACTGTAGCGACCGCTTTTGGGTGAAGGCGGCGCGAGGGCAACATGCGTTGCAGAAATTCTGAAAGGTTCACTCCACAATGACCAAAACGTCTAACAAGATCCTTAGTTCCGTTTAATGCTGGTTCACAAGATGTTAACGGACCGAAGGGACCGTCAAAGACTGTAATGGCTATTACAACATGCTTCGTGCGAAGCCTAAAGAACTGCGTTGGGCGACGTTGCCAAAAAAACTCCGCTCCCTAGTCGAGCTTACAAAAACCTGAAAACCCGGATGCGCGTGACCGGGTCACGTGTTAAACAAAACAACTGGGAAGGCGTTACAGTGTGGCGGCTTCCATTCAAGTTAACATGTTGATGCAAAAATGCTGTCACCACTATGGCAATACTGACATACAAAGTTGATTTCGCTGAGCTAGGCAGGTTGTATGACGCATTTTGTTTTCCCTAAAGACTTTGTGAAACATGTAACGTTGCACGTTTACTTTTTTCCCACGTTTTTGCGCTATATCTGTTCCTTCAACTCACGTTTATTTTCTCTGTCTTTGGCTTAAGCAATTAAGCGGCCATCTTGGTATTGTTTACGTAGTTAACCCGCCTTCTTTTTTGACGTCACTGCCATGATAGAGTGCACGTTTTGGTTTTTAAAAGATTTATTTCATCATGTTTCTCCCGTCTACTTATTTTTCTAACCATTTTCATCATTTATTTCACGTTTTTTCCTTCTACTTCTTTTCTAAGTCTTTTTTCTTTTTTCATTACGTGACCTTTTGCTTTCTATTCAGTGATTAAGCCGCCATCTTGGTTTCCTTTCAGGGATTAAGAACCTTTGTTTTCCCTCATTAACCCACCATCTTGTTTCACGTTAATGGTTTCTATATTTTTTGCGTTTTAAACCCTCCACATTTATTTGTTTCCCTCTTTTTTCCAGTCAATATCTCACAAACAATTGCCGTCTACTTCTTTTTTTATTTTAAACCTATTTACAAAGTGGGACGTGTGGAGACGCCTAGAGCTCTCCGCCCAATTCAACAAAATCTTGAAATAACTTAAAATACAACGATATACATTTTAAGTCCAAGGCGAAATTCACATCCGCATCTTTCTGCATTATAAGCCCACAAACTGAACGGGCATTGCAGCAAAAGCCTGATTTCCAAAAAAATTCGTCTACAAGATATAAAACACAAAACCGAATGACTATTGCGTGTAACTTTCACTTGTTGATTAACACCATTTTAAGAATCATGCGAGACTACATTCCTTAGATTTCCAGTAATCCTAATACAAAGGAAAAATTCAAAAAGTCCACTTTGACGGAAAGCAGCAAATCTAAATCTCGTAGCATATCCACATTAATAAGTATGTTTCTTTCAACAAACATATAAAATCGAAACATGGAAAGAGATGCGTCCAAATACGGCAACCGCTCTACTAGCATCAAGGTTTCTCTACAAAACAAAACAGAAGTTAATTTCTTTTTAGTTAATTACCCTTTTACAACACAAATCCGACTATTTTAGCAAAATACAAAATCTGAAACAGCGGCCAGTCAAGATCTTTCAGCAGCATTATAGTTTTTAGCGTTTTTCTACAAAACAACAGAAACGTTTGACTGTAACTGCAGCAGCACTTGGCTGGGAAACAATCTCAGTGTCCAATTCAAATCATCCACATACTTTAATTCCTTCATGACACACCTGAATTTCTTTGCATGCTGCTTTCGGTACTTTTCTCTCATTTCGGCATATTCTCTCTTTTCCAAATCAATTCACACGCTGTGCTAGGGCAGTAGAAAGTGTCCGGCGGTTTCTCCCTGGTTGGGTACTGCTAACAGGGCTAATTCTTCTAATGTTGCAGGGCTTCTGGGCTCTCTGTGAAGAGGTGGTAATGGTTTCAATGGAGAGAATGCCATCTTACTAAGCGATAGTAGACCAATCTAGAAACAATCTAGAACTATGGAAACACACTTCACCAACAGCGCTCAGCAAACTGATGCTTCGTTTTAGCATCGTTCCTATACTTTAAGAAAGCTCTTACTCGATCACTGGTTTATTTCGTTTCCCCTGGGTCTTCCTCCTTTCTGATTTGTTTCCCTTCTTCTCATGTGCTTCCAACACACCCTACAATTTGTATACAGCACCTGTGACGCATTGTTTTACACCATTTCGCAATCTTACAGTAAGCACGTTTTGTTACTAAAATCACGTTTCTACCTTCTACGCGTTTCTTTTCATTATATTTTCCTCTTTCTATTACTCACTTTGTTATCTCCGTGACTTTTTTCCCTTCACATTACGTGTAAGCCAGGAAACACACATGTCGTGACGACTTCACTTGACTGATTTTTGAATATTTAATTACATTTCTCTTTACATCTTTCACTCTTTTTTCCGCAACATATCCGCTCTCCTATTTCCCTACAAACCTTGCCACAATTTCATACAAATGCATTGCTATTCTTTGCTATTCTTATTTTTCCTTTTCTGTAACGTTTTTCTTTACATTCATGACTGCGCATGCGTTGTGGTTTGCCCATGCGCACTGGGCAGGGGAAATTTTTTCTCTCCCACATGTATGACTTGACTCAAGCGTTTACACATATAAGTTCACGTTTGACTCTCATAGAATAACAACTCATTCTTTCCTTTATGCTACTTCCGTTTTTGGCTCATGACGTCATCGGCATATTTATTGACAGGCGGTGGCATCCTTTGTAGGTACTATATAGACTACCAATTGCTGCTGATGAGATAACATTTGGATTAAAATCACAGGAGCTGATGAATGAACTGTTGATTGAATTGTTGAGCGAGTGATGACTGGGAATTGTAGCTGATATATATGGGCATGGTGGAGGAGAGGTGCTAAGAGTAATAAATTTTAAAAAAGAAATGAAAATTATCAGTGTTGTTTAGCAGTGGTCTAACTGTGGGAACATCGCACTTGGTATTGCAATGGAATGTGAGCAGAGTCTATCGGGGTAGACTCAGGTGGTGCTGTGGGCAAAAAGCAGTGTCTACGAGAACAAAAAAAGGCAATGAAGAGTACGGACTGTATTAAAGCTAGAGATAAGGCCGAATACGTGAGGACATCATTCAAAGTAGAAGTGTGTGCGGGTTTTAACTTTTTGATATGGTGGTGAATGTCACGAGGCTGTGCTGTAAGTTGGCCATGGAGTTGTGAATAAAGGTATCCAAGTCGTGTAAAGTTTTATTGTCAAATGATAATGGGGGAGGGGGGGGGGCCGGGAGCTAGTAGTAATGTAACTGAAATTTAGTGCCATTTGTGGCAGGCCACCAAGGGATGTAGGAAAATTGATCTGACTGAAAAATAGGGAGAGAAAATTCCATAGTTGCGGGGGCGTTTACCAAGGTCAATTTCTTGATCTTCAAAAGAACTATTACAAGGCACGTGGAGAATAGACAATGGTGTTAGTGAGGTGCACAGTGTTGTTCCAGCTGTTGTTTGTAGAGTAATAGTGTGAAAAGTGGTTGATAAGTGATAATGCGCTCTGAGATGGAGAAGCGGTTTCAAACCATTACAAATGGTCGCTCGCTTGTGGTTGCGTTGAAAAGTCAAACGAGAGCCAATCTGTATGAGTAGCCTTATGGAGAAGAGATTTTGGACACAGGACCGCTGCACTTGTAGTGTAGCACTTTTGAAGGCAGTTGGGTTTACAAAGTAATGCTGAGTGGGGCACATGACTAACATGACGTCTTTGCGGGAAAGAAGACCAGTAAAACAAACACCACTGATATTGTGCTGTGATAGTGTGCTAGGTGTCAGTGACTGTACTGTGCAAAAGTTGTTGTTTGCTGGTAATGAGGGAACAATGACTAAAATATTGATTTTGAATTTACTAGTGACTGAGAAATCATAATCCAGGATCGGGCGTGTAGGGGAAAACCGCTACCCAGTGCGTTTACTGTAGCTTTTAGAGAAGAAATAGTCAAGTGTTGGGCCGATAACTCTGGTGAAATACAGCAGGGAAGATTGTTGAAACCAACCAACTCTTGTGTAGTGATTTTCTCGGTTTGACGGACAAAATCATCCAACTCTTGGAGGCATAAAAGAGATGCGAGGGCATGCCCAAGATAGTTGACTTGATGGCAAGAGAAATGGCACTTGCTTGGCTTCAGTTTGATATTAACTTTGTGGAAACGCTGGAATACCTCCTTGAAACACAACAAAATGTACTGGATCCCTCGAGGAAAAACAGTCGTATAGCATAATGTAAAGTTTCTCAAAATCATCTTGCCCCTTGCAGATAGTGAACTGAAAAATGACTGAGCAGGCCCTGCTGAATGCAAAGTGTCATGATAGGTTTTGCCCTTCCACGCACAAATCAGGGAAATAAGCATTAAGAGAATTAGAGCAACTCTGGCGTGTGAACGACAAGGGGGAAACTAACTCTGCAACTCGCTTGGCTAGCAGGAAAGGAACTCGTCACTGTTCCATGGTACTAGGATCTGCTACAATTGGAAAACAGGACAGCACTCAAACTTGGACTTAAAGTTTAATCTTCAGCTTGTGGACGTAAATCATACAGGCATGTGCATCAAAAAATGTAAATCGAGAAAAAGTGATAACAGTGCTGTATTTATACAAACCGATCAACTTATTACGATATCATAAAACAAATGGAATGAAGGCTGAATAAAATCAGCTGAACACCTAAAACAAATCTGGATAAATTCAGCCTTAAAGTTCGTATGTTAAACTACTCAAAATTAAATGTCAGTCAAGCAAGTGAATTTAGGAAATTTACAAAGAAAGCTGTGTAAAAGAATTCGAGTTTCCTTTGCTCAGCATTCCTTAAAACATCAAAACTAAAACTACAGATGGTTGGTATTTGAACAGGAGAAAAGTACAGTAGTTGTTTAGTGACTAAGCTGAATAACTGTTTCTAAAAAAATCCTTTTCGAGGGTACATATTATATGCGTATAGAAATTTCCTAAGGCACACTGTTCCTACAGGAGTAAACAATCCCGGTTACAATGTTTGTCAAGAGAATAAGCATTCCTATAACGTTTGCACAGACTTAAATCAGAAAAACTTATTCAAAACGGTTGAAATCTTATTTTATAATTTTGTAGTCCACATGCCATGAAATAAATTGAAAACCCAATGAAATCTACATCATTCCCCTAACATTCCCCCGACCTAAATTTCGAGCTCTCCTGAGCAAGCTAAAGGAAAAGGAACCCACAAAAGTAATTACAGTAAGGCATGTGGCAGATGGTTATAATGACTAAGGGTTAACAAACAAGGTAGAACAAACAAAATTACAAGGTCGTCAACTGAGTCCTTGTCCTGCCGACCAAATGGCATACTTGGTGGCTTTAAATTATGTGGGAACGATCTGGCCGGCAGCCCCCGGTGCTAACTATGCAACGGTCGGACAGTGTATACTCTCTAAGTTGTGATATTCTGTGGGCAGCAGCAATGGTGTGTCGGTAACGGCATCTTCCAATAGTTCTAGCTTGTTGGCCCCCTTGGTAAAGAGTAGAAAATGGTCCAGGGCGGGCACAACTGGAGATGAGAGATGACGGTCAATTATTAACTGGTCAAGGGTGTTTCTTTGCACATTGGGGAAAAACCCTTTGGCAGACCAGGGCCCATTAGCGGTACGCCATGTACAAACGTTGATTGATAATGGTACATGGAAGGGTATTCCCTGGGTTGAGAGGCCAAAAACCCAATCTGGAACAGCCACTGGGAGGCCAGTTGTAGGGCGTTGCATGCCACTGCAAGACATTTGGGAGTAAACTCGTGCAGCTTGTGTTGAGAACCATTCAATTCAACTACAACAACCAAAGGATTAGACATATTGTGCAGCAGCGAAAGTCACGACGGAAACTAGTTGAAAGATGATGTGTGGTGTAAAAGGCCAGAAAGAGGGTTATGTTTATAAGCAGCAGGGAAAAAAGATCTAGCACTTGTGGAACAGTACTAGAAAAAAGAAAACCAGGAAAGGCGAGATAAGGAACTAAAAGAAAACCGGGGCAGGCGTACAGTAAAAGGAACGAAAAATTACTAAACCTTCTCTAACTCGGTCAAACGATTGCTGAGAAACTGCTGAAAATTAGCTGGACTAGGAGCTAACAATAGGTCTGCAAAAAATACAAATTTCTTCATACTTGTGTGACGCGAAATTCATAAGGTTTTTTACGAGTTAGAAAAAGGTAGCCGGATGTTTTCAAAGCAA